>CM072888.1:7676003-8276003 GCA_037013685.1 Acridotheres tristis | reverse complement strand
GAGAAGCCATGGGATGAAATTTCTGTCACATCTAAATACCAGGCTTTGAAGGGCTGTTTCAATTGAACAGAATGTCTTATGTTTTGGGTTTTTTTTTTTTCTAATTTGTTTTGTATGTGTATGTGTCTGTGTGTGTGCATCAATACATAAAATGAGAATATAGGAGTATATTCTAAGAGCTGATTTTTATTCAAATTGTCACATAATCTAAATATATCACTTAACTGCCAAGGGAAAAAGAAAAACCTAAATCTCACTGAAGTTTGTGTTCTTTTCCATGGCTGCTGGGGGCACATGCAAGGTGTTCTCTCAGTGTGCGTACAGGAGGCATTTCAGTCATTAAAAAACACACCATCAGCATGATTAAGTTGTTGCATTAGAAGCTTCAAAAGCCCTTCTGTTTCAAATTGTTAATAACATACCAGGGATTGGAGGCACTCTGAAAAGCAATTCACAGAAAGTCAAACAGCCTGGATAATGGTGAAGAGGAAGCTAACACATAAATAAATTACTTGGGCAGGCAAAGAACAAATTCACAGAGAGAGGTGGTAGCATATTGTCAGAAGACAGCTTCAGGCAAAATAGGTGAAAATCACAAAGAAAAGACGTGAAGCACAGAAAAGGAAACAAAATTGCAGAGGAGTAGCAAAAGCAAAGGCCTAATAGTTATTCTGACTAGGACAAGTTGACAGCATGCCAAAAGAATTAGGATCTAATCAGTCTGCAGGGCTGAAGACTGTTTGGAAGAAGGAGAATCAAATAAATGGAATATTTGAAAAAAAAGGCAAAGGAACAAACTGATTTTGAAGGGAATATTATGTTCCTGTCAAAAGTCTCTTGACAGAGAAAGGGTGAGACAGACAATTTCTACAGCTGGGTCATCATCACCTCCTGATGCACAGGTAAGGTTACCACCATGTTTAAGGCAATTTTTTGAAGATAAAGGGCAGTGTTTGTCCATCTGCAGCAAGCAGGCTAAATGATCCACAGATACACAGGAATTCAGCAGGAAAATGCAAATGATTTTGCAAAATATGCGTCACCATTTTAAACGATATGAGGCTGAAAAAGTGTATCAGCTCCATTGTATTGGTAACTACAATGGAGTTTTGCTTCCCAATATATCTACATAGTTTTCCACTTTTTAAAATATTAAATTCTCCTAAAACCATCAAACAAAATAATTGTCCTTAATTAGCATCATTAGTTGCTCTCATTCAGCCCCGAATCCACTGCCCACTTCAAAATTACTTGATTTTTCTCCTTGGAAACTAGGCTTAATCCTTCAAAATAGCCCAAGAGTAATTGCAAAAGCAATTACTTTGAGACTTGCATAACCTCTGGACAGGAATGCTATCATTAATGGGCAAGTCAGAACCCACAACTGAGAGCAGAGTTATTGGTCATGACAAAAAAATAAGCCCAGAGTCATCTAAGACACTGAGATAGGGTATCACAGGAATAGCCTGCATTCAGACTCTGAAGATCATGCTAATTTCATTAGGGTGTTTAACTGTAAATCTAAATTTAAATGCCCAGATTCTTTACTAACATGTAAAACCACCTCCAAACTAGACGTTACTTTGATCATGTCTGTTTTGAAACTAAATAATCAAAACACTAAGACACATTAATTATTTCTTATAGTACATACATTTTATAACATCTCAGACATTGCTGTGTGGTAAAATTAATTAAAAACAACAACAAAAGAATGTTAGCAGTAAATAAAGTACCTTGCTGCTGTAGCCACACAGCCCTGCAGCACATAATGTCTGTGTCTAGGAATGGGCCATAAGGCAGGATGGAGATGGGGCACAGGCATAGGCACTTCACACCCTTAAACAACTCGTCCACGGTTCCCTAAAGAAATGCAGCAAGCCCTGAGCTGGGAAAAATCTGGTTTTAGGAGCAGCAAAGAGAATGAAGAACTAACAAAGCACAAGGCAGTATATGTAGCAAATTCAAAAGTTACATGGAGCTTCTGATCAATGAAGAAAGAAGGTGTAAAAGCACCTTAAAACATTAAAATGGCCCAGAACGGATCCTGGAGGGAAGAAGAAGAAACTGTTGGCATCAACAACCCAGTATTCTTCTTTGTAAAGGACTCCATGTGCTTCCAATTCACCATGATGGCCTCACTGACAGCACCAGCAGCAATCCCCTAGTGAGCAGAGGTGGGCAAGGCAGGTTGGGTTTGTGAGTGGTGGCATCATCTTATATATCAAATATGGTGGTTGCATCCAGTGCTAAGTGCATCATCAGTTTACCACCCTATTTGAAGGCTGATCTTTGATAATTTGTGGATCTGTGGATTTTTATGGGAATTTTCCATGGCCGGGTAGTCTGTCCAACATCTATGGATAAGTACAGATTCTGAAAAATATTAAAATTAAACTGGCTGTGCAGTTTTTCTACTTCTCCTTCATATTTCTCACTTTTCCCCAAATATGAAAGTTCTTGGATTTTATAATTTCTTCATGTATGTATCATGCTGTGATCAAAAACAATTTAATATAGTGCTGTTGTTTATACAAAAGGACATTTGAGGCCACTTTGATGTCCTACATAACATCTTCCTGCAATTCTTCTTTCCAGTTGTGTATTATTCTGACAGAGCTACATAAATTTAAACTGAAAAAAAGAGAAATAAATGCTAAAACACACTGATACAAACACTGAGAGAAGGGTTTACCTAACTGATTTTAGAGAACAATAGAGAGGATGTCTACACCTTTGATGAACTTGACACCTATGCAATTAAGGCTGTAGTCACTTTGAGGAGGTGTTTAATTTGGCCTATTTCCTCAGTGTAAGGTAAATCATGTCATGGGGCTGCCTAGTTCTGCCTTTCTGCTCTAGGGGATCTCTGCAAACAGCTTAAAACCTGAGGACATGAATCTTATCTCTGATACTTTGAAACAATGACATTATTTGTATATTATATAAATAATAGGAGAAAAAAGTATACAAATTTGTTGCTACTGCAGTAAAACCAAATTATTGTATTTGCTTTCTACTGTAAATTATTGGAAAGCAACATTTTTGAGAAAATATCCTATGATTATTATTTTTTAAATACTTAGTTTCAATTTTGAGGTGTTCCAGTAAAATTTATTTCTTGTGTACATTTCCAATCCTTTTTTTTTTCATTAGTCTTATCTTATATGTAACTGTGTGGCTATTATTTTCAGTTGTTTTAAAAACAAAACCATGTGAAACATATTTTTAAATATATAGTGCTAGTGCATTATATATTATATTAATATATTTTATATTATATTATATATAAATTATGGTGCATTCCTGTTCCATTCTACAATGGGAATCACAGATTGAGAATTTCCTGCTCTGAACATCAGTTCTGCTCAACAAAAAGCAGAGCCAGTTCAAGACAGTGTTATAACACTTTGGCTCTATAGCTGCTACCTGAGGGTTACTGTAATGCATTGTACTGTGAATCTCACCTGACAAACAATGAGGAAAGATTGACTAAAACCAGACTGTATCACTGCATTCAGAATGTGGACTCACAGAGCCATTGTAGCTGGAAAAGACATCCACATTCATCAAGTCCATCCATTAGCATAATATTTCTACTAAACTGTGTCCCTAGGCACCACATTTACATGTTTTTTTGAACACTTCCAGGGATGGTGACTGTACCACTTCCCTGGACAGCTTGTTCCAATGTCTGGCCACCTTGTCAGTGAAGAATTTTTTTTTTCTGCTATTCAGCCCTCATGTTCCTACAACATTTTTCAAGTGGGAGACAAAGTGTCCCCATCAGCCTGCTTTTGTTCTGGCTAAATGACCCCAACTCCCTCAGCTGCTCTCATAAGGACTTGTGCTCCAGACGTTCATCAGCCCATTGCCCCTCTATGGACACGCTCCAAGTAGGTCCTCATAGCTGGAGAAAGTTTTTAGGCAGTGAGACTTTCAGGCATTATTTTCCTCCACTTTTTGGGTGGCTGGGACACAAAGCCAAGGTTAACTCTGTGTCTGAGCTGCAGTGTTCATAGCAATGCATGTGTACCCCCATGTGTTTAACCATTAAGTGCACCTCAGGAAGGGAGATGGTGGATTGTAGGCATATCTCTACATTTTTCCATGAATTCTCAGTTTATTCAGTAATCTTTTCATAATGATCACAAACAGGGTATTTATCTGATCCTGGATGCTCATCAGGAGGTATGAATAGCAGCTTCAAGTATTCTAATATCTAACAACAGCAACAACAAAAATAATACTAGAAGATGGGTTTTCAACTTGCAATGCTAAAATGAGTCGATTTGCTATTAAAGTTCCTAGCCTAATTTCCTCACCCATAAAATGCTGAGACCCTTCATTACAGGAGAACTCTGACAAGGAAAACGAGTGATGTCTTTGGACCATTCTGACACAAATTGTGATAGGAGGGTCAAAAGGGAAGGTAACAGCCATGATGATTTTGGGTAAGCACCTGGAAGTCCTCCTAAATCAAGCCCAAAATACACTGCTAGCATTCCAGGGGGAAAAAAAATGAAATTGAAAGCTTAAATAAGCATGTTCTGAGTCTTAGCTGCCCCACCAGGGCTACTCAGGGGCTTGCACATGCAGAAGAGTGGGCTTGGGATAAATTATGAGGCAACACACTGGACTAGTGGACACCTGCTGTATAAATTTATATATACTTTATATAAATAAATACTTTCTTCAGTTTTGTATAGTCCACTCAGCATTCTGAATGAATCAAGGATCAATAGGAAAAACTATGTTGCATTCACACCTCCACAAGTAAGATCCATCTTAGACATACTTCAAATAGTAGATTTTAGTTCTGATATTTTCTAGCATCAATGTGTTTGACTTTATGCTGCAGTGGTCCTTTACCCATATTTCTGTATGTAAAATCTATCTATCTATCTATCTATCTACATCCCAAAAATCTGTTCTGTCTTTTATAAAACAAACACAAAAATATAAATATGTGCACTCTTCTCTCTTGAAGAATGACAAATTTCTGGAACTCAGTGAAGGGTTTTTAATGTGTAATACTCTAAAATACTGCAGTTCAATTACACCTTTTTTTTCAGGAATAGATTATGAAGACAATATAAAAATTATTTTCTATACCTGAAATTCTCTCTCTTTACCGTTTAATTATGTATGGGTCTATGATTTGTTGAAGTAATCCACAAACAACTTACTGTCACATACCTGCCATCCATCAAGGGAAATGCTACATGCATATTTAGGTTGGGGAAAAGCCCGAATTCCTCAAGGTCCACCACTAACAGAAGAGAGTCTGAAAGAGAATTTGAGAGCTGCTGTTTTAACACAGCTGCTTGCAGTACTGCCAGGCTGTGTAAGTGGATGCAGGAAGATGTTACAGTTGGCTTGCTGTGACAGAGCACTGATATTTTCACTCTGGTGGATCATCCTGGGATCACACTCCAGGATGTGCTGGGATAGGATGCACCATGCAGACCTGTAGCAGGAAAGAATCTGCTTTAAGTAATGAGGAGAATAGCAAAAAGAAAACAAGATCTGGCAGTTCCTTGATACTAAATGGTGTGACCTAAGCCCAGAGCTGTCAAGGTTTTCGCAGTGCCAGAAGGGAGACTTTGGGGGTTTTGTAGCAAGAGAAACAAGTATGATGATTTAGGTTTAACCTCAGCAGTGCCCTGAACCACTACTTAATGATGACTCACCTTGGCTAGTTAAATGTTTTGATAAATGGAAGAAATAAAAGTTACTGGTCCCAAGAGTTCCATTGTAGATAAATAAATGAAATAGTTGATAAAACAGTATGAAAAGGCAGCTAGGTAGCATATAATTATTCCCCAGGTGACATGCAGTAAAATGGGCAATGTAAATCTACTAAAGAGTATAATTATCTCCAGGTACCAGGTCCACATGAGACATTATCTAACACCTGCAAAAGCCAGCAGATTGTTAATTTTCACCTGTTGCATCCATAAGAAATATTGCAGCAAGCAACTAAAAGCAATAGGCGGCTACTTCACACGAATGAAATGTTAAGGACAAAACAGACCTAAAGTCTGAGATTTGCGTTAAGGACACTTAATCAGAGCCAATATGACATACTAGACCCACGGGGTGAGGAGGTCAATTAAATATGCATGGCATTCTTCAGTGGGTGTGCTGCATCTCCTGTGCCTTCTTAAGTACAGTGAAAATATTCTGCTGTGTTGCTGACAACCAACAAGTTAGCCAGGCCTTTCCCGAGCTGCCTAGCTGTCCTCTGGAGCTCTGCAGTGATGATAATCATGACACTCTGCACAAAGCCACTCATGCCCATCGGGTCTGGCACTTCTCCCATCCCCTCGCACAGGAGGTGTCCTGCAGACAGACACTGTGCAGCTTACATCAGGCATGCTGCCTGATTTTTAATATATGTTAACATGTCGAGGTGTGGAGCTGCAAAGCAAATGCCAGTCAAGAAAGCCATAAAGTAAATTAAGTTTTGTCCTGTTGCTGTGTAGATGTGAAAATGGAGACATGATGCTAAGTGACATCTATCAAAGTCTGCGGGTGACAAAGGGCGTGTATCTCCTATCAGATAATAGGAATTTGCTGGTTGATCCTATACAACCAAAAGCATTTACATAATCTGTAGAAAGAGGTGCCTTCAGGAACAAATGCTAGTAAATAACATAGAGTGCCTCAAATGCAGAAAAAATAATGCTGATGATTGAAAAAAAAAGTTGTGTTCTGTCTTCCATTAAAATACAAAAATCCAATGAATCAAAGATTTTACTTCACGACATAAAATTTCAAAATTGACATCTGTATTTAACTTTTAGACTCCTCCAGTGGATGTAAACTGAAGTCTCCTAAAGCAAGCTACTTCCAGTGTTCCTAAACACACAGTCGCCTTTCCTTACTACTCTGGCATGATTTAGAATGAAGTCTTGCAAAAGAAGTTTGCAAAGCATTTGATATTGCAAGTAACTCTTGCTTGTCTCAATATTTGGAAGGATTTTGATTTACTGTTACTGTGCAATGTATTTTATAAACAGTAGGATGTATGTGTTTAGGATTCTAAAAAGGATAATCCTGCACACTACGGGCTTAGTCAAAAGATGGATATTATTCTGCAAAAGAAATATTATTTTTAAGATTTCAAAATTGAACACTTAACTATTACAATCTTTTAAATATGAGGGTTCCAAAGCATTAGTTACTACTCAGAACCTTAACTGCATTTAAGATCATCACATTACAAATCTAGAATATGTATGTTAATATTGTTAATGAAGAAGTGGGTAAATAACCAATAACCCATTAATGGTACTGTTAAAAATAGAGATAGCATGTCTATGTGACACCAATTAACAGTGTGTTTTTGAAGAATGCCAACTTGACAAGTCATTGACAAATACTGGAAACTTAAGTCTCAAGAATATATGAGACATGACAGAGGCAGCATGAGTTCTCCCACCCTTCTTTCCCAATACTCTTCAGCCCTGACTTACCATATTCTGTGGAAAAAATTAATTTGCTATGCCTGCTCCACAGTTGTTATCTGTGAGTGACCACCAGCAGGCCTGCTGGCTAGTGCCAATTTTGACAGTGGATTATGTCATGAAATGACATTTGGGTTTTGTCCTCGTTCAATAGCAAACAGTGGTAAGGAAGTAGGTCACAAGACAACTTCCTAGGATAGGAAGGTGGCAGAGTTTTATGGGCAAACAACTTTAATCTGTCCTTTTCTTTTAGGTTATGTTTGGTTACCAGGGGGAAATAAGGGGGAGAAAAATTGTACCTGCCTGAAAGGAAGCAGCTTATGTACAGAGCAGAAAAAGATTTGATTACCTGAAAGTAAAAGTGCTATTAGAAAAAAAATAAACATTGCCTGAGAGAGGAGCTTACCCACTTACTTCAAAAAGCCTGACTGCTTCCAGGAAAAGAATTCACCTGCTAGGATTCAGCTCACTGGCTTTTCTGCCATGTGCTGGAAAGCAAAATGCTGAAGCAAGGTCTATACTCATTACTTCTGCTGCTATAACACAGTCAAAACAAGGCCATCAATTAATTTCTGCACAATAGCTTCTTTAGTTTTCAAATCTACTGTGCTTTGCTCACTGCTTTCAAAGCAATCTTGGAAAGTAAGGGTGCTATGAAAAGTGCTAATCTTTTCATCTTTTTTGTATGGGTTTAAGAAGGGAACAGAGTCTAGAAGTTATTCATCACTTACAAGGCATAACATGAAATTTTCTTGTGCTTTTGAAGTGATTCCCCTGCATATAATTGACTAAACTGATTAAAGCAACTGTTGAGTTGAAAGTCTTCCAACCAAGGTCTGAAAAATGCCTGCCTGTGAAATGTTTAATATTTCTTTTTGTATGATCTCCTTATTAGGCTGTTCAACTTTGTATCCTGGGAAAATTATGATTTTTCAGGAAATTGGATTCTATCTCCTGACTCTTTCTGTACCTAACAACCATTTGCTTGGGGTTTTGTTTTTTTGGAACTGACCATTTTATTTTGGACATTTTATTTTATAGAAAACACATTTCTTCTGAAGCATAGCACATTACTTAATTATTACATGCCTTGATTTTCAGTGCCCACCCCTACTAAGTTTTATGCAAAATAAAGAATTTGTGTTTGAAATAAAATCATTATCAAGAAGCTGAGTCTAAAATTAAGTTTTTGGCATAATGAAAACACATAAGACGTTTTTAAATACTGTATTTATCCAACTAAAGAATTTATTTTTATCATATATGATAATTCCACAGCAAATGGTTGAGGTTGGAAGAGACATCTGGAAGGCATTGTGTTCAAGCAGGGTGGCTCAGAGCAGCACCATCTCCAGATGGATTCTGAATGCTACCAGTGATGGAGACTTCACAGCTTTCTCCAGGTGACTTGTGTCAGTGTTTAGTCACCTCTCTGTACTCAGTATACGTACATAAACTTCTATTTTATAGATAATTTATACCTATAGATATCTATCTAACCTATGCATTTATGATAAAATACACGTTTTATCTCTGTGTTTGCAACATACACTATACATTTTTTTCATGCCCTCTCATTAAAAACAAATAACTACAAGCCACTTTACACTGAACCCTGAACCTCTTCATAGCATAGCTTCTGTCCTTATTAATCTTTAACAAATCCTCTTTGGGAAAAGAAAAAGCAAATACAAATGTATGTACATTTTGTGTTCACATATTAAGATCCCAGTATAGCTGATTTTTCATTCCCATTTAGCTAGTTGGGTGTGCCTGGTAAAGTAGGAACACTTCTAGATCCTCATGTGTATCTTTACCATCCACAGTCCTGTGCTGCTGAAGGCATAACTGGAAACCAGATTGTGCAAGATGCAGCAATGTAAGCTTTAAAATAATTCTTAAAACCTTCAAATAAATTAAAAGGAAAAAAAAGCTCTCTGGAATACTTTCCGCTTTATTATATTTGTCTATATATTTTTAGACACTACATTATCTATTCATAGTTCAGCAGGTATGCCAGGCTCATCAGTTTCCAAATTATTTGCTGGCTTCCTGGCACACCTCTTAGTTATTTTTATCTGATATTTCAAATAAATTACAAAATGCCTTGAATTGCATGATTAGTCCATTATGTATTCTGTTTATTACAATTATATGAACTTTTGATTAACCTCCATAAGTTTCATGAATAAATTACCTGGATCGAGGAAACTGCCAGTTAATGTTACAATGTTCCAGTGAGGAGTTTCCGAGAGATTAGTCTGCCTTTTTGAGAGGCAACTTTTTTCCTCCTTGCTTCTTTTAAAAGGAATCCATGCTACTGTTGCTCAGGTTTTATGAAGAACACATGAATCTATTTACAACCCCCTCAAAATGAGTGGGTGCAAAATTTACTCACAGAATCACATCTTTGGAAGATGATTTGTGTCCTTTTAGATATTGATGGCACAGCCATTTTAACATGATGAGGACAAATTGTGCTAATCTTCATGAGGCTTCTAAACTGTACTAATTCACAGCCTAGAGATTTCTTCCCTGTGTCTTCTGTGAGTGGTGTTGAACAATTTCATGTTGAGAAATATATAAAAAACTTCCCTACATTCCACAATGCATTTATCATGAGGAAGACTCCTAAGACTAGATGGTTGGCTCTGCATTTTTCCAAAGATCCTCCCATATCCATTTCTGACAGGTCTATTTTTTGGATGGCAAGTTTCATTCAGGCAGATGGACCAGCACAAAGACTTCATAAAAGTGAGTCAGGAAACAGAAGAAGAAATTATGGGAAATGTAGCCTTTAGGTATATGCTGAAGTCAGGAGGGAATACAATGGCCAAGACACCATCTTGCCTCGAGACAGCAACCAAATTGATCACACTCAACACCTGCTGTGTGCTGTAGGATCAAGACAAGATAAGAAATGGGAGAGCTTTCTGCTTCTCTGTCAAGAACAAATAATAAACCTCCGGTTGGTAAAAGAAAACTTGATGTCATAGGCATTAATTAGGTAGAAAGAGGCAAGGCACTGGAAAACAGTGTGGTGTCTCTTTAATTAACTGTACAGGAGACCCTTTAATACAGAATAAAAGTATGAACTTGAAATATTAATCACAATGACACAGAGACTGTCTGCAAGAGTTGAGAACCACAGAGATGTCCAGAGGAACATCTCAGTGCTGTTCCTCAGCAGCATCACAGCAATCAAAGAGCTCAAAAACAGGAGTTTGTTCAGTAGAGCCTCAAGAGGTGCCCAGGAAGGCACAAGGAGGTTTGAGAGACCCTGAAAGAGCAATGGTGAGACTGGAAGGATGCTGGAAAAGCCATCAGAACCCACTGGGTGGGGTCTGCTGGCCAGGCTTAGCCGTGTGCAGCTGTTCCAAATAGATGTTGATATAAAAAATGTAGGATACTTCATCTCTGCCTTAGCGAATCTTTAGACTGATCCTAGAAGACAAAGTTTGTTAAATATTTCTTAAATAAATACACGAGGTCCCATCAGGTCAGAATAGTCTACAGGTTGAGTTCAAATTTGATGGAAAACTACTGGGAATGATCATCTAATGAGCCTCAGCTATAAATATTATTATTACCATACTGATTATATCTTTTTCTATGCTGCTTTTTCGTAGGAGAGAGACAGAGATGGTGCCAACTGCTCTCAGCAACTGGCAGAAACAGTGCTGGCTAAAAACCAGCTTGTTGCAGTTCAGATTGTTAGATAGATGGCATTCAGGAGAAGTATTTCAGACACAGAATACTGCAACAAATTATTCCTGGAATGCTTTTTTTATATTAGACTTAAATTTCTGTGGGATTCACAGATCTGTTTGGGGTCAGCTTTCCAGGGAAAAATGTAGCACTGCTGGTCATACATGTTTTCTCTTGTGGAAGACTACACTCACAGTAAATGTACTCTCTTTTCTGTGATCTGTAATCACAAAAGTCCCAGGATGTCTACAGGAGAGGAGAAAGTGCTGAGGCCAGGCACCCCAATGACATTATTCTTCTCAGTGAGTGCCAGGGTGCCAGCTGAGTGAAGGCAAGTGAGAGCCAGGACACTCAAATGATTATAAAGGGGTGGGGACTAAAATGAAAAGCATTATTCTAATGATCAACATGCCAGTACAGATGCTAGAAAGCAAGCAAAAGAGATAAGGAAATTAACATTTTTAGGTGTTAAAAGAAGATTTTTTTTTTTAAGTAAATGTGAGAGGACAGGTAAGGTAAAATAAGTACTTTCTACAGGATAAAGTCAAGAGCATTAGAAGTGTAAAGAGGCATGAATTTAAGTAAGAGAGCTATTTATTATAAAAACTAACAATGCATGCAGTTGAAGTTCAATGATATTTCTTTACAGCAACCCCACCAAATAGTGTTAGAATTGCATAGGATTCTATGAACTTTTTGATGTAATTTCCTTCTGTTTCCCAGAAACAATAAAACAGGAGTCCTTTTGCTTTCCTCAGCGCAGTGACATTTTACAAAAGGTAAAGTAATGCTGCACCTACTGACTTCCCTTGTCTATTTACAAGAGGAAATGTCATCAAGCATTCAAAATGTCACTACCTACTGGGGTGACGTCATGGAAATATCCCTTCTCCTTCAGGAGCTGGTGTTTGGAGCAATAAACCATAATCTGCTTAAGGAGATGATGCTTTGGTAGGCAAATGGGACTGAGCTTAATACCTACAAAATGAATTGTGGAGCAAATGCATTTGCCAGGACCGAAGACATTTTCCAAGGAGCTCAGACGAATGTTCACTACTGTTGTCTGCCTCTTAAGCCAATTACTGCTGCAATGCAGACAAAGAGGTGCTGTGCCTGCTACTTAGCCATCTTGTTACAGTCCTTTAAAAGTGTCATGTACGCAGAGAAGCATATTTGTAATCTTTATACTAAGTACACTTCACCTTAATTGCATCACCTCATGAAATGGTATAAACAAGACTTTTGTATTTGTGCTAGAGGTTTTCTTGAGCCGTAGAAATAAGAGCTGCTTATAAATTTCACAGGATACAGTTAGTGGGTTTAGGACACACACTTTTGGTGTATTTTTATTAATGCGAAATAGACATAATCTGAAATTTCTTTCTGTCATTAAATGTCTACCAGATTCATATCCTGCTGTTTATCTCTTGCTTGTACTCAGACCTTTTTCTGATTTCTAATAAAACATAAGCCTTAAAACTAAATAGTTTTAATAGAAAGAAATTATTTATAACGTGTTATCTACTTAATTTCTTCATAAGCAAATATGGCATTAATTATATATGACAACAAAAATGTCTTTAAGCAAAGCCTAACGTTATGTCTCTTTTCCATTTTACCCTGTTTCATCCAAGAGAGACATACACTGGTTCTTGTAGCCTAAGGACTTGCAGGCATAGGCATAAATCTCAAAGTGAATCCTAAATTGAATCTACACTATGATGTTAAAAAATCCACTTATGGGTTTTTTCTTTTGTTTTGTGGTCTGCCTGTTTGTTAGTTTGTTTTCTTTTTGTGTGTGTGTGTGTGTGGTGTTTGTTCTGGTTTTTTTTTTTTTAACAATTCTTCAGTTCTTGATTAAATTGCAGCTAAAACTTAAATAAATATATGTAGCATAATGATGGCTCTCCTAATCACTCATAACCTGTTATTGCTGATTTCAGCACCGTTATTATGGCAGTCAACCTCAGAGCTGACTTTTGAGTACTGAGGAGTAGCTGTGTAAAACCTTATGATAGGTACCAGTTTGACATTTCTAGCCCCTAAAATTAAGTATGCACTGAGTTTCTCAGTCCTACCACCAAGCTAGCAGTTTGGGGTATATTTATGTAAAGTCTCTGGTGAAAACACTGGTTTCCATATAGCTTGCAGAAGCAAAAATAAAAAAGGTGTGCTTAAAGGATAAATAATTTTTACTCACATTTAACCTGAACATCTGGACACTTACCCAAGGTCATTCAGTAAGTCAGCAGCAGGACTGACTGCAAGCTTTCCTCCATCTTCTGTGCTTTCACTATCAGAGAGAGTTTTTAGCTTTTCTCACATTTTTATAGAACTTTCCAGCCTGGCAAGATTCACTGGAGTTCCGATGAGTTGAGAGCCAGCGCACAGCTTATCTGAATCTCCTAAATTTCTGAAGATTTCCTATCACAAGATTACACATTTATTTTTAGTAGCTGCACAACTTTTAGTGTGAGCACAAACCCCAAGTCAAACTAAGTTTATAAAATTATCAGATAAACCTAAGATTCTCAAACTTCCAAATGATTCCATTAGCGTCAATGAGTAGGATGCATTTTGTGGAGATATAGTTACATACAATTTAAAATTCATCTGAATATTCCAAAATTAAATGAAAGAGCTGTTCTCTGGAGATTAACTGAGGAACCATATTCTTCTTACTTGGCTCAGCTAAATCTTTACCAATTTTTTTTTTTTTTAACATTTTTGCCTCTCATGCTATTTATAAAGATCACTTATTAATGTCTCAGTTCAAATTAATGCGAGGATGCAAGTGCCCTCATCCTGAAAATTCTTTCAACTTTATCAGCTGAAATAGAATTTTGTATGTGATATTAAAATAGTAAGGTTGCATCTACATAGTGCAGACATCAGAGGTTCACTCACAGACACTGAAAAAGGAGAAAAAAAAATCCAAGATATCAAAATAAAGATAAACCCCAATATTCTCCACATATTGTTATAACAGGGTTTAAGATCCATTAGACCATTATAATATTCTTTTCAATTGCTTCCATGCAATTGAAATACTTATACTATAACAATGAAATCTGTATGTCTTCTTGAAAAAAATGAATGAAAAAAATACTAAAAATATTTGCATTAAAGTCAACGTCTGAACTGCAAATAAATAGTCTGGAGAGGTTTGAGGTTTTGCTAGTACTGTTGTACTAGCTTATAGGTTTGCTTTTCATTAAAGAAGAATTTAAGGAAACTGAACAAAATATCTTTTCCGCTTTTCAAATATTTATTTCTTAATTTAGAAAATCTATGTTTATTGCTCTTGAACCAAACTGATTAAGAAAGAAATGAACTATTACCTCTTACAGACTTCTAGCTACAAACATTCAAATCCAAAAGAAAGATATATCCTCTGGAAGTTTCCAAATCATTTAATACAAAAGAAAGTCCTGTTGGAATTAATAATTGAGGAAATCATTACAGATATATCTGTATTATGGCTCCTGGGAAAAATTTGCTCTGTTTGTCACAATTTGGGTGAATCCCAGTCTCTCTTAGGAAAGATCCAAGCACACAACTCTTTATCACACCATTTCCATACAGAGAGATACTAAAAAGCTTCCCACCTTCTCCAGTGTGAGCAGTTAGCAGGCCAGACAGAGAAGGTGCAGCAGCAGGTCTGCAGATCTCTCCTGAAATACAGCCCTAATCTGAAAAAATTGAGAATACATCATTAAAAATTCATGGTATTAAACAAATATTTATGTTTCAGCTACCTTATTTTCTCCTGGATGATTGCTTTTACATTTGCTTGTAATTTGGCATTATTGAATGAACGTGTGACAAAAGAGATATTTAGTTTCCACTGCAAGTGTTGAAAGAAATGGGCCCGATGGAAGCAGCCGAGCCGTGACCGATCCTCAATCACTCTCTGGTAGGACACAGCAGCCCATGGGCTGAGAGAAGAATGATATTCTGGAAGTTCTGCCTCATGAATTGCACTTGTTTAGAATACACAGCTGGGCACAGGGATGGTTTAAATCCCCTGAACTGACACTCTCTTTGGGTGGAGAAGTCTCCCTTGTGCAATTAGTTATTTGGCAGTGCTTCATGGTTTCCTAGGCAGAGTGCTCTGGTTTGGTTTCTTTCTTGAAAGACAAACTCCAAAGAGGATGTTCAATTTTTCAGCTACCTGAACATCGACTTCAAAGAGCTCTTTCTGACATCCTGCTTTTGGCATTGCTTGCTCCCCTGTTGCTACTTTATCATGCCCACTAGGCTGTAGCCAAAGCGCCTGAAGGATGGCTGTGAAGGTACAAAACAAACAAATATCCTTCACATCCGGGCACATCCTGCCTGCTGGAGCACAGCACGGCTCAGGAAGGGTTTCAAAAATACTGAAAGAGTAACTGCATTTTATTTCTACACTCTTGTTTTCCCTTTTGAGGACTGTAGGAGAACAATGCACATATACCCACGTTCTCCAGCCCTGTCATACAAAATTCTGCAAGTGTGAAAAAAGCAAAAACTAGTAAATTATCAAGATCATCCAAACAGAGAAATAAATTAACTGCCCGGGCACAGATAAAAAAAAAATTGCTGATCTTTAGCACCTCCCATTTAATAATGTTAAAGCTCATTACAAATAGTAATAAGCCATGCCTCATGATGGATAGCAATATTAATAGTATCTTTTTGGCCAGCAGTCTGATTTTCATAACGTGCCTGTTCATTCATTCATATATTTTATGAGTATAATTACAACAACTGTGTGTTTCTGTTGGCCTGTTATGTGCATAAGTAGCTATTTGCATCTGCAAATATCTCATTTACGTGTATGGTCACTGTTATGTCTATGTGCATAATTTAGATATGCAATTGCAAACATCGTAATGTTCACATATTTATAAGAAAAAATGTCCATGAGCTAAGCCATACATCCTGCAATGTCAACTTTGTGGCAGAAATGTGAATGCAGCACAAATTGTCAGACTCCCAAGCCTGTAATTTAATCACAGAGTCTCACATAGTAGAAGAAGAATGAGAGCCGTAAGAAAGCTGAAGGAAACAGCCCAGTAAGGATAACGGTGCTCCACCTCACACTCCCTTTTTGACTTTGTTAAATTGTTAAGGCTAAGGGATAGCCCTGTTGTTTCAAAGAATAGATCACCCTGATTGATGTCCTGTGAAATAATCCTGTGGGAGTAATAAAGCAGCAGAGATTCAGCAGCAATCTTTGCAAAGATTGATCAACATGCTTCTTTTTTTATTCTGTTCTCTAATTTGTAATCTATTAAATTGGAGGATTTTAAGTTGCTGGACATTTTCCAGACACTTCCGTTACCCAGCTACCGAGATTTGGAGATTTGCAATCCAGTCTTCAAGGAACAACACAATAAACCACAAATGTGATTCTATGATTCTAAAGGATATTTGTGTTAAAGAAAAAAATTTATTTAATTCATTGAGCTATCCCAACTAACAATTCTTGTTGAGCCATTGAGCCATAACACAGAATGCATGGCTATAGGGCAAAAGGAAGCAAAGTGAAAAGAAAGCAGGAACTTCTCTGGAAAAACTATATTGTGTTTCCTGAAAAGGACTACCAACCTCTGAACTCATACTAAATGTAATTCAAAACATCACAATACACACGCACACACAAATGATGAATAGCGAACAAGGTAGAAGAAAATACAAACATTCTGTTTTCTCTAGGGCATCAGGAGGCACACAAGAGCAGAGGGGCAACAGAATCCACAATTCTTGGAGAAGGCCTGTGTCAGGAACTATAAAAATCCCAGATTCAGCTCTCAGTTCAGAAAAAGATTTTCTTTCTGTGTGACTCTGACAAGACACAACAGAATTGAAACAACACTTTGACATCAAGAGCAAGATTAGATTGCTGGAGCTGAAGTCCAAACTTGTGACCCAATAACTTATACCTTAATAAATATACTTCAATATATAGGTTTGGAAACTGAGTTGCTACCTCTTTATTTTGTTCAACATTAATAACTTTTGTCTTATTTATCAAGAATATTAGTTTAACATAAAGTATGCAATTACATTCATCATAATTTCAGTATCTTCACACGTAATTAACTTATTCCTTCTTGAAACAAAGCCCCTCAAATATCCTCAAGAAATAGATGCTTAAGCTCCCTAAAAAAGAGCAGTAGATGCAACATCTGTACACAAACACCCCCCCCAAGACTACCTTTAATCTATTTTTTTTCCAGTTTAGTGGTAGTAAGTGATCTACTTGAACTAAAAATAGATGTTCTCCTCCCTGGAGTGCAGTATTCCTGGTGGAAAAGGAGAAGAAAAAAAAGTGACATAACAACAGGTAACAGTGGGTTATTTGGATAGAAAGGAAAATTCTGAAATATTTCTTCCTCCCTTTCCAAATTAGTTTTATTTTTATATTCAAAAAAATTTAAAAATTAAAAAAATCCAAAGAGCTGGGACAATAATTTGAAACTTATTTCACTTTCACTTCTCTGAAGGTGTGAAGGTGGAAGAAAGTGGCAGTTTACTGGTCCAGGGCCTTTGTCTTTTGCTGCACCAGGCAGGTTACAGAATTTTGTCTGTGAACTGCATTGCTGTCACTGCTGGTTATGATTACCCACCAGAACTGGATCATTTTTAACACCTGGAATGGATAGCAAGTATTACAGCTACTGTACTTCCAAAGCGTGTGTGTGTGTCTAATGTCCTTTATCCTCCAGGGTAATCTTGCCTACTTTTTCCCATTGCTGTCACTTGTGAACTGGTGGGATCTGGCAGCTTTATTTTGCTTGAAATAAATTCCAGCTGCCAAATTTCTATTCCAGTTTGAATTTTGATTATTGCCAACAAGAATCTGCTTATCTCTCTCTTCCACATTTTATCTCTGCATGAAGAATCCTTTCTGACAGCAGGTAGAGATACTAAAGCTGACTTTTACTCGTGGACATTCAATACATCACCTGTATCAAACAAATCAGACACCCTTTTGCCTGAGTGTATGAGTAAGTAGATGGCTCTATTTGAAAATATTCATTAAATGGTTTCATTATTTTTCATATTACTTTAAAGTCATTAGCATATTGGGTCAAATTATGATCTCAATTACAGAGGAGTAAATCTGAGGTAATTACATGAGCACAGAATATGATAAAAATCTGGTGCAAAATAATTAGAACATTTCAGTTGCTCTTGGTGAAGCTTCACTAGTAGAATTATATAAATTAATAAAGACCACTAAAATGTATGATGTCAGAAAATTCACAGATACACAGATACTGAAAATGAAGTCTCCATTTGCATTGTTCACAGGATACATATCAAGTAAAGCAAACAAATGAAGCCCCAAGGTCCTGGTAATAGTGTTAGAACTACTTATGATCTTCACCCTTTTGGTGGGAACACAACTAATCCACTTGATAAACTGAGCATCAATAACCTTTATTGAAACTTCACTGGGTAAATGATAACTATTAACCTTAAATTATGTGGACATATAATTATCCAGATTGGATTCTCTGGATGCCTATTACAGGGGCACAGCCCCTGCAGCCCCCTGCCCATACACACATTAGCAAGTTCTTGTTCTAAACACATTTACAGACACACAAACATGGAACAAACTTTTCACTGTTGAGAAAAATATCAATATGCTACGAGATAGGAAACATCAGAATTAAAATTGCACATAAACATATTCCCATCTGTACTTACACACACAATATGGATTTCAGTGTTGGGCTTCACTCACATTCTCCTAGGGAACCCTCTGTTTCAGCACAGAGGATGCATGAGCACACCAGGAGAAGCCCTTCCATTTTATTTTTTTCTAGTCAATACTGTTTTTCATATCCTGAACTACTACAGAAATAAGGATGGTAAATTCCTTATTCTGTAGCATTTGACTGCTTCATCAACATTAAAGTATGCTTCTTCCAACAGTATTTATGAATGTTAATTAATGATATGGGGCAATTCATGTCCTGAAGGATATATCCATCTGGGAAAAAAGTGCTCAAAAGATGGTCAAGGCAAATGTTGTGAGGAAAGAAATACAGAAATAGATAGTACAACTCTTTAAAAAGTATGTGCAAAATGCCTCAGTTTCAGTAGAACTGGGGCTGTGCATCATACATTGACCCAGACCCTGCAGAGACTTCAACAGCTGGAGCATTTACTCATCTTCTTGGGGAGCTCAGAGAAGCAGCCACCAGCTCCAGAAGATTTCTTACCTACCCTGGGGGTGACAGGAAGGGATTTGTTTGTTTGTTTGTTTGCTTGTTTATAAGTAACCTGAAGTGCAGGCAGGGAGAACCCAGTCGTGGCTCATTTTGGTGACAGGAAGCCAGGCTCCAGGATCTGGGCTGGACGTGGCATTGGAGAGCTCAGGAGCTTGCTGAAGTCACATTGGGAATGACACCTACCAACACAGACACCAGCTGTAAACACTGCAGTCACTTTAAAAACGAGGAGCTACTGGGCAAAAAGATTAAAGTAAAATGCTGATACCCATTATGTGTGCCCAAAATAAGTGAAAGAGGATGATTTCTTGCAGCACGTGTTATCATTTTATATCCAGAGATCATAAATCCAGTTCTCCTGGGCACCAAGTGCAGTAATGAAGGCTCAGCCATCCTGCCACACAGGTATCAGGTCTCCAAGGCAGGGAAAAAGCCTTTGTATCTGTGTCTGGTTCAGCATTTCCCAAGGAATCTATGACAGATGAAAGGATAGCATCTAATTTACCCAGCTTTCCTTGACAATTCAGTTACAACAAAATAATTCAACTTTTTATGGCAAATACAGCTCATTGTTAACAGAAATGACTGCTGTTTCTTATTAAGGTTAAAATCTCCTCCTTTTCAGGTCAACCTTTTTTTTCCCTACCTCCTCAGCTTGTCTCATACCCAAAATAAAAATAAGCTGATTTACCTCATAAGAATACATTCACAGTATCTTTAAATACTCTTTTTCAGCCCTTAAAATTATTTAAAACGAATAGTCAAAAAACAAGCATTTCCAAAAGTCAGCCACTTGGATGTTTGAAAAGACATTTTTCTTTTTTGCCTTGTAATCGCCATAATTTTTTTTTAAGTGACCTTGAGTACTTTCATAACCTGCAAACTGCATTTTTTGCAAGGTAAAATTTCCTAACTTGCTGATTTGACAGAGTGATCTCTGAAAATTTTCAGCATGTTGGTTTTCAGCCAAAATGATTAAGTGTAGATAACTTACAAATGACTTAAACAAAGAACTACTTTGAAAATAGTCACCAGTAGTGATCGATATTGATCTTTATTTCCGTTGGTCCAAACCTCCACAGTGTTTTTTGTTGCATTAGTGGTTACGTGTAGTCTCCCTCAGTGTAAATTAGAGCAATGCATCACAAAAAATTTCAGTATACATGAACTTTAGGCCATTTTTATGGTTAAAAGACAATGTGACATTTAACTTACATAGAAGAAACTTTCTGTTTTTGACTAGCAGTGCCAATTTATCGGTGTTTTTGCACCATGTAGATATTGCTGATTCTGAATTTTTTTTCATTTTTCAAAGTAAAAGGAATAAAAAAAAATTGTGCAGAGTGCTCACAGTATTGCATCAGTCAATGCCACCGTTTTCTCCTCAGAGACACAGAGGACAGAAAAAAACTTACCTTCATTTTGCCTTAACACTGCACCTTTTTTCATTTTTATGTAAATCACTACACAAAACTAATATGTCATCTTTCCAGAATAATGTCATCATGAGCCTACAAGAGAAATGCATTTTTGGTTGTGGAAAATAAAGGTAGCAAAAGCTGTAAAGAGCTCCGTGCTTTATGAAAATATCTGCCCTTCAAACCTAATGCACATCAAGGATGTATTTCAGTGCTGAGGACAGGAAGTGATAGAGCCCTAAGCAAAGATGCTGTTGGACTTGAATTTTGCCAGAAGTTGTGGGAGCCAATGTAATTTTGGTGGTTCACCATCTTTTCCCAATCCAATAGTCACACATATTTCTCACTTGTTGCACTAAAAGCCTAACTCTAATGTAAAGATTTTTCAGCTGTTAAAAAAATCATATCCTTAGAGAACTTTGTAATAAACGGGTCATCTTGTCATCTTTAATTTTGAATCTGAAAAAAAAAAATGGAGGGAGAGAACATTGGCATTTTCAGTCAAAAAAAAAGCTTGCTACAAAAGTCAAATTTAATTTATCAAGAAAACAATCTCTTCCTTCAGAGAATGTGTTTGCCAATCTACATGAGATCTCTGAGCATAGTGGTCTCTCTAATTAAATATAAATTCTTTGTATGTATTCCTGAAATTTAGAGTATGTTAAGTTATGGTTGGAAATGACAAGATCTGTTACTTTTGGGAAATGGCTTGAGTTAGGAGGAAGAAACAGACTAAAAAATGAGGCTTTGTATAGAAGTCTTTCATGTCTAAGGTATCTCAAATTGCTTTCAGGAAAACAAACATTGCTACATCAATCATATAAACCCAGAGAACCTTTCAGAGACGGCAACACGAAGTCAACAACTGTTCACAACTCAGTTCAAAGTGCAGAAAGGTTTATAGAGGTTGCTACAACCCAGAGATGGTACAGTATAAAAAGTATAATTTCAAATTGCTTGGGCATGTTAGCTGGAGTGCTCATGTATGTAACTTTGAATTGAACTATCAGTTTAAATTTAAGTCTTTGGGAGATGGTTTCTGTATGTTTTCTTATGCTTGCTACAATACTGCTTTTAAGAAACTTCCTCCTTTCCAAGGCAGCTCCACCACCCATGGTCTTCAACATGACCACTGTTGATCAAGGTTTATCTGCATGATAAATGTAGATGCCTGAGTTTCACATTAATGTTTCTTATTTTGATCTTATTTACACCCTGTAAATAGATGGCAAGAAAAAAATTTAGATGAAGTGTCCTTTTTAAGAAGAAAAATTAGATGAGAGCACTATTAATTCACACATATTTATTGTTTGCATATTGTAATGTTAGATATGCTATGATATTAAGGCAAATGCCCTGTAATCCCAAGAACACTATTTTTACTTTCTTTTAACAGTTTTACCCAAATAGGTGACACATCTATAAACAACTAAAAGCATCTGAAATTTCCAAGTGTTCTGAAAATGTGTTTTGATAACATCAAAAGAGATAAACACATTCTCAAACAGAAAGGACACTTTAAGATGATAAGCATGATTCATTGAGGAGTTTATATTGCTCAGAATTAATACTTTATATAAATATGGGGATGATGCCTCATCTCTCAGTAGCAAACCGTGGAGGGAATCAGGACACTTGTTCCATTGATTCCTCATTTGCTTTTAGGAAGAGAGAGGGAAAACACGACACTAGCAGAAAGTAACTTTCTTGGGAAAAGATTGAGCTAGGTGAAAAATCCGATCTAGAGAGCACTTAGGTAAGTTTCATGTTTAAACCAGCAAAAATGAACCCCTAATGCTGGCAGTACTGGGTAGAAACCCTGCTCATTTCTGGTCTCTTTGTGTCTACCAGTGAGATGATAAGGACCATGGAAGTCAATATACAGCAATGACTTCAACACCTAAAGAGATAATACTGCCAAGATAGCCAGGAATATGTTCCAAAAAAAAAAAAAAAAAATTCCTCTAAAGGCAAGAAAATATTTCCCATTTCTGTGTACTCTTGAAATCATCCTCAGCTTCAGCCTTGTTTCCCAAATTGCTGGAAGGTACTAAGGTACTATTGCTACTGATAAGGTAGACATTGACCTGACCTCTTTAAAAATTCAATTTCTAACAAGAAATCACATTTGGAAACAAACAAACAAAACATCAACAAAAACAAAAACCAACCAAACAAAAAACCAAACAAAAAACCCAAACCAAACAAAAAGAGCCAAAGCATGTACAAAGGGCATGAAGTTTGTGTTATATGCCCTGAAAAGCTGAATAATGTTAAAATTGCGTAAAAATTGTGTTAAAATTTTTATTTTTTCAAAATGTGGGAAAACTTTTTCCATTTTTAATTTTGGCCCAAGTCTGTTGGCATACTCATGAAAATCTCATTTTCTGTTCTAAGCAGCAAGCAGAGCAGGGCAAGTTATGAACCTGTGCATGTGTGTACACATGTGCACATGGAATGAACTGCAAAGAACCAGAGGAGAGGGAACTGGCATAGACCTATTTTGCATAATTGCATATATGCACCCTTACACTTCACACGTATTATATTGTTGCTAGTAATATAGTAATATATTGTTGCTCCGTAAAAATAAATTTTGTTCTTTTCCACTAAGAATCATATAAATAATTCTCATCTCTGAACTTCAAAATACATGATTGATACATTACCTTTGTTTTCTTAACTTTTTCTACTTTTCATTGAATTTTTAATTTTGTTATACATATATATGCAATTTATTTTTTTTTTTAATAGTATCTGTTTCTCTTTTCTCACTGAAAGGGTTAAATTTGTTGCTCTTACCTAAGACCGCAGTGTACAGTGTTTACAAGAGCTACTTTCTATTCTGAAACTAAGGCTGAGAAAATTACTTCTATTCAATGTTTCTGCTTTAAAAAGGATAATGATTTCATCTGGTTAGAGCTGTCTGTACCTACTTAGTTTATTGCAGGGAAGAAATTGCCTGTTCTCTCATGATAAGATAATTTGTCGCCTTGGAAATTAAATTATCCATTCCAGTTTACCTTGAGGAGGAATACTATATAATACCTATTTGTTCCATTACACCCTTTAAATCAGAAATACGCTTTACTCTACAAATATGTTCCATGTAATCAGAGACATTAAGACAAGTTAAAATAGCCCCTGACTGCAACTTAATTAGCCTCCAAAGTTGTCAATTGTGTAAGACTTGAATCCAGTGGAACTAAAAGGATATTGAATAAATAATTTCTTTTAAAGAATAAAACTAAGCCTGCAGTACATTTTTAAGATAGCTTTTTATATTTTTTTCCATTGTAATAGCCACAGAAAGCCATATAGGGCACACATCTTCACTCCACCAAACCAGAACAACATTTCTAGGTACCATTACAAGATGGAACAAGCAGGATCAAACCTCATTTTTCACCTAATACTTTAAATTATATAAGGGATTAAGGATTATAAGTATGTGGCTAATGTGGGGTTTTTCCTGCTTCTGCCAGACTGTGCTTAAATACATAAATATGGTCTTTTTTTCAGAGACACTGGTTTGTAAAATTACCATTTCTCAACCAATTTCGAAGTCCAAGCTGAGTGAAGGGGTTTTATTATTTAAAACCTGCTATCACAAACCCACAGTAATTAGGAATGGCCATAGTTCTAGGCCAGGGAGAACACACCAGAAATGCTGGGTAGGGCATGGTAGGACACAGCTCTCAAGGCACTGTTTGACAATAGGCTCTGAAAACAGCTTCTGAATCCTCTATAAAGCTCATCTATGGAACTGCATAATCCAAGTGATTCATTAACTTCTTACAGACGGAAACGTGGGGAAAAAAAAAAAAAAAAAAAAAAAGACCAAGAAAATTAGATTTTCCCATAGCATATTTTTTCTAGCCTTTGAGTAGTGATGAAGAGAAGCTGGTCTTGTGATGGTGATAATGGATTATGAAACAAAGCCTTGTGCTGTTGGCTCTGAGCGTGACCTTCAATGAATCGTATAATCCCCGTGTTCCTGTTTCTCCTCTCTCTTGTGAAACAAGATAATTTTTACCTACAGTGAGAAAACTGTTCAGGGGATTAATTAGATATTTATTGGATGGTTTAGACGAGAAATATATGTAACCTTCCACTTTATTTGAGGCTAAAATACATTTGTTTGGAGTTCTAGAGATAGGAGTTTTCCAATAAAAGCTTTTTTTTTCTCCCCAAAACACTAGTTTGACACAAATGATCCTTTTCATGGCAGCAAAGTGGCTGAAGAAGTTTTATTAAGGGAGATTTTCAGATTCTGGGGGAGATTTCTTCATCCGTCCTAGAACAACTGGGAAATTCAACTTGGTTTTCCCACTTACACAGATGTTTACTAAGCCCATATTGCATCTAACAAAAAATGTATATTGGCCTTTACAATGACACTAACACTGAAATATTATGACCTTCCTTCACCTCATTTGTAATCTTGCTATCTCAGTCTCACTCACACATTAACAACTTCTGTGTCAAATATATTTTTCAATAGTATTTTTCCTGTTGTCTCATCTTGCTAGTTATTACAGCATTTTGGAAAAGCTGGAAAGAATTCACAAATTTCAGAGGTAGAAAACAACAGATATACATGGAATGGGGGCTAGAAATGGGATTTTAAGTAACAAGGAAAGAAAATTCTCCTCCATTTCTAGACCCACTTATTAGTAAATTAATTATATTATTTACTAAATAGGGAAACATTTACCGAGAGAAAATCCTGCATGTGAATAAAACATGATTAGATATTAGTAATTAAAATGGCAAAGTGACTCCATTAAGCTTCAAAAGAGCACTTAAGCAAGCAGGATGCAAGCAACAAAATTGCAAGAAATCTGAATTATTCCAACATCAAACGAATTGAATTCATTTAGTTCTGGATGGCATAGTGTGTGCTCTCAGTAAACAAGGAGAATAAATTATTTGATTGAAAATCAGGAACAAAATGAGTAAAATAATCTTTTGACATAGAAACTGTTGGCCTGATATATTTTGTACTTACCAGCTATTGCATACCAGTGAGAAATAATGGTTGATCCAGGACTTGCTCCCAGTTTTCACTGGTTCACTAGTAAAGATGAATATTAGACTTATAAAAATAGCTACAATATATATATTTTTTTTAATGTACATTAGCAGAATTGTTTTCAGGAACATTCTCTTAAATAATGTAAACTCTATAGGCAATATTAATGAGCCCTTTGCTCAGCTGCATTTTTCATTTTAAACTGGGAAATGCTGCTTTCCCTTGCCTTTTCTGCTAATCTTTCAATATTGGTAGCACAGCCAACAAAGCCACAGTCCATGGACTTGGAATTCTTTTAAAAAACCCCAACAAAACAAAACAAAACAAAACACAAAGGTACCCAAAAACTATAACAAAAACTAGGACTTAATCTAAGTCTTTGTTTTTGTAATTTTAATTCCAGGAAAAGATGCACAGACATAATACAGTTGAATTTCAGTCCCAAGTTGTGGCTTTAGCTGCCTGTACTCTTCAGATGCAATGATTTGAAGTTCATTATTTTTTGTTCTGAAGCCACCCTGCTGTTCTAACCAAAGAAAAAGCAGATCAGAACCAAGCTATTTAATTAGATGAGAAGGTAGGTGATGTTTAAGCATGCTGCCAATCATTTTCTAACTATTTATAATTTTCCACTAGGGATAGATTGACAATGGAAATTCAAAACAACATGCAGAAAACGATAATTCATGAAAAATGACTGTGAGGAGTTAATTTCAGTAAAGGGGAAGGCCAGAAAATAATAGATTATAAATTATTAAGCATAAGAATACATCTTTGTTATGTCTAAACAGCACTCAAATCTGTATCATGAATTGAATAGAAACAAAGTAAACCAATGGACTTCAGT
Organism: Acridotheres tristis; assembly: GCA_037013685.1. Classification (NCBI taxonomy): domain Eukaryota; kingdom Metazoa; phylum Chordata; class Aves; order Passeriformes; family Sturnidae; genus Acridotheres; species Acridotheres tristis. The sequence continues at coordinate 8,249,292 of CM072888.1, read as the reverse complement.
GTTAAAGAAAGGCCACTGATGAGACCTGAAATGATGGATGACACGGACCGCCTTCTCCACCCCGCTCCGACTCGCCCAGCTAGCTCCTGAAGGCGAGACCAGTGCCGAGAGTGGCCCACTTCCAGGATTCAGGGAACCCGGAATGTGGGTAGGGCTCTGAACCCTCACGGCCGTACACGCGTCCGGGGAGGAGCAAAGGATCGAGACAGAGTCCTTCTGAGGTTCCGGGGAAGCGGGATTTATTGCGGGAGGGAGGACAACCGGGATCGGGGGAAGGGAACCGCAGAAGGCAGGGAACACAGGTGTACAGCAACTTAAATAGGGGCCCTCCCCAAGGGAGGGTACAATACAGCACCAATGGCTACAGTTTGGGGGTGTAACATAAGGCAGGGCTGGTTATACATACAACGAATAGGGGGAAACATAGGCGGGGAAATACATGTAACATCAAATCATATGCTAAGAAGGCGATGACTGATACAGAAGATACTAGAAGGATAGGGGGGGCTAGGAGGGATTGACAATCTCCGGGGCAGGGACTAGAGTGAGGGACAGGGAAGGTACTGGAAGGTGGGTTGGGGCTTGGATTGATTGATCAAGGAAAGGCGGGAATTAGGGCAACTGAATTATAACGGGGGGGGTACAAACAATAGAACAAACCATCTAGTAACAATAAAATAACGCAATACAACATATCCCCCTTTTCTTTTTAAGAAGATTAAGTTGATGGTACCAGTGTGGGGGAGACACCTTTGAAAGTAATCTTAAAAACTGAAATGGTAGGGGAAATAGGAAACAAGACTGACATCATTAACAGAACTGTTCAAAATGTAGAAGTGAACCATCCCGATAAAGTCCTTTAGTGTTTCAGATTTGCTTCTGCTGACTTCGCCTGAGTGTCCTGATGTCGGTGATGGTGAAGACGACTTTTGTGCTGCCCACAGATCCTTAGGGTCCACCGGAGACAGGGTTGCATCCTCCACGGGGTGCTCCAAGTATAGGGAGCATCCCGAGGAGGTCATGGGGATGGGGAACGGTTTGCAGGGGGAACCCCAGGGGCGTTTAGGGCATTTTGAAGGAAAGGGGAGGTTATCCTTCTAAAAGAAAAAGGCAACATAATTCACGTAACACTTTAGGGAATTGGGGAAAAAGGGTTTAGGAAAGGACTCTGAAAAGGGGGGTGTCTGAGCCAGCCGAGGACTGTTGATGTCAAATGGAGGAGCGTCTTCGACGACGCAAGGAGGCGACCTTTACGTCCTTTAGGACTGGCCCCGGCTGAGACCTGTGTATGCTGTCAGCCAGAGCCAAGCCCAAGGGGGGATGTGGATCCCATTCTTGGATCCTCTGTCGCCTCCAGTAAACGTCCTCCCCCGAGTCCCCCTGGCAGCCTGCCTCATTTTCCTCCTCACCCGAGGCAGCACTGAGCTCCGCTCTTTTTTGTTCCTCCCGAGATGACCCTCCTTCAGGATCACAACAGGAGGGGCCTGCTGGGGGCGGAGCTGAATGACATAATTGGGTGGACTCTGACATGGGGAAAGGACAGAGGGTGGTAACTGGGGAAGGGAATGCACTGGGATAAGGATCAAGGGGAGGATCCGAGGGAGAAGAAAGGGACGGGCCAGGAGGAGGAGCACAAGGGGACGACGACGCCACATGGTCGATGCCCTCTTGTGCTCCAGGGATAGGGGCGCCATTTCGTGGCTCAGGGTGAGATGCAAGGGTGGGTCCCGGGGTAGGAGCAGGTGCGAGGATAGGGGCGAAAACCGGAGATGGAACTGGGGTAGTAACTGGGGAAACTGGGGAAAAAGGTTTCAGGGCAGAGGGATTTAGGAAAGGATCCCTGGCAGCAGGGCCCTTGCTGCCAGGGCTAGGGAACTGGGGAGCCTGCGGGGGGCCAGGCGAGCAGTGGCTGGTTTCCCTGGCCAGGCTCGCCTGCGATCGTTGCCGGGCTGCCCCTCCCAGATCCCCCGGTATAGGGATTGAGGGGTCGGGAAAAGGGAAAGGAGAGACAGGGTAAACTGGGGAGGTTCGCTTTGGCTTACTGTCCACTCCCTTATTATCTTCTAGAACAGACCGAATTGTAAAAAACAACACAATGAATTTTCCAACTGAGTAGTCCCCCTGGGCCCCTAACTCTGATAACCTCAAGCCCACCGCATCCCAAAAGGGGACAGTTTTTACACTTTGAGGGGACACTTCAGGAAAATTCAAAGTAAGCCACATAACGAACTTTTTTAAACTTCCCTTAGAAAAATTTTTCTTCCCTCCCACCAGGGTACCCACAACTTGGTTGTAAATCTCTCTCTGCTGCACCGACAAGTTAGCACCCATACTCTGATCTTACTGGTCGGCACAGCAAAATCCACCCCTGCCTGCAGCAAAGGACAACTTAAAAAACTAAAAATAAGGGCTCGGGGAACCACCTAGGGCTAGAGCCCGTTGCCCCCTCCCAGGGCAATGCTCCCTGCCCTCACCATGGGATGGCCAGTCCCGGTAAGTCCCTTTCACCCCTAAGGTCCCTGGGGGATACTTACACTGCCGTGGTCCCGAGCGTGGTGCTGCAGACAAGGTCTCCTCCCCCGAGGACAGCCCTCCTGGTGCTGGAAGGTTGTTGTCCTCACCCCCGGGAATGCTGCCGGAATCAGCCTGCCGTCACCGGGGTAGCTAACGGCCAAGACTTCCAGATCCTCGGATCCTTGGAAGCTCTTCGTGGGGTCACTCCGTCGAATGGCCTCGCGTTGGGCGTCAGCTGACACGGACCGCCTTCTCCACCCCGCTCCGACTCGCCCAGCTAGCTCCTGAAGGCGAGACCAGTGCCGAGAGTGGCCCACTTCCAGGATTCAGGGGAACCCGGAATGTGGGTAGGGCTCTGAACCCTCACGGCCGTACACGCGTCCGGGGAGGAGCAAAGGATCGAGACAGAGTCCTTCTGAGGTTCCGGGGAAGCGGGATTTATTGCGGGAGGGAGGACAACCGGGATCGGGGGAAGGGAACCGCAGAAGGCAGGGAACACAGGTGTACAGCAACTTAAATAGGGGCCCTCCCCCAAGGGAGGGTACAATACAGCACCAATGGCTACAGTTTGGGGGTGTAACATAAGGCAGGGCTGGTTATACATACAACGAATAGGGGGAAACATAGGCGGGGAAATACATGTAACATCAAATCATATGCTAAGAAGGCGATGACTGATACAGAAGATACTAGAAGGATAGGGGGGGCTAGGAGGGATTGACAATCTCCGGGGCAGGGACTAGAGTGAGGGACAGGGAAGGTACTGGAAGGTGGGTTGGGGCTTGGATTGATTGATCAAGGAAAGGCGGGAATTAGGGCAACTGAATTATAACGGGGGGGGGTACAAACAATAGAACAAACCATCTAGTAACAATAAAATAACGCAATACAACAGATGGAAGCACACAAAGGAGCTCACTAGCACATGCAGTTTTTATTTTCAGAGCTTGAATCAGGATTTGTCTTTGTGATTCCATCAAAACTCCATTTGTGCACATAGTGTTCGCCAGTAAATTTTGCATGATTACTAGCAGATTAAAAGTTGTATTGTTCACACAATATTTTATATTATATGTTTATAGATTTATATATTTATTTATATTTTATATAATAAAATAATAAGCACCAGTGGCTGCTCTAAGAAAACCATCTTTTATGGTGAAGAATGACTCTCCCATGACTTAAAGTATTTTGCAGTAAACAGAGTTGTGTTTTAATTAAGATAAAAAATTAGTATCAATGAAGGACTAACTGGAATGCCAAACCAGCCTTTTACCTGTTATTAAAGAAAATCAGTTAGCTAGCAACAACATTCATGAAATTTTCACCATTTATCTGCTAGGTTAAGAGTCTTCCTAATAGGTGGCTCAGTAACCAGTGCTATTAAAGGAAGTACATGGAATCTTAATTTAAAACGCTAATTAGTCCTAAAATAGTGAACGCTGCTTTGTAGGGACTCAGGGCATAATGGTCTATAAGAATTGAGAAGGGATATATCTGCTTGTCTTTCAAACCAAGATTAAGGCAGATTTTGTTTAGTTAGTGAGGTGTTTGCTTCCACTGTTACCTTAAGAGCCCCAAAATAAAGCAGGGAATTTGAGAAAAGAAATTTTGACTTAAAAGTCAGCCCTACGAGAGAGACCTTTCATTAAGATTAAGGGGTAAATCGGGTATTGCTTCTAATCTTGTAAAGGAATAAAGTAATCAGGAGAGTACTAACAGAACATCTGGGTCATCAGATACAGTAATTTTGACATTCTGATTATTTATTTGATCCATTGAACTACACAGCCTTGATTCCTTCGTGGAATCTCTTTTTGAGTGAAGACATGTTGTTCTACAGATTCCTGGAAAAGATTTTTTTCTGTAACAGAAGAAATGAAATAGCTCTGAAAATCACAGGAGTTCCAGTCCTGAACTGTTAACATGTTATAAATTCACTCATAATATATGCACAGCTATATATATACACATATATATCCAACCATTTTCGTGGGTATACACTGTTATATCCATATCTGGTTTTGCTTCAACTAGATTAAAATTGTGTATATATGTAAGTACATTTACATATATACATATATACATATATACATATATACATATATACATATATACATATATACATATATACATATATACATATATACATATATACATATATACATATATACATATATATACACACAGGTCTATAGATAGATAAAATACTTATGCATTGGCTCTTGGAATACAAAACAATAAATATATTTTTCAGCATTTTAGACAAGTAGTTCAGACAGCACAACAAGTTTTTTCACATCCTTTTTTAAACTAAGCTTTAAAAATGTTCTTAGGGGATACAAGACACCCTTCCTGACCCCCTGCTTCCCCAAAGGTGGCCTCTGACACTCCAGGGTAAAATTAAAGAACCCTCACAGAGAATATTTAAAAGGTAAGCTTCCTTTAAAAAAATAATATTCCTACCTCCTATCATTGTCTTTTACCTGAAGCATGAGAAGTTATATCATTTTTATATCCCTGATTATCTTTAAAACCCTAGTAACTCTGACCATTGTTATCATCTATATAAACATCCCTCTCCTGTTCTAATCCAACTGGTCTCTCGACTCCAACAATATATTGTGCCAATGACTTTTGTTACCTTATTGTTGGCTGAAAAACATTTCCTTCTCTTGATTTTAGATTTGCTGTCTTTCAGTTCTCTGAATACTGCCTTCCTCTGATATTATGTCAGACGTTAAGTAGGAAGCCTGCACCAGCTTCTCTCTAAATTCATTTTTACACCCAGTCCTTTTTACTCGGTTATTTTTCATGTCTCATCTTGTTCATCTCTATTCTGAAGTAAACTACTGCTGTCTTTTCAATCTTACTTCATATGGTAGTTTTTCCACTTCTCTAAGCATTCTTATTCAGTCTCTGAACCCCTTCTATTTTCCTTATAGTCTTTTTTGGAATAACATAAACAGAGCTGAAAGCTGTGTTCCAGAGGCAGCCTAGGTTACAAATAGCATTATAATACCATCAATATCAGTTTGATAAAAATCCTAACCCTAGATTTCTTTTCTTTGTTAACCATTACTGCTGACTGATGAGAGTTTGCAGCTGTTTGAGGTTCTGATCTGGCAGTCACAGCTATGGTACATTTCCTTCCAGACGTGGTATAATAACATTCATGGAATATGTTTCCTAATACCTGCTGAACTCACTGAATACAGTGGATATACTTTTTTCCCCCTTTACACTTTATAGCCTGAGAGCAACTGCACACACCGAACGTGGAACAACTGTGTTTTCCATTCTCTCTTGGAAGTCTGGGATGCCTCAGGCACTTTTCAAGCAATATCCTTTTATTTCAAATAAAGAGAGCCGACTGATCTCCTGGAGTAAAATCAGGTCTCCAGAGAGCATCCAAGCCCCTCTTTTGACAGTGGGCAGTAAAATGTATTGGTATTGACCACCTTCACATGATAACGCACCATTGTCCTCATCTTCTTTTTGTACAGTAGCAGCTCAGACTGAATACTGCAAATGTCATGGAAATTGTGCCTGAAGCACAACTTCTCACCAGAGAGCTGTACACTGTCTTTAGATCTTAGAGGAGATCTTGCACTCATTTCTGTGTTCATGAGTTCAGATAATCCTTCATAAACCAATCATGCTGCATTGTTTTCCAGACTATGGATGAAAAGTTTCCACTAAGGTCCTTTGCCTTGACACCTGAAGAAAACTTCTGCAGCATCTTGGGGTATAATTTGTTATTAAGGGCAAACACTAGCCTGTAAGATCAGGTAGGATATTTACCTGACTCTCAGAAGTAATAATATTCAAGACTTCTTAACTGTTCATGGCAGACTGCTATAAAACAGTCTTAATCATTTAATCAGTCAAAACAGGGTCTATTAGAGTCTATTTTACTGCAAAAGTCCAATAGCCACCTGAGATCATTATTTTGAAATAAAAACCCCTCACACCTATGTTGTCAGTCTGACATTTATTCCTCTCTAAACTTTTGGCTGTTGTATTATACCATTTCATACAGTTCTTTATATTGAATTGCAGATTCCTTCACAGCAATTCTCTACAGAACCTGGTGCCTGCCTGATGCATGTCAGAATCCTGCACAGGGATAGGGGGATGCAGGTGACTAAAGGAGATTGCTTCATGGAAGCCAATTATTCATTCTCTGAATTTCTTCCATCTTTGATGTGTGAAGGAAAAGCCAACCCTGTGTGCAGGCTGACTTGTTAGAGCTGAAGCAGGAGTAAAAAGAGTCTGTGACCAAGTAGGAATGACTATGATGAGTAATAGATTTGTCACTACAATGGGAGGAAAAAAATAAAAAAATTTCCTGTAAAATTGAAATTATTGTACTGTTAGATGGGTGAAAATTCTGTATTCCTCCACTATAAAAGGCGAGAGAAAGAGGGGCAACAACTATTTTTCTCTAACATTCTTTGGAGTCTGCACTTTTTAATGTGCAGACATAAAACTGTACTTTGAAATCAACTTTGAAGTCACTCTGGTTTCTCTCATATTTGAAGGCTCAAAGGTCCAAGTCCCTCCAAAGCCAGCCTTAGTAATCTCTTCAAGAGAGGAGAGACACATTTGACTTGCACAGTCCACCAAATTATCCAAGTGACACAGTAAATGTCTTGAGATTGACACTCTTTGATCCTGTTGAGGGGCAGCACAGCCCAGGCAAGGGAGTGTCAGTGAGTTCTCTAATAATTTTTTTTCTCCTATGACAGCCTGGTCTATTTGCAGATACAAAGACAACGATTCCTATTCTATTATCCTAAATACGATATAACTTGAAAGGAAAGAACGTAATTGCAGCCTATCAGGTTTTTTTAACAGAAATCGGAAATCTAAATTATAATCTACATGTCATCTTTGCATTAGGAAGCTAACACTGCCCAAGTGCTTCATACTGGCTTCTGCCAACAGCTGGTGCAATGCTATTGTGGTACTCCAGTATTTCAAACTAGTTTTGGAGAAAAAAAAATAATTAACTTCCACTTCTGTTTCATCTATGGCCAGCATTAAAACTCTTTGCTAGATAGAATATTCGCTTCAAGATAAAAAAAATTATTTAGAGCTGTTGACATGCATGGTTTTTAAAATTTGATAAGACTGTCAATTACACTAGGATTCAGTTTTGTTTCACCACTGACCATGGCAACTCTTTGACTTTATAATTGGAAAAAGCTTAAATTTGGCTGTACTGCACATCTTTAACAGCTTTCTATATTTTCTTTTTCCTTCCAGAAACAGAAAACCTATAATATTAGAATTGCTATTTTTCATGATAGATGGTTTTTACATAAAGGCCCTCAAGGATGCACAAAATTCTTTTCCTCCTTTTCTTAAGTATGCCTGAGCTTCTGAATATTTATGGCCCCGTGGCTTTTTCTATCAGAAGTTTGAGCCACATGGACCAGAATGGAAGGAAGTCCAGTCTATAACAGTGAATTTTAATTCTTTCACAAACAGTTTTGTGATGTTCTGCACATGATATTAGAAAAAAGCATCAAGCTCTCTCTTCCAAGTCAGTCATTAAAATCACTTTTCAACACAGGACTTCTTTTTTCCCCTCTCCTGCCTTTCACTTTTTCTCACTCCTAAGCAGGTGTCTTATTCTCACCCACCTCTTTTCACTATAAAGCATTTAACAAGTGAGCAACTGCTACTGAGGTGTTGCCAAATCTGTAAAAGCTTTGGTATGATGCTTAATAGCAGAAGAAATTTATAAGTGCTATCGTACAGTCAAACAAAAATTCTGTGTCAAAGTAAATGAGAGGAAACGAAGAAGAGGCACTTAGATACTTCTCCACACCTTTGTATTTTGTGCACCTGTTATTTTGCATCCTTTTTAACAAATCTAGAAAAACTTCTGGTGATAGAAATTTTCATTCAAATGTGTGAAAGTATATATTCCAAGTCACAAATACACCAATTTCACATTCATTCTACTGCATGTTTTATAGACCTACAGGGCTTCTTTCCCACAAAGCTTCTTCTTCATGTTTACATGGAGCATCTGACTATATTTTGTAGCATTAGAAAATAAGAGACAGATTCATCAATGCCTTGCAACATCTGTAGTCATTGTAGTTCTGCAAAATGAATGCAGATCATAGATTGCTTTACAGTTTTAAAGGCTTATAACTTAGATTTTGAAAAATTGCATTAATTTTTAAATACTAGTATATTTTTATATAGTGATATAAAGAAGGCAACATAGATATAGCAAATCTTTGTAGGTCATAAGCACAGAAGTATTTAAAACCAGGGGCAAAGGTCCTATTTGTCTCAGAACATATCAACAGATATAACTCACTATGTGAAATTTCATAGCTTTCCCATAAAACAAAACCAAAATCCCACACAAGAAAATTGAAATGAACCTTAAATAAGTATTTTGCAAAAATTCCAACTCTTAAAAATGGTTTTCTCCAGACATAAATCAATTAGCTCATATTGAATTAAATACCTTGCCTTGTTCTTACACCCTTGGTTTTCAGAATTCTTGCAAAACCTAGAGCAAGAGTGCACAAGTGAAGACGCAGTCTAAATTATATCTTTTCTGCAGGTTCACTGGAATCAGATATATTGGTAGTTCTTCAGATAAACTTAAAAATATTTGTTTTATTGCTGAAGAAGTATTTCTTGTGGGAAGAGAGAAGAGGTGAATAATTTATCTGAGTGATAGGCAAGGGACAGGAACTGTTCCCTTAGTGATTAGCAGTCTCTTCCTGTCTAGGACAGAAAAATAATCGGCTGCTGTGGATTGCCAGCCTCAGGCTTGTCATGGTCCACACCACACTGTCTGATTTAAATAGATTGCTCCAGAATAATGTGACAGCATCATAAAATACAGGAGAGATGACCAAGTTACTAATATGCTGAGGAATTATGCTTATGGGCTGGAATTTTCAAGCCTGTTTATTGAAGGCACCAGACATTTCACAGGGGACAATGGCAACACAGAGGGTTATGGAAGCATTAAACCAGTACTTAAAATTCCCTCTGACTCTGCTAAGGGCCTGAAAAGAGACTGTGCTCTAGGGTTTCCAACTTTTAAAATTGTTATAATACAATTGCCTCACCTGGAGAAGTGCTCCAAGATCATTTCAGGAAGATGTAGGTAGCAATACCATTACTTGCAATGCAGATAGTCAAGCCATGCAACCAACACAAATACACCATGTACGTGTGTAACTGAGCCACCAGATGTCAAAAGTGCAAACATCTACCATCATTCTAAATGCCCTGAAGACTCCATTACCCTAATCTCCAAAGATCTAAGGTCCTACTTTGTAGCAGACCATACAGAAGTCACATATACCACAGGGAATCTGGAAAGGAACTGGATGCCTATTTAACTGTCTCCATCATATCTTAGGCAGCTACAACAACTTTAATAAAGTTCATTTTAACAAAAAATCCCTGTTCATATTTTCTTTCCTAATAGGCCAATTCTTTCTTAAATACGAAATATTTATCAAAGAAGAACTGCAATGAAGTAAAATAAAGGCAAAAAATCTTTTGTGTCTGTAGCTTTCATGGTGTTAGAGGGACCAATCTCTCTGCAGACATTGCTCCCAGAGTAGACTCACACAATAAAGAAATGTGTCAAAAGTATAAGCTGGCAAAGAAGCATCAGCCTTCCTTTCGTGTCATCCAGTACCTAAAGGGGCTATGAGAGAGCTGGAGGGAATTTTACACAGGCATGCAGTGACAGGACATGGGAAAAATGGCTTTAAACTGAAAGAGGGTTTAGATTAAATAGGTTTAGATTAAATATTAGGTAGAAATTCTACACTGTGAGAGTGGCAAGGTACTGCAACAGGTTACTCAGAGAAGCTGTGGATGCCCCATCCCTGGAAGTGCTGCAGACCAGGTTGGATGGGGTTTGGAGCAGCCTGGTCTAGTGGAAGATGTCCCTGCCCATGGCAGTGAAGTTGATGACCTGTAAGGTCTCTTCCACAACAAATCATACCACGATAAATGGCAAGCACATGAAAGCTTTGTCTATATGCTCTGTACATTTGCAATGAATTAATAGTTCATGAAATGCAGCCTGATCAGAAAGAAACTCCTGAGAGAAACGTAACTGTTGCAGCACTTGTCACTGCAGGTATGAGCACTTCATTGTCAATATTGGCCTCTTTCAATGTAGCTTCACACAATTCTAACCTGTGAAAACAAAATAGCCCTGTCTGTCCTAAAGCATGTGCACTCATGAGGCAGCTTGGGGTGACAAATATTCATAAAGTCCAAAACAGTACAAGAGTGATATATATATATATACACCTACATATCGAATATGTATATATTTAGAAATGATAATAGATCTTTTAGACTGATCATCTATAAACTTAGTCAAGGAAATTACACCTAGAATTTTATTGCATTTGTAATGAAGTTAATTATTCACAGATAGTGAAACACTCCATTTTAATATAACCTTGACTTGATGGCTTGTAAAAAACACCATAAGAAAAAGAATGGGGGGGGGAACCTCCTAATCTGCACCTTATTATTTTCTCACAAAGACGATTATGAGGAAGCGTTTCGGAGTTTATTTTGCTTCTCTGAATTAAAATGCATTTAAATATTAAGGAAAAAAATCCTATATTTCTTCAGTCCTGCTTTTCTTGTGATATTTAAATATTAAGGAAAAAAATCCTATATTTCTTCAGTCCTGCTTTTCTTGTGATATTTACCACCAACAGCACTTTTGTATATATGCACCCCAGGAGATACAAAATCACATATTTGTTTTGTGAGTCAGAGCAGTAAGACATTGGTAAAACTCCATCTGGCAAGCAAGCAAAAGTTCATTTTTGTGTTTCTGTTATCACTAAATGTTATTCAAGATTCTCATTACACTTGTCATCCTAGTGCAAGGTTAATTAGAATTAATAAATACTGTACTGATTCAAAAAGAAGAAAGGGCAAAGAGAGAAAAACATCCTAATTATCATCCATCCAAAATAAAGCAATTTGACATAGGAAACACTGTGCAGATGGACCCATCTTGAGCTGAAGATGGAAAAAATCTGTTGAAAAACTTAATACTTCCTTTAGGTTTTGATTTTAATGGCTTAATGACCAATTCAAAGTAAAATATCTCAGATAATGGATTCAGTACAGGACACAGGAGGCTTTAAACCATTATTGACCTGCTTTGCAACTTTTAGCATGTAAATTCATTTTTACACTCCTTGATTTACTTGTCTATGGAAACGAAATAAATATTTTTATCCACCAGGTAAGACCTCTTAAAGTCTCTGTAACTTCCACTACAATGAGATGCTGTTTCTATTCCTGCCCAGCAAAAGACCACAAGAAAATGATGTAAAAAAACCAACGAACCAACCAGTCAAAAAAAAAAAAAACAAAAAAAAAAAACCAAAAAAACCCAAAAAACCTACAGAAAACCAAATTAAAAAAAAAACAAACAAAAAGAAACACCACCACCAACAACAACAAAACAAAAAAAACCCAAACAAACAAAAAAAAACAACAAAAAAACCAAACAAAACCAACAAAAAAACCCCAAAACAAAACAAAAAAACCCCAACACTAAAAAAACCCTACCACAAAATAAAACAAGAACTGCTGGTTTGAGAGGTGTTTTGTTGTTGCTGGTCTTTGTTTGAGGATGTGTTATTTGATTAGTTGGAGGTTTTTCATATTTGGTATCCTATTAGTAATGAACATTAGCTGCATTAAGGACTTAGCATATTCTAAATGTTCTAGATATTTTACTACAGGATTGTCCAAGAGCACTTGAATATCCAAGAAGTGTTTTACCTGGAAAAAATGAAAAAATCCTCAGATATCAAAGGAATTTTCTTCAAAATCATAAAGAATTGCTTTACAAAGGCAAAATAAGAAAGGGCTTCCTCATTTGCTCATCTGCTTACCTTAAGGTACTGTCTCACTATTACACTTTTATACTTTACTTTTTCTATATTCAAATTTTTTTTGCCACCAGAACTCAAGAAACTTCATTCATTGTTTTTCTGTCTTACTTCCATGTTAAAAATTTCTGATTTCTATCTGCTGTGTGTAGGATCAAAATTTAAATAAATCCATTATAAAAAAGTCAAATGCAAAATGAGCTCTGATACTTTTTCTATATACATGCATATGTATAATAAGAAATATGGAAGTTTAATATTTCTAAAGACAAAACTGCTTTTTCTGACTGTCCTTATATAATTCTCCTGTTCCCTTTGCCATGACATTTTATACATGACTCTCTTGAAAAGTAAACTGAAAAGTAGAGACGTTTCTTTTCAATTAAACACTCCCTAATCCTGCTCTATTCAAGGAGAAGTAGAAGAGCAAAGAGCCATTATGTTATTTCTTAAATATCATTGAAGTTTGTGCTAGACTAGTAGAAAACTAAAAAGTATTTCTTGCTCTTTCAATACATTACACTATTATTCTCCTGACTTTTTGTTTTCAAAGCTAAACTTCTGCAAGAGCTACTGACAACACAGATTTGTTATCCCCTCTCTATATAGCACATTAGCATAGGTGGATGGCTGTATTTAATATTACTTACCTGTGAGACAACTCGACATGTTCTGCTCTTTGCAAGTTCCTAATTTAAAACTGTGACACATCAATAAACCTGTCATTAAACATCTTCCCTTTCTGTTTTTTATTTTTTGGGGATTTTTTAGAAAATATGTACTTGATACTATCTCCCTTGTCAGTGAATGACAAATATACATTCACACTTGAAGTAATGGTTTGAGATAGTCAGCAAGACATGGAATTCTTACAGTTTGTGTCTCTGTGACCCTCTTTAGAGAACATATTTCAACTTGCATAAGTAACTTGAAGTTGAATTTATTTTATTTATTAGTGTTTGTGAGCCTGTGCTTTAGGATAAACAATAGAAAAATAAGAAAATACTGTCATTGTGAGATGCAATTTATGTTTTAATTTGTGATGTTCACAGTACTCTAAATCATGCATAAAAAGACCTTGCATTTCATGAAACATCAGTTTTCCCCCCTCCATAAATTGGAAATCCAAATACACAGGAAAATTTTTAAAATGGTAAGAGAATGTAACAGTCTCTGCTATTCAACATCCTACACATCGCATACAAAACTGAGATGCCTCAGATTACAAGTCACATAGAACTTGACCTTTGCATAAAATATTACTTAGTAATAATTTCTGCTTATTAGTCATAGAAAAAGAGCATATCTTAGTATAAACCCTTTCCTTGGAGGCACCACACACTTCCCCTTTCTATCACATCAAAGTTTAGGAACATCTTCTGAGTCAAGACTATTTGCAACCAGTGCTTTCCTTGCCATACTCTTCCCACACACACACAGAGGAGACCGCATTAACTTGCCTCATCTTCACAATGCCAGCCTCTCATATCAACGTTTTAAATTTTCTCACATAAATATTAATGCTGACTTCTGTGTTAAACTAGCATGGAACAGAAATTTCCTATAAGCATCTCCAAAAATATTTCTTAACCCATTACTTTTTCTGGGATGTATGTCATTAACTTTACAGCTTCATTTGCTGACCAAAAGCAGAGAATACTTGTTTCTTTCTTTCCTCTAATTATATTTTTTTTCTTACAGGGACTATCTACCCTCTGAGATGGAAATTGTCTTTTTGTTCAGTGTTTTGTCCAGCAGGTAGGTATCTATTAGGATCATGAATAAGAGATTATTTCTTGAAGTCTGCTGAGAGAGACAGTGATGTGGAAGAGGTCTGATTGGAGAGATACTTGTATGGAGTTCAAATGTGTGAGTCATGTCTGGAATCACAACGTAACTATTTCTGTTCTTTTATTCTCTAACTGCAAAAATGCAAGTTGGTTTCAAATTTTATTCAATCTTTTATATAGTGAAAAATATTCTCTTTTTGCTTGCAATAAAACAAGGCAGTTTCAACTTTTTGGATTTTTATCCCTTACCCTATATTGAAATCAACTTGCATCTAAGCATTTTGCTATGTGCTACATCATGTAGAGAAGTTGTCAGATGCATGGAGTTTAATTAAATATTCTACAGCAGCCAAAAACTTTGGCTTTTTGGAATTTTTGTAACAAGCTACGAAGCCATTTACTTCAGGTAATTTGGAGATACTTGGCTCCAGATTTCTGTCTAAATGCCACATGGCTGATGTGAAATGAGCTAATCGGTGGCTGAAGCCCTCTGGCTCAAGTGCCTGTCATTTCGGCCCCTTTGCTGCCTCAGGCTATGGAATAGACCTGAGAAGGAGCTCAGCCCATTCTGAACTCTCTTTCCAGATGGGTGGAAAAGAGGCGATCTCATTGCTGCAGGTCCTGATGGCTGCAGCTCAGACCAAGGTCTCCTTCCAAATTTGGGAGTCCTTATGTTCTGAGTTGGGAGATCAGAGGCTGTTTAATTTCAGAGAGCAATAACCACTTTTCCCAGTATTCTGGCCCCATTTCAAGGAACTGACACGGATAAAATATTTTTCAACAGTCTATGTGTTATTCTGGATAAGATTACATCAAACATAGTAATGGCAATTGAGTTTTGCTGGACTGAAAGAAGTTGCCACAGTCAAAGACCTAGCAAAGAAGAAAATAATTCAAATAATCCCTATTAAACTCATTCTATTTGTGTCTCTATCATGTAACTTGAATAACAAATGACTTTTAATAATAGATTGAAAAATTCAGCTTTTTCTAGGATTTCAGTCTCTTCTTACCGGATTGTTTTGACATCTCTTCTACAGTGACAGGCAAACTTTGTCAATTGCCTGAAGTCAGAGATATGACAGAATATGGTGTCTGAAACCCTTTTAAAGGTCCTGTGAACTCAGCTAACACCAGTTCAATGAAAACACCCAACTCCCGCCCCTAGCCTGCTGCAAAACAAATATAAACCATATAGACTGTGGAGCATGTAAAGCTTCTGTTCTTTAGTACAACTGCTATCTCTCCAAACCCTAGCATCTCAGAATCTTGGAATTTTCCTGAAGACAACTTGCTTAACTTCATATATAACTAAGAATCAGTTTTAATACTAAATGTCCAGAAGATGCTCACCCAGAAATACACCACTCATTCCCTATAAAAGTCTTCTGCTGTGTGCATGGGATAACTATGGAAGAGCAGGACCATAATTGTCCATATATTTAATAGTTTCTTCCTACAAAGATGTCCTCTCCTGAAATATAAATTTCATGTTTTAACAGAGGGCCTAATTCAGCCAAATTAAACATAGAAGAAATCTACCTGTTCTCATTTCCTAAATGAAAAATTCAAGCAAATATCCATTGCAAACTTAGAGAGCTGTGGCCAGACCTAATTAACAGGGAAGTCTGCTGTCCCCCAGGAGCTTGGATAAGGGACATTGCTGGAAAATTCTCCAGTTTACTAATGCCCTCTGATTATTAGCTGCTACTGGTTCAAACTGGTAGTGATGAAATTAGAAGAAGTCTGAGGCCAGTCAAAAGAGACTTCAGGGCCTTGGGACAATTGGTTGAAGGATTGGAAGCACAGGCAATGATTTCCTTGATCCTTCCAGTAACAAGGAATAACATTGATTGAAATAGGCAGATCCATCGGGTTAATGAGTGGCTTCAAGACTGATGTAATCAGAAAAATTTTGGATTTTTTGACCATGGGATGATCTATTCAACACCTGGTGTACTGACACTTGATGGGATGCCTCTATCTCAGAGGGAAACTAGAGTTCTAGCATAGGAGCTAGCAGGGCTTATTAATAGAGATTTTAACTAGCTTGGAAGGGGGAGAGGGAAAACGCCAGCCTTGCCAGAGATGAGCAATGGAATGCTGTGCTAGAACTTGAGGAAACCAGCACTAATGGAATCCCTCAATTTGCTTCATAAGTTGTTGGCTACAAAGTACCACACTTGAAATAGATCCATTGCAGACGGACCAACTCCAATTATTTGAACTGAAATTAAGACTGAACTCCAAGGGTTAATATATCTATTCATAGGAAAAAACTGCAGTGAGATTTCTAATGATAATAATATTTAGAATGTCAGGGTTTTGTCTTTATTGTAAGATGTAGAATCCTAAAGATGAAACTGTAGCTTAAAGGTGTTATCACAGAAGAGGGTGAAAGCAAAGGTAAAAAAAAAAAAAAAAAAAACACACCAAAAAAATCACCACCTTACTTTAAAAGTCCTAAAAACATTAAACGATTAGCCTTGCTAATTTTCATCAGATTCACAAAGGGACACTTCAATTTTAATTCACCTTGACCTGAGTCTATCCATTAAAAAAAAAAAAAAATCTGAAATCTGGGTTAAATGTAAGTGACAACAGCTTCCTAAAAATTTAAAGTATGCTTGCTCCTTCTCTTTTGTCTCTCTCCCACTAGCTGAAAGTTACAGTTGAGAAAGGAAACGATTTCAGAATGTGAAAATTTTTAATTGTGTGTCTCTCTAAATATTCCTAAAAGTCTAAATCCAAAAGGCTAGCAAAATACTGTTTTAAGCAAATTGACAAAAACGCTTTTGGGCTCAGTTAGAGTAAGCTTCAGATGAGGATTCAACTTAGTACAGTTATCACTTAAAAAAAAAAAAAGGGGGAGGGCATTAAGACTATGAGGACAGAAGGATTTTCTTTCTTCTTTTTCGTTATCTTGGAAGAGATGATGTTGCATGTTATTGACTCTCAGCTTTCTCCAAGAATCAGAGTGATCATGACAACCACCATACATTGTTCCATCATATTCCATGGTTTTCTCATAGAGAAAGGAAAAAGACACTTTATTTTCTGCATTATTCTTTTGCTTGAAATCATGGACATACTCATTTAAACTCACTGATCATTTGAGCATCTCACCTTATAAATTCTTTGGAAGCACTATGGGACTATATAATTCAAAATAACATGCCAGAGACAGATTGTCCATTTTTTCTAGGGAGTAACTTCCTTGAATTTTTTCTAAAAATATTTAGAAAATCATTAAATAATTTTGTATTACAGGGAGATTAAAAAAAAAAAAAAAAAGCAAAGGCAAACATCCGAAACTCCCACTTCACTCACAAATAAAACTTTATATACAGTTTTAGCATTTGGTTCCAATATGGTTATTTTTTATCATTTCTTTTCCATGGTAGCTTATTCTTATAAAGATGATGCCATGCTACTTGGAGCAGCTAGGTGCCAGTTTGTTAGGTTGTAGGATGATCCCAGTAGACATAAAACTTCACATCAATTAGCTCCTTTCTGTACATGATTATAAATCAACACTTTGGATGCCTTTATAAAGTAACCTCAAACAGCACTGTTACAAAAAGTATTTTCTTTTTCCCTCCCTTCAGCTCTTGGAGCAGTATCATCACAGAATTAAATTCAGCAGTACTGAATTCCCAGTACTCTCCTTTATACTCACTGAAATGTGTAAGCCACTTCTCATTCACTCATGAAAACCCCAGTTTTGTGCTAAGTGTGATTTCTACCACACCCCTGCCAGTTTTAGAAAAAACAGAATCAAGGCTTACTCTGGAAAAGATATTTTTGCCTCTAATCATCATCAGTTTAGAAGTTTCCCTCTGAAATTCAAAATTTCACAAATATGTCTGGAATTTTATAAACTACAGATATTAAATCATATCTAAAACAATATCTAAGTGAAAGTAAAATTTTAGACATGCGCCTTCTTTTCTATTTTGAAGATGGTGACATATATTTGACGAATACCACAAAAATAGATGACTGAGATTTTTTTTTCCATGAGCAACTCAACATTCACCTACTAATGAAATGAAAATAAAAGACATATTTTTCTCTCAAAAGACATAATTACAAAATGTGTTGGATTTAAAACCAAGGCAGAAATCAATCAGCTCATCTCCTCTGACCAGATGTCCCCCCACAGCCCCAGAGCTCTCGTCCTCCCTGGCTGGCTGTGGGCAGTGTGTGTGCAAAGGTGGCCTCAGCAGATGAGCCTGTGGGCTACGGCCTCCCCCAGCCCCAGCCTGGCCCCAGCTGATTTTCAGCACAGCTGCTGGCTTTGGCTTTCTTTGGATACATTCTCCTGCCTCAGTCTTGTGTCCTTGTCCCTAGACCAGAGGCAATTGATCAGTGGTGTCACCTTTATGGTACCTCAGGTGCTGTTAGGCTGCTTAAGTCCCAGGCCAAAGCTGCAGTCAGGTGAAGGAGGGGTGGGCTGGGCTGGTCTCAGCCTCTTTATTCAGTAGAAGATTTTTGAGGTCCTTCCCAACCCAAACTATACTATGATTCTAGAAGATATGTGGATGTGCAACTTAACTTGAAAATATTAATAAAACCATTATAATCATCATAACTTTATTATTGTTATTATAATTATTTACTAGTACTTCGATTTCTTCGTCTTCCTCCTCCTCCTCTTCTTCTTCTTCTACTTCTTCTTCTACTTCTTCTACTTCTTCTTCTCTATATTGTTCTTTTTATGTCTATACCTAAAATTATTATTACATTTACTACTATCACTATTTCTTCAACTTAATATTTCTATTATTATTCTTCCTATTATTATTAATTTTCTTCTTATTATAACTATTTCTTCTTAGGTGCTTCTACTTGTTCTTCTACTTCTAATTCTACTTCTTACTTATTCTTATATTCTTATTTGCTTATTCTTATTTTTAATTCCTATTCTTAATTCGTATTCTTAATTTCTATTCTTTTTCCTATTCTCATTCTAAAATTTCTTATTAGTCTTTCTGTTTTTTTTTTTTTTTCTTGTTCTTATTGCTTTCCCGAGGAGCTCTACTCCTGGGGCTGTGGAGCCAGGCAGGGGCAGCGGCAGAGGCGGCGCAGGGCCCGCAGTGCCCGCCGCAGCCGCGATGGAGGTTTCTGGCTGGAGACGGGCGATGGCAGGCGGGCAGGGGAGGCAGAGCCCGGGCCTGGGGAGCTCGGCTCAGCTGTTCCCGGCTCAACCCAGGCCTCGCGAGGGGCAGCCTCAGGGAACCCGCCTCCTGAGAGACCTGCCCACCTGAGCTCGCGCTCTGCCTGGTCCTCACACAGCTCCAGGAGGCTGACACCATCTCCTTCCTCTGCTGGTGGTGAGAGCTCCTGCCCCATGCTGGTTTCCCCTTGTGATTCCTCATTGTTGCTAGTGATTCCTTCTGGGGAGACTTCCTGCTCAATGCAGGCTTCCCCTTGGGATCCCTCATGGTACTGTTGGTTTCTGCTTGGGACTGCCCCTGGCTGCTGTCGCTTTCTTCTCTTTGGGACAGCTTTTCCTTGCTCCCATCTTTTTTACATTGGGGTACCTCCAGGACATTTTAGTCTTTCTCCTGGGATAGCTCTTTGTCCCTATTTTCTCCTGCTTGGGAAAACTCTGGCTCTCTCTTGTCTCCCTTCCATTGGTACATGTGCAGATCACCTTGCACATCTTCTTCCAATGGAGTCATTTCCTGGTGTCCTGCCCCTTCCCATGGGGACAGCTCTTGATATGTCAGATCTTCTTCCAGCTGGGACAGCTCTTGGTATGTCTCATCCCTTTGGTAGAGTGCCTGGTCCATCACACTTTCTTCCCACTGGTCCATCTCCATCTCTTGCTGTGTATCATCTCCCCACTGGACTCTCACATCTACTTCCAGCTGATGCCACTCTTGGTGTCTCACAGCTTCGTATGGGGAAACTTCCTGGATTGTCACAGCTCCTTGCCTTTGGTAAAACTCTCCAACTGTCATCTCTTCCCAAAGGCAAAGCTCTTGGCCACTGATGTCTCCACCCTGGGAAATCTCTTGAACAATGCAGTATTCCAAGTCTCCATCCATATTAGCTAAATCCCTCTCCTCCTCAGGGTCCAACAGGGGCAGGCCTGAGCCATCGCCTGCCCCCAGCCACTGCCCGCTGATAGCCTGGTCTTCTGGCCTGCTGGGCATGGGGCTGGCTTCCTGGGAGTTGGGGTTCACTTTTTCCTCCTCCATAGGCAACGTTGTGTAATGCACACAGATCCCGGGAGCTGCTTCCTCTTGTGTGAGTGGCACTCCTGGGACTGGGCAGCGCAGGGCCCTGTGCCCCTCATATAATCATGTAGGGCGTGGCTGTGCCATGTCACAAGGGCATCTGCCACCACAATGTCAAACATCACCCAGGGACCTAATAGAATGGCCCTGTGTCACAAAGGGCCCAGCCCAGCAGCCCTTCAGCAGCCCAGCCCCCTGGAAGTAGCATGGAGCAGCAGCCAGACCTGAGGTCTTCTAGCCCCTTGTTGAGAACCACTGATTAAAATGATCAGAAATGGCTCTGCCTCAATTAGGGTGCAAATCAGATCATGTGCCAAAGTCAATAGCATGGGTTTTATTGAACAGGAAATGAGAGAGAGACAGAATGACAGAGAGAGAAAAATAGAAATGGAATAGAGGTGGGAGGAGAGAAAGAGAGTGGCAGAGGCAAATGAAGTAGAAAACCTCAGCACTCTGTGGATCCCAGTGGAATCCTGCTCTCTGATGGAGAGCACCCACAGATCCCTTGGAGATGGATCCCAGTGGCATACTGTGGATTCTCTACATCTCTGTCTTCTTGGTGCTCAGGGTCCCCCACAAACACAGAGTTCAGGGGGTCCATACACACTTGGGCCAGGGGGGAAGGCCCGGGTTCCTCCCCTGTCAGGGACAAGTCCGGCACAGCCATGGCAGCAGCCTCTGGCTCTGCTGCATCCCTTTGCATCAGGAGCAGTGCTGTGCTGCAAGGCCTCAGCAGTGAGTCTGGGCAGCGCTTTGGGGCTCTTGGATGGATTCTGGCCCCTCCTCAGGTGTCCCTCACGGCAATGTGCCGTGGCCGTGGCCTTCCCGGGGTGGGGATTTTGCGGCTGAGCCAGTTTGTGTGAGGGAGGATGGGTGTTGACTGCCTGTGAGCAGAGGTTCCCCCACAGCCCCAGAGCTCTCGTCCTCCCTGGCTGGCTGTGGGCAGTGTGTGTGCAAAGGTGGCCTCAGCAGATGAGCCTGTGGGCTACGGCCTCCCCCAGCCCCAGCCTGGTCCCAGCTGATTTTCAGCACAGCTGCTGGCTTTGGCTTTCTTTGGATACATTCTCCTGCCTCAGTCTTGTGTCTTTGTCCCTAGAGCAGAGGCAATTGATCAATGGTGTCACCTTTATGGTACCTCAGGTGCTGTTAGGCCGCTCAAGTCCCGGACCAAAGCTGCAGTCAGGTGAAGGAGGGGTGGGCTGGGGTGGTCTCAGCCTCTTTATTCAATTTAGCCATAAGGTGCAAATCTCCTTCCTGGCAGCGTTTAAGCCATTTGCCATCACATTTCCGTGTGTGCCAGCGCTGCTGAGCCCAGAGCCCTGTGAGGCGCGGTGCCCCAGGACAGATCCCCCGAGCCCCACAGTGCCAGGCCTGGCTTTGCAGGCTGGGCTGTGCGGGGCCAGAGGAATTGTCCGGATGGACGCAGGCAGGGAGTTGTGGCCAGCGGCTCCATGGGCGGCTGCAGGCCAGGGATGAGGGGTGTCCCTCAGGGAGGGCTCTGCCTCGGCCCCGGGGCTCTGCAATGGCTTTTCCAATGGCACAGAGAGGGGCTGGAGCTGCCCTCAGCAGGGCCTTTGCAGGGGACAGGAAGCCGAGCGGGGCAGGGGCTGAGGAGAAGCACTTGGGGTGCGCAGGGAGGAGAAGCTGAGCGCGAGCCGGCAGTGGGTGCTGCCAGCCCAGAAAGCAGCCGTGGGCTGGGCTGCATGGAAAGGGGCAAAGGGCAGCAGCCAAGGGAGGTGAGCGTGGCCCTCTGGGCCATTTTTGTGAGACCCTGCCTGGAGCACGACATGCTTGTGTGGAGGCCCCAGCATGAGAAGGACGTGGACCTGCAAGAAGGAGTTCAGAGGACTGAGAGGGAGAGAAAGAGGGAGTAGGAGAATCAGATGGAACTAGGTGATTTTGGATGTCCTTCCCAACCCGTGAGTATTCTATGACTCTAAAAGATGTGGGGATGTTTACTTCAACTTGACTTACTCATAATATTATTAGCATAATATTTGATTTATTTTAGGTTTTATTATAATAGTTTACTTCTACTACTGTTTCTTCTCTTTGTCCTTCTTCCTTTCTTCTCCTTGTACTTTTCCCTTTTCTCCTTCTTCTTCATTTTCTTCTTTTCCTTCTTCTATTATTCTTCTTCTTATTCGTATTCTTCTTATTCTTCTTCCTATTCTTATTCCTATACTTATTCCTATTCTTATTCCTATACTTATACCTATTCTTATTCAATTTTTTTCTATTCTTAATTCCTATCCTTATTTACTTCTACTGTTTCTTAATCTTCTTCATATTCTTCTAATTATTCCTAGTCTATTATTTTTTTGTCTGTGTATTTTTTGGGGGTTTTGTGGGGTTTTTTTGGATTTTTTTTTTCCCTACTCCAAGTTGTTTGCATGGGCGGTTCTGATGTTAAAGCAGGAGCTTTTCCTGGAAGAGCTGTCCAGCATCAGACGATGTTGTTGTGGGAGGTGGTGGAGTCGCTCTCTCTGCAGGGTGTTGAGTTGTCCGGATGTGGCACCTGGGGACACGGTCTCAGGGCGATGGTGGTGGTGCCCGACGCTGGGTGGGACCGGAGCGGCAGGCAGGTTTGGGGCTGGCTGAGTGCCTTGGATGGTGCAAAGCAGGCGGGTCCCGCTGAGGCTGCAGGGCCGTGCGCAGGCCAAGGCCGCCCGTGTGGCTCGCTCAGGCCGGGCACGGCTGCGGGCCGGCCGCCATGGGAGAGGCCCGGGCTGGCGCCGGCCGCGGCCCCTACTGCTCGGTGTGCGGAGCCAGGCAGGGGCAGCGGCAGAGGCGGCGCAGCGCCCGCAGTGCCCGCCGCAGCCGCGATGGCCGCCTCTTGATGGGCACGGGCGCCTCCACACGGGCAGGGGAGGCGCAGCACGGCCCTGGGGAGCTCGGCTCGGCTGGTGCCGGCTCAACCCAGGCCTCGCGAGGGGCAGCCCCGGGGAACCCGCCTGCGGCCAAACCTGCCCATCGTCGCTCTCGCTCTGCCTGGTCTTCAACGAGCTCCAGGACGCTCGCTCCGTCCCACTCATCTTCCTCATGCAGCACGATGGTCTGTTCCCAGTTGTGCTGCATGAGGTCTGGGAGGCTGTCGTTCTCCCAGTTGGACGGCAGAGAGGGTGTCTCCCCATTCCCTGTGGACTCCACCTGGTGAACGGAGACTTCCTCCTCCGAAAGCTCCTGGGCCATGGACTCCTCCCAGTCTGATGCTTCTTGGTGACAAGGAACATCGCTGTGGGACAGCTCTTCCAGGACGCAGTCATCCCAGTCTGACAGATGGTAAGTGTCACAGATGTCTTCTGGGGTCAGCTCCTGCCCAATGCAGGATTCCGCTGGGGATCCTTCATGGCAGCTATAGGTGACAGTGCTGCCTGGTAGCAGGCCAGAACTATCGCCTGCAGCCAGCCACTGCCCGCTGATGGCCTGATCTTCTGGCCTGCTGGGCATGGGGCTGGCTGCCTTGGAGTAGGAGTTCAGCATTTCCTTCTCCATATTCATTGCGCTGTAAAGCACAGAAGTCCCTGGAGCTGCTTCCTCCTGTATGAGTGGCACTCCTGGGACTGGGCAGCGCAGGGCCCTGTGCCCCTTATATAGCCCTGCAGGTTGGGGCTGTTCCATGTCACCAGGACAACAGAATGCCCAACAACACCCAGGAACCCGATAGAATGGCCCTGCGTCACAAAGGGCCCAGCCCAGCAGCCCTTCAGCAGCCCAGCCCCCTGGAAGTGGCATGGAGCAGCAGCCAGACCTGAGGTCTTCTAGCCCCTTGTTGAGATCCACTGATTAAAATGATCAGAAATGGCTCTGCCTCAATTAGGGTGCAAATCAGATCATGTGCCAAAGTCAATAGCATGGGTTTTATTGAACAGGAAATGAGAGAGAGACAGAATGACAGAGAGAGAAAAATAGAAATGGAATAGAGGTGGGAGGAGAGAAAGAGAGTAGCAGAGGCAAATGAAGTAGAAAACCTCAGCACTCTGTGGATCCCAGTGGAATCCTGCTCTCTGATGGAGAGCACCCACAGATCCCTTGGAGATGGATCCCAGTGGCATACTGTGGATTCTCTACATCTCTGTCTTCTTGGTGCTCAGGGTCCCCCACAAACACAGAGTTCAGGGGGTCCATACACACTTGGGCCAGGGGGGAAGGCCCGGGTTCCTCCCCTGTCAGGGACAAGTCTGGCACAGCCATGGCAGCAGCCTCTGGCTCTGCTGCATCCCTTTGCATCAGGAGCAGTGCTGTGCTGCAAGGCCTCAGCAGTGAGTCTGGGCGGCGCTTTGGGGCTCTTGGATGGATTCTGGCCCCTCCTCAGGTGTCCCTCACGGCAATGTGCCATGGCTGTGGCCTTCCCGGGCTGGGGATTTTTCAGCTGAGTCATTTTGTGTGAGGGAAAGTTTCAGTCTTACTTTAAAACTGAGAAGGCTAGATCCATATAAGTATAAAGCACTCTTTGGATTGCAATAAATTTTTTTCTCATGCATTCTATTTACCTCATCTACAATAATTAAAAGGCAGTGTGCTTCCATTTTACACAATGCTTACAGAATTGAAAAGTGTTCAAATTTACTACACCACGGTAAACCTTAGCATTATGCTAGATGTTTCTAAACGCTTCAGAAATGTGCAGTATTTAAGTTTCTGTCACTACTAATTAAGAAATATATTAATTGAATTGATAACTGAACAAAGTGGTTAACATCACAAGAAATTAAATGGCATATAAGAGGCAAAGAAAATTAGCAATTTCAATGGAATTTTGACTCAGAAAAACATAAAAGAGGAAGAAAAATTCTTTATTTTCCTCAGTAAATAAAAGGAGGGTTGAATGTAGGAGTGAAGTAATTTACAAAAGCATCATTATGAACTGGAATGCTATGCACTATAATTAACATTCTAAATTACTGATTTTAACTAAAATAAACAGGTAAAATTCTTCCATAGTCTTTTCTTCCTTCAAATGCTTCTGCATTAGGCATCCAAGCACTCCTTTTCTCCTTCATACAGAACATGTTCTGAGTTTGCTCATACACTGGGAACAGACATTTACGTTACTACAGCCTTGTTTCTCCTACTGTTCTCTTGACATGTGCCAAAGATGTTTAGTGCAAAAACACATCATCTTTTTCTCCCAGCTTCCCAAGCATCTTGTCTTTTAAATATGACTGACAAACTAAGCTAGTCACTCTTTCAAATTGCCAATTCTCACTTTTTTCACATTCTGAGCCAACATGTGTGTATAACACCTCTAGTAAAACAGTAGAAGTGAAAAGTCCTGAGAATTATATGAAGTGAGTACTTTAAGATGGAAACCATAAAAAATGAGGCTAACTCCTGTTGTGTCCTTTCAACTCAGGCAATGGGTACTGAACTTAGCCAGATTAAGCATACCCAGCTCCTGCCTGTGCATTCCCTGAGCAGCACCTAAGACTGCAAAACAGGCTTGTAAGATACAAAAGTATTTTAAAGTGAGTTCTTTTCCATTACTACATGAGTGATCTTCCTCTGAATAAAGTTCTAGTTATATGAGAATTAAACTTTCTGAACTAATACAGCAGTAAATATAAGATCAAAAATCAGGTAATGAGGACATTTTTCATAGGATAGGCACTAGTAACCAGATTTCCAGCCTTATGTCAATTGTTGTGTCCATTAAGGTGCATGTTATAAGAATAATAATGCAAAGTTTAAAAAAATTCCTCTTCAGCATTTTTGAAATATATAATCTTTAATCCAAACCCATCTAAATTTTGTTCCAGAACTGTTGTTTTCGAGCCTCAGCTTTTGAAATGTGCTTAAGTCATGGCCTATGTATACTGCCTGACCCTGCTGCCCTAGAAAGAAATGTCGAATTAGTAATGTTAGAAGAGAATTTTCTTTTTAAAATTACTAAGGTTATTTGAAACAAACTGTTCCTTCCTCTAATATTTTGAACCTTTCAGGTCACTATTCTTTTGAGACACATTGGCTAAAAAGATTCAAGCCACACCATCACATAAGACACCAGTCAGTTTGGAACCATTTAATGAGGCTTCCTCTCAGTGCTAATCTCCATTTTGCAAAGCAGTTCTTTAAACATTCAGCATTTGTTGCCCTGTTTTATACAGTCCCACCATGCTCATCTGTAACCTGGAGTAATGGAAAATAATGCCATAGAGATGTAAAATAGCAAAACCTCAGTCTTTTTAAAATGTTATCCACTTTGTCTACCTATTCCATAGATGCTAAAAAATTATCACAGCATCTCTCTTATGCCTAATCTGTTAAAGACAAGTTCTTAGTAAGAGCAGCAAACACTGTTGAGCTGGACAGCTGGGTAGACTTTCCATTACTACAGCCATGCACTCACTGCAAGCCAGGGGCAGTGACATGTATTGTTCCCAAATTCCTACTGCAATGCAGGGAAAGAGGCTTTATTTCTGTGTTGTATCCTTCCAGGGAAAAAAAAAAAAAAAAAAAAAAAGTAGCAGTTTTTACTCTGAGAGCATCACACAAGTGTAGCAGGTCATGCATTTAAAAGAAACACAAGCAGATGATGCATGGAAAAGAAATTTAGTGATAACAGCATTACTTCTGCTTTAAGTCCCTAAACCAGTTTTGAAGGATGACTTTCTGAGCCTCTCCTTAAACCTGCTGGTCATTGTCAGGAAGGCCAGGTTTTATCTGACCGTATTCAATTCATCTGTAAAGCATTTATTGGCATCAAGAAAATATTTACTGCATACCCCAATAACCCTAAGGCTGCCTGAGCAACTGTAAGGTAAGTACAAGATGATGAATATGTTTCTCCTTATAAATTAATTTATTTCAGGCTGGTTAGGATAGCCCCTTCAGTTTTGTGTTACATTAAAAATATTTCACAGTGACAAACTAAGACTTGCTTGTGTCACATATGTATTCTGAATATTTATCTCCCTGTGTTATATTATTTTCATCTATAAATTATACCAGATACTCTGGTTCTGTGTATGACAAATAACCATGCCTAGTGGCATTGGTGTAAAATGCAAACTACAATTATACTTGACAATTTTTGTAAATATACCGGGTTTTTTTTAATTGTTTCGGTCAACTCTGTTACTGGAATAATGGTAAATATAGTTTCAACACATTGGCAATTTTATATACCAAACAAATTAACTTTTCAATTGTCTAACACTATCTACACTGGGTTAGGAAGGGAGTTCATCCCTCTAGTTCAGTGTTTGCTCCATTTGCAGCACATGAAACAGGAAACACAAAGATGGTGGTGCGGGATGAAATGGTGATGAAAGAAAACTAACGAAGACACATAACTCTCAATTTATCAAAAAAAGCAATTTTTTTAACATTGATATATTCCAAGTATTCATTTTACTACAATACCAGTACTTGTAGATTGTGTAACAGATTTTTAGTCTTGTATTAATGCAAATAATAGTCTTTAAATTAGGTTTTCTTCCATTTCACTGATACAGAGTCTTGCTTGCTTTAAGTATTTTTAACACTTCCTTCTGTTCTTCCAATTTCTACTTCAATTTGTCCATTAATTTGCAATCTATAATAATTGACATGATATATTATAGCAAGGACACAGCTTTTGACCTTAAAATTATAGTCATTACTTTAGATAATGACTTATGGTTACAGTTTAGATAGACAGACGTAGATAATTTAATTTTGGAGCACTTCCTAATTCTTCCTATTAAAACCAAGCTACAAGATTGGGGGAAAAAAAAGTACATATAAACTGAAAACTATTTTATTTAGAAAAGGCAAGAGTTTTAATGAAGATCATTCTGACTATAATCAATGTATGCATAAATAATAGAGCTGGACTAATGAGACAATTATTCACTAGGAGAAAAATTGCTTTCTAAGGTATCATTTACCTTTATTATCTCTATAGATTTTTATGAAATCATTTTAACAACCAAATATCTTACATATGTGCAATTAGCAAATTTCTAGAATGAAATATACATATTAAGAAGAGATAATGAAAGTAGATATGAAGACATAAGTCATACTGCACATCTGATTGCAAAAATTCCTTTTCTGAAAGACTGCCACAAGGATAACTTTTTCATATTGTCATTGCCTGAATTAAATTAGCCGTTTTGATTTATTTAAATGTGTAATGCTATTAAGAAAATTGTTTTTTAAGTATCTCAATTCTTCGGATTGAAATAATTATCATTTTTATTGTGATGCTAAGACAGTAATTAGACCTAACACCAGAAAGCTGAATATAGTGCAATGTTTTAATTTATTTGAAATCTGAGTAGATAACTATGGGTTGATATCAGGTCCTTCCTTTTTCTTTATAGAACTCCTGCAAATTCTCGTGCCATTCATTTTTTAGAGGTTCATACTGAGCTAAGTCCAGTCTTCTGGGAATTCTGTGAAATATGTTAACTGAGGAACAGAGCTTCATGGACTATGTAGTCTTCATGATTAGGCACCATTCCTCCTGGAAGACAGAATTCTGTTTCTCATAATACATATACAAGATGTAAAAGGGCACTGTGCTGTCCTTACAAGGGCAGTGTTTCTGGTTGGTATCTGCACAAAAGCCAGTTTTTGGGAATGGCAGGAAAAGCAAGTCTGTTTCTGATGCTGAAGATGGATCTGAGTCATGGGCAGCTGAGTAAGTAAAGGCAAAAATAATGAAATCTTTCTTTCTCAGAAATGTGAAGTCTCCTAATGTTATTGAGAGAGCAAATAAATATTGACATTAAAGAAAGCAAACACAAAAGACATGTCTGACAGAATTCCGACACCTTTTCAGCTTCCATATACGATCTTCCTACAAAACCCATTAACTATATTTTATTAAAAATGTTTACCTCATTTAGTACCGTTAAGCTAACAAAAGTAGCCTACACAAGCCTAACAAGTTTCCTGTAGGACTAAGTCTCCTGATATTGTGATAAAAATGAAATAAATATGCCTAAGATCTCCGCAGCTAATTTCATGTGCTGAAGAGAATTTTTAAAAGATGAGGAAATACTGGAGGAAATGATCCAGAAAGCATTAGTGAGATCAAAATTGGGTAATACTGTTCATGGTGTGGAACATATATTGAGTGTTTTGAAATTAGCAGTGAAGGCAGTATTAAAAAAAGCCTACTCTCAGCACCACACTGATCAGCGACTCTAACATCCTTTGCCCTGACCAAGATAGAACTTTCAGGAATACTGGTAAGCAAGTCTGCTGCTGCACATCAGCAAATCAATATTGACTTTACACTAGTTAAGGACTTTCCACTCCGTTTCTCTCCGAGATGTCATTCTCACTCTCTATACAAAGTAACATATACAATCACCAGAGGATGTTGTTAATGTAGCATGTGTGAAAGACTACCAGAGATGACAAACTGCATCTAAAATATGAGCTAATCTTCGCTGTTTTCAATTCCTCCAAGACAGGAAAGGAGCAAGTTCAAGTTAATCCCAGATTCAGGAGTACCACTGGTGAAGGGGCTGTCAGCACAGGCACAAACCAAATAGTTTTCCCTCAGAAATATTTCTCTAACTGTACCCATAAACAACACCCCAGACAAACTAAACATCACACAGATAAGATCTGCAGTGTTATTGGTTCAAACTAGTATTCAGTTCTCGTTGAAGGCAAATACCAAGTAGTTATCCACCACCAAATATTTATGCAATGGACCTTATAGGGAAACAGAATCTGGGGGAAAAAATTGCTTTGATCACTAAGATCCAAAAATAATCTATTCAGATGGCTGAGAGTGAAACACTTATAATATTAAATCAAAAGAAAATTTCAAAACTCTGATATGGTGTCTGCAGACTAAATAGCAAAATGCATGCCCAAAATTGTTACTCCAGACTGGAAAAGGACAGCAAAGAGGAAGAGGAGACAAGTTATAGCATTTAAGTAATCTGGATTGCAGCAAAACATACCTGGTGAAGATATTCAGAGCAGCAATAGAACAAATATCTTCACTCTCCTCCCTCTCTGCCCTTTGTGTATCACAAATCCTTTGGAGACCCCAGAAGGCTTTTGCCTCTCAAGCACTCCCAAGAGGAAAGGCTGCCAGGTGAGGACTTCTGAATCCAGAAAGTCCACAACACTGATGTGAACAGAACATTTTTTAATATTCCTATTTGAAGTAAAAGATCAAGTACTCGTTTTGTTTACCACTGGACATTAGGTTGATACTTTTATCAAGGAAAAGTTGTCTTGTGGGCCCAGTTAAGAGATAGAGGTGAGGGTGCAGTTTGCCTATGCGGTCTGCTGTGCACAGGCACATCAGGGGGGGTTCAGCAGGATGTCATGCTAGCCCTGGACTCTCCAGCACAGTCAGAAATCATAAAAAAAGGAGAAGATCAGTTACACCACAATTATTGTTGAAAATAATTAGCCTGATTCTATAACAAATCACAATTGTTTACACTATTTATAGTAGACTGCTAAGTTGAATCTCTGAGGAATAAATCCTAAACAACATGCTTTCAGAAAATATTTCTACAAATTCACAGAAGACTGCATTAACCATTGTCAAAAACGAAGGTATCAGCCTTCTGAGAAGAATATCACAATGTGCTTAATTGTACAATCAATGTACAAATACTTTGTCCCCATATATCACTTAGTGGGAGCTGTCAGCTACAACATGGTGGGTCAATGTGTTGACTCTGTACATGCACTTCCATTTTCAGCTGCAGTGAGAATAATCTACCAGAAAACTTCTCTCTTCAGGACACCTGTACCATGAGACACTTTTGCACTCTGTCCAGAGTCTTCTCCGCCTTCAAATAGTATTTTTATGGGAAAATATTTCTTTTTTAAAAGAAAATTTAATTATTCTTACAAACACCCTTTCTGATCCAACAATTTTCATACAAGTGACACTACCTCCCAGCAGTAAAAAGATTATTTCCTCCCTTTCTGTCTCAGCAGTGAACTATCTTCAGTAGCTTTGACACTGATACATAGAAGTGTGACCTTATTCGACAAAGATATTAAGTTTGATTCAGTGAATGCTTAATTAAGAGGGCACTTGGAGCAGTAAGATCATAGGAGACTGTCTTTTTTTTTTTTTTAGATGGCAAGATTCCACTAAAAAGAATGAGTAATTCCCTTGTGTATATGCTAATTTAGACAATTTCACATACAGAATCAGCAAATGCATTAAACAGGGCACTAAACGTATTTAATTTTAGTCCTCTATTATCAAGAACTTTTCTATTGATTACAATAAAACCTAACATACACATATTTGGTGAGATATTACAAACCACCAGTGATTTTTTTTAAGATGACTGCAACTCTCAATTATGGACTTAAGCAGTGATAATTTACATGTGTACAGTAATCACTATTTGCTTGTATAAGTAGTCAAAAAATTATCATTCTTTTTCAAATGAAATGACCTATTAAAAAGCAAGTTTTGAGGATTTTATTCTCCTGTCGCCACTCTGGAAAAAATGGCAGCATAGCTCTTGTAGTCTCTGTGTTTTGAAATACCTTCAAGTCTTTTAGAGTGATATTTCACGTTAAAAGTGAAAGATATTTCAAGTTATTTTATAAAGCATGAAATCAAGAATTAAGTTTTGTAGCAAAGAAGGGTACATAGGAAATTTCAAATTCATGATATCTCATAGGACTTACTGCTTTGATTCCATCCAAACTAGTGATCATTGGAGTAATACGTCCATTGTGAGATTTTTCCACAGTCTATCACAACTCACTTCCAGAAAGCTTTTATTTCCTATTTAATTCACCTTTACCCTTAAGTCTCATTTTATTACTAAGGCAAATTCAAGCCATGCTTCAAAATTCTTCCTCCTGCAGAACATTAGTTGGTTTTGTTACTCTGCATGGTTTTTCATGGCTCTGTTTCTCTGCATGTTTCTGGAGGTGCCATGCAAGACCTCCATGTGATAGATTGCCAGAGTCCAGTTGATTTTAGCAGAGATCTAATAGTTTACATCAGTGGAATATCTGCTCCAACCTATACTCTCTATTTATCACCACCACTGAAGTCACACATTGGAAAAGAGATTTATTCCTCTAATCCATGATTTAGGGATAATACGAAACCACATCTATTCTTAAATTGCTGCAAGTGCTATCTCCTGACCTATCTATTTTGTTGCATTTCAAGTTTTAAGGCAATATTTTAATTTTCTTTTTTGCTTTTTTTTTAATCTATGGAAGCGAAGAAAGATACTTTTTTTCTTTGCAGGCCATCGTAATACAGAACCAACTGCATTTAACATTAAAAGGTTATTTTAACCCTTATGGTGGATCATTAATCTTCAACTGGATCCAAGAAATCTTATTACATGAATAATCCAGTATCCCATTATATGTATTTCGTAACTGAAGACAAACTAAGGATAACTGAAATAGAAATGAAAGAGAAGGAGGAACAACAGCATTAGAAAACTTTCATAAATGCTTTTACAAATAGTAAATGATTTTAGAGTGTGTGAGGGATTAAAGAGCAAGTTTCAAAGCAGATTCTTCCTTTCTCTTTAATTTATCCTCCCTTTCTCTTTAACCTATCCTCCTTCTCTTCCTCTACTTTCACAAAATCTGAATAGTGAAGCAAGAACAAATTAAGCATTTTCACTTAATTAAGCAAAGTGATTTCAAGTTAATTCATTTTATAACAGTGTGGCCTTTATGGAAGCCAAGTAAAGCATAGTTTTAATAATCTCCATTTTGTCTACTTTTCACTGAAAAGAAAAATTAGTAGTTGCGGTGACTGATATGGTGTCTGAATAGGAGAATTTTATAAAAGCATCATCCTGATGCAATTAACCTTTGCCAGGGTGTTTTAGGTGCTTGAACCATTTTCATATTTTGTACTTTGTAATGAGATTTGCAATAAATAAAGACATACCTCTATTCTAAATTTATGTCTCTCTCACCTTCCACCACCTTTTTGGAGTTGTGACTTCAGTATTCCGAAATGAAAGCTTGAAGAAACACCAGTACTGGTGAAAAAAAACCAGTTGGGTCCAGCTGCTGAGCTGAAGGAATAAGGATATCAGATGAAACGAGGCAGAACAAGTTCTGAGTAAGTTTTAGGAGATCAAGCATACAGGCATTGGGCTGGAACATCAGGTGATGTTGACAGTGACTACAAGGAATTCTGCTTCACAATATATGAATCAGAAATACTTTTAAAATAAGAAAGTGCAACAAATCCTTTCAATTTAGTCAATTCTCTTTACCATCTATTAAAGTAATTAGTCATATTCTTCCATTATAAAAACTGTATTGAAAGATTTTATACTCTAAAGATGAAACTCTCACGTGGAAGAGCATATTAATACTCCAAAGAGACACCAGGGTACATTTTATGAGGCCATTAAAAGATGGCTTGTGCAGCTGAAGGCAGTTGGCAGGATCTACAGAGTAGGTATTAACAGCCCATAAACCGCACCCTGGCCTCTCTGGCATCTTTGAAAATTGGAGATAAAAACCTTATCACTAGATGAGATCATGCAAAGTCCTGCATCACTCCTTTACAGACACACATGTTAATTCTGAGAGGCTAACATTTGGAAAAGAGTAGGTGTTTTTTGTTCTGGGATTTTGCTTTGTTATTTTCTTGGTTTTTGTTTTGGTGGTTTTTTTTTTTTGTTTTTTTGTTTTTTGGTTTTTTTTTTTTTGTTTGGTTTTTTTTGTTTGTTTTTTTTCCCCTTGATTAAATTGATTTTAAAAAAAAGTCCACTCCCACACATCAAATTACACATGGCACCTTCTCCTACAGCAATGCAACACAAAGGGCCTGACTGCATTAACAATTCCTGGAAATGCACAAGAACTAGAAAAAAGGGCAGGAGGAATAAGAAGAGTCATTGCTTTTAATCTAAATTTTTTTGAAAAATTACACAAGATGTCCTGAAGGCATTTTGCTTCTCTTTCACTTTGTGTCCCTGTGTTAATGGCAGCCCTCCCCTCCTCCACAAGAGACCATGTCTTTGGAGCTATTAGCTGACAGGGTAAGATTTCTTTTCACTACCCCTAACCAAAACATATTCTTGTCAGAGCTACTAAACCTCAGGCAATGAAATGTCCATGGGAAAGTTGCTCGGGGCATTACTTTCATTCTGATTGAATCCTGCTTCCAAGTAAGGCAGCCATAAGAGGAACCAGTCATTGGCATTCTGCTCCAGATGACTGCCAAAATAGCTCCCCTACCTCATATAATCGGTAGGTTTCCCTTTGCAACATAGTATGCTGTAGAAATGATTGTTGGACACTTAAAGAACAAAAATACCACCCCAAAACTGCTAGTCAGCGCTTTTCTGTTTAGGAATATAATATATAACACATTCCTCTTTTTCTCATTTTATGGCTGCCATTTTCCAGACTTCTACACAATATACTCTCTGCTTGGATCCTGATAGTTGCATGAAAGTGGTTCAAAAATAAAACTATATTTCTAGTATCTTTATAAGCTATGTGCTAACATACTTTATACCAGATGGCGTTCTCAGGTATTACTATTTATTTTTCTCAGTATTATATGCCTTAACATAAAAATATAACATTGTAGAACTGTGATCCAGTCTTGTCACTGTAATACAACTGGAGAGTGTGTAATCATCTCTAGCCACAGATGGAAAAGTATATTTTTGTCGTTGTTGTTGCTGTTGTCAAGGTTATGTGATTGTCTGGTAGCACCAAAGAGTCCAAATTGATAGAAAGGCTACAAAATGATTTAATCTGAGAGCAGATGCCTCCTATAATGCAAGTTGCCTATAACAATTTTTCAAGACAGCATCTGAGTGGGGAGGTAATGTTTGATGATTAGTACTCTCACATTCAAAAAGGCCAGGATCCGGAAACCTAATATGGAGACACTTGTCAATTAATTGATGTACTTACTGCAACAATAAAAGCTTTTACAACACCTTAGAACTAATTCAAAGAAGTGGCCCTGAAAATTTAGTTCTAGGTGAAAACTTTCTTCTAAGTGAAACTTTCCTCTACCTTGGAAAAGTAAAGTTAGACAACTGGAGAAAGTTTCTGAAGTTTTTAGATGCTTATTGGCTTGAAAAAATAGTGTCTGACTCATATTATTTCTGTTGGTTCAAGTTTTGGTGAATTCTTATCAAAGGAGTTAAAAGGTTGCCAGAAACAACTTGTCCCCTTTCAGCCTTCTGCTTTCTCACTGGATAAAACATGGGGTCAAAAGTGCAAGTGCTGGCTGCCCAACAATGGTGGTTCTACACTTACTGGTTGGGAGCTGTCAGCTTTATTGAAAGGAGAACATTTCTTTCTCATTTTACATTTGACTGTAGCTATTGACTGGAGAAGAAGAAATTGCAGTGTGTCTTGTGCTGGTGGTCTGTGAGGGGCAGACGGGGAGGGAAGGACCACAGCTTTTTAACCCCCGTGGTTTCTTCCACCATACCCCTGTCAAAATTCTCTTTCCTACTGTTTATCCCACTCAAAACATTGTAATTTGTGCCCAATAGCAAAGACGATATATGCACCTGATCTAACTGAAATAACTACTGGGGGGACAAACAAAAGAGAGGTGAGGATTCCCAGACATTGGAAAGAAATCTGTTTCCAGCCAGCTGCTGCTGCACTTGAGTATATAATCTCCATGGGTTTGTTCTGAAATGCTTCACCTCAGTGCCACTATTACCTGGTTTGGGACTTTTTCAGTGTTATGCAGTTTTTAAGGAGTGCATTAAATGCTGTGTTTGTTTTACTTGTATGCAAGAATGTTGCCTTAAAGACCGCTGATGTGTCTGGTGAAGCCTTTCAATCTTAAAATGTTTTTTTGCAGTTCCAGTCAAATTAAATCCTCCCAAAAAGAGTTGTACCATCTCAAATACTCTTCATGGTTCCTGTGTTAATGAGACTGAGAAAGGCTAAGGGACAAGAGAGGGGAAACAAAATGAGACTAACAGACAATAATACTTAGCAGGGATCATCCTAGAAATACTTGCTACCAAGCACAACAACACCTGGAAAACTTCGCAGTATCAAAAACAAAGTCAAAATATTAAACACATTGGAAACCTGTTTAGAGGTATTGCACATAAACAGACACTGGAGAGAAAATAGAGCAGCAGTAGTAGCAGAGATATCTCTGCAGCAGGTTTGTAGTCCTGAGCCCTGTTTCAGATGAGGAGGGAAGGAGAGTGTGATTTTTAGGTCCTTTTCATCTTGCAATATACCATTTTGTGCTGAGCCACAGCACAGATGACCTGCACACAGCCTAACCAGGCTATAGCTTATAATCACCAGCATCTCAGTTTTGTGGGGGAAGCATAAGAAGATTCCTGGCTAGGAAACACCTAATTTTCCACTCAGATATGTAAAATTAATTCATTATATAAATTTACATTACATTCCAGAGTCATACCATCTTTCCTTCTATTACATTTGTTGAAGAAACCTAGAGATTTTTTTATCTGATTTCTTTAAAACCGATGTTTGAGTGCAAAATTAATCTTTACCTAATTTCCATTGGCAATTTTCTGTTTCTCTAAGGCATTTTACAAAATATAGCTTTAAACAAAGCTAAAACCCTGAAAGAATTTTGGATTAGTTATTAATAACCATGCAAAATGTAAGGCAATGTGACAGTCCAAGCAAGACTGCATGTTAGGCCATGCTAAACAAGCACAGACATTTCAGTCAGATAAGTCAGGTTTCTCCTCTTTAAGTTTGCTTCCCATTAGAATTCAGAATAAACAGAATGACAAAAGTAGGAAAGTATGTTAAATAGATGTGCAAAATGCATGACAGAAGACTCTGATGTGGTAAATAAAATATAATATCCTCAATTGCTACAGATTACTCATTCCGTGAATATATGAAATACAAAATAAGAGCAGTGAATAAAACAGCAAAAGAATATATTTTCAGAATTATATGCCTTTTATAAAATACCATTAAAGGTGTGGGCAGGAAGGAAGAGGTGTATGTTAAAACAGGAGCCTCTAAAGAAGAGGATGCTCAGCACATGGCTCTGAATTGATTGTTTTAGCACTGCATCCTGTCTCGTGTAGCAGCCAGGCCAGTGAAATCCCGGAGCTGTCCAGGCTGAGAGGGATTGTGAGGCAGGGCACACAAGCCAAGGCAGGCACAGACAGCAGCTTGCTCAGGCACTGCTCAGCCATATCTCGAAAGCCTCCAAAGACAGAGAATCCACAGTTTTGCTGGGCAGACTGGGTGGAGGTTTCAAGGAGCAACAAGGTGTAGGGAGGGAGGAGGGAAGAAGAAAGGAAAAAAAGGGGGAGTGAAAAAAAATCCAAATAATTTCTCAAGGCTAGAGAGTGGTTTGTTTTATGCAGTTGTAACCTGAAAACTTTGCCTGGTAGAGGACAAACCAACTCTACACAGACTGAAGTACAGTTTCCTTTGCTTCCATATATCTTTTATGTAAGGTTTGCAATATCTTATATTTACCTACTTGTGCTACAGCTCATTTTGTGGCTGACAAACCACCTGGCACTTTGTTTCCTTGGTGATTTTTTAAATCTGGGTGTCAAAACAGCCTTATCCTGCTCAGTATTTTGCACTAAGGCTAAGAGGGTGATCCTTCACCTTGGCTGAAGAACTACTCAGGAAGCTCTTTACTTGTGGAATCAGCAGGTATTGAAGAAAATCTTCCAGAGATTAAAAATAGCAAAGTAGGTTCTCTATCACTGAAGTAACCCAGAAGAAACTTTGCAGCATCTTGCTTTACTAATCTCCTCTTTATATGAAATCAGCGAAATTACACAAAGTCAAAGCAGAAAGTACAAAAACATAAGGATTTGAAGTCAAGAATGATGCAAGTGACCACAACTAGGATAAGAAACAAGGGTAAAACAAATCAGTGATGAGAATGAAGTAAAACAGCAGAGAAAGTGGAGAAGGTACTTGGCATTGTAGTCCAGTCTGCAGTCATTCAATATCTCCTTCTCATTAAGCCAAGGCAGCAAGCTGAAATGCACACCAGATCTGCAATAACTAGTACCAGACATTAAAGCAGACATGCCCAGGAAGTAAAAGTAAACACAAACTCACCATATGTAGTTCTTTTCAACCTAACCTAACCATTATCTGTCTGGCTACAGACGGATAATGAAATTAAATCTAATGTCTTGGTTTCTGCCATCAGGGTTTATAATGGACACAGGCCCCAGTACAAAATCATCCAGAGCAGTAGAAAAAACACTGTGATAATCAGTTAACATAGCCCAGCACTGTGATTTTCTCCACAGTAAAACTAAGGTCTATCTTTTGGTGGAGATATAAATCTAGGAGGACTGGGGCCAAATCCATGAAATAAACTCCCTCACTGAATGAGAAGAACGTTCTCCACAAACACTCTTTCTTGGCTGTGTTTTCTCTAACAAATACAAGCGAGGACACACAGACCAGCTCTAAAGTCTAAACCAAGACACTTTGCTGCACACATACTGTGGGAAAGGAGTGAGAGAGCAAGCAATGCCAGATGTTAGACACACTTGGAGAGTCCTGGAATACTTTGATGATGAAGGACTGTATCCCCCTCTTTAGGACCCAGCAGACTGTTTATTGCCTGAAGCACAAGATAGCTTCCCTTTCATAATGCTTGTGTACTGCACTATCATACCAATGAACTTACAATAGGGGCATTGTTTACAAAATAATTCTCAAAAAAGCTATGAGATAAAAGATTATTCAGCGTACCAGCGAGGGCATTATTTTGCATAGTTTATAAAATGCATAATTGTGCTAACATACCTAATTGTCAAGCCACGCTTTTGGCAAGCTAATGTGCGAGTGGGTGCCAAACAGCAGAGAATACAAAATGGAGTGAGAAAACAGTTGAGATTTGATGGTATTCTGCCTCCCATCAAAAGTGTTCTTCCATGAAAATATATAATATACATATGAGCAAGCATTGTAACTAAGACACCAAGAAGCATTCATAAATCTGTTTTTTATATTTCCCTTATTTCTCTGGAGTTACTATCAGGAAAAAAATAGAGCAGCAGAATTTGTTTAGCAGCGTTTCTTCATAGTGAGCCAGATTTAGGAAACATGGATTCAAAAACATCAGAGGTTCTTCTAAATCTTCATCCAAGATTGTTGCTACATGATTTCTGTTTTACATTACATATATACACGTTTAGCATTATCTTTATTCTTGCACGTACAGAGGTTGGTGACAGAGGTAAAAATCTCTGCCTTTGTCAGAAGTAAAGCCAAGCCATCTGGATAGTCATATGTTAAGGCAGCCTATTATTTTAAAAAGGGTTATCTATGCTTCTTGAAACACCTTACTGGAAACATCAAGCCCGGTTTCTAGTCCTACTTTTTAAGGTTTGTTCATTTTTACTCTACCTCACTAACACGACAAACTCCTCTCCAGCCCTTTCTATTCTTCTCCCCTTCGGCTCTGTCAATCACCCTCACTATATCTACACTGGTAAACTGATCCCCAACATTCATCAAAAAAACCCAAGCATTACCTGGGAGAGCAACAGCTCCCATCTGCCAGAACCACTTCAAGGAATACAGTAAACTTTAGACAGTGTGGCTGGTCACAGGCTGGTTCAAACCTGCTGTTCTAACACATTAAAATGGATTTTGATGTCAAGGCTCTTGACCCCTAATCCAAATGTAATGATAGTCTGAGCCCCACATAAATTTTGCAGATATTTAGTACAAATGTTACTGGCATGCACATGAGTGCAGGCCCAGATGTACATGTGTGTGTGAGTGTTTATATATAGACATAAAGAAGCAGAGAGGTATTTGCAAATGTAATTGTTGCAGCTGAAGCTAAAAGTTTTCTCCATGTGCTGTATGTGTGCAGGGTGTATATTTGCATGTGTATGAGTGAGCAGATACAAGGAGTGAGGAGAAGGGAGCAGCTCTCCTCTGTGTGTGCCTCTGCAGGCTCGTTTCTGGTCCTCCAGAGCAATCTCCGCTGCAGCAGGGCAGCTGTAAAATGCGATGTTGAGCCAAATTCTCCTAACTGCCCAAAATATTCTAGTTCTGTGCCAAAGATGCCCAGACTGCAAAACAACTCCCACCTATTTCAGCATTCTCTTTCCACAAAAATGCCAGTTCACCCATTTTCAAAGTTCAGAATTCATTACTTTCTTAACACCCTGGTTTTTATTATTATATAGTATATATACACTGATACAGTAATTTGTTTATCATTCTGGAGGAAAAAAAACCTCTCCGTTTAATTTTTTCACCTTCCACAAGTCTAACAAATTTCACCATCTTTTTGTAAAAATGTCTACTAAAACATACTGACTATCAAGCAGAAATACATGTTTTGCTTCTCTAACTTTTCAGAGATTTTTTTTTTTCAAATATCTTTACCGAAGCACTAGAGATGAACTCTGTGAATGTTATGCTCACATTCTTTGAGGCATTTTATAAGCATTTAAGCAAGTATCTTCAGAATTCATTTTAACAAAAAATGCAACCTTACATACAGAATTTCTGCCATTAATAAGTGTTGGTTTACTTGGGAAAGGGTAAAGAAGCTGTTAAATATTGGAGTTTAGTGATGTAGTTCAGCATTGTTTGAACTGGATCAGTCAGGAATAGGCTGGTTTCTCTGTCATCTCCCAGAACTTGAAATTTGAATGGATTTCATTAATTACTTATTTACACACGTACAAAAACCTCTTAGTTCTGTAAAACCACTTCGCATATTTTACCCATAACTGGTAGTTGGGGTTGCATCAGTTTCTCTTTATGAGGTTCTAGTGCCAGCAGTGATGTAAAACAGACTGTGTCTCCCAGTTTATTTGGACTCTTTTAGGAAGTTCGAGTGGAGGGGTTTACTAGTTCAATCCTCCTAGTTCTCATGTAGTAAGGCCAGACTTGTTCAAGTATCATCTTTAAAAGGCTTGAAGCACATGTATGTTCATCACTTAAGTGATATGTTTAGAATCTATTATTTTAAAATTAAGTTATAGCTACATTACCATCAGCTTTATTTTGGAACAAGCTACCAAATTCATGAAAGCAGAAAAACAACCTTCTTCCAATCCAGATGACTGCAAAATGAACATACTCTGTCATAAAATATTTTACTTCTATTTATAATTCGTGTAAAGAAGTGAAGCTGATCAGCGTACTGATTTGTCCAGAAGGATCCCTTTTTTTTTTTTAACGAGCATACCAAACATGCTATGAGAAATAAACAATCATACCAAATGTTCCACTGGCAACCTGTGTGAATGCATCCTATCACTCAGCCACCACAGAGCTGCTCGGTTTGATCTCTGCCCAAGCTCGTATGGCATCTCAGTAACTGACTCCATCTCCTGGAAAGTAATCCTGAGTCCTGAATAATCACCTCTGAGCCCTGTTAGCAGAAGGGCTGAGTTAAGCCCAGCTTCAGTTGCAGGAGCAGGAGGAAATCCCCAGAAAAGCTGCTAAGCCAGCAGCAAGGCCCTCCAGGAGGAGGAAAGCCGTCCGTGCGCACTCCGTGAGCGCTCTCGCCACCGGAGCGTTGCACGAAAGGAAAACCTCTGCTCAACCTGCCTTCTTTTCAGTGGGAAGGAAAAGCTGCCAGAGTATGTTGGGATTGGGTTTGATCTCACTGGCATGCCACGGGTGTGCTCCAAGAGCCCTTTCTGGACCTAGGAAAACTTAAGAGGCTTAGACAGAAACATATCTTTTGGCGGGGGGATTATAACACAAGCGGACACGACGACCAGAGAGGCTGCTCTAAAAGAAGGTGGCTGCTTCAGGAGTTTAGGATCCTAGTTTAGGTAGGAAGCGAGCAGGATTGTGCTGTCCTAACTTAGCTTTTTACCAGAGTCCTTTCTTTTTATTTTCCCCCTCCTTTAGCGACACAGCTTTGGTTATTTGCAAGTGTAAAATGAATACATGCTTCTAGCACAACAGAAAAAAAAAAAAAAAAAAGTTGTTTTCATCATCATCAACAAAGAATAATTCCCACTTCCCATGATGCAGTTTAGCAACTGACTACAATCTTTAGGTTTACTACTATTGAATTGTAGAAAAGATGCCAATGATTTTTCACACTTTCACCAGCAAGGGAAAATAAAGCTTTTAAGAGAATCACTCCGCAAATCCTTACCCCCATAGATGCAAGAGTTGTTATTTTAATTATAGTTAGTATATTTAATAAAATAGTAATATACCCACATTTCTAACTGCACGTCTGTATTTGGGGAAAGTTTTATTTCAATCAATACTCCTCAAGTTCTATTGCACAAATTAATATACTTTTTCATAGACTTATTTAGTTCAAAAACTCAGATTGATCACATCACCCAAAAATAATTGGCATCATACAAAACTGTATTCTAGTAGTCCTTATTTATTTTAAAACAAGTTCAGAGTTGTACCTCACTGTTACAAGTGTGTAAATCTGCTTTAGCCACAAAAGTTAAAAATACCCTGTACTGGAGGGCTTTAGCAACCAAACCACTGCCATCCTCTGGCTCAGCTGACCTTTGAAGATCCCTCTGTGTTGGTGTTATGAGGATAGTCTGGCCAAATTTTAGGAGTAAAACTTCCTTTGGTAGCAACATAGCTAGGTTCTAGATACTTCATTTTGAAAACTGGAGTTTGTTACGCTAAGAACATTACAAGATGCTCAAGCAAAAGCAGTTACCGAGCTTTAAGTTAAATCATAACTGAGAGAGAACGAAGAGCTGGACTAAATCAATTCTCTGGAGAGAATTTAAATAATGAGGTTTGTTGATTTGTTTAAAAAGCTACTGTTTCACTAACAGGAGAGTCCTCTCTGAAGAGGCTGATTAAAGCAAGAGATTGACATAAATATGTCTCCATTCAGTGATATGGAAAAACCACAACACCCTCGGCTCTTTCCCTGGTCTACATTATTCACTGTAGTGCAGTACCATGGCAAGTGTCCATCCTGCAGCATGTTACTCCAAAGTTACGTGAACGTAACAGGGAATGATTCTGTTAAAATACTGACAGCTCTGCTCCCATGAACAGTAACAGCCAAGAAAAACCTGTGGCAGGAGATCACATATCTGCATCCCAGGAGTGTGGAGAAAAATAACTTATATTTATAGGGGATTTTTTTCCTTTTACTTTAGCCAACCAAATCTTGCAGTATCCAGAACTTCATTTTTTGATAAACCAGCTTTCCTCTCCCTCTGAGAAGGAAACAATTATTCATCATTTTACAGGAACTTCTTCTAAGCAAAGTCAGTGCTGAATCATGCTGAAGGTGACACCTTAAGAAGTGGTTTGACTATGCATGGTTCCTGATGAATTACTTTCTTTCATGGTGAGCTGAAAGCCAGGCTTTTGAACTGAGTTTCTAGCCATTTGCACACTCTCAGGTTCTAAATTGCACAATTTTGCTGCTTTTGGCTTAGAAATGGAACAGCAATAGCAAGGCAGACGCCTCCATCACAAGGTCACCTGTCACCCAGCATACCATGCTAACTCTTTTTGTTATCAAGCTGTGAGTGTGAGCGGACTCTGCAAATAAAGTCTGACAAGTGGGGGTGGGAGGGGAAAGTCCACCCAATATGTATTGCCAGTTTCTGTTCCCCTTTTTGTCAGCAAGTTTTGTAATATATCCTCTTCCAACAGACAGAGAAATTTTGTTGATGATTGCTGTACTTATCTCCAATCAATTTGCTTTAAATTTATCAGCTTACTAATTTGGCTATTTAAAATTTCTGAACACATCGTATTTCTCAAGTTAGAAGTTGAGACCTATGACAGGTATTAAAAATGGATCACAGGCTTTGAAATTGATGCTCCTATGGCACTGAGAAAAACAGGATGGACTTTGGGGAAAAAAGGAGACTTTTGCATTTGAGATTCAAAAAGCTTTGATTAAATCAAAACTTCTTTTTCCCATTCTCATGCCTTTTTTCTTTTATTTTTTGGTCTATCCCTCTGTATTTACAATATTTAGCATGTGTTAAACATTTATCACATTCATTATAAAAACTAATATTGTACTTATCTTTTACAATTTAATACTTGAGATTTTGTTTGTTTGTTTTGTTGTTTATTTTTTTAAGGTAGAGGATAAGAAAAAAAGTAAAAAAAATCTTTGCTTGATTTACTTGTTAAATATCATATAAGTACATGATACAGTTTTATAATTTATAATAAGATACTTGGTATGAAAACCCCCTGAAGGAAAACAAATAGTTGTTCTCTCTGAGAACACAGAAACCATGTATAAAATCATGCTTCTTGTATACAACAGTATGACTGACATATCATCAGAATGAGCCAATATATAGATGAAAAAATCATCCTCTGGAGATCAACTAGAGGCAAATACATTAAAAACCTACTTTTTATCTTTTTTGGCTTTTTTTCCAAAGTATTTTTTTTATTCCTATCGTTGCTTAATATTAAAATGTAAAAGAAATTCACTTAAGAGGAACCAGAAATAATAGCTGCTTTCCATCTGGCCACATTAATCTTTCATTCTCATTTCCTCAGTAGTAGAGGAAGAGAGGAAAATCCCTTGTGTTTTACCCTGTGGATGATGTTTACTGGTACACCCCTAGGAGACTGAT
This sequence comes from Acridotheres tristis, assembly GCA_037013685.1. Classification (NCBI taxonomy): domain Eukaryota; kingdom Metazoa; phylum Chordata; class Aves; order Passeriformes; family Sturnidae; genus Acridotheres; species Acridotheres tristis. The sequence continues at coordinate 8,204,311 of CM072888.1, read as the reverse complement.
ATGTGGATGATGTTTACTGGTACACCCCTAGGAGACTGATATTTAAATACTCCCAGTTTCAAGTCAGGTCTCCCACTCCAGTCAAAGTCCTTTAATTCCTGTGCTGTTCCAAGCAGGTTAGATCCCTACCATGACTTCACAACAAAATTGCACAAGAAATCAGCTCATCAGTCTGTGATGACCACATTTTGAATGAAGTCATCATCTGGGGTCTCCAGGAGAGACCCAGCTGTTATCCTGACCATTTCCAAATTCTACCTTGAAGTCATAAATGCATATGCAAAACCATGGAGATGTCTCTTTCAATCATGAATTTAAGCATTTCGAGTCACCTTACCTGTCTTCTGGGGCAGTTTTTGGGGCATTTATCATTGGTTGGCTGGAGTGTGTTGCAGGGGTGGTGGCCAGTTTTTAGTATATCGTCATCATCATCCCAATTATTTTCTCATCTGGAAATTTACATGCATTTGTTTTGTTTTTCAGAGTATTCCAGCTCATTTGGAAGCACTTTCTGGAGCTGAAGTCTCAATTGCTTTTCTGGGACTTTACTGGCTATGGTGTACTGCAGAAATATCCAGAAGCAGAGACCTACACAGCCTATACCAAGTTGTCTAGTCACATTTTCTGTAGGTCCCCCACAATGAAAGGAGGCCGCAGCCATGCTGGAAGCAAGCATAAAATGAGCAAAGATTTCTGTAAGACACAGCTGTGAGTTAAGGGGGTGAGATGTGTTGCTAAGAATGCCATTACACCAGGCAATCCTACATTCAATACTCTAAATAGGAACTATGATTTATTAACTATACATTCATAGAGCACCAGGTATAGTTAGATTACACACATACCTCAACATATGTAGTTACCAGTTACTCTAAAATAAAATAAAAATAAAGGAATATTTGAAGTGACAATTTTAGGGAAAGCTTTAGAAAGCTACAAACTAATAATTTAGGAAAAGTTACCTGTGAAACAGTCCCCACCTTACTTCCAAGCCTAACAGCACTGGGTACACGACTACTGTGATGCACAGGGCAGAATGGACACACATCCCCTCCACAAATACTTTTCCTATGGCTAAAACACAGGCAACACAGTCTGAAGTCAGAGCCTAAATTATGGCCCTTGATAAAAACATCAGTTTTAATCCACCTCGCAGATCTGTGTATTTTCTGCCTCTCCTAATTTTGCTCAGGGATGTTCATGGTGCTTGGCAAAGGGAAACTTGCTTTCCATTGCATCTGTTCTGGTCTCCCTTAAGTTTACTATGTTATATATACTGTAAAGTCACACATTGTGGAAAGTGTCTATTAATTACATTCACAGCACATCAGAAAACTTGGTGAAAGTCACACCTACACACAGCATGGCATATTTAAAAAAAAAAAAAATTAAGAGACCCAAGCTTCACACAATTTAACATGGAAGGTTTCCCAGCAGCCTAGGGGAGACTCCCCAAACATCTCTGGTGCAGAGTGCTTCCAACTTGTGCAGGAGTCACCAGGACTTAAAGACCCCTCACAACACTGCCAAAATCAGCACACCAGAAAGCATGCAGCCATTTATTTTTCAGGGATAATTACCAGAAGGAACTGGAGTTTAGAGCTGCTCTGTGGAGTCTTTTAGATACAAGCTTTGATGTCAACTTTTCTTGTCACTGAATAATGTCACTGTTAAGCAGACAGAGCCTTTGCTACAGCATCAGGAAAGATCTGGACCTAAATATCATCTCAACAAGACTACATAATTTTGATTAAAACAGTCACTTACTAATAGATGAATTTGATAAATTTGCTATGACCTAAAAGAAACATATTAAATTCAGACTGATTTAATAGCAAAATTTGTATGTGATACACTATTTTCAATACATGGAGCAAAAACAAGAAAAGGCAACAGCAGCAATACCCAATGAAAAAATCCTTCAACAAATAAGTTTAGAAATACTCAGAGCTAAATTACCAAGTTACTAGAATTTAAAACCTGACAAAACTGAGAATTCTTAATAAATGTTGGGATTTTTCTTATACACTAGCACAGAGCACATCCTTTCTTCAAAATGTCTCCCTACAAATGTTTCATCAGATTCCACTTGGAGAACAACAAATTCCACAAGTTCTTTGTGTTTGCAAGGATAATAACAGCAAATTTAACATGCATTCCTTAAACTTAAATAAAATATATCTGCATTCAGAATGGGTCAAAGAGGAAAAACTGCAAGTTTATATTTCGTCTATAAGAAATTCCTTTCCTTAGTGAGAACTCTAACAAAAAAAAAAAAAAGAAAAAAAAGAAATTGTTAACCAAATCCATATCTGAGATTTAAATCTTTGCCTGGAACACATCTGTGACTTTTTAGTATAGTTGATGTGGTTTTAATGAGATCAAATGTAGGTAACTGATTAAAAAGTAAACAGGAGGAAGTAATGTTAGGTAATCTTAGCATTATAATGCAGTCAGAAATTCTTGAGGCAGATCCTTGCAGCAGAGGCTTTGGAGATAACTCATTTAATCACCTTTCTGTTGGGTTTAGGTGGGCTGTCATGGGGAGGTGATGCAAAAAACACATCCTCATCGTCATGAAAGCAATAATTAGCCAACTTTAAAACATCTAATTGTTCAGGTAAAATACTAGTACTTTGCAATTAAATCAAATCCTTCAACAATGCCTCAGGCAAGTAAATGAATACGTTAAGTTTATTATATAGTGATTTTTTTCCTGGAGATGCTTAGTACTGTGTTAAGTGCTGAGGACCATATTTCCTCATACTTTCAATGCCTTGCAAGCATTTAATACTCGACTTGATCATGCATTGAACACCCCAAATTACTCAAACTGCAAATGCTAAAGGAACCAATGTCTGAATTAATTCAGCTACCTATGTCTGCAAGAGCACAAAAGAAAGGAGAGCTATTTTTAAATGTGCTTTGATGTGAAAGACTGATACTTTGTACATTTTATTAATAATTTTTAATCCCATTTAGACCAATAAAGTCTAGAAGTTGTAGGAACAAAACTTGCTTAAGGTTTTTTATTTTTAAACTTAATAAAGAGCCACTAGAATATGTGGGAGGGAAGGAGAAAAAAAAACACACTCAGAGAAGTGCTTGCTTTATTTTCCAAATATTTCTCATAAAATAAGCTGTAACATATGCTAGGTACTTAAATAGCCTAAAATCAAAAGCACTTCTCACTTATCTTTCTAAAAATGCTGGTCACTGCCTAGGTCTTTATTTCCATTTGTGTAACAAGCCTCAGTGCCAAAATAAAAAGTAATACCATATGTCAAAATAAAGCTTTAGAAATAAGGGGAGTGGAGGGGGATATCTTTCATTAATTTTAATTGAGCAGAGACTTTTGGGGGGTGGAGAAATATCTCAGGTAAATCCTTGAAGTCAGAGGTAATTTTTTTATTGACTCTGAAATTCTGGTAAATTCTGGCACCTACAAACAGTGTATCCAAAAAGAAGTGAGGCATAAAGGGGTGCTTACTTTCTCAGAATCTTTTTCAGAATAAAATGCAAACTGAATATATGTATTTTTTTTATGATGAAGACTATAAGAGACAATAATATTTGCAAAGTAGTGTAGCTATTTCGAATTTAGAATTAGGTAATTAATTTTCAACATCTTATTTTATGAAAGTTAACACACTTCTAATACCAAAATATTTTGATTTTCCTCACTGGATATAGTTCTAGGATCTCATGCAGTTAAAAAATCCAAACAGTGAGGTGGAGAATTCACTTACTGCTTTTTATTTCCTGAAGTTTGAGAGTATAAAACGATATTGCAAAACCTGTGATAAAGTAACAAATCCCAGTGAACCACTTCCTAGGAAGGGAAGGGGACTTCTTGTCTGTGAACAAAACTGATGTCACCCAACTGTCTCTTATACCCAAATATCCCCAGGGATGAGGATGCATGCTCCCCCGTGCTCTGGCTGGGAGCCCAGATGCTCATCCCCAAGCAGCCCATACTGGTCCATGCCTTGGATGGCAAGGAACACAAAGCTTCTGGCACCCAGCCCTGCTTACAACCAACACCTGCAGGTCTGGGGGACTCCCTCTGTACTCTCTTGGAGCCCACTGGGATGACTCCCCTTCCTCCTGGGTATCCAGAAAAGCAGCAAGTGAGGCCTGGGCAGTGCTCATCACTAACAGATCAGCTGACACCGTGCTGATAATGCTTGGCACCCCCACAGCCTCTCCCCAGAGTCTGCTCCTCCTGTGATCCCACACCTGCCCAGAGCCAGCATCCCTGCCCTAGCACTCCTGTTCGTGCTCTCTGTGAGACTCTCTTGGAATGAACTAGTGTAAATTCAAGGGTAGGCATTGATGCCCCATCCCTGTTATCCTGCTAATGCCTGCTATCATCTGGAAACAGCTCCTCTTATAGATGAATAGCCTTGATCAAATTGATACATCTGTTACCATTTTACTTCCAAGCACAAATGTGCACTTTTAAAAGTGTATTTAAATATCACATTTCGGCTCCTCTTCTCCTTTCCTGGAAGCCCACAAAGCTCCTTTTCTTTGTGTACACAGTTTCAACAACTGCTGCTTTTTTTTCTCCACATACTTTTATATACATCCCTCCCCCCTTAACTAAGGACAAGCAGTTTCTGTAGTTTAATAGCATTTTGAGCCAACTTTACATTTAGAATATGTAGTGATAAGCTTTTTTTTTTTTTCTCTTCCAGAGGTAACTTACAATAGATGAAAGCAATATCATCTCATAAAAGTCAAATAAACTATCTTACTGACCACAGATCATGATGTATTGGCCAGTAGGGATAGATCTCTCTGCTGCAGAGCAGTCTCAAGACCCAGCACGTGTGCTGGACATTTCTCAGCTCAGGACACACCATGGACACACACCAGCTCTCCTTTCCTGGGAGGACAACCGCATGTGACGGATGGAAAGAAACAGCTAGAAGTCCTTTGCTTACAGTGACCAGAATATGATGACACAGACTTCTCCATGGCTTGCACCTCCCCTGGCACCTCGGTGCCTTGGACCCCCCAGCACATCACTGGTCATGTTGCTGTACCACTGTGCACACAGCCAGTCCAGGAAAAGTACAAGCAAGAGGCACAGATCATCTCAGCTGAGCTTCTGCATAGGTGGCCACCTGATTAGTTTTGTTTCTGTATTAAGTATCATCATATTAAACTTTCAGTCTTAAAAATATATATATATTCCTATTTCATATTTTAATCTTATTAACATCTCTAAATTTCAGAGATGCCTAAGAAAACCCAATTAGAAAGAATGATATGTTCCTAAAGAATAATTTTTGTCTTTTAATATGGTCTATATTAATATTCTCTTAATACTACCTTAGTTATTCTATGCCATGAAAACCTTAGATCCCTAGGTCACTCTTAATGGCTATTCAGTCCTTTGCAGACACAGCAAGAATTCAAGATATTTGTATTTCTATGAGAATTTAAGTATGATATGTCTACCTGCAAGAACAATGTATTGTGATAAAATTTGTTTCTTCCATTTTACCTTCTAATATGCCCTCATCACATAAGTTCTCAGATTTTACTTCCCTTGAACAAGAAGGATGTACCATTACATGCTTTTTATTTTTACCTGTTTACTCTTTTGGAGCCAATACTGAATAATTGAATCATACATCTTCTCCTGTTTCTCCTTATATTTACAACATCAATAGGCTAGAAAGACCAGTAACACCCACATCTCCACAAAATGAATGTGTACACTGGTATATAGAGAATGTTTCAGCTGTTTAACTTTACAGTTCTACTGTCTATTCTCAAATGTTGACAGCTTTATTTAGTTCTAACCATTTATATTGACAAAGGGATCAGAAGAATAATATCTTCCAGGAGAATAAGAATTCCACAGCTAAGTACCTGAGGCGCTTTCTTTTCCCCCCACTTGTATTAAAATTATACAACCAAGATTTCTGAAGAGTTAGATGTCTGGCTTTGTTTGGAGGCTGTTTGTCTTTTTTTTTTCTATTTTTTTCTTTTCTTTTTCTTTTTTTTTGCTTTTCTCAAAGCCTCAGCTTGAAAGTAGCTTGAAAGTAGGGCAGTGGGGCTACCCAGAGGATCCCTTCTCAGGACACATCAGACTTGTGTTGTTGCCCTGTGAAAGTTAATCAGAATAGTCAGTTTAAGCAAACAGCATCTTTTAAACATGAATTTTGTGAAGGAAACTCCTTTGTTTTCTGGGTTGCTTAATTCAAAGTTAGTGCCTTTTACTGAACTGTTGAGTAAGATTGTGGCTTTCTGACTTGGCCTATATTGATATAAAAAGACTTGTGTCCAAAATTCTAGGCAACTTTTCCATAACACTATTGAAAAATAGGTTTCAAACACAGATGCAGAGTAGTTTATTTACATTTACAGGCAGCACCAAATGAATATTTATCCAAATTATTCTGCAGTTCTTCAGTTAAGGGGCTCCACTGGCTTTCAGAGTAAGTTGTTCCTTTTCAAATATTTTAATGACAACTGACACATTTGTCTTTTACTATCTCTTCAGTCTTTTTCTTCTGCCAAGGATAGTTTATCTGTGAAATCCTTCATCAATTAATTTGAATACTTCATTACATAACATTTCCCTTGCCATACCTTCTTAAAAAGGCATACCTATAAAATTCCTTGAGGGACAGTTTTCTGCAGTTTTTCCACTTGTGAGTTTGATTTCTCGGTGAATGATTGACGTCTGTGTTTTTCTCTAATTCTGTACTGCTTTTGGTTCTCCATTTTCAAGATTTACAAATCCCTATTGTTCTGTTCAGCCCACATTTCCTTCCAATATCTCATTCTTAAATCTTTTTTTTTTTTTTTTTTTTTTTTTTGGTGGGATAGAAGCAGATTTAGAGATCTCCATTACTGATTTCATTTCTTCCTGCTTCTGAAACAAAGGGTATCTTGGGTATCTTCTCAGAACTTGGTGGCTTGCATAAGCTGCTCTATTGCTTAGGGAAAACAGATTGAGATAATTAAAATAACATTTTAAAAGGAAAGTAAAAGGTAGAGCTAATGTATGGCTGCTGCTGGCAGCATCTGTGTTCCTCTCTAATGCATCTTAATAAGTATTTGTGTCTAGTTTAAAGATATTTTCCATGTTGCAGCAACGTCTCCATAACCTAATTTACTAACACAGTGTTTTTGAAGCTACTGGTAAAAATAACGTTGCTAAAGGGAATTTTTCGTTTATTCTAGTGCTAAGGAATCTCATTCATATTTTCTGTTTTGTTGGATATGGTATCAATCTGTTATTGCTTTACTTAAAAGACAGGTAAAAACTGTTACATTTTACAGTATATCAGTCTTTCTGAATAAGAGGGAAGAACACACTAACAGTAATAACAAGTATGCAGGAAGCAAAAAAAAAATCTGTTGTACTGAAGTAAGCATTCTTTTCTGAAAACACCTCAGTAATTTTGTTTCTTGGTACATGAATCTTATTGTACGAGGCTTTTTTACTGCAATACTTTTTTTTTTCCTTTCAGAAACACATTCTCTTGTTTCAGAAGAGTTAATAAAATGTTGCCATATGTTTGCAATCACTGAATATATAACTAAGGAAATTTAAATATTGTGCAATGTCTGGTACCCAATAAATTTCCCTCACTGCCCCAACCATTGCATGACCTCATCAAAGAGTTCAAGTTACAGAGCTCTTTGAAAGGTACTTATAATTTATACAATTCTGATTACCCTGACAGTGTCAAGAAACAGTTTTGGAAAGTCTGCAGTTGCTTAAAGAAATGTCAACAGCTTTGCCTCACGGGAGGAGGTTGTTTAAGCTTTGAAAAACAAAAAGGAAAAGACACTGAAAGAACCGTATAAAATATAAAATAAACTCACTGCACTAAATCAAGCAACATTTGAGTATGGCAAGTTCTACTTCACTTATGTATTACTGGGAAATCAAAGTCTAGGAATTGTCAGAAATGCATTTGAGTTTTCTGCATATTACTTAATTGTAATTGTGAAGAGACTCAAATAATCTTAATCACCCTTACACACAGATAGACATAAATGAAGTGAATAAAAACAACCCAGCGTTGCACAAATGATAAAGGAAGATCTTCCAGTTCATAACAATAAACATTTGTCAAAATAGAATGGAGGAGAAAGATTTCACATCAGTAGTAGTGGGCTTGCCACATCAGTAATTCTTTTAGCCTGGCAATAGAACAGTTATTAAATATTTTAGTTAAAAAATGGTAATTCTTAATAAACAATCACTGGCTTCTGTCAACACATATGTGCAGGGTGAGCATTTGTGTTCTCACACATATTCAACTATACATAGTTGTAAATTACTTTGATATAGGTCAATTTAGTTTCTGACTGGAGCTGATAATTTAGAAATTTTTTTAGTATAACTTCACAAATAGTCACTCTAACAAATCAGGTCCGTGTGCTTTATTCACAAGTCATTTTAGTGACTATCCAGTAAATATGTTACTGTTCAAAGACCAAAAAGTAATAGGGAACCAGGAGTGGATCACAATAAAATGCAGGGGTGCCAAGTGACACATTTTGAAGAGCAAGTTGTCTCGCTGTCTCTCACTGATATTTAACCAACCCTGTTCTTCCTGATTACTCAGAACCAGCTATGAACTGGCATTTACCCAGGTGGCAAACAACTTAGTGTGTGTAATTAATGGAAGTTGTCTGTTAATTGTAGTGAAGATCTGACTGAAATACTGGCAGGTAATGTTGAACTTTAAGATATTCTGGAAGGATTTCTTCTTGTCAGGTGTGCTGATTTGACTCCATCATCGTGCCAGGTCCAGGGAACAAAGCTCTCAGGTGACAGCAGCCAGTTTCTTTGACAAGGTGTGGCCAAGTGAGATAACACACTGCTCCGTGTTAGGTTACCCCACACAGACTCTTCAATCCCCTTGCCTTCAAGGAGGAGTAGGAGCTCAGGCTTGCAGGTAGTACAAATCCTTACAGCAACGCTATTTTAGCCTGGATTTAGATTGATAATTTAGCCTGAATTTCTGTGAAAGACTATTTTTTTCCAAAGCATAATTAATATAGAATGTTTTCTGCTGTTGGCAAAGGATTTTACTTAAGAACACCAGGAATACAGTAAAAGATATTTTGGTCAGCTCTTCTGTGATTTCATAATTGAGAAATAAGTCAAATTTGAAAAGAAGACTTGAAGCAGTAGCTGAAATATAAGTTTTGCAGGTCTCTTCCTTAACTACAAATAAAATCATGTTAGAGAATGGTATTGTGGATATCTTTCTTTTCCTGAGTGCTTGATTAAGAAAGCAGATAAATCCACACCAGCAGGTTGTGTCTGGTATGAACCAGACAAGTTTAGCTGCTGTTCTCCATTCCTTGCAATTTTTTGAAGCCTTCATATGGAACTCACTTCTTCCTGAGAGAATAGTTTAAAGAGCTAGTTAGATGGAAATGCCATTGAAAAAGGAGAGATGAATTCTAGAGCATTTTGTGTGAGTGTTGACATGTTTCATTTGTGTTTGATGATCAGTTGCACATACATAGATGGGAACACTTTTGCCATGAATCTCTCCTAAGCAGCAGTTTGTACATGAGCATAATCAAACATCACATGCCTCAGCATTTAAAATACTGAGCTCATTTTCTAATACAAGGCTCACATTTGCTACAATATAATTGCAGAGAGATACGTGTCTACTCAGAGAACAACACAAACTACTTTTCCTTGCCTTCATTTTAATATACCAGACTAAAATAGACACTGAGATGTCTCAAACACAGCCATGACATTTGCCTCATTAGGTCTGGGAAAATTATCTGCTGGGCATGAAAAGGTTTGGAAGGAAGGGAGATGACAGAAGTAGCATGGGCAACACACAAAGAGAAAAGATGACATAATTGACAAGCACATGAATAGATGCCTTTAATGGCTACATGCAACATCAAGCAGCTGTATATAGCTTGGCATTTCTCTGGACTAATCTACTAATTGACCAAAGGATAGGGGAAAAAAAAAATCACTGGTTTTAGTTTGGAGGGTTGTGCAATATAGCAATTCTTTTGGTATATCACCAGCATCAATAAATGTTTGTGGGAAGAGAGAGAGAGAGAGGAAGAAAAAGAACACCATTCTGTAGCACAAATAGCATGGAGTGGGGAATGTTAAAGTTTTGTTCACACTTACATCAGTCAGGTACTAAAAAGACTCAGAGTAGGACAAGTGTGTGACAAAACACGGATTTTGAGACAACAGGAAGTTGTCTCAACACTTCCACTGTTACTGGAAATTGGCATGATTTGCAGAGCACTCAAAAGATCTTTAGGGGAAAGTAATCAAACAGAACAGGAAGTTTTTTTCATACACTCTTGCTAAATATCACATGGAAAGCCAATATCAGGTATAAGATACCACAAACAGAAAGAATATCCAATGAGATGAATTAATGAAGTTTAGGAGTAGATAAGCTCTCTCCCCATTACTATAAGTGTAATTTTGCATCACTATTATATAAATTTTTAATTTTTTTTCCTCAATCAGTTTCAAACCTGTAATTTAAGTGTGCAAGTTTTTTACAGAAACAAATTCAGTCCCACTCATGCCCTGAGTGCCCGTTTGCATAGCATGCTGTTTCAAATGTGATTTATTAGTAAAATACATTCTTTAATGACTTACCTTGTTTCTTAATAAGCTAATGTAGAAGCAGAAAGAAAAACTCCCTCCCATCTCCCTCACCTCACACACTGGGACAATCTTAATGTTAAACCTGCTTTTACTGCACTGTGAGAACAGCTGTCTGAACCATATCAGCATTTTGCATGCATTGTAAACTCAGAGGAAAGAAAAATAAGCTAATTGAAAATGTGCTGCAGTTTGTGCCAGTCTTGTTCATGTCACCCTGAAAGAATTCCCACCTCTGACACACACTTCTTCAAGAACTTACAGTTTATCTGTGAGACTCAAGATTTTCATTACATAGATAGTGCCAGGTTTTTTTACAAATGCATGGAAATCAAAAATTTCCTGCTTTTTTTTTTTTTGTTATTGGGATAGGTTTGAAAACCCAGGAAAATCTTTATGAAGTATATTTTAGATTAAATTAATTAATATTAGTTTGTCATCTTGTGCTGAAGGGTAGAACCAGGTGATGTTACTGAGTACAACAGCAACAAAAATATTTTTGCTTAACAATTTGCAAGTTAATTGTTTTCCACTTAGTCAAAACTGCTGTTTCATCACCTCACTGGTATTACAGTGGTTACTGATGAAGCACTAACAGAGGGCCTGTTGCACAACCTGCAGAACACTCCAGTAGCCCTTCTGACAACTGGTGAACTGCAGCTCACACACCTAACCCATGACACAGAAAAGACAAATAGTGAAGCACAACCAAATAAGCCTCTCCAAAACACACTGCCATAAATCATGACTCCTAAGCACCAAACAAATCCTCTAGTGGGCTTTGTTATTCAGAATTTCCCATTCCTTAAAATGAACCAACCAACCAATGATGGCAACAATCTAATATTTAAATTCACAAGATGATACTAAAAGTTTTTGCTATAGGAATGAGACCTAAGAAGTTGTTCAGATCAAACCTTCTCAGTAAACTATAAGCTTTTCTACAGTTAAGGGTGGTAGAACTTAACAACCTTCTTTTTAATGTTCCTCCTAATCATATTGGAGCATGAAAATATTGAAATATAAAAATAACCTATATCAAGTTTTCCTGATGGGTCTCAGAAAGATGTCCAGAAAAATAAAATTAAAAAATTAAAATTGAAAATCAAGTGATTGATTCAGAGGATAAAAGATATACAATTCCAAAGTGGACTAATAGTTATCATTAGCATTTTTAGTGTTCCAATAATCAATAGGAAAAGATTCACTGCTGGAACCACGAAAGACCACGAAAGAAAGTATTTTAATGACTACAGAATAATTACCACATGCAAATATATAACCAAACTTTGCTCATTTACAAATTGGAGAGCAGCAGAGAAAGATGAATGGTGGGCTCACTTCTGCTTATTAGGGTCCTTTTTGTGTCAACGCATCAAAGGCAAAGAAACTAAAATCCAGTAGATATAGGTCTCCAGGGAGGACGGCAAGTCAGGGATTTTCTGATGAAAGTTTTTTTCCATAAAAATTGGATTGCCTGAAGGAATGTATGAACCAGTTTAGATGAGAAGACCCTTTCTGGTTCAAAGAGGGAAAGGGAGGGGGAAAGCCCATTTTCTCTTACCTCTAAATAAGTAAAATCTGTAAAAATTAGAGCACTTAACTGGAACGCAGAACATCTCACCCAGCTTCATCCCAGAAATCACTCATCGCCACTCAGCTGCAAAGAAAACTTGACCACTTCTTTTTGGAAATCAGAATTAAAACAAAGTGAAGAGAAGAAAGCAAGAGACATCTAAGAAAACCAACTGAATGCTGGCCACTGTGCTCACTTTAGATGTGAGAAATTAAGTCTCCAGTACAGCTAATCAAGATAGTCAGTCCTTTAAAGTTCAAGCAGGTACCCTGCTAGCTTAGGTAACGACTACCCTGATAAATATAACAACTGGTCACTTCCTTTCCATGGAAAAGATTGAGGTTTCCTGAGTGCATAATAATATAATGATAGCAACAAATTCTTGAAAAACACCAGCAGACAAGAGCACCTAAAGGCTCACTTTTCTACCATCATTGATATGCACACCTGATGTGAGTCATACTAGAGACTGCACAAGTCCTATAGGACACACCTAAAATTCACATTAGAGTGGCAACTTGGCTACAAGCTTCAAGGATGATTTTATGTCAGTTCTGGTTTTGGACAAAACTACTTTTGCTGTCATTTTACTTTATAAGAAGGCAGAGAAAAATGGGACTGAGGTACAAGGTAAGTACCTGCCATGCAGAACAATCCTTTACAAACTGCTGAATCCATGGTCCATTAAGAAAATTAAGAAGAAAATCCACTTATTTCACTGCTCCCAGGCGCCAGTTTGCTTTTCCTCCACTCAGTGCAGAGTACCAACACATGGAGATGCTTTGAAACATTGGTTTCATGGTATGCTTTGAAACATTGCCACAGTGGTTTCATTCTTCCCAAACAGACTGGGCCAAACCACTGAAAGCCAATGGCTGCCTCCTATTGGAGTAAATAGAGAGCAGCATCAGAGTAGTGAGAGGAGATGCTCTAAATTTCAAAAAGGCTCAGCTGAAATAAGACCATCATCCTTAACTAGTCTAATTACAGTATAGGATTCAATTTGGAAAGTACATTTTTAATAAACATATGTTGAGGTGCATTGCATTCTTCTTGAAAAGGCTTCAGAAGTATGATTACACTTTACAGATCTGTGAGAAAGAACAAATATGCCTCGTCTTTGGAATGGCGTTATGTAAAGTTTCTTTCTTCTCTAGACTAGCACAAACGACAAGATTAAAAGCATTTCTGAAATAATCCAGGATGTACACAATGTTGTCATTTCATACAGCCAGTGTCACGTTAAACCTCACCCAGCAAAATAATTAGTTTGGGTTCTGTGTTTGTGTGTGTAGTGTTGGTTGTGGGGTCTTTTAAAAAGCACTTCAAGATGGATCAACAGATCTGAAGAAGAACATAAGATACTCATGATATTAGAGTAGCCACTTTGAATCCTGCCTAATATAAAGAGCTAAGCTTCAAGTAGCTTGCAATTGTTCAGAGTTTTCAATGTCTATGAAAAGACAGAATGAGTGAGGATGATTCAGAATTAATTGCAGCTTGGTGTCACGACATGCCCTAAGTAATGCACTTATACAAATAGAGTAAACCCTTTCTTTTGTTGTACCCTACACATGAGACTTACTGTAGTGCATGCAAAAATCTACAGAAAAAAATATCTGCCTGAGCAGTTTTTAATTTAACAGGCAAATATAGTATTTTGTATAAATATTCTTCTCTTTTGACTCTATCCCCAACAGCTCAACCCACCAGAAGACTAACACACCAAAAGTTCCCTTTATTAGAGTGCTTGCTGACATGATCTACATTGTCAAATCAATGACAAAATCCTTAGGGAACCAAAATCACTACATGGGAGCAATCCCTGTACAAAGGAACTTTAGCTGAAGACCAAAGCAGCTCACATTACTTAATAAACTATTAATGCTACAGTTTTTTTAATATGTCAGTACAATGGTACATTATATACATCTCCTTGCAAGAATTTCATCAAGCTGGTACTGGAACAGTACTTTGGTACAGTTTATCATCTTTAGATAGATAAAGTGGAACATTTCAACATCCAGAGTCTTAAATTTTAAATAGATGTTTATGTTTCATCAGATTAAAGTTAGAGCTGAAACTACATAATGAGCTTTCTTACTTTAGTAATAATAATTTACTAAGAATATTTAAAAATTCTCAAGAATTGCTGGGTGTGGGGACCGTTAATTTCACAGAAAAAGCAATGTTTAGATGTATTCCATTTCAGAGCTTTTTGATTTTCCTCAGGAGTCAGTGTGAACAATACATTCAACAACAGATTGAATATTGAGAGAATGAAGGAAGATGCAGTAACATTCACATAAATGTTACTGTTTTGACTATCATTTAATTTTTTTTCAATTACAATCCTTTAAAACAAAACAAAACAAAAAAAAACCCAAACGTCGACAAACAGATAAAGAGAACCCCACTCCCCAAAAAACAACAACAACAAAAACACACACACAAAAAAAAACCCTTTTCCTCCCCTCTTTCTCTGTCTTACTCTGCAATGATCTGACTCATTAATATTTCCAGCTCTAGATAAAGTCCTTGTCAAACACTGAAGGGAATCGTGAAACTACTCATTGTAAAATGTCCTTTTCACATTTTAAATTCTTTTGGCATTTACAAGCATATAAAGTGTTCTTCATTATCCACTGTACAATACCGGGGAGCTACCAAGATGATAATTTTGATCAAATGTACCAGGTTAAACCGGAGATGGGGATTTTGAGAGAGAGGAGTTTGGTTCTGCGGCTCTACGGGTAAAGCAGATGCACAAGTAGCAGGACTAAGGGAACCCTTTGATCTCACCTGCCTTTCATGTATAATTGACAGCGATAATTTGGTCTGGGGGATGATGGAAAGGCAGCTGAGACGTTCTGTGAGATGCCTGTGTACATGTTCGGCAGCAGCTGGAAGGAAAGCGCGAAGCCGGCGGAACCCGAGCCCAAAAGGACAGCCCTCACCACTGCACCTGCCCTCTGGCCGGGCTCTGGGTCACTCCTCCTGCCCACACCAGGGAAAAGAAAGGGATCCTGCTCAGAAACACACAGAAGCAGGAAAACAGAGACAGGACTTTTACAGAAAGCAGGGACAGAGCGCAGAGGGCACAGCAGGAGAATGCTGTATCCCCAGAAACACCAGCTGAATACGGGAATGTTTTTTCTTGGTTGTGGGTTTTTCAAAGGGCAAGGAGAAAAGAGAAAGAAGTTTTGATCCAACAGATCTCATGGACATTTTTCCAGGGCAGTAGCTCTGCTTTGATTTGTTCCTGGCTGCTTGTGACAGGCAGGGAGAGTCCCCCTGGGCATGCAAGCAAAGGGCTGGAGCATGAGGTGTGCAAGTTGGTGGTAAGAGAAGAAACTTCTGCTTTCATCCCCTCAAGCCTTTCTGGTTGCACTGGCCCATTTCTGCCTCACCCACGCCTCCAAGAGACCTTTGAAACACCAGGAAACAGGCTGTAATGACAGTGGTACGGGAGGCACAGCTTTAGGTTCAATAAGATGTAATCACAGGATTGTTACGTTTGGAAGACACCTCTAAGATCATAAACCATTAATCCAAAACTGTCAAGCTCACCACCAAACCATGTCCTTAAGTGCCACATCAACACATCTTTCTGTATACTTCCAGAGTTCAAGGACTTCCCCGGGCAGCCTGTTCCACTG
This sequence comes from Acridotheres tristis, assembly GCA_037013685.1. Classification (NCBI taxonomy): domain Eukaryota; kingdom Metazoa; phylum Chordata; class Aves; order Passeriformes; family Sturnidae; genus Acridotheres; species Acridotheres tristis. The sequence continues at coordinate 8,188,425 of CM072888.1, read as the reverse complement.
CTTGACCAACTTTTCTGTAAAGAATTTTCCCTAGTAGCCCATCTAACTATCCCCTGACACAGCTTGAGGCTGTGTCATCCTGTCACTTGTTACCTGGCAGAAGGGGCTGACCCCCACCTGGCTACACCCTCCTTTCAGGGAGTTGTAGAGAGTGATAAGGTCCCCCCAAGCCTCCTTTACAGCAGGCTAAACAATCCCAGCTCCCTTGGCTGCTCCTCATAATTTACAAAATAGAGCTTTTATTAACTCTCCGGCAAGATTAAAAAAAATGTAGAGGTGTTGACATTGGTCATTTAAGGGAGGAGTTAAGACACTGGTCCTTAGACATTTTGATTACAGGAGCTAAAACCCTCACATGCTTTTGAATAAAAAGTCACCTAAGAAGAAACGGGAAAAAGAGTTAAAAACTTACTTATGTTCAGGCAAGTTAACACCATAATTAAGTTTTAGAGTGAGCATAGAGAACACATTCCCACAATGGGATCACTTCAGTACATCAAAGATAGCACAAATCAAACTTCATAACACATATGGGTCCAATTTGCTAATATTTTGCAATTTGCATAGGGTTTTTTGGTTTTTTTTGTCTGACAACAAAAATATTTAATGCAAGAGTTATTTCTATCATGATTAACTTCTGTTAATCTGCACTGTTGATCTCTTCTGTTTTTCAAGTATCACCTTGGGAGAATAGATATTATTATTACAGGTAGAAGAAAAAAAAACAAACTTTCATTTTCTGTTAAATCAAAAAAACACTCAGTGACAAAAAGATTGCTAAATCCTTAACTTGTGTGCAAAGAAAGAGGAAAACTCTAAGGTATACAAGGGTAGGAAAAGGCTGTCCTCCAAATCAGGATCCTGTGTGCCTAATCCTGAGAGAACAAAAAGCATGAGGCTTGAAGTCTTAGATGCCTCCAAATTTTCTCAATGTTTCTACAACAAAAGTTTTTCAAAGACTTCAGTGAATATTTTTATTTTCTGGACTTCATTTTATGATAACATTTCCACACTGTTTTAATTGCTGCTAATTCTCTCTTCTGCTGGGATGTATAGCCCCAGGCAAATACCAACAAGCCTAAGGTCTGTAGGAAGATATTAAAAGTGTTTTGTGTGAGCACAATTCACCTTGTGGGAGATGCACTCAAGGCATAATAAGAACAAGCAGCAAACCAGAAGACTCCTGCTTCTAACACAGAAAGCTGTTTTGCCCTCACTGGGAAAGATTTACCCTCCCTCTTTGCCCAGGCTACACTCTGGGGTTAGAAAAGAATTTCCACCCATGTTACAGTGTTCTGCATCCACAGACAGCACAGCAGTAGAAAGGCAGTGTGGTATATGCTTGAGGAAAAGTAAAAAAAAAAAAAAAAAATCAACAAAACATTTTAAAATGAGAACAATGTTGAAAAAAGGCCATTAAAAATAATTTTAAAAATGGTTTTACAGCTAAGCAAAGAGAAGCAGACGAATTAAAAGTGTCAGACACAGGTAACAGCTGAGCACTGTCTCTCCTCTCTGTGCTGCTAAAGCAGACGTGCAAATGACACTGAATTATATCACGTTACAGGCTCAGTTTACTGACCACTGGTGTGACATCAGCCCAGGCAGTATTTTGTGAAGTGCTGTAAGCAGATTCATGAAACTTTTTATCCTTAGGAAAGTCAGGTGTCAGGATATATGCAGCACAGGAATTTCTTCTAGCTCCAAAGAAGTTTTAAGCCTCAAAATCCACAACATATACAATAAATCTGTAAGACAGATGGCCATAAATCCCTAATGAAGCACTGCCAATGTAAATATTGTAAAAAGGATAAATAGCACTTAATTACACCATTGGCAAGCAAGTTGAGTTTTTCCTCATCCTCATTCTGCTGTTCACCAATTTTCCAGCCTCTCTCAAGCACACAGTGTGAACAGCATGGCTTAGTGGTGGCTTCCCACTCTTCCACTTACTCTACTACACCTTTGCATCTCTTTTTTTTAAAAAAACCAAAAAACAAACAAACAAACAACAAAAAAAAAGAAAGAAAGAAAAAAACCACAAAACACAGCACTGTTGATTTCAGCATATGTGGAAGGCACAGTTTTACACATAGAAGTAAACAAAAAATATTAAAAACTGGTAGGGGCAGGAAAAAAACCAAAGCTAAACAACCTATTGAGGTGAAGGAGAAGGAGGAGGAGGAGTTTAGTGGTTATAAGCAGGGGTGGGGGGGTCTTTAAAAACCTTTCAGCTCTTTTGCAGGCTGTTCTCATACTCTGCTGCTGAAAATAGCACTTATGTGTTACCTTTCACTTGAGCTAGCCTGTCATATTCAGTCCTGGCTCAGAGTTACAGTTTAACTCAAACCTTTTCAGCACTCTGCTATTCCTTAACCAGCTGACTAGCCAAGTAGGAAATAGAACTGAAAGTTTTTCCAACTCTTTTCAGGCTTGGGGGACCCTAAGAGAATTATAGAATCAGTAATAGAGGTATTTTTCAAATAAAAAAGGAACTATACTAAACCAAACAAACACGCACCAAAAAACCCAAAAGTCCCCACTCCCCCCACATTTCATATCTCTGATGGTTTGGTTTTTCATTTATCTCTCACTCTTGCATAAACAGGCTAAACCTTTATCTATGAACCAGAAAATCTCCCGTGTAATCTCAAGAAATCAGAGATACTACCTTGCCCAATATGCAGGTAATTTCCCAATTCTCAGTCAGGTGACAAGTCCACAACTTCAATCTAGTAAAATATCCTTCAGCATCACCTGGCAGCACATTGAGATTGCAGTATTTATTGCTACTGAACTTCTTTCCTCTTCCCATAAGAGTATATAACTATTATTTCCTTTCCTTTAAAATCTGCAACTTATTTTAATACACACACCTATTTATTTATTTATTCAGATGTCTTTTAAAAGTTGCTTTGTTTTGAAAAAGAAGAAACCTCAATACTGCATTAGTAGAAAGGATGATTTTTTTTTCTGCTTTTAAACTATATTTTAACCCTCCCTACAGCTATTGTAAAATATTATAAAATAGCTGGCACCTTGTAAATGCAATATTAAGCATCTTGTTCATGTGTAGTGGACATAAAACTCAGCAGTTTCATATAGCATTATATAATGCCTTCAGTGATTTCATATAAATGTGAATACTGGTTTAGTAATGGTTGCCATGTGTGAATGAACAGTATTGGCATTCCTACACCTTTGAGTGAAAATTTCAATTCACTTGATTAAACCAAGAGAGAATTGTGTTTTGAGCACTAAGCACAGCTGTAAGGTCCTAATTCGCAGCAGATTCAAACAGATGTAGACAATCCTCACGCTTTTTAACTTTTCCTCTGGAGTTTTCAGCAGCCTTGATCAAGAAATGTTGGAAAAGAATATATAAAAATAATAAAACAAATGGAAGCTTGGTGATCTTGCTGATCCCCCAGTGGCTTGCTTAGACTTTTGCTTGGCTGAAAGTTGTCCCTAAATTGCCAGTGAACTAATGACTTTGTTTAGTTAGGAGATAAATTTTCACTATTGCTAAACTGATTCTCGAAGCATTCAGACAGAGCATTCAAGGCTCAAAGTACAAATATGTGTAACTCTAGAATTGCTCTCTCTGCTTTTATGAGAAAGCAAAGGGAATAAGGGAGTGGATTTTTCCTCAGGGGATTGCTGTATTCCAGACCTGGCAGTCATAAAAGTGTGCTGCAAATAAAGCAGAAAAATATCTCTGGGTCTCACCAATACCATTCACTTTGGATCAGTGCCACTGTATACAAGTGAAGTTACTGAATCCCCTAGCTCATGATGCCTTGTGACACCTCAAGACTTTCCCCATTCTACAGAATAACATAGATCAAAGACACAAAGAATACTGAAAACATTAAAACCAATTAACACAAACTTTAAAATCGCCAGATTTATTTCTAATTCATTTAGTCATTATAGATTTGATGCACTTCGTTGCAAGGAGTGCCAGAATGCAAGAACACAGAAACAGTAGATTAGATATTAGGGGAAAATTCTTCACCAACGTGGTTTTCAGGGATCAGAATAGGTTGCCCAGGGAAATGGTGGAGCTGCCATCCTTGAGGTATTTAAAAAGTCTTTGGATGCTGTACTTAGGGGCATCTTCAGTGGTGAACATGACAGGACTGGGTTAACAGTAAGACTCAATCTTCATGTTTGGAAAAGACCTCTATGAGTCTAAATCACAATTACTTGATATAGAGGGAATATCACTGAAAGATAAGCAAGCAGAAAAGAATGGAAAGAAAACAGTGACATTCAGAAAATTGGTCTCACTGGAAAGTGATTTATTTCTCGTTGCTATAATGACATAAAATTCTGTTTCAGGTGCATTAAATATACAAGGGTGTTAGTGTTAGTCATTAAGAGTGAAAGGAGTGACACTACTTATTAATCTTGGTAGATTTCAAGTTTCGGAAGTGATGATTAAACTTCTTGACAGACGACGGTAGGAAACCACTGAAAACTTCATCCCAGGAATTCTTTCAGTCCAACAAGTTTTGCACTTTTTTCTTTTTTCTTTTTTTTTTTTTTTCACCGCCAAGAAAAAGCAGAGAGTAACTTTATCTGCCATTTTAAGTAGCAAAATGTCTCCCAGCAGAGCAATGCTTTCATCATCTGGCAGTCATGTCCTTAATGAACACACAGTCAATATTGCCACAATTCTCCAGTGAACACCTTTATGGTTTGTTAGATCTGGTAGCTATTAGTTCCTGCTGTCCTCTAGCTATATTTCTCTCTGATCTCCCAAGTTAAGCATGTGTAGGTTGGGTGCGAGTTTTAAAGAAAGTGTTCCTAATTGCCTCTAGTTGCTTCTGGGCTTGGCCTTAGTGATTCAGACTCCTTTTAAAAAGGTGTCTTCAGCAGAAGATAAATTCGCCATTTTCACCTTGGGATAACAAAGATATAAGATAAATCAAGGAAAGGTAGAAAGAGCACACTGTGATGGAAAGAGCCACCTAAGAAAAAAGGCTTCTATCATACCTTCAGATAAATTAGATGAGGTCAGCTTTGTACCTTGCTCCCCCACTGGGAGGGATTTTTGTTTCCTGATTTTTCCAGATGTAAAACTAAAGCCTCTTCTCTGCTTTGTACACTTACTTTGCCTTAGGAAAGATAACATATGCTAGTCATCTTAAAATTAAGGGAAAGGTTATGGGGTAGAGTTTTTATTTTCTTTTTTTTTTCTTTTTTTTTTTTTTAATGAGTAAGGACTGTAAGCTAATAGGGAAGCAATACCTTCCTGAAATGCAGAGAATTTTTTGATGTTGAAGATATCCTTAATATTCAAGGCATCCTTTGAATAAAGACACCTTAAATCTGACAAGATGATTCCTCAGCAATTCTCCCAAATATCCACAATGCTAAGTCCAGAACATAGAAGCAATCTCCTGCCAAACGCCCCCAAAATTATTATGGTTAAAAATTGGCAAGACTGAATGGTATTCCACTTATTCCATCTAAACAGCCACAACATTAATTAGCGTAACTAGCTTTTAATAAATTAGTAACTACTATTTTATAGCCTAGATTTGACAGTAAATAATTACTTTCTTCTTGTACAAGTAAGAAAATCACACTTCAGCAGGAACTCCATCACAAACTCACCCTTAGTTCAGCTTCTTTTCTCTGCTGCAGTCCTTTCCACTGTGCCTTCCCTTTTACCTTCACAATTCCCTTTACCCTCCACAATTCCTAAGAAGGATGAGGCTTAACCACCCCCAGGTAGTTTGCCAGTGGGTGGGGATACAGAAGGTGACACTGACACAGAGCCCGGGTTTCCAGTCCCCATCACTCCTTCACTAAAGACGAGTTCCTTCCCTGCACTGCTGCTATGGTCTGCTAAATACTTTCCTTTTAACCTGAATGCATCACAGAATGGTGTGGGTTGGAGGGACATTAAAGATCATCTAGTTCCAATCTCCCTTCCCTGGGCAGGGACATCTTCCACGCCATTCAGGTCCAAGTACTTTAATTGCACAAATTGCCGTTAAACAAAATATACTTACATAAATTTGCTTTATGACTTAAAGCATAAAGTTGGATAAAACTGAGGAGAAAGACCACACGCTTGCAGGTTTAAAAGACCAAAAAAATTCCAAACAAATGAAATCCAAAAAGCAACACAAAAGATACCCTTCCTTCACCTTCTCCATTGAAAGCTTATTTTATTCTACATTATCACTGTGAATCTAGATTTGGCAGGAAAAAGCCTAACAGCTAAATTATATTTCTTTACATTTTGTTCTGCTATGTCTTGCATATCATGATTTGTAGTACCTGTTAAAACACAAACATTTGAAGTTGTTTGTAATTAAAAACAACACTGCTGACAGGAATAGTCACTTCCTAATTAAGATGTGCTTTAAAAAGTAATTAAGCTATAAACTGTCTTTCCACACGTTAAATGGACATCCTAACTCTAATCACTTGCAATTAAATCAATCAATCAGAAAGTATTTTTGGAAACCACAATCACAGATACAATCAATCTAATTGCTGAGTTACCCAAAGAAGTTGCAGTGATCCCACTGGCACAGATGAGAAGGAACAATACAAGAATTAAAAAATCCATTTGTACAAAGCTGTTCTGAAACCGTGTAGAGTTTGGTCAGCATATGAAATACAGCCCAAGTCAAATCACCTGGAAGTACACTGCTGGAAATCCCCAAAACTTGCTTGGCTGGATTCCTCCAATCAGTGAGATCAGAATGGAGAGTGAACCATGGGCAAAATCACTGCTCTCCTTCTGGTGAGAGAAGAGTTGCATGAGAAAAGAAGAACCTCACCTAACTTCTTAACAGCTTTGAGGTTTTTCTTTTTTAATAGTGTGTTTATTGTCTGTAATGTCAGAAATGGAAAAAAAAAAAAAAAAAGAAAGGTGCTGCATCCCAGTGAGGACAGGCTGAAAGAGTGAGGTTCAGCCTGGTGGAGAAAAGCCTTTGGAGAGACCCATTTTAATTCTTACTCTGAGCCTATATAGGAAAGGCAGGAACAAACTTTTTAGCAGTGCCTGTAGAGAAACGACAAGGGGTAATGGTTTTAAATTGAAGGAAAATTGATTTAAGATTAGATATAAGGAAGAAGGTTGTTGGTTTTTTTTTTCCCAATGAGGGTGGTGAAACCCTGGCATAGATTGCCCAGAGGGGTATTTCAGTTCCTGGAAAAATTCAAGGTCATGTTGGACAGACCTCTGAGCAACCTGATATAGTTGGTCTATTCCTTGCTTATTGCAGGGATGTTGGACTAGATATCCTTTAGAGACCCCTTCCAAACCAAACCATTCCATCATTGTATGAAGTTTATTTTAGATTAACTTCAAGCCATATCAGTATTTCATTATTTAGATTTAACTGCTTGGTCAGGTATATGCTTTTTTTCACATAAGGAAAATTCATAAAACGTGTCCTATTTCTGCAATGAAAAATGATACTTTGCTACCATGTACCTTGATGTCTGTTCAAATAAAATTGTGTTTTTTGAGGTAGATAGATAGATAGATGGATAGATGGATAGATGGATAGATGGATAGATAGATAGATAGATAGATAGATAGATAGATAGATAGATAGATAGATAGATAGATAGATTCAATGAATATAAATGCAGATGAAAGCATCTGGTACTAACATCATAGTTGTTTCCAAGGCTTCTCAGGACTCACAAACAAATTTCATGCATGACAAAAATAACTATAGCTTGCAGCTAAAAGATAGTCAGTCCTTATGCAATCACCAAGTCCATTTTTCTCCAGTATAACTTAGCACAGGTTTATGAACCAAGAACACAGCCCACTGTTCCATGACTTGCATTTGACAAACTCTGTATCTGAAAGAATTCAACTGCTTACTCTCTAAAACTGCTGCTACCAGACCTTCTCAATAGTTGAACACCACCCCTAAGCTACAGATAAAAGATGATGTTGAGAAAGACAGAAACAATTCGCAGGTATTTCACATGACTGTTGTTTCAGGCTTTCCATAGGCTCATACTGAAAGTCAGCTGCATTTTGCCAGCATTCCAAGAGCTCCGGTAATGAAACAAATGACAAACACTTACTTGGAAAAATATCTTCAGCGCATACTCTTGAAAAAATAATATATTGTTTGCTGCAACTGTCACCTTTTCTGTGCCAATGATGAATCCATCTGGCTGAAGTTAAGAATTTCATACATAAAATTGTTCGGTGTGCATTACAGAAATGCTATGCAGCACACGAAAGGATGCAGGAAGTCATAAGCAGTGGAAACAACAGACCTAAAAGTTTTCTTCCTTCAGCAAATTTCATGTTTAAGTTCTTTAGCAAGAAAATAAGTATCAGAAATAACACTTGCTTAACTAAACCAAATGATTTATGCAGTGTTTAAGAAAAAAAATGTTTGCTGGAAGCCTAGCCAGGGAAATATATTTTAAGGATCAAGAGTAAACCAGTTGGTATAAGCATATAAGCAAAAATAGGAGACTGTGTGTGATGAAAATCATGGCTTTCAGGCACTGGGCAGCTCCTTTAGTGTAGTGGTGTGGATTTCCACTTAATTTCCACAAACAATGGCTCATTTCAGTTCAGGTTTTCTTCCCCAAGGCTTGACCTAGGATGTCACCAAACCTGACAGACCTCAAATGCAAAACAGAGGAGAAGAGAGGAGAGAGACCCAATGATGCAAAGGTTTAAGTCAGTTACAGTTTGTTTAATATATAAATCTGGAAAACGAAGCAAAATTTGTTTCTTGAGAATTATTTTTGTTATTTTATGAAGGGATTTTATTTGGAGTGTATAAAACATAACCGGAAAGAGCAAGTAAATGAAGTACAGGATTTTCCAAGCTAATTAACACTCCAATATATGTGAAAATATTGAGTATTGATTTTATATAAAATAAGGACATATTCAAATTGAAACACAGAAACTAGGGGTGGTAATAAGCTTTATTAGTTTTACTTTAGCAGGGCTGCATGTATATTACAGATTTTCAAAGCAAATTAAGTCTATGAAGAATGGAAAACACTGAAATGTTTCAGAGCATTAGAGATGGCACAAATACAATCAGTATGCAACAGCTGTCTTTTGGCTCCAAAAACTAAATTTGGTTGCATCTCATCCAATGTATTTTCTGAATACAAAGTTAGTAGCCTATTCTCTCAAAAAATAATTTTAAAATTATAGAATTTTCCTTCCACCTGCTTTGAAAAAAAAAAAAAAAAGAAACAAAGGAATCAGTTTTGAGCTGTATGCCATAAAAACTCTGCTTAAGCTTCCAAGTATATATCCAGTGACTCTCTAAATTAATTACATTTATTGGTTTCTTACTTCTTAGTCCAAAAAATTAGTAGTTTAGCTATCTGCTCAAGCAAGAGTTATAAAACAGAAAAAATGTTTTAATAGCAATTTAAAGTAGTTCTGAAGAGATGGTTTATGGAACTAGTAATCCAAGTGTATGAGGAGTATTATTTAAATAAGTTTAGTAAGTATCTACTAACAGAATCACAGCTCAACATAATACTAGAATGAATGCCTAGGTTCAGCATTTTTCTCTTTAAAAAATTTCAAGGCAGAAGTGTTGGCTTTTGGAATAATATAAGGCATAATGGGAGAGGGGCTGAGGAGTACATTTGGCACCTGGATAAACAAATGTGTTATTTAGCCCAGTTAAGTACAGAGCAATTCAGCTATACTCTGGAGGTGACAGTTAATCGTGGGAATTCAGTCCAGCCTATGTAATTTTACAAAAAGACTAGAAACTAACACATTTCAGTATTTCTACATATTCCAGCTAAAAGGTCAGTGACTACCAAAGACATTGGTCCACAGGTGATGTGCTGATTACCATTCACTTTCTTACACATCAGATACCTCTATTATTGTGGGGATACTTAAACTGCATTTAATGGCTGCATTTGATGTTGCAGGTAATGTTATATAATTGCATTTAATACAGCCATAAACCACAGGGTATTCAATTTACACTTTCTAGCTTATTAAAAATGTTTAAACAATTTTCTGCTTTTACTGTGTTCCTATGGAGCATTATGCAAAAAATGCTCAGTGACTATTTTTCATACACCCAATGCAGATTTATTGCTCCCTAAGGTCCAGCTTCCTGAGACAAAATATAATCACCCTCACTGCTTTCTTTACTTTTCCACCAAAGCTGTAGCAGAACTGTGTGTTTTTCTACTCCTCAGCCACCCAAATTTGGAGACAAGTGCCTTAACTCAAGTCAGTTTGCTCCCAAATAGCTCCACAGAGAAACTGATGAAGTATTGACGAGGTGCATGGACAGTGAGGGCAGAGCATTATTGACTGAACTCATCCCTGGAGAGCTGGCAGCAGTGCTGGCATCCCAGTGGAACAGGGATAGACATCCCTATACTGGAGAGAAACCAACAAGTTGGGCTATTGAAACAATTAAAGGCTTGCAGCATCTGAGATGAGGCAGAGAGAAATAGGCAGAGACTGTTTCCTCTGTGGAAGAACGAGCTTTGGGGAGATCTTGTCAGTAAATAAGTGAAAAAATACTTAACAGAGCAGAGCAAAGACAACATAAACAATCTTTTCAGCAGGGCCCAGTGATAAAGCAGGGAGGGAAAACTGAATGAAAGAGATATAATTCTATGAAAATTCCAACTCAAGTAATAAGTTATAAAAAGTTCTACTCAAATATTTTTTCAGTTATTTTTATTTTCATGTTTGTCTGCTTGTTTTTTGTTTGTTTTTAGACTGTTGAAGTAGTCAAATGCTGGACCATACTACCCAGAGAGGATGCAGAGTCTCAATCTGTGGAGATATCCAAAATGCAACAAGACACAGCTCCACTTAGACAGAAAGATCTAGACCAGGCTATTGACACATTATCTATCATTAGCAGATTAAAACTGAAGGTTCTTTATTTATTTTTTAATGGCTTTAGGCCATTAAAAATGGCTTCTGGTGTTTGATTATGCTACATTTCCTTCTTATCCATTGCTTGCATTCAAAATAAATAGCTGGATTTTTTGCTTGAGCATCTCAAAACCACTAAACAGCAGGTATTTGTAGGATGTTAGTATCATTTCCAGTTTGTCTCAGCCAAGATCATAACCCAGTTATCTGTAGTCATCACTCACCATGGAAGCCAACTTGGCAGCTCTTCAGGGTTTCTATTGAAAAAGGACTCTAAAATAAATGAAATGGGATTCTGTGGGGAAAAGAAAAAGAACAGTCTGCAATTTTAACAGAGATAAAACCAACTTATTTACTCGTCATTGTTGAAGTGCAGCTGTAACTTCATCTTAGTAGCAGCTATACTTATCTTACTTTTGAAGAGGAAAAGAAAGAGGTAGACTTCTCATCACATTGTTTCTCCTTCTATTGTATACATTTGAAATTCACTGATCTTCTTGAAAACCAAAATCGAAATTACTTTGTAGGAGGAAAAATTGCAAGTAGAGGATAAAGTCTGTATTCTTTTCAAGAGACTATTTCTGCCAGAGTTTTCAAAAATTTTCAAATTCTTTTTAGTCTTGATTTATTAGGGGAGAGAGAATTTCCCTTTATTGTTTCAATAAGTTTTAATGCTGGGAAAAGTCACCTTTTGATTATCATGTTTACAAGACCTGCCTGATGAGTCAGGGCAGGCGTTTGTTATCCAAACTTATTTTAATAGCAATTGCCAGGAGCTCATCTGGGCTAAATACTAATGTCTGACTTTTAGACACTGTTTTAGCACTAGAACTGTTTGGCCAGGAAGGAAAAGAGTTTTGCATAAGTGTTACAGGCTTCCTAGATCATACTTTGGTTTCACTTGTTCCCAATGTCATGCTGACCTTGGGAGAGCACAAAATTCCTGGAAGCACAGTAGCTGCATATTTACTGTGAGAGAATGTGCTCCCTTTTCTTTCTTGTTTGGGCTCAGCCCTATTACACCCACCCGAGCCCAGAAGCAGCTAATTGACAGCAGCAGCAGACAGGAATTAGAGCCCTTCTAGAAGATTTTATTTTAAGATATGACAAATCATGCTTTACAGGTCAGCCCTGGGACACATTCCCAATCTTTTCAATGATTCCATTGCCACCCCACAACTATTTTATTTTTTCATAAAGGATTCAAGACAGACAGTGACATCCATAGGTGGACATTTCCAGGATATGCAGGGCAGTGGGCTGTGCCTCTAACCAGCAGATCATTGCAGGATCTCAAGAGCAGGTTCAAACTATGTTTCACATTCTGGAGACCCACCCAAGAGAATTGTCTGGCCTCCAGAGCCACACTCAAACACAGCAGAAAAGATTTCAAAGAAAAACTCTGGTAAAGGAACACACAATTAACTAAATAATTTATAATAATTATTAAATGTGATTTATATGTGGGATGCTAGATATTATAAGAGGAGGTAGTAAAATAACTTTCCTCCACACTTTTTAGAATCAAAGTTAGAAGTATTATTTTATTTTGTTTTAAAGAGATGTTCCATTTCTTAGCCAGAAAAAGCTGTTTGCCAATGTTTTGGAGCTGCCCCAAATGCAGCAGAGTCTGTTACAACACAGCATTATGTTGCTTGTATTGTCATAATGCCAATTGCATTTATTACATATCACAGACAGGTAATCCATGCATCAGTGAAAAGAGGCAAACCCAGGGAGCAAATCTAAAGCAAACCAGCTAGTAAATTTAGTCTAGTTTAGAATAAAGTAAACTACTCTGTGTTTTTATTACATCCATTCCAATGGTATTTGATACTTACATACAGAAATCCAAAACACCTGGGCATAGTATGCCCTTCTATTTATTAAAAAATAAACCTTTTTAATTAATTTGGTTGTTTACTATGAGGGCCAAGGGCCATAGTTGATTATTAATGAGGACATAACTGAATCAGAAGTCTTTAAAGGAAAGTTTCAAGTACATTGATTGATCAGCCCTGCCAAAAAAAAAAAAAAAAAAAAAGAGGAGAGAACAAGAGTACAGAGGTGGACCCTGGGGGTGTAGCTGACATGGGCTGTGCTCATGCTTCCCTCTTTTACAGATCTCTTGATGGAGGTTTCTCTGGAGAAAAGGAAGGGAATTTTACTACAGCAGCAACTTTGCAGGGTTTGAGAATTTCCCCACCTACAGCAAACATGGTTCACATCTCCTCTCTGAAATGGAAAAGGAAGTGGCATCACATCTCTGCAGCTACATAATCAGCAATTCACCTGGAGACATTCTCAGGTGAGAAAAGTCCAAATGAACCCGACCAAAAGACTGCTTCCTTTCTGGAGCTCAGGTATGACATCCATAATATTGCCTCCAGAAGTTAGGTACATTTAGCCATTTTACTCCATATGTCCATGCTTTGAAGTGACAAACTTATGAAAGTTCATCGATTCTAACTGCTGTAAATTAATTGAAAAGCTTACATCTACCATACTTTTTTTTTGGCTGCAATAATTACATATGAAAGATTGAGTGACTTGAAAGCTGGAAGTGTAAAAAAGGCATTTCTTGAGTTAGTCATCTAACAGAAGCATTGTATTATTTTGGTATAGAGTTAATTTTAAATTAGAGGTTAAGATTTTAATAGAATAAAATAACACACAATTCACTGAAAAACTTATTTTCTAGTGCTGCTGGCAGTTCATGTTAAAATTAAGCTACTTGAGCATTCTTAGTCAAAAATCATCTCATACTGAATAAACTCATATGACCTGAATATGTTGCCTCTGCCAGTATCCAATAAGTGTTAAAAGGCAATAGCCTGGAATTATCCAAGGAGCTATAAAAAATAGTTACAAATGAGAAAATACCTTGAATGGCATTTAAGATACAGCTAAAGTGTAAAGTGTTCAGGAAATACCTACCAATGAAGAGGAGGGAGCAATGAAAAGGAATGTTATGTCCATTTATATTCAAGATACAGCCCTTGAGAGTAGCTTGGAACCTCTTGAAAAAAATTGCTTTTCTTCCCTTCTGAAGTAAAATGCAAAACTTTTTCATTCACTCAAAAACCTTAGATCAAGATAAAATTGCAGATGTTGCTTTACATGATTGGGGCATTTTTACCAAGAAAAGAAAATGTGCTTTAATTAACCTCAGTGTATATATATACATGGGTGTAGTATAAATGAGTTTTCCCACCATTTAAAGGTGACACTTCTTGCTTTTTAACTCCTCGCTGGTGGTGCCATCTTTCCAAAAACAGGAAATTAGGGATAAGTGGAACATCTAATGTTTGAACTTCATTGGGATTCTCAAAATTATTAAAGCACATTTCCCTCCTTTCACCAGAATGGGAATATTAATGACACTGGCATCATTTGGAGCACAAATAACATACTGCATCCCTTGGCACATGAACAGAAGTTTGGGAGGGGTTTTTTTGGCATCACAATACTTATTAGTGGGATCAGTTAGAGTGCACCTTGGAAACTGCTATTTCCATGTTAGTGACATAAATTATTTTTTAGGAAAAAAAAAAGCAAATAGAGAAGGAAATTTTAGTCTGTAAGGAAGTTGCAGAGTTGGGTGGAAGCTGCCTTTTCCTGTGTCTCTATTTCCTACTAAAACCTGGTACTTTATAATGCACCACTAGGCTGCAGCCAGGAGAAGATAAAGAAAGAAAAAAGGTGAGCAGAGGAAAATTCCATCAAGGTTCCTGAGAGAAAGGAGGTGGCCTGGGGACTAGAGGAAGATAAACATTTTGGCACAAGCATGCAAAAGAGTGATTGATGCAAATGGAAGTAAAGCTATTCTTCATCAGCCCAGGTAATCAGCAGAGAGCACAAACCTCAGAGTCAGCACCAAGGGCTGACAGATCAGGAGAGGGAACCAAGCTTGGCCATGCAAATACTCTTCCATAATTCGCTCTCTGTTCATGGAAGGTGACAACACAGCTCTCCCTTTGAAAAGCATTACCTTGCTCAGATCAGTGTGCAAGCACCAAGGGAGGAGCTGATGTTTATCAGGACATCTTTTCAGGCCAGAGAAGCAGCTCATATTTAACCAGCAGCTTCCCTGGCACAGGGACTATTGGCTGCAAGCAGCCTTGGCTGTGAGCTGGACCACAACAGTCTGGGCTGCAGATTAGCAGTAAATGGTACAAAAATCCTGTGATCTGTCTTTTTGGGCGAAGAGGAGGAGTATGGAAGAGGAAAAGAGTAATCCACTGAAACCTGCAGTGTTTCAGTTTAGGACAGGATCACACAAATTGCTCTTAAATAGAGCAACAAATTATTTCAATGCTAATATCTCACAGCAGATTTCAGTTATAACTCTTATTGTTTCCACTAGGAAATGTATTTAGTCCAAGATTCCTGAGAAATTAATTACATCTTACTTGCCTTCTTTGAAGTGGATTTTGGTCTTCAGGTGGTGCAGCCATCAGTTCCCTCACATCTCTCCCCTTTCCATTCAGATAGTTGTTTAGTTTTTGACTCCTCCTACATCTCCTTCTTTTCAGGTCACTTATGGCACACAGGATGCATGCTTATATCTCTGATTTAAAAGCAGCATACACAATGTTTGAGAGTTATTACACATTTAGCATCATTTTCATCAGCAGTATAAACCCTTGCTCTTCTTTACTCAAGCAATACTAATTAATGTTCAGCAGTACTACAGCAACACAAATTGCAAATAGGAACACCTCTTGGAAAAATTCACATGAAAAACAAACTAACAAACAACAACAAAAAAAGCACATAGAAAGCACCCAGACTGTCACAAAAGCTGTATGGACACAAAATAAATAAAGCTTTTTCAAACACTTGCAACAGGTGGTCAAGGGAAGAAACAAATTACCCAGGTTCCCTGTAGGGTGCATAATACAGTCCTGGCTCACTGATATAAATCTCAGTAAATAAGATAATTTTACATACTAAGTCATATTTACAGAAGTGCATCAATTTTTGGGAAGGTGTGTGTGGATACCTACATGCAAACATACACACACACATATATATATGTAAATTTTTATTAAAACCTCACATGAAAATGAAAATACCCTTCAGATGGCAAGGATGAATGCAAAGCTAGAAATAGAATTCGAGTTTTGTTTCAAGAAAGGTTATCCTCAGGCTTTCTCAGCCTGTAACCACCCCCCAAGTGTGATACTCCCTACAGTCAGTTTTGCAATCTTCAGGTTCCCCCCAGCCAGCACAGCCTGGCAACCTCTGCATCAGCACCTGCATGAGCCCAGCTTCATCTTCCACAGAGGAGAGCAAGTGCCCTGACCCCTGGAGAAAGGTGTGCAAGGTACCACCCATAGCTCCAGTACATGTTTGTAGCAGGGTATGCTTTCAAAGCTCTGTGTTTTCATGTCTTCAAAAAGCTAAAAGTAAAATCGTTTCCTCTCTAAACAGAAATCCAAGTCAGAATTTATTTTGAGAAAAATTACAGAAAGTCACTGCTATTCTTGACACCTAAATGAAGGGGTAGAAGTAACCTGTCCTCTTGGCATACAACTAAGCTCCATTATGTTCAGAGATGCTGTAATTTCAGTTGATGCAATATCCTGGAATTTCTCTTTTCATTTTGGGTACAGTAGACACTGGCCACGTATTTTTACTCCCAGGCTTGTTGTTGTTGTTGTTACTTCTGACTAAGGATTTCTCACAGCAAGACAATGTTAACTTTGGAGACATTTTTTTTACATGTTTGCTTTCAGTGAAATGCATTTTACTAGAAATGCACCACAGTCTGGGTTTCTGGGTTTTCTTGGGCTTGCTGAATTTAGTCCTAAGTGACAAAGCTCAAACCACCACATCAACTGCTTTCCCCAGGCATGAGAGAATCCCAGAGAAAACAGTTTAAAGGCATGAGCAGGTTTAGGTTTTTTTCTGTTACTTCTTGTAATTGAAACTTATTTGCCCGTATCCATGATGTCTATTCACAGCTGCCCTCTTTCAAAGCTTGAATTAACTGATGCCTGAAAAGAATGATTTCTAAGAGGAAAACTTTACTGCTTTTCAAAAATCAGGCGTTTACTTCCAATGTCTAAATCTTAACCCTTAATGAGTAATAATGAGTGTTGGAGAAGGCACAAGGAGAATTTTTGATGTAAGATCAGAGGCAACTCAGAAACTCAAGGACACTTGATAAGTCAGAATTTACCTAATAAATGAGCTGCATTTTTGAAGTATTTTGATTATGTTATGCCTTGCTTTATTTTAGACTTTCATGACAGTTGAAAGCAAAGTTATCGTTATCACAGAAACATTTAGAATGAAATTGGTTTGAAAAACAACTATGTATGATATTAAATTGCAAATCATTCTAAAGTTTCTCAAGAACAAAAGGTCAGATGCATGGCTCATGCAAATCAGTGTTGCCTTCTTGATGTTGATGGCATTTTATTAGTCTCAAGCCAGGATTTGGTCTGTAGTGCCCTAAACTTCAAGTTTAAAAATACTTTCTTGCAAGATTTGCCTTTCTGTAATCCAGATCTGTCACGTAAATTTAGCAGGGAAGACAGAGATAGATACTAAAACAAGATCAAAGACAGCAGACCTGTAAATCCAAAAAGAAAATTTCTCCTTTAAACCTTTCTCTTCATCATTCCTCGTTTATTATTCCTTCATTTTCATAATTTCTATCAATCCACCTTCTCCATATATTCTCTAAATGTGAATGGATTACTTAACTATCAACTTTGCAACTTTATATTATTACTTCATTACAGTTTACAGAAATTCTTTTTACGTTTTTTGTTTTAATTTTTTATTATTTGTTTTAAAGAAACTTACTCCCAAAGTCCAGTCACATTATGAGTCATGAAAAAACCTTCTGAAAACCTGAAGTCAGATATCATACAGATATTAGACACTTTATTAGTATAAAGTGCCACAGACATACCGACCACTTATTTGAAAGAATTTCTATGATCAAGAGAGTTGCTGAAAAAAAGAGCAGCTGTAAATTTATTTGGCATTTGATCTAGTACAGGATCTATTAATTGGTGGATAAAATTGTTCCAAGACTTGTTGAAAAGCTGCATATCTAGAAGCTGTACATACTTTGACCTAGCACATTTAAATAGCTTTCCATGCTTCACTTACTGTAAAAAGTATGTAAACATCTCAACAGGAACCACATTCCAGTGGAATTGTTTCAGAGATTTTAATGACAGCAGCTAAATGAAGACTCGACATTGTATGTCATATAATTACAGGAGAAGGAGACACAGGGAATAGAAGCACTTAATGGAAAAAAGAGGAATCAAATCTCAAAGCTACTGCCTGTTTTTTTCTTATCAAAGGTTTTGAAAAAATGCATTCAATGATCTTTTAAAGGAGTGCTTTGCTATACATTTAATAAAAAGACTTCACAAAACCTACCTGCAATATATCAACCCTATTCTTAATGCAAAATTCTGCAAGAGAGAAGAGGATTTCTGATTACTTTGTGTCATCCAAGGCTCATCTTCTCTAGACTCAGCAGACCCACAGATTTTGCATACAGTAGGTATAAGGAAAGAGAGGAAAAGGAGAAAGAAGGATAAAGAAAACAGTCTAAATAGAATTAATAAAATTGTGCTTTCAAACCTGAATACAGTGCTGTGTAAAAGGCATGAACAGACAAGAAGGATTACTTGAGAGATGGATGGCATCCCGCTCACTGCTTCCAGTCAGAGGTTTACATTTTACAAAGACATTTGTCAAGGCAACTCTTATGCTCAGCCTGCAGCCCACTGCTCTTCCCTGCAGATCTGCCTCACTAGCTATCCACATTCCCATTTGATCAGTAGTAACTCAGCTGGAGCTACCTTATACTAAAATTGTTGTCAGTTCACATAATATTCCTTTCAGGACACTTCAGCACCGCAGCTGTTCTGTCTGTGCCTGCCATTCGTCCTACAACAGCAGTACCTGGCACTTCAGCAGAACAGAAAAATCACTGAGCTTGCAAGGTATTAATGAAAGATATTGAACAGAACTGAATTTAGGAAAGGCTCATGAAAATCATACCCTGTGTACCTTTGAATTTGAAATTTGACAGATAAATACTCTCAGACTGTCCTAATTACTTCTGAACTTGCCTATACATTTTTTGCCTAATAGGCTTATGAGAGTATCACATGAAGTACTCTAAACTTTACAGTTTCTTTTTGATCTGCAAGGCTCATTACCCCAATACAGGAAGAAATTAGGTGGACCTGGCATAGTTTAATCTCAGAAACTTCACACTACCTTCTTAATGCCTAAATTATATGAATATTTCACCAGAAATTGAAGGTGGCTTGACTGCAACTCCAAGACCTTTGATTAAATACACTAAGTACTAATTTTAAAGAGAAAAAAGCAAAAAAACCAGAAAACATACAAACGTGGAAAATTCTTCACTTTTTTTCCTTTTCTATTACTCTTGCTAAGGTTTGTTTGCTTGTGTAGCTAATCATCAACATGGAAAGATCGTCCTTGTAACTACTTACAACCCATACCTTGCACTCATCCACTACTGTTTAAGGATTCTTGACCCTACTCTTTAGGGCAAGTTCAAAAACTCTTCAGAGATCCTAAAATAGAACTAACCCACAAGGGCCACCACACAACTGGATCACACTGTTTAGCAAGATTATAATAGCAAATAATATCTTGTAGTGTCTGAAGGAAATCATTATTCCCTCCCTTGACACAAAGAAACATCTCTACTCCCTTAGTCCAAGGAGGATTAGGCCAAGAAAAAGCCTTGGCATCATTATATTTTCCAGGGTACAATGAACTGGAGGTTAAATGTCAGTCTTCAGGATGAAAACTCGTGGTTCTGACAAAAGTCGGCATGTATTGGTTCTTCCTTTCCTCCAAGGATCTAATCTGATTTTACTCAAACTTGATTAATTGTTTAAAAATACCTTCAATTTAGTGAGTTCTATATTTGTGCTAGATGCACAACATACAAAATTCCAGGTAAAATAAGACAACACATGAAATTTCCCCTCCTTTAAAATTCTGCAAAAAAACCCTTTAGGATCTTAAAAATAACATACAAACTGGCTACAAGTGAATAACTTAATGCAAAGCCTAAATTAAAGTTTTAATAACAGAAATTATCTAGAAAGAGGAAGGGGGAGGATAAGAAATAGGCATTTCATTTTCTTCATGCCTGGGTAAGAAATTTGGCTATGTAACTGAAGTCATTCATCATCCATATTTCCAACACCACCAGTGCTCAGGGCAGCTGTTCTCCAGATCAATTGTTTGAGAATCTCTAAAAAATAGTT
This sequence comes from Acridotheres tristis, assembly GCA_037013685.1. Taxonomy (NCBI): domain Eukaryota; kingdom Metazoa; phylum Chordata; class Aves; order Passeriformes; family Sturnidae; genus Acridotheres; species Acridotheres tristis. The sequence goes on along the minus strand of CM072888.1, from coordinate 8,168,235 downwards.
ATCTTACCCAAAAAAAAGTGACCCAAATAATTTTGATGTTTCTGCTTCCAGAAAATGTCAGAACTGTAGGAGCCTGATTTTTGCCTCCTCAATAGTATCAATTTTAGTGCTGGAGGAGCAAAGTGGGCAGTGCACTTGATACTCTTCCTAATACAAAATTGATCTCAAGGTTGCCACTGGTGATACATAGACAAATTCTCTTCTGGAAAGAAACAAATAGCAAGAATTGTCCAGTTCCTAAATCGTTATCATATTGCTGCTCACACATAAGTGACAGAACATTAAAATTGAATTAAAATTAAAATGTGAATTAAAAACTACAAATATTATCTACGTGTGTAATTATCTTTAACAACTACTAAGGAGTTCATGAACTTACAGGACGGCAAAGGCCAGAAATTTCTTGGTGCATGTATAAAATCTATTTGTCTAAAATAACTGACAATTTTTAAAGACAAGAGAATTGTTCCTATGGAACTCCTATTAATAGATTCTTCCATGAAGAAAAACAAACCCAAATCATTGTTCTCTCACAGGCTCAAACTGTTTCTTATTCGACTCAGACTCAACTTTTTCCTCACATGCTGCAAACTATCAAAGGTAATATAAATACATTTTTTAAACTTGGGGATTTTAAAGACTCATCAAATGATGAATTTGGATGACTGTGTTTATTAAACAGAAAAAAATAAGTACTCAGTGTTAGATATATTCCTCAATAATTGTGCAGCTATTTTAGACACAACTAAAATTTCAGTTGTCTAATTCAAGATGGAAGTATCACTTCTTTCCTCATGTGTTTTGTACCTCCTGGCTAAATATATTTTTTTTTTTTAATTACATTCTTTGAAGAACAAAGATCTCTGACCTTGTACTGTATCTGCCTGTTCAGTTGACACCCCACTAAAATAAAGCATTAGAAGCCATATATTTTAAGGCCGTGATTTTAAAAGCACACCAAAATTGCTTACTGCATTTGTACAAGAGTACTTCCAAGATACATTGAGATAATTTGTTTGAATTTCCTCAATAAATAGATTGGTTTCTTCTGTTGTAACAAAATGGTTAATTACTAATTAAAATACCTTTGTGGTCAGGAAGCTTACAGAAGTGCAAGATGTGTCCATCATAAATACTATTACTGTGAAAATTCATATTAAATCTTTTCAGATATAATCTTCCCTTCTTTTAATCTAAGAGCACTCAGAAGCTAGATTCTGCTGACAAACTCATTTCTGATAATCAGCAAAGCCATGAACTTGATGCACACTCCATCCTGACTTTCCCTCCTACCTTTGTAGCCACATGGGAGGAGGTAAGATAAGTATTGTGCTTTTCTTTTACATCAATTCAAAAGCTCATTTAGCTGGGATGCTCTCTTTCCTTTAGCAAAAGATAAAAAATTATAAGCTTTACACAACTTGGATTCTTTTGCAGAGTGGCCCTGCTTAGTATTTTTTCCCCTCTTCAATTCTAGTCAAAGAACAAAAAGAAAACCTTTAAACTCCAAAGGGACATTTGATAAATGTATTTCTGAGAATGTTTTTCTGGAAACACAGCTGAAGCTGTGAGGTGGATGCTGAAAGGCCTCTCAAGTTGAAAGCACAGATGCAATGCAAAGAACTACAATAACATGTCCTACTGTGGGTTGTGTGGTCTACATAAAATAACAGATTTGGAAATCATTCCTTTTGAAGTAGGGTAAGGACACAGTTTGCTATTTCCCAGCAAACATCCTCAGCCACTACCCCAGATCACTCCCTCACTCAGGGCTCCAGTCTGTTCCTCACTTCCCTCATCTTTCAAGGGAAACCTCGAGATCACATTCACACTTCCAAGATCATCCTTGTCAAAAGAGGTTTCAAGGCTGACAGTGTACAATTATCTTACATGAGAGGAGGCTGAGGGAAAGTAAATGGACCATCAAACATCCGGAGTTGTGCTCTACCTGCTCTCAAGCAGCTAAAAAAGCCACCCACACACAGCTTTTTCTGATACTAAAACAGATCCCTTGAGTGTGCCACAAAATGTTTGCTTTTTGAGTGCAAAGAAAGTCATACTTTACAGAGGCAATTTAAACAATAAGAATGATTTTCAGCATGAACAACAGAATCTAGAAACCACACAAGACATAAGGCAAGATGAAGTGCTGACTTATACTCTTCCAAACTGTAATGTTTGCTCTCTGTTAGTACAGGTACATTGCAAGTCTTCCTGGCTAAAACACTGAAAAACATGCTGGCTACACTGTGAAACTCAATGCAATTTTAATTTGGGGTTGATTTATAGTAATTGAGCTCTTTGTATAGACAAAGAAATTTTACCTGAGCTAGCTTCTTATTTTTTGTCCTTAATAAAACTATTATGTTACTGTTGATATAGTATGGACTAACCCATTCATTTCTGAGGGAGAATATTGCAGATTTCTGGCAAGGCTACAATGGCAAACATTCACTGAATTTATGTTGCATCTTCTCAGGCAAGCAATACTCCTCAGAGTTTAGAGGGTGCACATTCCAGACTGTGCTAAAACTGGATTCCAGGCTGCATCCTTCTATGGGTCTGCATTAAACTGGCTGTAAGGTGGAATTCAGAGGTGTGTACTGCAAGCTGCCTAAACTGGTTTGAAGTGAGCCTCCTTCTCCAAAACGAGCTTAATAATTACAAAATGTTCTAAAGACATTGAAACACCTTCCATAAAATCTGCTGCTCTCTTCAGTGCTGCTCCATGCCACCAGGTTCTAATCTCATGTACTGTAGGGACAGATGCACATCAGACAGTGATTTGTAAGCTAAGAGTGTATATATGCACATAGTAGAAATGCTAAACAAAGTTCCACCCAAAGTACACATACTTTTAGGGGATACAAAGACAACAAACAAACAAAATCTAAAACCTGGTTCCATGATGTAAAATAAGTAGTATCAAACTACTACTGAATTAAACATAAATTCCACTTGAAAAACTAGCCATTGTTGCTGCTGTTACATTTGTATTCACAAAGTATCCCAAAGTATTCTTCTGGTTCACAAAGTATCCTTGCAATTCCAGTTTGAGTTCTTCCTTATCTTCCAGTTTATCTTTAGCATGAAATCAGCATAACAACTGACTGTGATTTCACAACAAATTTCATGATCTAACTCCTGCTTCATTTCCGTGATTTTCAGTAATCAAGTATAAACACTGCTTTAGTCAAAGCATCACATCAGATGCTCAAAATTTCTATAATTTTTCTGGAATTTCCACCAAGTTTTTCTCTAAAGAATCTTTATTTAAGACCAGACAGCTCTCCCTCATAAACACGAGCTACTTTCTGTATTCCTACACATCAAGCTTAACATTTGGCAGCATTTAAAGAGATTTTCCAACAAGCTCATCTAAGAAATCTCATCTAATTAATTTAAATTATCATTGCAGCACATCACCTCAACTCCCTTTGAAAATGCTCACAGCAATTATATCACTGAATGAAAATCCTGAATAGCACTAAAATTCACTGAAAATACCTTCAGTCAGATAAGAACAGTTCCTCATTGTAGCTTTTTGCACTGGAAGTCACATTTGATCAAGTCCAGTGAGTTGCAACAGCCAGCCCAGACTGGCGATCTCCTTTGCTGCTCTTAGGAGCTATGATGACAAAGTATTTTACTTCATTCAAATAAAATGGCTTTTCGAGCTGAGCTAAAACATGCATCCACCAAAATTACCTGAAGCCCTCCACTCAGTCACACCCCCACAGAGCACTAAAGGCTGCTTTCTCACTAAGGCCACCAGCCCTTCACATCACTCTCCCTCTAACAATTTCATCACCTTGGGATTTTAACTCCTAATCAGAACAAAATGCCTCAAGGCCTCCATCATAGATCAGTTCCATTTACTTTTACATTTTCCCTGTACTTCACTTTAGAGAGAGCCTGCTGAAAACAATAAAAACATCCCACACCATAAAATCCCTTATCTCGTTGCCTCCTTTGTCTTTAGCAGTATTATTTCTGCCTTTCTTTCCTCTGACAGAAAAAAAACCCTCTGGAATTGCCAGGTGCTCCCTTCCATCATCAGTGAACCACTACTGAAAGCCCCCATCTCCTGCAAGCAGATGTGGGTAAACAGAAATCTAACTAATAGCTTAAAGTGTTTTGTGATAACTGGATTGACTATGGGTATCCATAGGTTTATTTGTGTTTGCAATAAGACATGCTTTGAATAAACTCATGTGCATTAGTACATTAGTAAATGCAGTTATTTTCAGTAAAATTGTGGTTTCATTAAAAAAACCAAGAACATCCAGAGCTAATTTCCCATAAAATTAGCTAGATGGATGTGAGTTCCACTACCCCCTTGTATGCCTTCATACCTCATATCCCATCAGCAGCAGTTTTATAAACATCAAAACACCAATGCCAACTTCCTACAGCTCTTAAACTCATCCAGGCAATCTTTTTTCAGAAACTTTCACATTATTACAGACTTACATTACTCTTTGATGAAACCTCACCTCAAATCCCTGGCCCATAGTTAAGTCATTTGTCCCTCCTGCAAAAATGAGGATCATACAGGTGGACAATTGCTCTTCAGCTCACCTGAATCCCTCTGTCACACACACACAGAAAAAATTCCTCAGCAATCAGGAAGAAAACCAAGTTCATTAAATTTCCTCTTCATTAGTAATCTCCTCTATTTAAGTTTTATCTCGAGTTTGTACAACTTGTTATTGCCACATATTCAAGGATTTGTTTAATTAACAAGATTTATTTTCTTGAATGCAACCACACCTGTCTCAGACAAACCTGAAAAAAAATTCGTATGCATTCAGTATACACAGAATATGCTTATACACTCATTAAGCATTCTTACAGATGACAATACGTGATTTATTCTCAATCAGAGCTTTTTGTTTAGGGTTGTATTCAGCTCTTTTAAATTCGGACATTTTTGCTAATTAATTCACTAGATATTATTTGGGATTTGATTAAATATATATGTAGGTTAATATGCAATAAAAAAAGACAGGAAAATTTTCATCTCATAAGTGTTTCTCATAAATGTTTTTGTTTCTATAAAACTATCATGGAAAAAGTTTATTTTATTTCCTAATCTACCTCTGGTTTATGTATTGAAAGGGTCAACTGGTTTATTTATTGGAGGGGCCAAGGAGGGTCAATATAACTTAAGAAAAAACATTAAAGAACCCGCTTCTATAAACATTTTACTAGGAAGGAATTACTCTCTTGTTAATCTCATTAGGAAAAAGCTGGGAAGGAGCTGAGGGAAGTAATGAGAGAGCTCTTGAGTGGTTCTTTCAGTTTTTCTTCTACTCTAATTTCTTTTTACACAAGTCTGAAGGCCTTCTACTTTGACTAGAAATTGCCCCCCTTTGCTCACTTCTGTAGAGAAAATTAAGAAACCAATAGTGAAAATCAAACACTTTGAAGAAGCATTTTTAAAACAGGGTCATGAAGTTGTATTATATTCCTTTTAAACAGTATGTGATTACATCCCTATTATTTTACAAATTAATACAAAAGACAAATGAACAAACAAGCATATGGACATAAGAAAATAAAATAAAGAGTAAAAAAGTGTGTTTTCATGTAATTTAATCTGAACTGTCTGCTTTTCTCCAGAAGGGACCATCATCAACATTTGAAAATTCAAAGTAGCTAGGCTGTTGTTAAAGGAATGAGATAAGCATAATTTCTGACATAATGAAATTACTTAGGTTATACAACAAGACACAAGTAGTCTGTTTGATCACAAAACACATGTTTTTAGAGAATTTTTTGAAATTTGCTAATTGGGAATGAAGTATTTAAGCTTCAACTGTTACTTAAATATTCTCACATAGTACCTGGGCCATCCCTTCCTCAAATAGAAGGTTTAACAGCTTTCTAAAAGCAGGGATGGGAATAAGCAGTAGGACAATGATAAATTCATATCACTTTGGCAAATGAATGGAGAAGGGATGTTTGGCTGGGGTAGTCCTGAATCCATCTATTGCACTTCTATTCTGACACTAAAGTGGGGTCATGCAATTCTCTAGTTACTTCATGTCCACTTCTGTACTTTAAATATGTTATTTCTTATCAGACTGTGTCCTCATGCTCCAATTTGCTCTGAAGAAGCAGAAATTGCATTCGGAAAATAAGATTTTCTTTCCTTTCTTTCTGTTCTTGGCACTCACTATCTTCATTCAAATGTGTACCATGATTTTGACACAATGCACAAGGTGATACTGCAAAATTGAACACCATAAATGCTATCCAGCATACACGTATAGGAGGGGAGAGTCTACTGTCACAAAAATCCTGTTCCATTTCCATTGGCTGCAGTTCAATTTCAAGCTATTCCCCCAGCTTCAGTAAGTCCTCTCAGATCCCAGCTCCAGAGGTGGATGCTCAATTCTGAGCATCACACAAACACATTATTTCCTTGCTGACCATGATAAAGCAGAATTTTTACCCAAAATTAATATTTTGGCTGAAAAAGGTGGTTTCTATTTTATCAACAAGGATCTCTATGCCAGTGTAGCACACTAGGAAGGCTTGCTGGGCAAATTCCCCACCAGAGCACAGCAAGGCTTTGATGCAGCCAGATTGCTTTGAAAGGGACATAAAGAACCAAGGAAACATTCTCTGGGGGAACAGTTTACTGCTTTAAAAATCTGTGCAATCTACAAGGAAAATATACGGGAGAGTGTAGGATATTTTCCTATGCCAGTCATATATTGTCAGCTCTGCCCCTTTGTATAATTTACTCCCAATAGTAGCAGCACATAACAGTCACTATACTACTAAATTAATTTTGGAAAATCATTGTGATAAAATGCAAGAACTCCTTCTTTTTCCTATTGTATTTTCTGTTATTGAGTCAAACTCTGAATGCCCATGTGCATAAAAAAACCCAAACATAATTTCAGTCAGGAAAAATACTTTCTCTTCCTTTCTGAATTTTGGCATTTCTTTATTCTAGGAGAAACAGAACAGTTTTAACATACAGACATTTATATAATTTGACAAAAATTTAGAAATCAAATCAATTTGCTATAATCTTCAACTTCCCACAAACAGAGCAGCAAAGTATAATTCAGCTGAAGAGAAAGGATGAGATAGTTTTACAAGCACAAATAAAGGGAATGGAAGGGGAGAGCAGAAGTGAAACTGTAGCATGGTTACAGGGACAAACGAAAAAGAGTCACAGCTTTTTCTGCTGAAAAACACCGTAATTAAATAAAATAATGTCCCTGATATTGTTTTTGCAGAAAGAATTTTCCAGCAACCAGCCAGAACAGTGGTAACAAATTTATCATGTAATGAATTTTGCTTTGTGGTGAGGGATACAGGAAAATGAAAAGTGATTAAGCACCAACTTAAAGCAGTATATTTGTCACTCTGCATGAATTAAAAAGCTAGAGAGACACTGCATAGTACTTGCTGTCTGTGTTTTGATTCATTGTGTTGTTGGCTCTCTTAGAACTATTAATGATAATGCCTGCTAACTTTTGAAATTGGAAGAGCTAGTTAGGGTATTTTCAGCCACAAGCATCTTTAAAATACATTTCTGGAAGGTTCAATATGTTCAGCATAACCTTGGAACACAAAGACTGAATACTTCTATCAGCATCATATAACAGTAAAAATCTTAACATTATTTATGTATATGGCTAGATTTTTATTTTCATAGCTAAAGTCAGTGCCTGCAATGTCACTGGCAATAATGCATTACCATTTTTTATCTATGGAAATGGGAGGAAAATCACATTGACTTAATAGGAAATATTATGGTAATCCCTGTATATCAGTTAAGATAACTGTATTTCAGCAGGGCATAAATTGCCACAAGCTTCCTCTGTATTCAGACAACTGTGAGACTCAAAAGAAAATGCAGATATGTTTCCCTTTTCCTTGAGTTCATCAGCACAGCATTCTGTGGTTCAGCCAGGGAGGAGAAGGAGGAAGACAGATGTGGGTGGCAGGGAGTACAGAGTGACTGGAAGGCACCATGACCAAGGACCATGAGCAACGTTGCCCAAATTGTGTGATGATGGTGGCTGTCAGGTATGACTGCATTGCTCAGGCAGGAAAATCTAAGGGAGGGAAAAAACTAACCAAGGATCATAAACTCATATGAACAAAGATTCGGTGGGGCTGTTGTCCTTGTTATTAACTTTAATCAATCAAAAGTGCAAAATCTATCTACAACCTAAGTCATTATTTAATATCAATAGTAAATACATATGCCTACACCCCTTAAGCAATATACAAATACACACACACACACATGAAATACCTTGAGATATGTATATTCACTGCCTCAACTATGATAACTTCAAGGCTGGAAAGACTTTATTTTAATGAGAAAGACTGGTAGAAGAGGAAGGCCGTAAGTCAAAAGTTCTTGAAGATGGCTTTCCTACACAGAGGAGGGAGAGCTTGGCATTGCCCCATGGAAGCACTGGGACCCTTCAGCCTTGACTACAGGTTAAGGTAATCCCATTGGGATACACACTGTGCACATTTCTGAGCACACAAAAAAAATACTTTTAAGTTTAAAACTGTAAATCTGAGTCAGTTGTGAGAGCAAATTGTAGTATTTTTTGTTGTTGTTGTTGGGTTTTTTAAATGGGGGTTGATTTGCTTTGTTTGGGTTTCCTTTTGCTAAGTAGCAATCTGATATACCTGAGAATTAAAAAGGCTTCAGGGTATTTTATTTATCAGCCATTGCTTGTTTCATTTAATAGTGTAGCCTAAGCAGTAAAACATAAAGGAAGAATCAGAGATCTCAGAGTTGTTCCACAATAATTTCCCTTTTGTCAATGTTTGGGGACCATCTTTCAGTCCCTGATGAAAGCCAACTTAGATTTCTTACAGAAGAAGAAATGATAGGAACCACAGGAAGAAAGGACAAAGACGATTTTGAAAGCATCACTAAATATGCTTTTTTTGGGCTAAATATCATAAAATTAATGTAAGGAATATATCCTTCAAATATGAATGACGTTTTACATAGGAACATATGTAACTATATTGGACTACATATGACATGTACTATATAAGAATAAATATTAAAAAATATATTACACTTACAAAACTAGACAAAAATGTTTACAATACCTGTGTGAAGTCAATTTACAAACAACTTCCTTCAAGTGCAGGGCTTGTATTTGTTTCTGTGAGTTCGTTTCTAAGTGTCTTTCTTCACACTGGCCAGCCTTTGTTCATTCACCTTGTCTTTCTGGTGGGCTTGAAAAGAGCCATTTGTTTAGTGAGGTTCATATTTCAAGTACTGTCAAGCATGAGTGAATAATACCTGGCTGATTTCACAGGTTTCTGCTTGACAGCAGCAAGGTCTAAGTAAGTTCTTGACTCCAGATGCTTATGCCCAAAGAGCAATCTGAAATGTCTTATATACAGCACACACCTTTTTTGGACTACAAGAAAACAGATGATAAAAATAGCAAACTGAAATAGACAGAAATAAAGAAATAATAGTTTATTCAAAAAAGTTTCCTTTAAGAATTAAGTCAGACATTGTAAACAAATTATACACACTGTTGAATTAACTTGTTTCTTCTTCCAGGAAATCACTGCAATACCTGAGACAATAATGTGGCCAAAAGCAGAATTTACAAAGCAAAGGCTTCCTTACAAAGCAAACCAACAGGCTTGATTTGCAGGCCCCTCTTCATGCTGAGGTTTGTGCATCATCAAAGGAGTGACACGGAGATTCAGGTAAGAACATACAATGTATTTTAACATCATTCATAAAAATTTTAACAAGGAATAAAATTCTTTCAGATACCAGCCTTAATGTCCTGGATCTGTGTGAAGCCATGTATAACACAAGCTTTAAGGCAGCTCTGTGTAATTTTGTGAGTGATTTCTTTTATATCCATTCTGAAGAAGCGTTCTGCTCTTTGATGCAGAGCAGATTTCATTTTCAGTAAACGCCACTAGGTAACGTGTCAGCTCTCCAGTTCTGACTGCTCCAGATACACTGTGGACCAACAATGCTGTCCAGATGACAGTGTTCCAAAATATCCTGCAAAGGCTGTGCTGAGTTTCCATGCACAGGAAATGTTGCCAATGCTGCTGCTTTTCTGCTGAGTCCCCACTCTACTCCACAGGCAACTGCTGGTCTGCAGAGCACTTGCAGCTGGACAGGAGGCACAAGTGGCACCCACTCTGCCTGATTTCCAGCTGAGGGAAGCAGAACAGATTGCTGGGAAGGGAGACAGGGTAAAAAGCAAACATGCACAGAGTAATGAGCAGTTCTCTTGGATTAAATGCACACATCTACCCAGAAGATCAGGATTGCAGCTTCATATTGGCCCCCTGGATACAACTGCAATAATAGACAGAATTTCAAAATACATGAAAGACCATTCACAACTAATCAGTCATGTCCTATTTCCTTGTAAGTTCTGGTTTTAATTACAAGAAAATTATTCTGTGTTTGGAAATGGCTGAGAGAAGGCATGAGACCCATGGTTCACATGACCATGAATAGGAAGGAAAATGCTTAATTACCAGCCTTAATTACCATCCCAGACTTTCTACTGTGCAAGGAATACAGGTGACTAGACTACCACTTCACAGGTCTTCCTTTCAAAGGGATATCCTCCGATGTGACCTGACCTCCAAATAAATTAATCTAATTTAGCTGCAGCTATCACTTTCTTCTGCATAACTTGTTTCTCCAAGGTTTGAGCTGGAGTGTGAGATTTTCCATATTTGTATCCCAGGCCTCAGCTTCCCATTACCTTCTCTCAGAAGATTTGCACATCAACAGTAATGTTTCCAAAGACTTATAATTTTTTTTTTTTGGTGTCATAATTTTTTCTATGAAAACTAAAGTTCACTGACCTACACTAGTAGGCCATGGCAGGTTCTCTGTCCCTCTGCAGGGCTGCTCAGATCTTCCACCATCATTCCTTTGGCTCTGTGGAAGCTGAACAGCAGCAGTATTATGGTATGCATAGATAGTAAATGGCTTAAAAAGAGGTTCAGCTCTATTTAGGCAGTACTGCACCAAAGCTAAGCTGTTTTTCACAAATAGAAACACAATATTTTCGGCAGGACCTTCAATCCACTGTATGCTCTCAGGTCCCATGTATATTTGTTGAACCTCTCATCCCTGTAACTATGACTCTCCTTAGAGTCCATCAAATTTATATAGTCTTTATGTAGTATATATGGGGGAAGAAGTTTCTGTCAGCACGTCTGTGTCCTGTGATCCCAAGATTCTTGGAATATTTATTATTAGGGATTATTTATTATTGGGCTAGGAAGCTGCAAGAGTGGTACAGGAGTATGAGTATAGTCAGTGCTTTCTAGACAGTTCTATTATGTGTCCAGTCTCCAGCCTTTTCCCTAAAGTTAGGATAAACATGACTTTTCAAGCTTATTAGATAAAGCATCAAACTGCATCAGGATTTTAAAAGTTTCATATTTTCTTTTTTTTTTTTATTCCTTGAGGTATGATGGGGGGAAAAATGCACACAAGCCTGAGATTTTAATCTCCAAGTGGTTATCTTGATAAGTAATAAGTCTAACCTTTCCAAGCAGACGTATGAAGTTAAGGGGACTAATTGATCATGTTGGCACAAAGGTGTTGTTCATTCTGCAAAGGCCAAGTTAATTCACATTGATGTGATTCAAATTAACCTTAATCAGCTACTAGGCTGACTGTGATTTCATTACTGAATATGCTACAATTAGACATCTCCTGTCTTTAAATGCCCCTCAGCTTTATTGCAGCTTTTTTTTTTTTTTTTTTTTAATAATAAACACCCATTTACACATCAAATACTATTAGTGTAATTGGCTTTAAAATTGACTTTTTTGTGTAGTCACTTTTTGGTTCTGTTTATTCTGAAAAGGTCAAGTAATACAGATTGATGTGATCTAAATTAACCTCAAACAGTTACTTCTCCTCTCAGAATGATATGCTGTCATGGTAGGGAAGGATCAGACAGTTGCCTTCTCTTTCCGTTTTTTTCCCCCCTTCCAGATACATAAATCATATGTATTTCATTCCTGGAGGCAGGTGCAAAACACTTAGAACCCTATAAATCATCTTCATAATAGAATTCAAAAGCAGTTGACTATTCATCAGAAAACTTTAATTCTTTATCCCCATTGAGGCTGTGCAGGTATGCCACACACTATACTAAAAAAAAATTACACTTTTCAAAAATTACCTTTACTTTGTTGCAAATAAAACCTGATCCAAAGCCCTCTTTCTAAAGATTTCTGCCTTTGTATTCCATACCTCAAGTAGACAATGTGAACACAATAGTTAACTGTAAATTCATTGGCAGTGTGTTTGATTGTGGCACTGGACAAGAGAAGCAAGTTCCCACACTTTATTTCATTTCTTGAGGAAAACAATTGTAATTTCCCTACCTCTCTCCTCTCTCCTTTTTCAATTGTCTCTGGCTAAAAGTATTGCCTCTTAACACTGCCCTGATCAAATGGAAAGGTACAGCAAGTGAAACACTCAAGGAGGGCCATAAGAAACAGAAAATAAAAATGATGAATTTTCTTCAGAGGGAGCGAATTAGATGGGGAAGGTGAGGGCAGAAATGACAACTTAAAATCAGCTCTTTACCCTGTCCACCACTTACACTCTCTAAGGAGATTTAGCTTCCCCAAAATCAGGAGTTAACGAGGGGACACGTTGAAAACCCCTGTGTGTGCTGCAGGAAGGATGCTCTCACCTTCCAAGGATTCACTTTGGGCACCCCTGGCACATCTGATCCCCTGAGCTCCCCTGGGCTCCCTCTGAGCCCAGTGGTGGGAAACTCCTCCAGAAAGGATCCAGGCTGACACACTTGTGGAGGAAAGGAAGGACAGCAAGCCCAGCAAATTGTCCTCCTGCCTTAGGTACCAGCAAATCTTCCACAGCTCTGAGCCCAGGACACCTAATTGGGACACAGATATATGGAAATCCAACTTAACATAGGCAATAGCCACAACTGTCACATCATTTATTGATCAGAATAAATGTTTAATTTTGCATTTAGTTGAAGGCTGCACTGTGATCAATAATTTATTTGCCAGTTGTGGTTATTTTACATGTCCAGTCACCTTTCTACATGAAAAATAACCAGAACAAGCATATTATTTTTTCATTCAACTCTGAACCTGAATCTGAAGAATGGTCTGCGCTGAGACCTCCCTTTGTTTTTTTTTTTTTTTACTTTCTTCTGTTGAAATGCTCAAATTTGAATTTCAGCTCTTAAAAGTAAGCAAGAACCATGCTTGGTGTCCAAAGGAAAATAAAAGGGACATTTTTTCATCCTGTCAAATCTTCTAAAAGACACCAGAAGGATTGTAAAGAGAAAGAGCTACATGTACAGAAGAGAAAGTGGTTCTGATGGTGAAGATGACTCCTTAAAAAGTAAAAAAAATGCTTATTGGATCTCTACCAGTATGGAAAATCTTAACTCTCTGAATAATGCAACAGCTTAAATAAAGAATTTAAAGGAGCTGAAGTTACTCTGGGAGATTTTCCTAAATCTTCCAGCTTTTGAGGCTGCAAAGGACAGCAGAGGCAGCTGTATCTTTGTAATGTTCACACAGCACTTGGGTTGCTTCCTTAATAAATCCTGAAGGAAAGAAAAAAAAGAAAAGCATATAATAATTCTTTGCAAAATTTCAGGTAACTAGTGCTGAACATACTTTGTACTCTCAGGGAAGCTCTCTTTTTTCTGCCTCCTATCTGCCACTGCGTTTTTTTCAAGTGTGCAAAATCTGTAGGGATCTATTGATTTTTTTCCCCCTTGTTCCTCAGTATGAAATAGAAAGGGTGTGAGACAGGTAATTGCTGATCTCATCCACTCTACATCTAGGGACAAACCTATTTTTCTTAGGATAATGGTAGAGTCTCACCATATAAGCAATATTTGAGATGTATTAAAGCCACCTAGCCATAAAGAAGTTGAATGCTTCAGTGACAAAATATGTATAAGAAACTTTACTTAATATTGACATAATATTTCTAACATAAATACTGAGACTAATTATGAAATCAACCCTAGTCAAAGCCAATTATACTGTGGGTTAGTAAGTACAATCACAACAGCTATTTATAGTGACAGAAATACCATAAGTATATATGAAAGACTATATACAGATGGTGAAAAAGATTATGCTTGGCATAACTCAGAGAGACAAATTAAAATGGATGTCTGTAAATAAACCAGAGAAAGTAATATTACATCACTAAAAATGCTCTTTCACTTAAAGCCAAACTATATCTGACATGATGGGAGCAGCTTTACTTATGTGTGTGTGAGTGTGGATTTCTGGACATAACCACAGTGCAACTGCCACGGTTTTTACATTTGGATGACAGCAGTCTAAAATACTGCTGGTTTCTTGGCATGTATGCCTTTGGTCCTTCTGGGAAATATGAAATATTAGTACTCATACAGAGTAAATTGATTCAAAGTGATTTTAATAAAGTTTAGTATGTGTTTGGCAAAAAGCAAACCCTTTCCTTTGCTACATGAGAATAACCAGAAATATGCAGACTCACACCAAACAGATAAATGGCTTCATATACATTAGGATGTTATCAAGTCTGAATTTTCCATTTAGAAATTTTATTATGCCTACTTACATTTTTGTCCCCCATTATGAACTGAGATTAAATGTAACACCATCAATTTATAAGCAACATGATGTGTAGAGCCAGTTATCATGTTAATGCTGACTTCTGCTGTCTGTCATCCTTGATTGTCATTTACAGACATTTACTTTTACAAGAGCATAAAATGATCCCAAAGTAGTCTGTTACTGAAAAGCAATACAATATACTGTGGCTCTCATTACTCTGGTTCCCTAAATAAGTTACAGTAAAATTTAAATGGGCATGTTATGGATTGCTGTCAGTGGTTTGCTGTCATTAAATTTTTGTTTATGATTGTGTAACTATATTTATCTGTCAGACCTGAAGTATTTTCTTAGCTGTCCTCTGATAGTTGTTTCACCCAATCACCTTGTCCAGCAGCACTTCAGAAAAATTACAA
Organism: Acridotheres tristis; assembly: GCA_037013685.1. NCBI lineage: Eukaryota > Metazoa > Chordata > Aves > Passeriformes > Sturnidae > Acridotheres > Acridotheres tristis. Next base: position 8,153,200 of record CM072888.1, on the reverse strand, counting down.
AGAAAGTTTTAGTTTCACTTTAAAATTTCTGATTTAGCATGCAAGGTGAAAAAAAACCTTGAAGGCAGCCAAGGTACCTTGTGAACACCAGAGCTATGCTGGAGATAAACCTTGGTGCTTCTTTTTGAAGGAAAGCTGCTTGCCAAGTACTCTTGCACATGACTGTTCAAACTGCAGAAAGATCTAAGCTGGAAAAATTATATCCATATAATGGTAAGTGGAGGGGCATTGGTGGCATATATTAGTGTAATAAACACGTTGTCAGCTGCTATAAGACTAGAAAGAGCCATTACCATTAAAAAGTATTTTTTAATCAACTGTGCCAGAGAAAGTGACAGTCAAATGTCATGAAGAAAATGATAAAAAAATATTTTATTCTCTCATGTTAATATCTACTAGTCCTCACAAAACTGGGAACATTCCAGAAGTTTAAAGAGTCACAAATCCTTGAAAATTCTGAAAGAATGGAAAGAACAACTGGGAACAACAGACCAGTCAGTCTGACCTTTGATTACAAGTGGAAATATTGCCCATCAGCTGGGCTTCAAAGAGCACAGTGAGTGTCTTTGGTGGGCTGCTGGATTTGAGCAGTAAATGGTGTCATATACTGAGATTCTTCCAAGGTATTTGCTTTAGTGTTTACAAAGTGGTTTACAGAAATGGCTAGACCCATCTGTAACTACTAATCATCAAGGGTAAAACAGGAATTTCACAGAACTAGATTTAAAGGATCAAGGGATATCTTTACCAACACAGCTATGGAATCTCTGAAGTCACATCTAGCAATATCACTACTGAATGAACTTCTCAGCAAACATTATTTCCTACTGTGATCTTTAGGATATAAAATCCTTCTTATTAAAGCCCAAGAAAAACATTAACAAAGTATGAGCCTTCCAGAAGAGAAGGATAAGAGAACTAGTGGTTCCTTATGATCCCAACTTGCATGAAATTTGGAAGCAACTATTTTGTCTGAATGAGGTCTCTGCATCTGACATTTGGAAATAATTTTTTTTCTTCTTTTTTGGCCAAAAAACATTAGACATCTGCCACTGCTTCCCTGGTATTAGAAAGGTCATTATACCATAGGCAGCAGGAACTGCTGAACTTCAGAAATCTTTTGGCACTCACTAATAGGAATCTGAAAAAATATCCAAGAACTAGCCAAACATGGTCTCTTCAGAATAACAGGCTGGAAAGATGAGAAAACCATGGCCTCAAAAGGGGATCATGTGAAGTGGGCAGGTTTGTTTATTGATCTTATAGTGAGAACTTTCTTACTTCCATAACCAATAATCATAACTTTGCCAAGGAGCTGACTGAATTGGTTGTGCTCATTCAACTGTCTGTCATTACTACTGGCAGGAGGACTTATTACACATTTTGTTCAGCCATGAGTCAAGCTAAATCCAATGTCACTTTTAACCTCAGGAAAGGAATTGAAACAACCTCACACCCTCTAAGTCATACTATATATAAATTCTTGGAAGGGTCTTGATGGAGTTTATCTTCCTTGTCTGATGTCCTTGGGCACACCATCCAATTGAAAATCTAGCCCTGTTGCAAAAGAAGCATTCAAGGTTTGGATCACGATTTTTAAAAATATAAAAATAGACATATGTTATGTATTTTATATGTTCATATACATATTTGCATATATGTATTTAAAAGCAAACAAATCTGAGAGAGCTCTAATAGGAAGACTACAGCAAATTTGTTCCACTGTAGCCATTCAATTTCCTGAGATCAAAGTATCATCATATAGCTGAATTATACTTTATAAATAGGATAAGAAGTAAGGAAAATACCAAGTATTTGATAATATATGTGATTAGATTTATGTCCAGATTCTCAGTTGTGAAATTTTTCCAAGAGATATCTCTATGTGTCTAAAAACAGCTGTAAAAGTGTTATTTTTACATTTCAGTAAAAACTGCCTAAAGGTGCTGCTCAAATTCCAAGTCTGACCATGTCATGGACAACAACCTGGCAGGGTCTCGCTCACTCAATCCCTCACCTGCAGGGTCCTGGAGGGACAATGGGAAGGGTAAAGGAAAGAAAACACATCAGCTGAGATAAAGACAGTTTAATAGGGAAAGCAAAAGCCACAAACACAAGCAAAGGAAACCAAGGTATTAATTCAGTGCTTCCCATGGGCAGGAAGGTGTTCAGCCATTTCCAGGACAGCAGGGTCCCATCATGGTGACTTGGGGAGACAAAATCATCACTCCAAATGTTCCCCTTTCCCTCTTCTTCCCCCCAGTTTATATACTGATATATAATGATGTCATATGGTCTGGAATATCCCTTTGGCCAGCGGGGGTCACCTGTCCTGGCTGTGTCCCCCTCCCACCCTCCCAGACACTCCCACCTTCCTCACCAGCACAGCTGGCATGAAAAGCAGAGAAGGCCTTGGCTCAGCAATAACAAAAACATCTCTGTGTTATTTATTTGTTCAGCACAAATCCAAAACACAGCCCCATAGCAGCCACTGGGAAGGAAATCAACTCTACCCCAGCCAAAACCAGCACAAGCCTGCTATTAACTTGCTCATTTATTTAATAAGACTTGGAGGATGCAATGTATATCAGATATACAGCACTTCTCTAGCTGCATCCTTGACAAAACTTTCTTTCTGATGCAGTACTCTCTGTTTCCCTTCTTCATTCCCTTCCTTAAAAATGTGGATGCCTATTGCTTAAATGACCCTCTATAAGAATGGTGTTCTGCACTTCAGTACTCCTGCTGAAACCAGGTGCCACTTCCCCTCCCTCAAGTGGAGACACAAAAGGCAAAGAACCCGTATTGAGATAAGAACAATTTAATGGAAAAATCAATGAGATAAGAGAATAAACAGTAACAGCGACAATATTAATAATAATAAAAGTGTACAAAAGAGAGAATGATTCACACGAAATTTTTTTTTTTTTAAAGTGCTCCCCATGGAGCCTGTGTGGAACCCACAACGTCAGCCACACTTCCCCAGCTGGAAGAAACCCATTCTCCCATTCTCCCTGGAGGAACATCCCCTTCCCCTGCCCACAGCAATGACGTGAGGTCCTACAGAAACCTCCAGGTCCTGACCAGGCCCCTTCCTGGCTACTGCAAAAGTTAACTCTGTCCTGGACAGAACCAGGACATCCATCTACTCCTACCTACATTTTTTTGAGCAGACAAAGCCTTTATTAACTCTGTTTCTTAATCGTTACCAGTTTCAGAACATATTGTCTTTTCTGGCTATCATAACTAATTTATGTGCCAGAGAAATTAAAAATACATTCTGCCAAGACATAAATATTCTTCTTTACTTGTAGATAAATTGATACATTTAATATTACACTGAGTTTTTAACTGATACCTTAATCTAATTAAATGAGCACGGTTCCTATTTCATTATTTGAGACTGTTTGACAAGAATTGTTTTATTTTAACTACCCCTTGCAGAGATGATTCATGAAATTTTTTGGCATATTATAATTTCTATATGCTTGCATTTGCTTATTAATGGTAGATCTAAATAAGCCCAGTAGGATAAGGATAAAGAGGGAGTGGGCAAAATGGGGCAAAATATCACCTTGTTTTTTCACATTTTCTATGTATGCTTTTTTTTCCCCTTACATATTACTTGAAAAAAATTAATCTTTTTTTTTTTTCAGTAGTACAATGAAATTGTTTTCACTTCATGTAGTAGACATTGAATATTTGACTTAAATAAAAAACCATAATATTGTATCAATGATTTAGTAATGAACCTGGTGGTGAGCAGATATGAGTGAACAATGAGTTGCAATGCACTTACTGAAAACCTGCCCTGTAAGGCACTAGAGCATTAAGGCAGAAGTTTATCTTAATCCCTTTTATTTTAGGTGATAGTCCAAAAAAGTTAAGAGGTTACCCATCTATCAACACTCTTTTAGGGGTTCTCCCTCTCCCATTTTCTGCAGCCTGTTGGATGTAATTTCCCAATAAGATGCACAGGTGCTGTGCTAATGAGAAACACTCAGATGATGGGAGAGAGCAGATGCCATTTCTTCATGACCTCCTTCTGCACCAAACAATGGCTGCTCTGTAATTGCTCTGCAGTTTTAGAGAGGGGCTTGATGGGAGCTGAAGACCACAGGGATAAAGAATTATCCCTCTGCATTCACCCAGTTTTCAGCGTCTCCTATAATTCAGCTCCTGGATGCTGTTGGAGCCCAGGTACGGAGTTAGATGTTTCCCTCAGCCCACCCAGGATTTGTGGCCTTAGCACTTTGGTGCAGAATAGGAGCTTGAGCAAATGCAAGTTGCAGACAGCCCTGCATAAAAAATCCTCTCTTTAGCTCAAAATGAGAGCATAAACCCAAAAGACAAGTTAGCCCTGACTGCAGAATCTCTCCACAAGGCAAATTCCCAAAAACAAGTATGAAAATTAATCAAGGTTCTGAAGGCACCTAATATCACTGCAGTCATTGAGAATGATTTTTATTGTCCCTAATGAGCATTTTATAGATACTCATATCTGAGCAGTGCCTGAATCTTTCAAAATAAGAACCAGCATTTTCCCTGGAGAAGAAGCATATTGCTGAATGCAATCTGTCAGCACGTCGGGGCTGCTCAGGCTCCTACACTGTAGTAACAGATGATCAAGTCCTCTTCCATGTTTCATGAATTGAAGGTGTAAATCAGTTTAGCCATTAAATAAGTCAACATTCCTCTTATCTATCAGTTACTTTGATTTTATAGATAAAGGTATAACTTCTATTGCAAGTAATTAAAAAGGAATAATTTATTTCACAATGTAGTTTCTATCACAGTCTGCTTCAAGCCTAAAATGAGGGCAACCACTAACAGTAATTTTTGCTTTTCTAATCTATTCTCTCAAGAGAGGAATGTGATTTCACTTTGATTTTTCATTTCCATAACAAGTACTGTGAAGTTTTTCATATAGTTAAATATAGCTAGTCCTGAAAAACTCTAGGAACCTGACCCTCTCCTTCTCCTGACATGGAAATAGAAAATTGCAGATAGCCTTCTCATTTGAGTTCTTTAATGATGAATAATCAAAAGAAGCTCCCTTGGAGTACCTTAAAAACAGCATTATTTTTATTTAAAAGGATGCTTCCATTGAATGACAAAGATTAAAAATAGAATTGAATTCACTTCATTCTAGCAACACTAATACTAATTTCCTAATCTTCATCTTTTCTCACTTTAACCGTATTTCCCCTTCTGTAAACTATTTATTGGCTGATCATTATTCTTACATTCCAGCAGCAGTTTAAATTATATAAATAAGGCATGCTATTTATCCACAACATTTCTGTGAATTTCTTTTGCTAGTCAATCATCAAGAAGAAGTTTAAGACAGAGCTTTTTCTTCACTGGTACATCATCGCTGAATGTTCCCTGGTGATTCTAGGCAAGAATCATACAGACATATATTTTAAGATACTCAGATGTGAGCATGTGTTTCATTTCTGCCCTGCAATAATTCTTGCTGCCTTTAAAAAAGTTTAACAGGTGGAAAATATTATTATATACTTGTATGATGAAACAGCATTATATTTCTGTAAGGCAGTACTGTTTATAGCACCTGGTTTTCTACCTTTGTTTTTTTTAATCTTCTATGTTGATTTGGAGCAGACACTGCAGACGAGGATGCAGCTCCTGCTGCTCTTAGCTGTGGAATTAAGGCACTCAGCTTAGTGCTGCTCTTTGGCTGGCCTAATCATCAATTTACCCATTATGCTGCAAATCAGCATTTTCCCCTCTTTAAAAACGTCCAGACAAGCACACTGACACCTGATGTACTCCATGCTATGATCATGGGGAAGACAGCTGATCCCACAAGCATTAAGCCAGTTGTCAGGACACTGCAAGGATGTGTGAGCACCCGCTGAGCCAAGCCAGCTTGGAGGGAGGATCAGCAGCTTCCAGCAGTGTAGAGTGCTGTGTGTGGGCAGCTTCCACACAATCAATTAGGTACCCAGGGAGAGGAAGGGTTCAGTTCTTAAACTAGCAGCTTTTCCTTCCTTACATGTCTAATCTCTGCCACGCAAACTCAATTCCTTAAGCATGGCGTGTGACAGGGGGTTTATCCACATACTTCACACAAGAAAGGCTTATGACTCCAGTTCTTAGCCAAAAGAATAAAGAATAAAAGGACACCCAGAAGACCCCTGGTACTTGACAGTATCTTTTTGAGCAAAATCACCCTTTTTCATTTTTAAAGCCTCAAGGTGAAAACACAACATACTTCCCTTGAAAGTGCAAATGTGGAAAAGCAGGCTACAACTTTCTCAGATCTCACGTGTGGATTCCTCTTGATAAATGTTCATCTGAAAGGATATTCCTGGATTTGGAAAGTCTTTATAGGGTGGAGAACTAGTCTTTCCAAACGTTAGGTTACTTTCATTTTGCGAGGGAACTGTATTAGGAAAGAAGAAGTATTAGATCTTGTATCAATTGATTAAACCATGCTTTTCGTCCTGACATAAAATTTGGAATAAAACATTACTGAAGAATAGTCTCTCTTAATGCAAACAAGTCTGCTGGCATTATCTTGTGCCTTTAGCTCTCTCATAAGAATCTGAAGATTCTTCCTTGTTCCTTGTAGAATGGATTTTCTAACGGAGAAACACCAGTGTCACCCACCTAAAAATTATACACAATTTTTCACTTGGTTGGGTCTGTACCTTCTGCTGCTCTCTAATTGATACTTAGGAAAACACTATTCTGCTTTCTGCCTGCCTTTCATGAACAGACAGTTGGAGTTTAAAATAAATCCTGTTAAGTTCCAGGAGTGGATGATTGCTTTCTCATTCTTTGTTCTATATATGCTGGTGGTCACTCAATTTATTCTGTCCTTTATCCTTTCTATTTCAGATGTCTTTCCACTTATTTTCCTCCCAATTTCTGGTGTGAATTTCCACTTGCTGGCTGGAATTCAGAAACAATGTACCTGAGTAAAGACCTCCAGAAAAAGATTTTTGCCTAATTGCAGGATTGCAGATGCTGGAGCTATGCCCAGACAAAGCCCTGCCCATGTTGCTCTGTCCCTCCCCGTTGGAAGGAAGTGATTAGACATGATGGTGGCAGCTTTCACTCTGCCTCTGATGCCCCAGGACACCTCCCTGGAGGGGTCCAGCCACTCCTGAGAAAAGGCAAGGTTCAGGAAGTGGGGCCAGGGAGCAGCAGCTTGTCTTTTCTTGTTCACAGTGGTAATTTCACAAAATTACAAAAACAAAACAGAAAGGTGGGTGACAGGGCTCCTTGAGGGATGTGGTGGATGCCAGTCTCTGGAATGTGGGTGAGAGGAAATGAAAGGGTAGAAAAGAGGTACAGCACAGTATAAACTACATATTGAATGGAATGCAGATACTTGAGGAAGAGAAAATTCAGAACAAAGCAGAATGCAACTGAATAACGCACCGTAACTCATCCTGATTCCTTGGACTAAAAGTAAACAGACTTGAAATCTCTTTTTACCTTCAAAGATTCCCTTCTATATGAGTGACTAAGAAAAAAATAAACCAGATTAAAAGCACTTTAAATGCACTATGGCTGTAGATAGAAATTAAAACTTCCTCTGCTAAGGGCAGCAGCAGTTTACAAATGCAGAACTGGAAGACCATGCACCGCAAACCCCACGGCCAAAGTATCTGGGAGCCTGCTTTGGGGAAAAGTGCTCACGTTGTTCCATATTTCTTTTTTCCAAGCACCTAATTCATTATGTTATCCAAACAAGCAGCACAGTGAAGAAAGTGGAATAAATGAGTGTTCACTGTCCCAGGAAGGCAAGAATAAGGCTTCTTCTCCACACTGTCTCAGCTGATATTCGTATACACAGGCTTGAATGCCTGGGCTATCAGCAGTAAAACAAAATAAAAGTAACTCCTCTCTTTGAGAATGTGAGGAATCAAAATACATAGAGTACCTGAGATGAATTTCAACAACAGGGTTAGGTTTGCAGATGTTCTTGTTTGAGGTGGATTATTTTAGCCCAGAAAAATAGGCTTGTGCTCAGTACTACCTTTCTTTCCCATTACAGAGTCCGCTGTTTGAGGGGCAGAGGGAAAGAAGAGACGTTAGGAGCTATTTACGTGGAGAAAAAATAGAACAGACATGACATAAGAAGGAACGTGCACCACACTGAGCTCTCAGAATGTATTCTTTGAAATTGCGGCTCTGTGCAGTTATATCATCTTGGCAGCTGAAGTAATATTCTGTGCAATTATCCATATTAGGGAAACTGTAAAAAATAGAAATGGCTCTGTTTATAGCTTCATTCTAATACACTGAGTGGTGGACAGCCACAGCTCAATTGGCTGCTGGGTGTCAAGGATCGCTTCAGACATTTGGATCATGAGAGATTCCAAAAAGCTTTATCAGCTTTCAGCTAGTGGGAGTTGCCCTGCTGAAATCCAAACATGATTTGCAGTTCTCTGGCCAACCTTTTATGGGAATAAGACTGTGTTTATAAAAAAACCTCTGTGCAGTTTGTTTTATCATGTCACCACAGACTGGAGAGTGGATATGAGGGGAATGAGCTGTTGTTAGTATTAGTAACGGTAAAATGCTTTTCAAGGGAAATAATTTCATTTGAATACTGTATTTAAAATCGAAAATATATATATGTAAACCCTCCTGCCTTGAAATATATTGTATCTATTTCATGCCCCCTAGTTATGGAAAGTAACAGGAGAAAAATAATGAAACTCAGTCCTCTGTTTTGTATCTATACTGATGTGATTGATCTACAGATTTGTATGTTTGTTTTTTGATTACTAGGTTGGATGCATCGGGAAATTGTGGTGTAAGAGGCAGGAGGTAGAAGAATGAGGATAAGCAGCATTTACTGATGTGTTTCACTCATTGAAACAAAAAGTAGTATAGAGCATTTCTAACAGAAGGCTGCCTAAAGCAAGCTATGAAGGTAATGTGTCTGTAATGCGAGCTGAAGACAGATTTGTGAGGAAAATTTTACATCATCCTTATGAGGATGGCTGCCTTTAAGGTAATTCACTGACCTTCCTTCTGAAGAGTCTCTTTGAAAGCCACTAAGCCACATCCACCCCTGAAGCCTTGAGTTTAGGGCTTAAATAACAATTATGACTGTTTATGTTTTACTGGCACACATCACCTACACAAATACAGACAATGATCAGCCTGGATCCTCTGGCAAATTAAAAAGAGAACATAATCCTCAAACACTCCCTCTTGCACGATGCCATTCTTCAGTGCTGTTCCAGTTGGGTGGTGTGTGAGGGGAGGGAATGTATTCTGGTCAAAGTTACTTCCTTTTGGGGGGGGATTTTAACCCTGAGGATACAGCAAGAAATAATCATCCATTCTGAGATTTGTAGAAATGCAGATCCCTCACTCTCACAGCATGGAACTGATGCAATTCCCAGAATAACCATCTGTGAACTGGGTGCACACCATTTCATTTTGATAGTGTCAGTCAGAGGGCAAGAAACCTTTTTGGCTGCTATGAAAAATCATCCCAAAATCTGTCTCTAGACAAGAGCATACAGCAAGCATAAAGCAAAACTCAGGAATATGCATATGCACCTTAGAAGAAGACTTAGCTTGGATTTTACACAGTTATTTAAAATTCCCTACTTCTTAATGGAGACTGAAAACCTACTAAAAACATGCTGGATGAAGGTGAGGAGATAAACTCATCCTCAAAACCCACCATTCAGTTCCTAATGGGTTCACTGATGTTTGAACTAAACACTGATACTTCTTCAAAGGGAATTTACCTTGATGGTGTTTCTCTCTGTCTGTATTGTTTAGGAACCTCCCACAGCCAAAATGTCTGGCAGGAATCTGCTTTGCTATCTCAAGTCACAAGCCTGGATTGGGTCAGAGATTCTTAGAGATAAAACTTGCCTTAGTTTCACTCCTCTCCAAGTCCCAGGACAAATAATAATTAATATTTACTTAATAAATTTTAAAACATTATAGCCAGCTTCTTTTATCTAAATTCAGAACAAGGGACCTGTTACTCTCTGAGGTGATAGGCACAATTTGCATGGCTGCAAATTCCCCCTCCAAGACTCTTGTAAAAGGACTGGAAGCTTGTTTTGTCCCCACATTGTTCCATGTTCCATAAAGTTTCGACAAAAGCAAGTGCTGACATTCTCTGTCATAGCCGCCTTCTCAGTAATTTGGAAGAAGTGTTTTCTATTTCTCTAGAGAAAATGCTTCAGTCTCAAAAGCTGTTTATTTTGCCTTTTGCTTCCTTCAGAAGAAAATAAAAATCTGTGAGATAAAATGAGTTGCAAATGTAATTGCAATAAATACATCAAAATAAATAAATAGCAGATATTTTCCATTTATGCTTTAAAGAAAACAATTTTACCAGGGCTCCATGACCTAGTAAAAAGCATATAAAAATCAAAGCCCACAGCAGTCTATTAAAAAAAAAAAAAAAAAAAAAGAGAGAAAAAAAAAGGCATTTGGTACCATCTGAAAAAAAAGAATGGTTTACCCAGCTTAGTTTAAACCCACAAAAACCCCTGTTGCTTGTTTTATTGCTCCTAGAGCATTTTAAGACCCCTAATTACAGTGAAGCCCAAAAGAGCCCATTTCCTTTTTACTTCTGTAAAGAAAAAGGAGGGGATTGAGGGCACAATTTTAGAAGCACATGTTGGCAAATATCAGAAGGACAGAATAGTTTCTGAGAGGCCATAAACCCACTAAAATCACAGTGCGATTTTACATCAGCAAGATGTAATAATATGAAGGCTGTACTGATGGGCAACAGTCCAGATGCTCTGGGATAGCATTCTACTGAGAGGGAAGATGTAAATTAAAAACCTGCCACATGCAAAAGGATAACTTAAAGTGATCATTCAGGAGAGAAGTTTCAGGGCAGTGCTCACAAAGGTGACACTGAAAAGTTTCAGTGTGCAAAAGCTTTCCTCTCGCTGCCTGAAATGTTGGTGGTTTCCATAGCATGATTATTTCTGTAATTGCTTTGTGTACCTAGTACTAATTTACCCTGGTAGCATATTGACCTTGTAGCACTTTAAACTTTGCACAGCTATTAACAGATTATGCCGCCACTTTGTAAATCGGTTTTCTGCTAGATTTTTTTCCCTTCCAAGAAGGCTTTTGTTTCTCAATATTTGCACCTCAAGGTATTTCTCTTTATTCATCCCTCTGTTCAAATATACTAAGGGCCTGTCAGGCTGGCTTTTGTTTCTACTGCCTAAAAACAGGATAGGAAATCCAAACCAACAGCAACATTCATGACCAATTTTCATTCAAAGCAGAATGTATTTTCCAATTGCTGAGCATCAGTTTGAAGGCTGCAGAAGTATGTTAAAATCTGAACACTCTAGAGACAAATGTCAGTACTAGAACCTGTCTCCTTAGCAAAAGTAAACTTGCACTTTTGAAATCTTCTTCAAAGTTTTGACTTTTCCCTTCTTTTTTTTTCTCATGCTGCTTTTTCCTTCCTTGAAAAAAATTTCCCAGAATTAAATGCAAGCCCTTCTTGCCTCAAATCCTTACTTGTCATTCTAACGCCCACTGCCACCCTAACACAATCACCTGTAGGTCCTAGCAAAGGTGAAAAAAGCCTTTTTTTGAGACCAAGTGTAAGATTTTAACCTGGAACAGTACTTCAATTTCCCCCCCCCTTTTTTTTGATAGATCCATAATCAGAAATTATGGAACTGAAGAGGAAATGTGGGAATTTATAAGCATGGTTGGTGAAGAAAGACTGTTTCTTGTGCCTATCATCCTACTAAAAGAATTGTTAATTAAAAAACAGATTCCACATTGTTTTCAACTAAACCAATACATTGAAAAACTGACATTATAAAGCATGATGTACTTGATTGATGTGACATTTTGGATTGGATGCTACAGAGAATAAAAATCAGAGGAGCAGTAAAATAATCTCAACATAAATTGATTTATGGTCAGCATATAGTTTTTTGTTGAGTTCACATTGATCAACTTGATCGTTTGCTATTTACTACCCTACTAGCTGAAAAGGAAGTAAAGGTCAAAGGTTATAAAATGGTGGCATCAAGAAACATTTTTAAGACATAATATTTTCCTGATATCTCAAAAGAATGAAGAAACACTGAGATGTTTGTGAAAGAACTATTTCATGTTTCAATAGTAGAATGTTAGAAACAGGATACAGCGTGGATTATTTAACAGTTGCCAAATAAGATGATTAAAAATATATTCAGCTGAAGACAGTTCTAGTTCAAGTTTCTAAATGTGTTTTTCCTTGCTTTTAGCTTTTCACATATGACATGTCTTTGGGCCAACAAGAGGAGATTTCAGCAAAAATGAGAGTTCATCTTAAATGGTGTGAAATATGAGATGGAAATATCTTGTATCAGTGCGTAATGCTCACTGTAAAAATATGAGCTATAAAATTTAATCTTGAATTACTTTATACTGCTAATGTTTTAGCCAATTTATTACAGCTGCACAGTTCTGGCACAGAGCACCAGAGCCATTAACTCCTCACTGCCTGTGTCACACACCCAGCAGGGATGGGGATCAGCCAGCTCTGCACAGGACATGGGGATAAAAAAAAAGTGCAGAACTCTCTTTGCCCTCATCAAAGGCAACTCTTCCACTGTGCCTTACTTAATCAAACTGGAGGGGAAACTGTGTGGCTCGTATCATGGGTTGTTCACTCTCTCTATATAATTATATAATTAATCTGTATATAATCTATAATTGGAAAAGACAGAGGCTAGTGCAGGAAATCTCAACCACCAAAGGTTCTCACCAGAGACCAGGTGATGACAGGTTGTCCTGAACCAGCAGTTGCACTGGAATGAGATCAATAGTTGGGCTCTCCAGATTTCCTTTGAGGATCAATCTTATTTAATAACTTTACAGCTACCCTTGGCATACAAAAATGTTGGATACTAATTTCATTTCTTCATAATACAATGTTGAACTGAATCAATAACAGCAAGACACATATATATATCACGGGGGGGAAAAAGGGATGGCACTGGGGATGTGCCACAGGTATAAAATGAGATTATATATTACAGGCTACTATCAATATTTTTTCCTATTCTCTTTTCCAGTGCCACAGAAAAATGTAACACAGGAACAGAGAGAAAAACTTCAGCCTCCCTGTATAACACTAATTTTTGGGTACTGTGTAACATGGTCAGGCAAAAAACAAATATAATCCAAGTATCTATCACACAAAGCATTTCCAGCAGAAATTGCCAAATGGCAGTGCAGCTATTTAAGTCACTGATGAAACCTTAAGTTTAAAAAATTTTAGTCCATCTAACATTTGCTGTTAAAAAAAAAAGGAAAATTAAAAAAGGGAAAAAAGAAGTTGGTTTTAATATGTAGGGAAGGACTGCTGGGGTGATCAAAGGAATACATCAAAAGTGAGTCTAAAAACAAGAACCTTTCTGGCCTTGGCTTTTCAGTCTAGCTAAATGCCAGAGGGGGGTAAATTGACCTACAAATATCCCAAGAGGAAAACAAGAGAAAGTAGAAGCATTTGTATTAAAGGAAAATAACAGGGTTTAAACAGGTAAGCACAAATGGACTTTGATCAATTTTAATATGGAAGGCATTTTTCAGTATTTAGGAATGGGAATAATGACAGTTCAGTGGCTGCACCTCCCAAACTCACAGTTCTATGTGTGATAAATGGGGAGGATCTGACTGATGCTTTATACCTTGCCATATAATGGGAATTTAGAATTACTTGAAGATATTTTTTCTTGGTGTTTTGTTTTTGGTTTTTTTTTGTAAACACTAGGACCTGATAAAAATCTTAAAAACACCAGTGTCATAAAAGAGTTAATTAAACATCTACAGTAAGGCTTTTATTCACAGTGGTAAATGTTATAATGAGGTAATGCCAGCAATGATACTGTCCAGTGCCAATAAATCTTCTCAAGCACATGGTGGTGACCTATCACACAGAAGACTGAGGATATACTCTGGTACTTTTTATCAATGCCCGAAAGACTTTATTTTTTTGATAAATTATTTTAGCTGAAGCATGTTCTGATGTTACTGCTTGCAATTAGCTCCTGCTTCTATGGAACAAACCCCCTCCTTTTGTGATGAATGCATTTCAGATCTCTTAGAAGTTCTCTTCTTGCTCTCATTTCTACCTTCCTCATACCATGTATGAGCAGCAAAAATACTTTGAAGAGTTGGGTCCCTGTTATCATGCAATTAATTCCAAATATAGTCCCATCCAGCCAGAAAAGATTGCTCTCAATAAGGAATGATGGAATTACAAATGGAGCCCATCCATTTGTCCTGTTTTCAGTTCATGATTTCAGTGTGAGGTAGATCAGAATGTCAGAAATACACATAAGCATTCTGCTCCTTGGTCTGGATTTACAAGCTCTGAAGAAGTGGTTTTGGTTCAAAGATCAGCTCTTCAATTAAAAAACTTGCAACAGCTCAAAAGAATAGAAAAGTCACAATCATTAGTTAGGAGAGAAAACGTAAATAAAAATAGGGAAGGAATTGCACCAGAAAATGCATCTTAGAATATTTAGCAGATTATTATAGTCATTACAAGGAGAATTTAGTTCTTCATCTTTATGTCCCTCTAAGGAGTTACAGATTGTCTACAGCTTTCTAATGGCCCTACCTGTTGTCTAATAATGACCAGGCCACTGAAATGCTAAAAATCCCAGTCTGAATCTTTCAGCAAGCCTTTGTAACTCACCTCGATGAGCCACAGCATCCTTGATCCTGTGCCTATTATTCTGCCCTTTCATTACAGTATTACTAGTCATTGAAGCTTTTCTTTAATGAACTAAAGAATTCAGTCTGCAGGAGCACTGCACTATGGTTCATAATTTAGATCTCTCCCATACTTTACATTTTGATCATGCTCAGCTACACAAGGGCAATAGTCAAGTTAGCTTAATAATAGCCAGAAGAAATGCCTCTAATCCAATTGGTCACAAGGCACATATCACCAAAAACAATTTCTTTATAATTAAAAGGTGCTCGCGGGCACAGTGAAAGCTTGGAAGTTGCCCAGGGATTTTGGGGGAAGTGTGTGGATTTTTTTTTCCCATAGACAGCAACCACACTGAAGCAATTTCTGAAACACACTGATAAGCTTTGCCTTTGAATTTACATTAAAGAGCTCAATAGTTGCTACCTGTGAGAACAGCTCATGCTTCTAAACTGACTTGTGTCCTGGAGAGATTAAGGACACAAGGCCTCCAGGAGATTAGCACATCACTTGGTTTAAGTGACACCCAATCCATTTTATTGACATGGCCTCTATCCTGCAAAACAAGCACTTTTTAAGTGAAACATCATGAAAATTGGTGTGGCTTTGTGGCCCAGTGTATAATGGCTTTTCATATGCAATTATTGGCCACTATTGGCAGGTCTGCAAGGCGAGCAGGCAGCAGTGGCTATAGATGCCTTGTCAGTCCATGCCACCGCATACTAATGCAGCGGGGCATGCCCACGGGAAACCTGCATTGTCTTCGCATTTTACTGGAGCCTCCTGACTGACTAAGGACTTTAAAGCCCATTCATTGCATCAAGAAGATTATTACGCTGAATTGTTGCAATGTTGGTTTCAGAGTGTGCTGAATCACAAGGCCACTCCAGTCTTCAATCACATTTCGTAATTATTTATTTTCGAGCCTTTACTGGGAGAAAGAAAATTAGCATGTAGGTGAAGAGCTCTTTCACCTCCTTTTTTAATGCCATTCTAGTCACGGGGTGCAGTTTGGATGTGCCACTTGCTGCTGAGTAGCTGCATAGAGGGAATGAGAATAATTATTGAATTGAAACTGTGCACCAGCTTGGGAGATCTGACGTTTCATAAGCCTGCCTGCCAGCTACCTGGATTCCATTATGCTGGAGAAATAAGCTTTTTACTAACACTTTGGAAAATAAATTTTCCATTCTTTTCTCTTCCTTTTGATCTATAGCATAAAGAGGCTGCATGCACTGAGGTTGATAGGATGCATGAAACTACTCTGTGCTGATGAGAAGAGTAAGCAGCATTAAAGCACACACACATACACAGACAGACATTTTATCATCAGGCAGTTCTACAGCAAAGCCATGAACTACAGCTAACTAAAATGCAGTGAGATATGTTAATCCAAAATGAAAGCAAGAAAAGAATGCAATGCAATTTTATGCTAAATCATTTTAGCAGAGGTATGGAATTATTAAACATGAAAACTGAATGCAGGTGGTCCTCTTCAAAATGTCTGTATAAAATCAGGTCCTTTTTTTCCTTGTTTTTCAATAAAACTGAACTCTTCATTTTGGCCCTCTAAGTCATAACCAAGTATCAAAATTGGAGGATATACAAGTGGATTCCTTCTGGTTCTGGAAATAACCTGACAGCCATAAGAGCCAGCAGGAACTTTCACAACCACTGCATGCACTGCATCAATGCCACAGCCTAAGCTGGCAGCATCTGCCTGAGAGCAAGTCTTCAGGAAGAGTGGGTAGTGAATTCATATCTGCACAAAATTAAAATTAATCCACCTACATCCTTTTTTTTTGTAGTGCTGTAAAATCGCAATATTTTTGCATAGAAATTTGAAAAATTCTTCCAAGTGTTTTTCTAAACAAAATAAGACAACTTACAATTCATCCTTCATGAAGGTTGGAAAAAGGATGAAGCAGGAGCATTATGAACCTAACCATTCTAAGCCAATCCAAAATTCTAAAAGTGACCAAAGAATATAGAATATCTTACCTTTTTGCATTAATATTACATTTTTTTCCTTAGTTCCTGAGAAAGGCCTATCCAACACTTCTTTAGTTTCAAAAGTAGAAGGAAATGAACTAGTTGAAAGAGTGACAAGCTTGCATAACGAGCTCTGTTAAGAAAATACCTTATTTAATCAGGGATTTTAATATCCAGGTCACAGAATTCCTTCTGGTTTTGCAGTGAGAGTGCCAGGCTTCTTGAAGACTGATTGATGACAACATCAGCTTTCCTAAAGGGTGTGAAAGGTACAATTATCATTGCATTTGAGGGTTAGCCAGTGCCTATTGCACCTCCTGCCTGATTGGTATTCTGGTGCTGCAGATCAAGGCAAAAGGTCTTGCCATGGTTGGGCCAACTGGATGTCCTTACATTTCTAGTGACTGCATTCATGTTTCTTCATTGCTTCTGTTCTTATTTGAAAGAACAGCATTTATCTCTTCAGGGACTGAACAGTGAAAATCTTGCTTTTATAGAGAGGTCAGAGATAAAAATTTAAGTAAATACGAACTGACAGGAAAATATGTTCTTTTTCTTATCTCATTCCTTTTCTATTTAATTTCCTTACCACGCTGTATGCTTTGTGGTATTTATGAGTCTTTGTCATAGTTATTAAATAACAGAATCCTTGTCTTTCCTGGTCGGCTAGTATGAACATTTTTATCTTTGCAGCCATTGTTAGAGCATTTGTCCCATACAAAAATCTCTATTGCCCGAGCACTAGTGCCTCTGACTTAGAATGAACTCGTGTTTGAATAGCACATCAGAGCATCTTTCTCATGCATAACTCAAAAGATAGCATCACAGAATCATTTATGGGCTGCAGGTTTAAGAAAAATAATCGCAGGTTTTATCAGAGAATCATAGAATGTCAGGACACAATGTTTGAGGCAGTGATGCTTGCAGGCACAGAGCTGATGGAATCCTGCATGCACATTCAAAGGAAAATCTCTCTGGTGATGTTTGGCATTTTCCAAAGGAGAGAAGGAGAAAGGAAAGGGAAAAGAGACAATGTAGAAAGGTAAGAAGAATGGGAAGGAGGGAGAATTAGAAAACTCTAATGAGAATCTCTCAAGGATAATATTGGAAAGATTCTCTATGAAGCATTTCAAAATAATGAGGTAAATCTCTATTTGGGTTTATCTCTTCCAGATCCAGTATTTCTCAAGATCAGACACTTGCCTTCAATGGGTGACTTCATCCTGTACACATCTACAAGCCTATTTCAGCAGATATATATATACTTCTTTTTTTTTCCTGAGGAGCATTTAAACAATTTTATTCCATTTATTCCACTTCAGAAAAAAACAAAACAAAACAAAAAAAACAACATTGGCATGCTTGATCTGCTGGAACTCATGTAACAAACTTGACTATCACTACTAGAGGTCACCAGACTTCTGTGATGACAAATTAACTGAGAATCTTCCTTTCTGGCACTGCTATACACAAACACACCTCACCCTCACACACACACACACACACACACACACACACACACATATATATATGCATATCTATGTCCAAAGGGGAGTAGAAATACTTGCACTTGCTATCTAAATGCAGCAAATGCTCTCCTGCACGATACTGACTACACATTTCAAAAATACATGACCTGTAAGTCTATTATTCCGTACATAAGTGAAAAAGCCATGGGCCAGCTGTAACTTACAGAAGAGTAAGCATTAAAAGGCAATTTTAATTTATACATTCATATTTACTGCTTCTAACGTATCTTCAAAATTTTTTAAAAGTTCACTTAATATTTTAGATCTGTAGAAGATTTATGTATATTGTGAGAAAATAATTACAATAATTTCATGTCTGTCCTTGCTGTATCTCAATTTTACATGACAGATAGCATCGAGGACCATCTCTTATCACAAGTCCTAGAGTTCACAGACTATGCAGGTCAGGAGGAAACACAGATTGAACATACTTTGCAAATCACAACAATAAATAAGCATGAAGTGCAATGAAATCAGAATCCCTCATAACTGTGAGAAAACCTAGAAATTTTGCACAGTCAACATGACACAAACATCTCACGTTCAACTTTAAAATATGTCTCACAAATTGAATCCAGAACTGCTGTATTATTCACTAACATTGTGGAAAAGTACTCAATAAAATGGTGAATATCATATTTTTGAGAAAGTGTGCAATATTTTTCTTCCTAAAAATGTGTTCATCCTGTTGTGAAATTGCAAGGAAAGATAGGGGATATTGATTTAAAGCTCTCAATGGCAGTCTATTTTCTAGTGGTAAGTACAAGAACCTCCATAGTATTCTCCATGTATTTTCAGGATTAGTTTCTAAGGATTTCTGATGGCTTGGGACAAGCTTAACAATTCCACCTTACAAGCACTTGTATGGGCTGAAATTAAAATGCATACACACACAAATACATGCATAGACATACAAACACAAATAACTAAATAACAACAAAAATTGTGAACCCTAGCTTTTTACTGGCTTCCAAATAAAGAAATTTGATAGAAGAAATACTACCTTAATCTCTCAATTTATCACATTTATTCCAATACACACGCTGCCTCTATAAATAAGAAGCTTAAGAGCAAGGAATATTATAAAGCAATAATAAACTTTCAAAGCTAATGCTAAGACAATTTACATGACTATTTAAAATCTGCCTCCATAGTTATTATGTCATCGTGTATTATTCAAAAATAAGGATTTCAGTAAAATTTTATTGAACCCTCATTGTTTAGACTGAAGCAATAATGGCTACAGAAGTCTCAGAAAATCTTGTCTTTGCAAAGCATTAACAGAGGGGCAGAAAACCTGTGTGATGCCACGTTCTCTTGCACTGCAATTATGAGAAGCTTTGTTCCTGCAGTCCATCTCTCTCTCTCTCTCTCTCTCTCTCTTTCAAAGACCAAATGCACACTTTGCATTACATGGGAATTACTCAGTGGCAGTTGTTATTTATGCAACTCTTACACAGATGTATTTGGCAGCTATCTATTTAATCAATACCATAAATGTAAATGTTTCTCTGAAATAACCTCTCTAGGAATGAAGGACAGCTCTTCCACAAGACCACATCAGATAAAAGAAATCATAGCTATAGGGTGTTTCCTACACTGTAAATTAATCTTCTCCTAATCCATTGCCAGGCAAACCTCAGAAGAGCTTATGAATTAATTGCAGAGCATTTTGATTCTCTTCCTCCCCAACCCATTCTAAAATAGCAAATCATTCTTCCATGTGACAACAATGAAACTGTTCTATTAAGAGTACAGTTCCTACATACCAAAATCCTCCTTGATTCGTGCAAGGAATACAGAAGACAGGTGATGATGTTGAAGAGGGTGATATAACCCATTTGGGAACTGATTTCTCTAGGAGCCAGTTTCACCTTTTTTGAAATGCAGGTCTGTGGAAGTCACTGTGCTAGGTCACTATTTCATTCAGGGAAAGCTTTCCCACTTATCTGGCCTGGGTCTGCTGGAAGGAAGGTAATGAGGTGAAGGGAAGGATGCAGAAAAGCAGAGCAAAGTTAAAAGCTGGTGATGAATATACAGGAGTTGGGTTTGGTTTCCAAAATCAGCTCTCACAGCTATGATTCACAAGCATGCCTAATTTAACACCTTATTGATATGAACAACAGAAATTTATCCTGGGAATAAAAGGGGGCCAATGAATATACATTCCTGGAGTGATCTGGCATACCTTGAAAATTCCTCTGCTCAGACTGAAACTGTCTTTTACAATTGCTGTGATTACACTTTGAAGTTAATAAAGGCTCTTATCTTCATCAAACTTATGCTTGGGAACTGCCTGGATATTTCTTTAAAATTCCATTGTAGGAAAGGGGTAAAGAAGGATCAGACAGTAAATAAGGTCAGCAGATTCAAAACTATTGAGATTTTTCCTCTATATTAATTTGTCATTTTTCAATGGCATGAACAGGGCAGGTTGCAAGCAAGAGAAACAATGAAATGGAGCCATGAAAACTTTTGGTTGAGATGTCTTTTTCATTAATTATGAACCAATGACTTAGTGACATCTGCAGTCAAATGGCAAACATCCTCATCCAACACGAGGTTACGTATCAGATTTCTTATCAGAGATGAAACCTGCAGCTCCAGTAACCACAATTCCTTAAAAACTGAGCAAGAAGGAAACAAATGAGATAAGGTACTGCCACAGAATTGAAAAAACTGCAAGAAGCTTTACCATGATAAGCATAGTAAACCATAAGCTAGTAACTGGTCTGTATAATGCTATATTTTTTAATAATGTCTTTGTTTAGGACTCAAAATTGTTTAAATCTCCTTTCAGAGCAAATTACTCCCCAGGAACCAGGAGTTCCAGAAGCAAGAATATTCTTGCAATATTTGCAGTGTATTAAAAAGAGTGAGAATCTAATATGCAGCTTAATACAGCCCCAGGGCTACACTTACCTGCCCAAAACATCCTCTTAATGGGGTAAAACCAGGGCAACCTGCCATCACAGCAGCAGGCAGCACTGGGAGTGTGGTGAGGGTGCTGCCACTAGACAGGTTCTTTGAAGGAAGGACTGTTATACTTCAGTTATTTTAGCTGAGGAATTCAGTAAGACAAATATTATATTAGCATTGCACCTATACCAAGGTGATAGAAAAAAGTTCCAAGAAGGACATTGAGTGAGAAAGCTAAAATGCAACTTTTATTTCTAGTCCTTTCAGCAAAAAATGGCCTACAAAAATTATTGATTTTTACTGAGTTCTGCAGAACTTTCTCATGCAATTTGTCAAGAAATAAAATAGATGAGAATTTGCTTCATTGGGATTTTCAGACAATATTCAATGTGACTCAAAAGAGCATTTTTACCCATTTGAACTCAATTCAATATCCAAGTGATACGGGAGAACTTGTTACTAATGGAGTGAGAAATGGATGTATTAGAAAAGAAAAACAGAGAGAAAGGAAATTAAATAGGAGAAGAAAGTGCTGGTTTAGATATTCTGAAGTAACTTGAATCATTTGTGGTGAGAAGTTTCTGATAAGCTGGAGTGAATTAAATAAGTTATCTCACTTTTATTTCTTCATCTCAGTCAACTCAGACTACACCCAAACAGCAAGAAAACTATCCATAATGGAGATTTCTGTTGCAACTTATAATAGTCATGCACACAAGATAAAATTGAAACCCAAGAATTCCATATGCATCTATAATGATTCTAGAAGATCTTCTAAGGTAATATTTTTATATAATTTTGAGTATTTGTTTACTATATTCTGTGAATATATTAAAAAGCATCAAGTTACCAATTTCTAGTAAATTCTTCAGAACATTGTCATAAGTTTTATTAGAAAAACCTGGAGTAACAGCCAAAGCAAAGTTATTCATAAAACTACAAGCTCATTTTTACTGTAGAATTTTATAAAGGAAGTCTATTTTTACTGGAATTTGGCCAACTCAAATTCATAATATATTAGACTCATAAAATGAAGCAGATCAAGATCCAACTCCTTTTATGTTCCCAAATACCATGAAGTGAGAATGAGTTCAGGTTCTTATGCTGCTAAAGAAAACATTACTTAGATTATTGTTATCATGACTTGGTATATTTACAAACAAATTGTCTGAGTACTTTTTAAGGGAGATGCAAAGTGAGGAGAGGTGGACAAAAATGACTGAAAGTGAGAAGGAAAAGCCAAGGTGAAATGATGGCTCACAAAACCAGGTCCACTTCCTGATTACAGGTGAGATCTGCAAAACTGGGTCAATTTTCAGGGACAGATCTGAACCCCTGTTGTGATAATGCTGGCAGTTGTAGGAGGTAATCACACATGCTACAAAGGTGGATGTTGGGATGTTGTGAGGGAAATAGCAATGAGGTTCAGAGCAGGAAAAATGCTGGAATGATTAAAACTTCAGACTGGATCCTGCTTGTTTTCACTTCCATATGATTACATGGTGTCAAAATGTAAAGGCAAACAGGAAATCAAATGTTTAATATTCAGAGCATTCACCAAACATCATATCTCTTACAGGTAATCAGGGGGATGCTCGTGAAGCCAATAAGCTCCTGTCAGTTCCCTGTCTTCCCCCTGCATTGCTGTTTGCTCTTACACAGGGAGAGAGAGAGAAAGAAAATTTACTCTGTAAAACACACTCATGCCAGTAAACTCTCCCAGTTTTGATGGTTTTGGTGTAAGTTAATGGGTAATTAAAGATGAATCTCATTAGGTACACTTTTTGATTTTGATTTTTAGGAAAAAGGGACATAAAAATAAATTAATATCGATACTGCAGCCATATATATTTATATATATGCAAGACTGAGACCTGATCTTCAGGTATTTTTAAAATCTGAAGCTCAAATTCCGTCTCTTTTTGAGACAGAAAAAGAAACAGACAGAAGGCTACTCTCAATATATGGAAATACAATCAGGAGAGAAATGGCTTTTTGACATATTCCTCCTCTAATTGTTTCAAAATTTTTCAACTGATTGGAAATTTTGCTGAGGTCCTAAGTTCCCAGTACAAGATTTCAAGAGAAAAAACAGTTTACATTTACAGTCCCAATATTTGCTTCTTCCAACTCTTAGCAGGAAGGTTTGCCTTCCTCAGTATAAAGCTCATAGAGAAAAGATGGTTGGATCATATCACCAAAAGATTTATTTATTCAAAAGGAATCTTCAGCTCAATCTTCAGGGCAATTTTCTTTCTGATTCATAAACTTTTCAGAATAATCAGAAAAGAGGCATATGTGTGAGAATTTGCACAAGAGCAGAAACTGAGGTGACAAAAAAGTGCTGGGGAAAGTATAAGTTCAGTGCTGAATAAAGGAAAACCAGTCTCTTATTTAACTATAAAATTCAATGTTGATATAATTAAAGGCTGGTTATACAAGTGGACAGTTCATAGGCTGCTCTTCCATTTCTGATCTTGAAAAACAAAGACCTTAGACAACTCCAGTTGCCAAAAAAATAAATAAAAATAAAAAATAAATAAACAAAACAATAAACAATAAACAAAATGCATCCAGAAAAATGAATTAACTGGGGAAAAGTCTCAGAAGTCGAACCTGCTCCATTCAACACACAGAAAATAACAGGCATTAGGCAGGACATAACTGCATAGGGTAATGGGGGAGTAGAAAATTAAAACCCCAAATCCCAGCCTGTAGGGGAGCACAGGACAACAAGTTAGGCATTTCCAGGAAGGATTTGGGTTCAGCCAGGCTCACTGGACTGGGTGCAGTCAGTCTGTTGGACCTGGCTGCCAAGGACACAGTGAGCTCTTGCAGCTCATGTGAGGGTTTATTAACCATGAGGGTTTATTAGCTATGGAGAAACACACACCAAATCCACAAAATCATGTTGGGCCAGGGACAGTCAGCCTGTTCAGAGCCCAACGAGTTGAAGGATGCACAGGAGAGCTCTCCAGCAGGCTTTCTGTGAGCATCATCTCATCTCTAGCATGGCACATTAGACTCATCCCCAGCCATAACAACACACCCAGGCTGCTGGAAAACCTGCTGTCCATGCTTAGACAAAAGCTTAGACACGACATATTTTGAACTGGAGTTGCATACCTAGGATAGTATATCACTGTACGTCACTTCATTAGGTGTCCCAAAGACACTATTTGAAGGCTGATATTTCATTTATATGATATACACACACTGTCTTCAATAAACATTTTATTTTCTTTAAGAGTTGGGAGGAAGCCTTCTGGCCCCAAACCCAGAGATTAGTGGATTTTGGGCCCTACTTCCTCTTCATTCCTTACTAAGGGAACAGATTTTATCTTGCTTTTCTCCTCCTGCCCCTGAGGGTGCTGTCTAGTATCCAGTAGCCTCTGATAAATAGTAGCCAGGACCCAGCACGCTGCACAACTTCATGCCTCTTTTGAACTTTTAAATCATTTTTCTTTCAAATATTCTACCACTTTATCAGGGTCCTGTATCAGGGGCAACTTCCAAACTGCTGGAGAAGAATAAGCCTTCAAAACCTGGTCCATTTTTTCCTGCCTTCCATGCCATTCACAACTATCCACCCTCAGGGCAGATCTTTGAAAGACTCTCCTAAAAATCTCTTTTGTAACTCTAAACGTGGTGTGAACAGCACTGAGGAGACTTGGCAGAGCTAGCAACAAGAACATGCCTGCCTTAACATCTAAGAGAAATTCTAAAGCCTCAAAAACTGCTATAACAAACCTGAGGGAAAGAAAGGTGAGGAAAAGCTGGGGAAAAGTATCCTTCCCCGTTTCCCCAACAGACTGAGTGCTACTATTAATGGACTGCCAAAAGCAGTGCCCAAGGTAAGGGTAGGAAAGCAGCACTGAATGCACATCCCAAATGCCCCTCATTGCCCTGGATGTTGCCATGTCATGATCTGCTATCTCACAGTGCAGCAACAAAGCAATCCTGATTCCTCTCCCTGCTCTGAAGAAGAGCACCATGGTGGGCACACAGTGCACATGTGGAAACATGCACAGGGTTAGGTACCACAGCCATCTGAACAGAACAAGCAGCTTTGTCACCAGGGGCTCTGGATATAACACAACAAATGCTTAGATTAAATTTGTTTCCAGCCAGCTCTGGTCATATCTGTTGTTATCTCTTTGAGCCCCACATTAGGGGCTAATTTAGGTTATCATAGTTTAGGAATGGAACTCCCCTGCTTAGTGCTCCCACTGAGACTCTCCAAGCCACACTGCTCATTCCCGCTTCACCTCCCACTCCCTTCCCTCTGGTGGTGGGCAGCAGCGGAGAACTGAAGACACAAGAGGTAAAGATCTTATGTTGAGGTAAGAACAATACACTGGAAACAGCAATGAGATAAGGAAACAAACAGTAACAGCAAAAATATTAATTAAAAAATATATTAATGAAACAAAGGAGAGACTGATTCACATGCAAAAATGCTCACCCCAGAGCTCAACTCGAACGCAGCCACAGAATCACAGAATAGTTGAATCAACTAGGTTAGAAAAAACCTTTTAGATCAAGTCCAACCTGTGACCTAACAAGATTTTGTCAGCTAGACCATGGCATTAAGTGCCACATCCAGTCTTAAACACTTTCAGGGATTAGTGACTCCACCACCTCCTTGGGCTGCTCATTCCAGTGCCCAATAACCCTTTCTGTGAAGAACTTCTTTCTTATGTCTGACCTAAACTCCTCATTGGAATTGTGTTCCAGACTCTTCACCAGCCTTGTTGCCCTCCTCTGGACATGCTCCAGCATCTCAATATGCATCATTAAAACAAATAATATATGGAGGAATATATGAAACACTGAGACATGCCTCAGATTTGTTCAAAGCTCTTTCTCTCTCTGTTGCTACAAGATGCTGCGCAGAGACTGTAAAAGACCTAAAGATTTACATTCCCCATGCGGGAATATTGCAGCATCAATTTTCTAGCAAATTCTAGCCTCTCACACTCACAAATCTGACCAAAATTTTCTCAGATTGCTAAAGTAATTTCAGAGTATTAAAGTGTGCAAGTTTTTAAAAGCATTTTTTATTTCTTGATGGCAGTGATTTTTGTATATGCATGTACATATGGAGGTGTATATGCATATATATTTATTTATGTGTGTATATGTGTGTATTTCATTTTTCAGTAAGTGTGGCATATAGCAAGAACCATGAATTTAAAGAATTTCTTTGGAGACCTGTATTTCCTTTTGCTGATGATTGTTCCTTATCTTAGAGTGCACAGAATGCTGTTGGCTGAATTGAAGCTCCATTGAGTGAAACAATCGGATTCAACCAAGAAGAGAAGAAAAATGATCCTCTTAGTGGCATTCCCTAGCACAGGAGAGAAGTGCTTACCTTGTGATGGTTATTGGCAGTTTGTTCAAATGATAGTGCACAGGGGTTTAGGTTAACCTGTTTATTTTTACATGACCTGAGATATTAAAAATATCCTTATTTTGAAGGGCTGCCAGGCCGTAACTCAGCATGGCATAAATTCTGGAGGCAGCATCATGAAATGGCATACAATGTTATTGAATTTTTAGTATTCAGTGAATATTGGTCATGATTTACAATAATTTTGAAAAATCAGCATTTGTAATGGGATTCTCTTATCTCTGAAAAGCATTTCTGACATTCAGTAGTGCATCACAGAATTGATTTATAATTTTTTTCCTGGTACATATTCCAGCTGCATAACAATATCCTGAGATTCTGACATACTGCCACTTCTCACTCCTTAAAGAAGCAGGAAATCTTTAACAATAATGACTGGAAAACTAAGAAGTGAACAAACAAACAAACAACCAAAGCAAACTTTTCTGATTAAAGCAACACACTCATGTGAAGGAGGCTCAGATACATGAGCCAAAGACAGTGCAGCTGCAGGTGTTGCACTGGTATTTTTTAGATTTGTTCAGCAATTTGGCATTTCAGTGCCAAATACCTTGTGACTTCAATATTTATAAACACATCTCCAAACACCTTACCTCAAGTCTCTACATTTCCAAAGCTTCCAAACATCTGTGGGCCATTTTAACTTTTCAGTTGATATGGTGGACATATTATTCCTTGCCTCTTTATTGTTTTAGGTCTGTTGGATCTTCAGGCTGCTGGGAGTCATGCTTGCCCTGTGCTACCATTGTTTTGAGTGAATGTTGCCTGATGCATTCATTATCCATACACTGAATGCTAAATACAGGCTGAATACAAGAAGATAAACTGGTCTGATTTTTGTAGGTTACTGCAATGACTTCATATGAGAGGTTTAAGGCTTTTTAAAATATCTGCTCTGAGCCAGCACTAATGAAGCAGGTCCAAAGTGGTTTGACTTTCCACCTAATTTAAGAACATGAGGAAAAAATTAATTCTTTCTGATTCAGGCACTATACTCTTTTTCTCTGTGTGCAAACTAAGTGAATGCAACGTACTTATTGGGTGAATGGCTCATTCCTGAGAACAATGGAACCTAAACCAGGCAGCAGCTCCTTGCTTACCAAATCTGTGTTCACACCATTAAAAGTTTTAAACCGAACTCTGGGTGCTCTGTAAATATTGTAAGTGTTGAAGTGGAATTTGGGACACTGATTTTAATTTTTAAAGTACCCTATACATTTTGAACTCTGTCTGACAAGCTTCCTATTTCCTTGCACAGAACTCAGGAGAGATCTAAGAGCTGAAACTCTGCTTTTTTACATCAGAGGGAAGCATTAGTAGGATATTTTTTTTCTCAAATGCTGGCTTTTTTTTTTTTTTTAATATTCTCTTCAACCAAAATATTGCCATTGAATTCAAATGAGGTCCAGATTTCACATTTATAATCTAAAACATGCCTTATTCTTAATTTTACTCGGCCTAGATTCATTGGCTGTGAAAACACTCCAGACCATGTAATTCCTCCTAAGAAATGAAGTGTAATGCAGATGTAGGAAATCTGTGCTCATCACTCAGGCAGCAATGAAAAGTCCATTTTATTACCAGGCTGATAGTGCATTATACCCATTGTATATATTATAGACTCCAACAAATCGAAAGAGGAAAAGAAGAACCAGGTGTATATGAAGAGAAATGTAAGAATTAGAACATTACTACTCTCTAAGACAGAGGAAAATGATATTGCCAGCATGAATCTCACAGAATGCCTGTATTACAAAAATCTCTGGTTTTACATGAGAAAACAGGAGGTCAGCCTTATTGACAGCTAACTGTGTCAAATCCTTGTCAGCTGACAATGTGTATACAGATTGCTGTAAAAGATCAAAGTATTTCCTTAATGATTTCTCAAAGATATTGAATATACGAGGTAGAAATAGAAGGTTTTCGTGCTGTTAGATAATAAGTATTCAAATTCATCTTGTATTTCATTAATTTGCCTTTTAATACAGCATTTCTATTCTTCTAAAGGAGTGCTGGAATTACTTTGTGCCTCTAATCCTATTCAGGACAGTAAACACAGTTTTAATGCTCAAACTCTGATTTTCAATATATGAAGCACCATTGTATCTTGTAATCTTGTATTATAGGGTCCATAACTGATAGGAAAAGTCCATGCCAATAATAAATTATGGATTTTTTTAAACTGATGTCTTTTCCATAGTACTTTCTGGACTGAGAATTGGTAACTTTATTCTTTTTTCCTTTGCATATGGAAAAAAAAAAAATCACGACTCCAAAATATTTAGCTGACTATTTTCTGTGGTTTTTTGTGGTTTGTTGTTGTTGTTGTTGTTTTTGTTGTTGTTTTTGTGTTTTTTGTTTGTTTGTTGTATTTTTTTTTTGTTGTTGTTTTTTTTTTTTAATGACATCTCTCTTTAGAAACCTGCTTGAAAATAGCCTCCATGAGAATCTAGGGGACATGGAAAGATAAAGTATTATTCACATGCAATGTTTATGAAATAATTTCTTATTTACACCTTTCATCAACATTAAATACAAGTGGGAAAAATGTCAGGTCTAGAAGTGGCTAAAATTTCCAAGCAAACGAAGTAATTAGTAAATGAAAAATCTTAAAACTTTATAATCACATTAATTGAAAGAATCAGTAATGGTTCATACAAGCATACATAGTGGAGCACATAGATTGAACCTTTGAAGCTGCTATAAAAGGTAAAGAAGATCTTTCAAAAAATCCAAATGAAATTCAATCAGCAGCAAACTCCATATAGAAATTGATTTCCAAAATATACTGACATCTGTCATTCACATCAATGGCAAGTCTCCCATCAACTTCAAACAGAATGTCATCAATCAACCCCACAGGAAACTCAGATTATCAGAAAAACCATAACTCATCTTGGAGTCCACACAGTTTTCAACCCTGATTTATGCCACATCTGAGAAAAGGTATAAGAGCACTACATCTAAGAAAAGGTGGCACAGTTCTTTTTTTTTCTGCAGAGATAGATTCTTCATTAATATATACCCATATATGAGTGAAGTGCATCAGGAAAACACTTCAATTTCGACAAAATAATCAATCCTTTTCTTCTTGAAATTCAGCCTGCCAGCAATCCCTCATAGCCACATGGAATGTCTTTATTTTTCTTTGTAGTCAAATCAGTTAAAGTATTTTGAAGGGTATATCACTTTCTATTTGATCAGTTTAATTTAAATCTACAAGATGCCCTCAGAGAGATCATCAAAGGATATAGATATTTCAGTAGATTATTTTCTTTTCACTGACAGCAGTTCTAAAAGGTAGTGAACATTATTTACTTAAAAAGAAATGTTTTCCCTAATGCAATGATTGCTGGAGGAATCATTAGTCACAACAAAAGTTCAATGACTCAGTTAAATATATGTCTTATTTTATAATTTATATGTCTTTTTACCGTGTAAGATCCCTTGGGTCAAGCTTATGAGAAACAAAAAGGACACAAAAACCTAAACAATATTAAATATATAATGAACATGCAAATTAACTGGAAAATCGCTTTCTCTTAATTACCAATTTTTACATAATGACTCAATATCTCTTTGGTCTCTCCTAATATACAAAGAGATAGCACATCGTGGATGTTTCTTAAATGACAATTACAGCTCTGACTTAGTAGACACAGTTTATTGAAAATATGCCAACATTTAGAGACTTCTTCAGACTGGGTTACAGTTCTGCACTGTCTTTATTTTTCTTTATTTATAGAACCATGTTATCATTTACTAGCTGAATTA
The DNA here is from genome assembly GCA_037013685.1 of Acridotheres tristis. NCBI lineage: Eukaryota > Metazoa > Chordata > Aves > Passeriformes > Sturnidae > Acridotheres > Acridotheres tristis. Next base: position 8,122,863 of record CM072888.1, on the reverse strand, counting down.
CACTTCATGTCTCTGATGTAAACTTTTAGAAAAACTCTGTTCTAGTATCCTGGCATACAAAGCTTGGGATACTCTGTCTAAACATAGAATGAAGAGATATTTATTATCAGAGAAATTGAGAGTATTCATTTCCTAAAACATCTATGTTATAAACATTCAGATTACAATACTCATAATTAAAAAAAATTTTCCAAGCCATCTTGAATGTAAATATTATTTACATTTACGTCAATCTTATCAGGATATCTGCAATTCCTGAGTATGAATCAAAGCACAGATTAAAATGGAAAAGTTGAGTTGCATAAGTACTTGAGCAAGCTGAAAAGCCTGTAATATTATTTAAAATGAGTTGGCTATTAAGTTGAACTTATTAGATATCCTTTCGAAACTAATTTCCTAATTGCATTTTTTCTTTTCTATAATTTGTTTCATTTAATATTCATTGGCCTTATTGTTACCATCTTTCATCTGGTCTATCGTTTGAGGTTCACTGACCATGAGGTTCTTGCCAATTATTTGATCTATTCATGCACATATATGATTTTGGTACCTAATTTCTGGCATGTCACCACTTTTAAAATGTTATATTAAAATGAGATCATAATGAAGTCATGTATTGTGGAATTGAGATACGGGTTCTCATCTCAAAAATCTTGATTACAACATTATGTGGTCCAAATGACATATGATGATTGCTTTGAAATTTATCAGATCAACTATCAATCATATAATTTCTATATTCTTCTAAAATCTCACCACTCTGGATATAGAAATAGGCAGGTTTTATTTGCATACCTTGCTAACTTCTCTACCAAATTGTTCTCTGTTTTGTCATGCTTTTGCCAACACCACAAATTAATTTTTCATGCTCTCTTAATAACTTCCCTTCTTAAAACATTTTGCCCAATAATCACGGTAGCTATTTATCTGATTAACTTAATACAGTTATATAGATGCATACATATGTATACAGTGTTAAAAAGTGAACTTTTTGGGTCTTTGTGCTGGATTTGGCTGGGGTAGAGTTGATTTCCTTCCCAGTGGCTGCTATGGGGCTGTTTTGGATTTGTGCTGAACACAGGGTTGATAACACAGAGATGTTTAACACAGAGATGTTTTTGTTATTGCTGAGTGATAGAACAGTGACAGATGACCCCTCCCAGCCTGCTATTTGCCCCAAAATGGTATTTGAGACAAGATTTTTGAAATATGGAAGTGTGTTTCTAATTTGTTTACCTTTTGAAAGGTATATTCAAAAACTATAACAAAGGCATAATTTAGAAATAAGCTCCTTTCTTTGAAAAAAAATATTCATTCAAGAGACCCAAAATTTCCACGGGAATAGATTGTTTCCAGCTTCAGGGAATAAAATGATACAAAAAAAGTCTTCCAAAAACTAAACCAAAGCTTTTTGGTTTTCATGTCTGTTTGATTTAACTGGTTGGGTTTTGCTTTGATTAAAATTTTACATTGTTGAATTGGGTCTCTTTCCTCAAATAGAAATCTTTTGTTCCAGTCTAGGACAGAACAAATGTAGTGATGCTTGAACATCTTCCTATGTTATCCCCTATAGGGATAACCATACCTTTATTTACTAGGAGTTTCACCAGCCATTCCTTCTTACAGGCTTCATGAGATCATTCCAAACACATGGAAAATAACTGTTAGAATCATTTTTAGGTGGGTTGATGATCTTTCACCCTGTCATGAACAAACCCTTGTACAAGGCATTGTGGAACAATTTCCTAGAAGTATATTTATGTTAGAACAAAGTTTAATATGTAGTTTAAAAAAGACAGAGTAACAACAACATGTTTTTATGCTTCTAGCATCGAGTAAATTTGCTACCTAGAAAGAAACATACTGGAATTTTAAGGGTGCCTTTCACTTTGCCTGAGAGAAAGAGACAGAGAGATGGAGCATCCATACACACCCCAAGAACAAAGGAATGGGATGTGACTGCTTCAAGACTCCTGAAGGCAGATTTCCTTTTCTATAAGAAGTCTTTGCAGGAGATTCAAGGTCATGTGTCCCAGGTAATAAAGACAACTGTTTAGCCACTGCTTTGTTCTCTAACACTTCCTTTGGCAAATTCAATCCTGTGGTAACTGAAATAATGCATATTACGAACTGCAAGCACAAATTTTATCTTGTAATAAATATGGTATGGACATATGACCAAAAAATTAGTAGTTTGTTTAGACAAACACAAGTAAGCACAATATAAGTGGTTGAAATTGGATTGTTTTAGCCCAGAATGAAAGGTTCTCATGCTTATTTTTTAAAAAATTAAGACATTAATCTAAAACAATGGTTTGATAATCATTACCTCTGTATGTATCTATGCTGCCCAGGGCATCAATAGATGACAAATCTCTTGGTAAAAATTAAAATTCCAATAATAAGAATTTATTAAATATTACATGCTCAAAAATTAAGAGGAGAGTATTTTTATTTGGTTTTATTTGGAGAGGATTTTTATGGGGTTATGTCTTCACTATTCTTTAGAAGCAGCCTAATTTTTCTGGGAAGTAAGCATGGTATCTAACATTTCAGCCTCCATGTGTGAGATATGTACAAAATCCTGGTCAGAGAGTATTTGTACTCACACAGCATTGCCGCAGAACTTTTGGCACTCTGGCATGTGAATTAGTCCAACATGTTAGTGCCATCAGACAGAATTTGTGCTACAAGGGGTTTTACTTATTTTTGGATACTATCTCAGCCAAACTTATCAGCTTTTGTATCTCTAAGAAAGAGGGACAACACGTGGGTAATGCTCATCAAGTGTATTTATTAGGGTTGAACAATTCCTTCAGAGAGGCACAGAAGATCCAACGCTCTATTTCCAGTATAGCGTTAAATATATTTAAAAAATTAACCAAACTATCTGAATGTAAGTTAGTTTGAAAAATTCACCTTATAGACACAACCACTTTAATGGCCAAGTGTAAATTAGGATCAGCCACAGTTTGAAGTAGTTTCTTTCCTATATTCCTTCTAATACAACTGTGGCCATGCTTCCAGGCAGTGATTATATAATCACAGACCACACTATGAAGTTTGGCTTACCCTTAAAGTAACAATTCCAGCAGATTAGACAGGTAGATTAGGATCTGCTTAGCAGTCAAAACACAGAAAATCTAAGGTGGAGTAAGGCAACAGCTTTGTTAATATACAGCTCCAATACCTGCTGGAGATACCATCTACTGTACAGATCACTCTGCTTTCTAATTAAAACAGAACTCAAAAGAGTAAGAAATGCTTTACTGGAGATGTAATTTCTATAAATCAAGTAGTCTGCAACCCTTCTTGTTTCCATGGCAATAGGCCTGTCATAGGGACGTTCATTAGTGCAGCTGTTATCACTGCAGGTACCCCAACCTCACATTGCAAAATACCTGTTGGAAAATAGTCTGAATTAGATCTCAAACCTATTAATGGAAATTTCCCCATATTATAAAACACTGAAGTCCCAGGAGTGTTCTCAGCTTGTGCTTCTCAGGACCTCTTTGGTTGAGTTTTCAGATTTTTTTCCCTCCCTTTGCCCCATTAAGTCAGTTCGCAGGTTCTGTCACCCACCAACACTTGGTTTTGCAGGAGAAAAATAATCTTTAATAGTGTTTCAGCCACAAATGGAGTACTCTATTGGCTCTCAGACCCATGCATGGGACTTTTATCCTCAGTCTTATGCCTTTTCTATCCTTTTTTCAGCGCCCTGAAATGGCATCACTGCACTAAAGCTGTTCTATTCCTAGAGCTTACATTTTAGTGCCAAGCCAGAGGTAAGCACAGATTCTTCAGACTAAGCTTGAAGAATATGCAAAAACAAGAAAATATTTATCCACCTCACAGTTGAAATTGGCAATGACTTCAGCAATGAAAAAACAGACAGTGTTGATGTCTTATTTGCAAGGTGGAAATCCTCACGTTTGAAATAAGGGCATCACAAATATTACTTAAAAGAAAATCTAACATGTTTTCCTTGTTTATTCAGATTCACCTAATGGGGCTGAGTATTTTCACCAATACCTTTAGAACCCTGTCAGTCCTGTTATTTTTCAGCTGTTGCACATCACTGTTGCTTTGGCAGCAATTCCAAGGAAATCGCATCAAATATTTGCACTTTAAAATTACCATTCCACAAATTTCTTCCACTGCTTACCATTTTATTCCTTGTAGGAGTTACATTAGTTACAAAGGCTCCCATTTTAAAATGTTCATACAGTCTCTTCCAGTTTCCCACTGCACAGCATAATATTGAAGATTTCACTGATCCCTGAAGTACAATATATGTCTGACTTTCTGTGAGCAAAAAAGGACATTAAATATCTCTAAGTAGTGAGATATGTTTATTACATCTGCCAATTTCAGATTTATCAATTTATCAATCATTTAAAATTTTTCAACTTTTCCACAAAAATTTGGGTTATGTCCCTATCTGTAACATATCTACCATGACTACCAGAGTTAATTGCTATATTTAAAGCAGATTTTTTCTACACTCTGGCTCTTTTTTTTTTTTTTTTTTTTAATATTTAGACAGCACAGGATACAATGACCTCTGAAATGAATGACAGGACAATTCAAGCTAGTGCTTTATGATACTGTCTTCTGCAAAGCAGGTGTGCTGTATTGCTACGCAAACAGGTTGTAATGGAAACCCATCAACTCACCTTCATAAACAGAAACACAAGCTAGTAAATAAATTCAATTATTGTTGGGCCTGCAACCTCAGCCTTTAATTTACTACACAAGTCAGCTAGAGAAACACTTCCATCAAATATATTCGATGTTAATCAGAACCAACGAGCTCCTTTGTAGAAGAATCATTTTATATCTTCTCGAAATTTTATTAATAAAGTCTTTCTGGTGTCACATAGGACCATGAAATATAGTCCTTAGGAGACGTACTGCAAGAACTTATGTGATTCTAAAATACAGTGAACGTGTTAGAGTTAAATCACAGAAGAATCTTGCAACATTACCATGCTGCACAACCAAAAGCAAAATAGAAATACAAGAAGCCTCTTCCCTTTTCTGCTGGAAACCTGTTACAGAACCAGTTTCATGGGAGATTAGGGAAAACCAAGGCTAACTGTGTTGCCAAAGTACACTGAATTGCCATTCTCTCAGTGGAAAGCCCCAAGGCTAAATACTGTCTGCAAGAGAGAGCAAGGCCATTTATATCTCACTGATCCTTTGCCCCAGCCTTGGCCCCATCGATGGGCTGCTGTAATTAATCCAAATCCCAGGGGAGCTCTGCACTGGACAAGGCAAGTGCAGCCCATGTCCTTTGGCCACTCCTCCCCTTTGGCACAGCATGACCCTTCCCTCCTGACCTAACTGTGTCAGAAAACTGGATGTTATTACTTCTCTTTGGTGTGATAGAAAGCAATAAAGAGAAATGGAGAACAAAAATTTCTTTTACACCATCCACTCAAAACCATTCAATTATGAAGAAAAAAAAAAGTTCCCAAAGAAGTTCTGATGTAGGAAGGTGGAAAAGCTCACAAATTTGTTAGAAAAAGAAGTAATCAATATAAATGAATTTGTGTTGAAAGACTGAATGCTATTACCTCTCCCTGTCTCTATTTGTTACAAAATTGCCTCTGAACAATAACAGTAAACAAAATACTACATCAATAAGCTTTTAACATGCAAATCAGTTTTTTAAATAAAGTTAATTTAATATTTGATTACATTATTTATTCATCATCTACGACCCACCCTTGTGGGGAAACATTACCTCCTTATTAATCAAAAATGACTTCCTCTTTGAATGCAAACCATATTAGCACTCCAAAGAGACATTTTTTTTCTTTTGCTTTACAGTAGTTTTCCCTTTTTGTAATGCTTATTTTTTTAAAATCATTGCTGAGATTTTATTTACTTTTTTTTTTTACTTTATTTACTTTTCAGAGCCCCATCCAACCTGTCTTAGAACACCTCCATGGCTGTGACATCTACCACCTCTATGGATAACTTGTTCCAGTGTTTCACCATCTTCACTGAAAGGAAAATATTCCTTTTTTTTAGTCTATTTAGTAAACTTACACTCCCTTCTTTTGGTTTATAACCATTAGCCCTTGTTCTCTCACAGCAGGCCCTGCTAAAACATCCATCCCAATGTTTCTTATAGGTGCCCTTTAGATACTGGAAGGCTCTTTAAGGTCTCTCCAGAGCCTTCTCTTTTCCAGGCTGAACAATCCCAACTCACTCAGCCTTCCTTCATAGGAGAGATGTCCCATCCCTCTGATAATTTCCATGGCCCTCCTCTGCACCCTCTCTCACAGGTATAGATGAAGGAAAAGAAGGAAAGAGAGAAGAGGGAGGAGAGGAACGAAAAGGGAAGGGGAAGAAAGGAAAGGGAAAGGGAAAGGGAAAGGGAAAGGGAAAGGGAAAGGGAAAGGGAAAGGGAAAGGGAAAGGGAAAGGGAAAGGGAAAGGGAAAGGAAGGGAAAGGGAAAGGGAAAGGGAAAGGGAAAGGGAAAGGGAAAGGGAAAGGGAAAGGGAAAGGAAAGGGAAAGGGAAAGGGAAAGGAAAGGGAAAGGAAAGGAAAGGGAAGGAAAGGAAAGGAAAGGAAAGGAAAGGGAAAGGGGAAAGGAAAGGAAAGGAAAGGAAAGGAAAGGAAGGAAAGGAAAGGAAAGGAAAGGGGAAAGGAAAGGAAAGGAAAGGAAAGGAAAGGAAAGGAAAGGAAAGGAAAGGAAAGGAAAGGAAAGGAAAGGAAAGGAAAGGAAAGGAAAGGAAAGGAAAGGAAAGGAAAGGAAAGGAAAGGAAAGGAAAGGAAAGGAAAGGAAAGGAAAGGAAAGGAAAGGAAAGGAAAGGAAAGGAAAGGAAAGGAAAGGAAAGGAAAGGAAAGGAAAGGAAAGGAAAGGAAAGGAAAGGAAAGGAAAGGAAAGGAAAGGAAAGGAAAGGAAAGGAAAGGAAAGGAAAGGAAAGGAAAGGAAAGGAAAGGAAAGGAAAGGAAAGGAAAGGAAAGGAAAGGAAAGGAAAGGAAAGGAAAGGAAAGGAAAGGAAAGGAAAGGAAGAAGTTTGCCTGCCTGGTGCCAGAGTCCAAGGGTCCTGCACACAGCAACACCCACAGACTGCCTGTGTCAGCAAGACAGAGCTTCTTTAGCAAGTCAAACTAAAGATTTAAATACTGAGATTTCAACAGCATTTAAGGTCTCATTTCTTCTACACTTTGCATATAAACATGACAGGCAGCTCCTACTTTAATAGCTTAATAAAGGCTAGTTAAAAGATTTTATTACAAGCTTAAGAATAATTTCATTCGGAGACTTACTCTGCCCTTGCTGATTTAAAAAAAAATATACATGTTCAGGCCCTAGGTGGACTGGAAAGACTGCTATAACAGCTCACATCATACAGACTAAGAAACAACACAGTATTCACTCTTTCATTGAGTCATGTAAAGGTTTTCTGTTGCCTGCAGGTCCGAGCAACAGATTCTGCACACTGCAGTAAAATCCCACCTATTACACCGCTTTTGTTTTTCTTCTTTTTATATATTAGTTGTTTTAATTACTAGTAGTGAATGGGGAACCTGTGTAGGAGGCAGCTGTGAGTGAGGAGATAAAGAACTGCTAGGTAAGGCCTTGTTTTCACACGGATTCCTCATTAGCAATGAGACAAATAATAAGAGGGAGTGCCAGCAAACACCAAACTGCAGCAATATTTTATGGTAAATTAATATTGGCTTATAACTCCTTAAAGCATAAGAGAAAAGAGAAAACCACTTGTGAATTGACAAGTAAAACGTTTAAGTAGAACATTGAAATCTCTATATAAATACATCCTACAAAATATTACAGATCACAGCATACACTAAAGTACATTTTCAGGCCCTTACATGCTGTTGGACAACTTTTCAAATTTGTCATACAACAGTAAGAAGTTAACTATGTAATTGTTTCTTATTTACTTACCCATTATTGAAATCCTGCCCTCAATAACCATTTCAAATCTTGTAGAAAATACTATTTTTTCTTTGGAAACTGTAGAAAACTGTAATTATTTCTAGAAAGGCTTGAAGGCAAATAGATTTCACAACATAAAAGCCAGTTTTAAAATGTACTAATGAAAGCATGCTTTTATTTATGAAATATTTTATTTGCACATTTACATTGGCACCATGCATGCTTGTAATTACCAGATCCTTGAATGCAAGGTGGAATTTGTGTGTCAGACACATCCATTCTGTTCATCCTTCTACATGCTGAAGAAATACAGACACCTTCTGACTTCAGTGCTTGGAACACTTTGTACCTAAATGCAATATTAGATTCAGAGTCCTGCAGCCACCATTTCACTCAGAGGCATCCCTGTGCCAAAGCCTAGACATGCCCTGCACCTAAAGCCAGCTGTGGTGGGTCGCAGCCCTATTTATTAAACTTTCTCTTTGTTATTAAAACAAGGGTTATTTTACCTTCAGCTCTTCCTGGCCATGAACTCAAACTGCAAGGACCAAGGACCAGATACTCTCTGTTTTTTTATTATCACTTTTTTGGGGAAAAAAAACCAACCCAACCAAACAAACCTAAAACCATTTCATCATGCATTTTATACAATTCAAAATTATTAGTACTTCACTACAATTTAACCCTTATTACTTGATCAACTTAGAAAAGAGACAGTAGCTTCTGGTCTGCATAACTAACCGAAATCAGAGTTAATCACTGCTGACATAAATAGAATATTTGTGTATTCTCTCCATAAGTAGAATACAATATTAGTGTATTTTTCAAAATGTGTGAATACCTGTGTGTTCTTAACAGATTTTTTTTAACTTTTCTTCATTCAAGATAGACAAATCTCACTTTACACTCTACTCTTATACTATGCCTCTGTCCATATATGTATAAAACTAGAGAATGCAAGCATTTTAATGAATGTCTTCAGACAACAGATTATGTTTGTTCTTGAGAATAGGACCCAAAATTAAGATAGTCTTTGTACACATACAGTACAAAGGATGTTTTGAATGCACATCATCTTTCCAATATGCTATCTAGAATAAACTCAAGGCGTTCACATATTAGGATGGACTTCGAAATGTTTCATTTTCTGTTCTGAATTCTTTCCCTTAATTCCTTATATGCAATGTTGAACTCTCCCAGAAAATTAACTGTACTTCTCTCAAAGCATTTTGTGCTTACTTTTCATACCTTTTACTTATTATGCTTGGAAGATATCACACAAAAAAATTAAAGGCCTTTCTATTCAAGTTCCCTATTTGAACTCCTATCTACTGATTTGCAACTGAACATTTGATCCTGTGATAGAGATTTTAGCCATCAGCTTTAGCGATACAGTAGGGATCATAACAGGTAATTTTCTTAACTATAAACTGCCAAACTTTTTAAGAATTACAATATGTAAGCACTGGTGATATTCCAGAACCATCTGGGCACAATCCTGTCCAATGTTCTCTCGGATGACCCCACATGAACAGGGAGGTTGGACCAGATGACCCAATGTAGTCCATTCCAACCTTACCCAGTCTGTGATTCTGTATTCATTCAAAAATGTGAGTGCACATAAATCTGAAGGAAATGATGCAGTCAAATTTTTAACATGGAATAACTCCCCTATATTCTTGTCAATAAAACCCAAAAGCAAATAATGGTCTCTGCATGATAAATTATGTCATGCAGTAGCAGACTTATCAAGCAATGTGAATTGCACCCTGATCCAGAACTATGTGTGCCATTTCTGCATATTTTTCTTATTTTCTGTATCATAGTACTTGCTCCTCATGTCTAACAGACTTTTGTGTTCTTGCATTAGGGCTGAACAGCTGAAACCCTTGAGATTTAGGAACACAGATTGGATTTTTATGATAGGAAATTCCCATATATCTGTTTGTCATTTAGTTTTATTTGCAATTCAGAAATATTTTGTCAGAAATGTTTAAGAAAATAATTACCTGGACTGGATAAACATAGAACTCAATAGAAGATTATATTCTAGGTCAGCTCCAATACATCATATTTATAGCCTCACGAGGTGTCAGCAAAATAAAGGAAAAGGTAACTTCCAGAAATGAAGTCTGAACAAAACACACACTTTTTCTTTTTTCTTTCTTTTTTTTTTTAATTATGCCAAAAAAAAGAGCTAAATCTCTCTTTCTTTTTTTCTAGATAAATTGTTCTATTTTTTCCTGCCTTCCATTACTAATTTGCCTTAATTTAGAACATGATGGCTTCCTATGCCAGATCATTGAGGGGCTCCTGTAACAAAAGGCTCATAAATGTTCACTCACTTTGTCTGCCCAAGTCATTAGAGCCAGCTATAATCTTCTGTTGGTGAACATCGAGGTCTTGCATACCCTTTTAAGGGAAGAAAGATGCATCTGATGTCAATTTTCATAACATACTTTAACCTCTGATGCTGTGGATACAAACTGTCTCCATATAAATCAATAACCCCAGACAAAAGAGTGCTGAAGGACACACACACTCAGAATCTGAAAATGAGTAAGAGAGATCTTCTCCAAAAGGAAAAGGAAAAAAACCCACACGTGACTAGGTTGAGGATGGATTCATTATTTAAGAAATAAGCAGGGAGAGCTAAGAGATGTGTAGACAAGTATTTGGGCCACAAGAATATAGTCATAAACTGGGTTGCATGCTAGTGAGACTTTAAGGCTTGCAGCTTCAAAATACACTTAGCAAGTGGGAAAGATTTCTAGGCTAACATCTGGAGGATGTACCTCTGCTTTCCACAGAAGAGAAGATTCTCTATTGCCCATAGAGAAGTTTGCCACAGAGACTGCATGTGTGACATACAAGTGTGTCCTCATGCACTCCCCAGTGTGATAATTTTTTTGTTCCCTTTACATCTTCTGGCTATCAGACCAGCTGTCTTTCTGAACTACTTTGTAAATTATATGAATGGAATAATAATAAAAAAAAATCTCTCATGAACTTTCAATATTTATTTTTATCAAGAAAATACAGAGTCTAAACCTAGTAATCATTCAGTGTCAATTAAATCAGTAAAGGGTAAAGTATTTTAAAACACAGAAAAGAAAAAGGCAACAAACACACTACATTGATTCTCACAGGAACTCTATTGCAGTTAATGGTGTTACACCACTCCATCACCTGTAGTACCTTACAATTTTGGAAGACTGCTTAAAACTCTCAGAAAAAAATATGTTTGAAAGGATACACATTTGACCCCAGCTCCCTAGAAATACACTGTCATCAATAAAAATAATTTGAGTTTGCAAACAAACATTACTGCACAGGTTTTTCACACCAATAATGATGCAAAAGAGCATTAAAAAGGTTTTGATGTTGCTGAAGTACAATAGAGCTTCAAACGAGAAAAGGAATTGGGATATGAATAAGATGTTCAGTGCTTCTCAGAGTTACATTTGTCTCCTTCCTTACTTGGCTTCACTAAATTATTAACAGAAACCTAATCTGGCGCCAGATAACCAAACCAAGAACATTTGCTGGGAAGTGAAATGGTAAAAAAAAAGAGAGGCAAAGGCTGTTAGAGTTAAAATAGAGGAGCACAGCTGTTATGGATGTACATATATATGTAGAAACACGCAAATTTATACATAATATATATACCAAAAATATGCATATTGCATACATGCATGCACACACATCCCTAGACAGGAAAAACAAATGCCCACACATGGGGAAGTTCGGGTGTGCATCTCCACAAGGCAGCTTTACAGCAGCATGATTACCTATTTTAAGTGGTAACACAGTCACATAAACATTCTGCACTCACAGTAAATACGGAAACACAATAAATGCAAACAAACATCTTGCTTCTGGACCAGTACTGCTAACACACCAGCGTTCAGAAAGCATTTCCCCTGAGTAAACAGATTTGTGCAGGGCTAACACTGTGGCAGGCTCAGGTGAGCACTGGAAGGGACACTCAGCTGAAGGCTGGGGACTTGGTAAATTTTTGACATGTGAAATATCAGCTATTACAGGCAGCAAGGACTGCTCTTGGCAATGATTGTAAGTGGCAGCAGAAAACAAACCAAACAAAAACACCTCCAGTGGTCCTGTTTTCCCCCCTCTTCCAGGTGACAGAAAGAAACCACAACTAAATAATCTGAAATCAATATGTGTACTTGGTCAAAAGGAGAAAATAATCTCTAACAGTGTAATGGTAAATCAGTAGAAATTGTGTTGAAGTATTTAAATGCATTCTGAAACATTTGTTTTAGAATATTGAAATGAATTTTGAAAATAGCTGTTCAATTAGACAACCAAAAGATACATAATAAAAGGGAAGCATTTAAAAAATGCTATTCTGATAAGCTACCTGAAATCTGATTTCCACCTCACTAATTTTTTTTTAATGGCTTATTTTCTTCTCATCTTCGGCAATTAGTAAAGGTTCTGTGGAAGAGATGTTTATCCAATAATTGGGGCAGCATATAATACAATTTACATTTATGTTTCAATGTGTTGGCAATGTAGAAAGTTGATGGTGCACACAAAACATTAAACATTTTTAACTTGTGAATTAATAAAATCAAAGAGAGTACAAATATTTTTGATCGACTAAGGTGAATCTCAAGGCTCCTTACAAAGCTTATACAGCTACTTATAGGACTGACTATAGCAGAGAAAAAGCAAATTTTCCAACAAAATAAGCAAAAAATTAGGGTCATAAATTTGGAATAGAACAAATTAAATTAAATTCTCTAAATTTTCTTTTTCTTCTGCAAAAATTCCAATTTTCACCTGAAATAAACTTCATAAGTAGGCAACCTTTCAAGCGTGAAGTATTCTCAGAGGATTTAAATGCATGAGGAGACTAAAGATGTCAAACTCCACAAGAAACTTAGCAGAGTCTTAAGACATCCTGAATTTTACCTTACTTTTAGTGAAGGTGTGATGTTGCTCAGAGTGGGTAGACATTTACCTGCTTTTCTTAAAAGAACTGTTTTTCTGGTCTCTCTCCCTGCTTCCCTCTCTCTCCTTCCATCCCTCTCCACCCCTCACCCATTGGCAACAGAAAGAGCCAAATTTAGGTGTTAAAGTTGGCCATCAGAGATGGTGGTTGGAGTTAGCCTCAATTTCACATAAAGAACTCTCCTGAAATGAACTCTTTTTCTAGTGTCCTTGCAGTTTTCTGGAGACATTTCCTTCTCTGCAGGAAATTTCAGGCTGCATAGTTTACCCATTTGTTGTTTTTATTACAGTATGTGATTATCAAAACTAAAGTGGGAGTATTTTCACAGAGGCCACTTGCTGTTTGTCCTCAGAGTTGTGGAACCTGACCTGAATTCCTGGCAGCAGATACCACCAGATTAAGTTAAATGAATTTCAGGATGCAAAGCCTGTTTTAAAAGGTTAGACCCCAGTTCAGCCTTTCTCAGGATCTGGTGATCAAAGAGTAATGTGAAGGCAGGGAAGCAAGGTAGGAAGGGTATCCTCATGGCCCTTCTTTAGGGATTTCATCACATACCAGGGGATTTGTTTTCAGAGCTCAGTTATGTGAATCTGGCAGCACAGAACTATAAGCCTATTTAATATAGCCCATCTGCTCTTCAGAAACTGGCTGATTTGCAGCTTTGTGCTGAACAATAACGATGAGCCACCAATTCTTCTTTAAATCTTTTGGTGTTCTCTACAAAATCTCTTTTGTCGACTTAGATGGGGGTTGAGAACTGAAGGACAACTTCTCTGCTTTTTTTGCTTTTTTCAAACCCACCCATGAAAGCAGTCTTCTTCTATTTAGATGGGCCAAGGAAAAATATTTCTCTGCTATAAACAGTGGTTGGAAGGGTGAGCTGCCATGAATCATTAACGTGTTTAAATGTTGGGACATTTTCCTCTCCCTTTCTATAAATATTTTACAACAAATATTGTATAAATATACAAAGTCATCAGGCCTTTTCTTTGTTTCTCATAATTCTCAATTGGCTTTATATGTGTTTCATTTTTATTCTTTCAAAAAAAACCAGAAATTGTAGTTTTTATATTCCTAATTCTTCTGGAAAACATATTGAAAAGTACTAATTTTATTTACTGCATCACTCTTAATGAGATGAGAAAAAAAGACTTGCAAGACTCTAAACACAGATTCTTTCATATTAACTATGGAACACTAATTGGCATTAGCTAAATGTTAGAGGCAAAGACAAACTAAAATTCAGAAGTCCCAGCTGTACATATCATTTCGTCTGCATTAGTCTGGTGCTTGACAGAAAGTCATTCAGAGCAGGCTGGAAATGTCTGACTTTTTATTAGCAAAAATATTGGCACCAAATTGAAAATATACATAACTTTGTATGCAAACACATTTTCTGTCACACATATATAGACTGATTTCAGACAGGTAGGTAGATGTCTATATTTCTTCCTCTAGTGCAGTTCATAATAGCCCATCATTCAAGGATTTAGGTGATGGAGAACAAGATTTATGAACAAAGCATGTAAGGTGCCTGGATTTCATACTCTCCTGCACTTGGCTGTGAAGTTGTTTGGGAGTCCTGACAATCTTTCATTTCACATAGACAAATGCAGTATTGAAGATTAACCTTGACCTTTCATGCACCCGATGAATGTTCTCACCACTGGGTTAATTTCCGTCCCTGTCTCTGAAACCCAGAATTCTAAACCCCCAGTTTTTGGAAAGATAACAAAAGGGAAAATAATTCCCCAGGTATTGCATCACTCCTATTTATTTTGCTCATAAAGAATTTTTTGGTTTGTTTTACTCATCAGACATCATGAATACTAGACTATTTTAAAATTTATTTAGACACTGTAAAAGGACAGATGATGGAAAAGTGGTTTTGGAAAAATCCCTGTGTGGATGAATCTTAAATTTTTAGGTGCTTTGACACTTGTAAGGAGTTGGTCTTTCACAGCTCAGAAAGAACACTGGGGATTAGAACCTGGACTCTTAAAAATTCAAACCAGAGTATCTGCATTAAATCAGACATTCTAGTGCTGAGAGTGTGCTTAGATACAAACTTGACAGCACTTCTGGCAACAGCTGGAATGCTTCTACTCAAAATTATATACTGTGCAGAACGGCATAGTTCTTTGATTGAATATTCTTTATAATCCCAATATAGGTGTTTGTCATAAGGTAATTATACAGTGTGAACATCTCTCTGCACGATGACATCGTTCTTCTAACTGTGCTCAAGCACTAAATATATTATCTTCACTTTCCTGTGTGTCTGGCTGGATTCATACACACATTCACATCAAATTCTGCCTGGTTGATACTAATTACATTAAAAGTAAAGCTAAATGGCAGTGAAAAGAAGTTTGGAGCTTTAAAATGTACTCTTTTGTTTACCATATTAAGTTGTTTGCTTGTTTCTTTGTGCTCAAAGATGTGTAGGCGATTCATAATCACTTATTACCCATGTACAACATTTTTTGTCATCTATTCCCCATACTTCTTATCAAGGGATTTATCTTAGCCCCCACAAATCTATTCTACTTCCTACACATCAATTAGAAATTGACATGTACCCTAATCAAGGGTATTACAATATATGTCTAAACCAAAAAATGAAAATATTTTTACTAATTTGTTCACAATTGTAGGCTCTCTAATCTAATAAATTATTCTAAATGACTGTATTGCAACCCTAATCATCACATGGACAGTGAAAGTAAGGCACTCAGAGATATTAGAAATAAAGCCTTAAGCTACATTGATCAAGGCTACACACCATTTTTGTTGCTATAGTGCCTTTGCAAAGATAAGCATGCTTCATTTTAGTAATCTTTAATCAATATACAGCATGCCAGTTAAATATTTTCTATTTATTACTCTCCAGAGGCACCATAATCAACACCATAAGTAAAACTACAGTCCCCTCTGGCCAATCATCCACTCTAAAGCAAATGTGGCAGGGGTGGAAATAGAGGACAGAGGAGCTTAACAGTAGGGGGTTTATATTTCCAAGAGCAAAGCTTTGCAGGGACAGCAGAGCTCACCCTTAAACCAGCTACTGCACAGTACGACATTTGCCTTAGCTCTAGACCCTACAGGTGTGCCTGTACTGCTGGCTTGTTCACCTCTAGATATAACCAAAATGATTTATCCACCTACCTCAAGTTCTGTATAAGGATGGTTTTACAGATTTCATGTCTTCTTAAAAGAAATTGGTCTGCTTTTTTCTTTTCTAATAATTTTCATCTTTCTTTACTATAGCTCTAGACTTGGTTTCTCATAGCATATTCCAGTTCTTAAAATGGGAACACAGTCACGATCCCTACCACAGCTGGAAAACTTAAAAATGTGCATAACCAGAAAGGAGAGCCTGAAGAAAAGAGTGTGATTTTCAGAAAAGTCTGTCTACTCCTAAAAGTACCTATGGGTTTGCCAGTAAAATGCTACTGCTCCACATGTTTACCACTCTCCACACTCATCTTCCCATACCACCATGGTATCTGAGCCATGAACACCAAATGGGAAGGGATGACTTAAATTGGACTGCACAGTCGCAGAGAAAGATGACATTACTAACAGATGTCTACGTGCACTGTCCCTTTTGGAGGCTGTCAGAGCTCCTGTCTCAGACTGGGTAAGCAGCATCTGGTCTCTGTAGCAAGTATCTGCTGCAGGCTGCCCAAGAACCTGCCAGAATCAGCCCAATGCAGCCTCCAGCAGTCTCCACAGTATGAAAAACTACACATCTAGGTCATATGCAGAAGCTAAAGGGTTTATTCAGCCTAGGAGGTTGGAAATGCTGTGTTTAGACTGCTTCTTACTTTCCCAAGTTTGCAGCAGGATGCCTACAACCAAAGATGGAGCTATGACTTTTATTCTTTGGTAGCAATTTACATTAAAGTTTTATTGCATCACTCAATTTCACATAATTAAGAACACTTTCTTAAAGCTTGGGCATTGTTACCTCAGACAACTCAACCCTGGATTGCTCACTTTGTTTAGTCTTATGTTATTCATAACCTGAATGCTACAAAATTATTATTACACTCCCTGTTCAAAAGAACATCTAATAGTAAATCTCTAAATGCAGTACAGTTTTATTTTATGCCCTGGGCAGCAAACAAGGGCAAACACTGAAACACACTGATGACATCAAACCCCTTTTTTTGTTCCCTACCTAGCTTAATTCTGGCTATTTGCCTCTTTTCCTTGATGTGAATAGGAAGCTGGTGGGTAGAAATGAGGAGTAAATACTGGGGCTTTTAGCTTGAGAATGGCTGCTGGAGAGCTTGGTTTGGAAGCTTTTGTTTGAGATCGTGCACTTACTCCCTGCTTACCTCTAGCAGAATATATTTACAAAAAGTAATTCACAAGACTCTCCGAAAACTGAAGCCTGCAGGAATTAAGCAGCTCTTCCTGCTCACCACGATATGATTAGCTGTCTCTGAGGAGTGAGTGACGACGTCCCTCCCACTCAGCAGCTTCCGACTGACATTTCACTAAATAGAACTTGAATCTCAAAGGGCTGATCTGTCAAGCAGTTTCAAACTAGAAAAGATCAGGCAGGTTCAGCTTCCCCCCTCAGTTACATCCTCATTTCTAATTTTCACGTTTTATGCTTCATGCAAGTTTTAATTATAAAGATGAAAGTCAACTTGCCTTTCTTCATCCATTCTTAGCACGAACACAAAATGAAAGTAGAAGTACATATAAAATTTGCCAAAAAGCAAAAACAGCTGACTGCAGCCTAAGGAAAGTAAAACAGAACTGAAGGATGCAACACAGATCATCATCATCCTTGTCAGCTTCCTTATCTAATGTAGTAGGATTTTGTTATGCAAAATTGGTGACTTTGTCCAACCACAACTTATGTAAAATCAGATTTTGAACTCTATTTGATTCTTTATGAGTCATAAAGTCCTCATGGAAACCCAATTTATACTATAGTTTATAGTAGAATTGAAAGAACTATGACTTTCATACAAACAAGAAACTTATTGTCAAAGCCTCAAAGGCAATTAATCATGATGATTTTACATTTCTGTGAGTCTCCATCAAATAGAAAGTATTTTGATTACATATAAAGTGATTTATGCAATAAAGAGATAAATATTTGAAAGCAGTGTCTTTCACTGTAGAAAATGCCCTTATTTATATAGTAAAGCATTTATACAGAAGACAATTAATACTCACCAGGTACTAATTAATTGATTAGGAAATCAAACTCCTACGCTGCTGGAACAAGAACTGCACATTCCCTAACAAATCCAGTATTTGCAGGAAAAACACAGGACTGTGTTGGTCATCCAGAAGCTCTTTACAAATTCCAATGTAGTTTTCATCCATAATAGATGGACAAAAGGATGAAGGATGGATTTATCATGAACGATGTGATACCACCACCATTCAATAAGTATAAAATTCAGCACTTACTGCAGTTACCCTAAATTTGGGAGATGCTGGTTTCCTTCTCATCTCTATCTGGTCTGTGGGAGAATTCAATCCTACATATTATATTTCCTTTGATGATTATCATAAGGTCTACAATAAGAGACATTTTGGACCGAGTCTATTTGATTTTTTTTTTAAAGTCCTCACTCTCTGCTGTTGAAACTGTTCCAGATGTTATAAATGCACATTCATTAGAGAACTAGAACCTAAACATCAGGCTGGAAGGCTTTTCTCCGAATCTGGAATTTTTCCTGCCTCTTACAAAAAAAAAAAAAATTAAAAATTCCATCATATTCAGTTACAGAGGAAAAGTTTGTCTGCATGGAAAGATGATGAAGGAATCTGTATCAAATTTTCTTTGATATTATCTTGTTAACATAAGACTGGTAAGACACAGCAGACTCACTTTTCATATGCACTTACAACCATCATGAAAATTCTCCAAAGATACAAAATTGGTCCTCCAACACATACTGAGGTATTATTACAACATATCAGGCCATATCCTCACTAGCTTTACTCAGCACATTGGTTAGAGGTACCATACCTTTGTTGTGGGATGTTGAAAAGTAAGGCACATTTTCCTAAGTTGTCAACCACATGGGTTGTTGACTACTTTTTTAATACTTCACAAGTGATGAAAAAATTCCTAGGAAACAGTGTGGTAGTTTTTGGAGAGAAAATACATGGTTTTTTGGGGGATTATTTTGGTTATTGATTGTTTATTTGGTTTTTGATTATTTCAGTTCATGTTTTGGAGTTAGGTGGACAATAGTTCTTTTACAAAATGAAAGCTACAGGCATAATATTCTTCTTGAAGGAAGACGAAAAGGAAGCTTAAGTGGTCCTATCTTGAGAACTCGAGCACTGTGAACAAAATTATTTCTGAAATTTCTCCATGTATGTATATATTCACCACAGAGGGCAACTTGACTTTTTAGAGTAAATCAGGACAAATAGTCTTGTCTAGTCAACCACTAAGGCAGCCTGGGTTTGGGTATGGGATTATTTTCTGAGGGAAGCAAGCAGAGTTTTAACAAAAATGCTGTTGCACAAAGCACAACAGCAGAGAAAGGCGTTTGTCTCCATCTTTTTGTTAGTGCCATGCAAGCAGTGCCAGGCTACGCTGTCACATTCAAGCATGGAAAAGTTACCCAAATGGAATAAGCAGCATTCTAGAAAGTGCTGTAGTAGCTGGCACACAGTTTGCAAACACCTTAAATTTCTATGAGTCTATTGCCTCCATGGACTTCTCAAGGCAAAAGTGCCAAACAAAGATCTTTTGGGACTGCATAGCTTTAGATGAACCTTTACAATTTGTTGTGCCTGAACTGCACTGACTCTCCAAATATGCAATACACTGGACCAATGCTTCAGGGACTACTGGATAAAGCTGACATTTTTCCACTCCAGGAAAACAACTGCCTTTCCTAAAGAAGTAAAAGAAATAAGAAAAATGTCATCCCTTTACTTCCCTACCTTTGTGTGCCATTAAACCAGTGCAGTACCATACTTTGGTCTTTGCCTTTTAAAAAAACATTGTTCTGCATTTTGGCAAGGTACTGTTATCATCAAAAATAGCTAGATATTAATGGAGGCCATAAATTGCAATTTGAGATTTCTTTGTGCTTGTGGATATTGCACACTGCTAACAATGTTTTGCTTTATAAAAAGGAATGTATCAACAGAAGAATTAGTGCTAACTCCCAGGATGAATTATGGGGAACTGCTGGAGTTGTGCATTCACCACTTCTCCATTTCCCTCAAAAAGCTTATCAACATCTGAAGACAATTTTTTTAACATGCTGTGTCATGCACGTTATGCCCACACAAGATATGAATCATATAAGATTAATGCAATTTTAAAGAAAATACATTTGAATTATATTAAATCAAAATTATATTTTTAAAAATTATGACATGAAATGTACTAAGCGGCTTAAGAAAGAAAACACTCTACAAACTTATTGAACTTTTTGGCCCAAATTTTTAATCTATGTAGCCTGGTCAGAATCACTTAAATCCTCTGAGATCTGAAGAATCACAGAATTGTGATTCTCCACCAAGAGCAAGCCCAAAGAAAGCAAAGGGGATGAAAGCATAAGTCTGTAGTATTTCTGAAAATAGATTGGCATCTTTGGATTCTCTGAATTACAGGAAGGAAAAGACCTCTCAAAAATTCTAATGTTACAATTCCTGAACATATCTATCCCTTTACCATAGGAATGCATGAGTCATTGCTTTGGGCAGTGGAATTTGCTTCAGCTGTCCTGCAGAGCCAAAATGCCTCACCTACACTCTTTCCTCTGGTCTGACAGGTGTTCCCTACCCCAGTGTCCCCTCTGACACCGGTCCCTCACACAGCAATACTGGTTTCTTGCACTGCACTCACTTTTGCCTGAGGCACAGTTTCCATGCTGATCCTGACACTTGAAGCCTTAAATTGGTTTGGGCCACCATGATCACAGAAAAGCCACGCATAAGAGCTCAGGATCAGTTTTTTGTTAGTGCAGACTGTACAGGTAGCTTCAATAAACCAGAGAATTTAAATACATATTATAAACATATATTTACGTAGAACTACATATATATGTATACATATATATATGTCCCAAGGTCATACATCTTTTCCATTTCTCCCCAGGTTTCCAAAATAAACACTCCTGAAATATATCTCGTTGTACCCCGAGCTTACTCTGCTAACACAACTCTAGGCATCGGCTGCTATTTGACTGACATTTTATAAACATGAGTGAGATTTTATATCTTGTATTAATTCTTAATGGCTACATGTACTGAATTCAGATTACAGCTTTCAGAGTTTGAAATGAAACCTGCAGTGCATATACAGGCTATCTTCTACAGGATATCCATAAGGGATATTCTACTGTAATTGATTTTAACTTTACAAGCCATATTACTTCAACTATAAAAGCTGCTATCAGAACTAAAGGAGTAAAAAAATGGCTACATAATGAAAAGAAAAGAAAAAAGAAACAAATCCACAGCCCCACAGCCCTGATGAACCTCTGAGGAGGCATAAATGCATTTATTTTTACCTGGCAGAATAACTGCTACTTAATGGAGAAACATTTTAACTGATTCTGAGCAGCAAATAACTACCATGCACACAGTGGAGCTGTGGATGGCTTTACTGATTGCTAAACTCTGTGACATAAACTTCTGCCATTTGTGGAAGCCTTTTCAATCCCTTTGCTAGCTAGATGAGAGACAAAAAGAGGAGAAAAATAGCAACCTAAAAAAGCCCCACAGTCTGAAATTTTGTTTCACTATTACTTCTGCATGCTTTTCATTTGGATTCATTACCAAGGCATGACAGACTGTGCTATTAAAAACAAAGTTCACCCCCTTATATAAAATGTGCCTTAGCTGTGAGCTTGCTTGGAAAGCACTGCTGTTCTTTAGATTCCAACTTACAAAATGGAAGTTCAATTTTTAGTAAGTATGTCAAGTACTACTATTAAGAGAGAAAAATTTGCAAAACTATACTAAGTGCCAGATTTTTTGACAAAATTCACTAATTTTACCACAAAAAAAAAAAAAAAAAAATACAAACCATTAGCAAACAGTGCCCTAGGGTTTTTTTCCATCTCTTATATCTCTCATGAAAGCATTAAACTAAATGGAGAAGAACATGTCATGAGAGGGAGTAGGAAGTTACAGAATTAAGGAGAAACAACCATCTACTTCGAAGACAAGTCCATGGAGAGTGCAGGCTGACATGTAGAAAACCAACTTTGACTACCATATAAAATGGCAAATTCTGGGTTAAGTTTCTTTTTGTGTTATAGCTGAAAATTAACATCAGACAAGCATTGAGGTAAGAGCAGTAACTTAAGTGACAGCTTAGAGGCTCCTTCAGTCAACCCAGACATCCTTCACTAGACTTCAAGTACTATTCCTAGGTTCTGTAGGTTGTTTCCTACCAAGTGCCATCTACTATCAGAAATTAATATGAAAGGTGATTTTTGTTATTTAGGTATAAAAAAAAAAAAAAAAGCAACAAAAAAAACCCCAAGAAAATAAAAACCTGCAGGTTTGAAATGAAAAGTGTTTTTTAAAGTTCAACAGTGACAGAAATTGATATAAAACAGACTGATGGGAAAAGCTACTATTTTCATTCTGCCGTGAAATATTTATCATGACTTTTGCCCTTTCAATTAAAGACTTTGTGTGCAAATTTACTGTAGCTACCTGAAGCATATTTTCTCTGTAGACTTCCAAAACCACCTGACATATGTCTCCTTTCCTTGACTTTGTTAGGAAGATTTCCTGAAGAAATCCATTGCACTTTTCTTATGGACTGACAAAGAGCAGTTGTGAAGTGACCCATTGTCCCTATTTACATTAAAGCTCCAGTGAGCTCATCAGTCAGCTGCTTGCTGGAGATTTGCTATAATTAGGACAGTTCATATGCAAGGAATGTTAGAATTTGATTGAGGGGGGGAAAAGTCATAAAATGTGTATAGGAGAAGTGTGCAAATATAACATGAAAGTTTTGGAGAAAAAAATGCTGGCTTTATATGCTTGACAATAAAGAGAATGAAATACAATGCAACAGACTATAATAAATTACAATTTCAGCACAGAAGAATATGGATTTACTTCTTACCTACATCAGTGAAACACAAAAAAATAACCTACTGGCAACTGGAATATGAGTTATTATCTATAAAGATGACTTAGCTAAGGTGAGATAAATAAGCTTTCGGAAAACAAAAAGAGGAATAATGAGGTTTCTAAGAGAGAAAAAACTTTTCAAACCATGTCATATTCCTTGAAAATAAAGTTTTTCATAAAGTTATTGCTTTACACAGTAAAACATGACGATATTTTAATATAAAGATGTCCTATCATGTAGTAGCTTTCAATAAAATAAAATTAGTGGTCTGTGGGAACTGTTAGGGAAACAAGATGGGAATTAGGGAAACAAGATGAGAATTCAAGTCAGTGGTTTGCATGGAGAAGCTAGACAGAATAAGACAGGGCATTCCACAGCAGCATCCGGATGCGATGGAAGCGTTTCAGGACTACTGTGCCTGTGTTTGATTTTTCACCAAAATTTCAGAAAAAACAGAACAATGATTTATTCCCTCTGAGTCGACTGCCTGACTATACCACCAATTCCTCATTATCTTTTTTTCCCCCCAGTTTCTGCAGAAATGCCATAGCTCCACTGTTTAAAACAAGAGTGAGGGTACCAAGAGTTTTTGGAAACACTAGGTAGTCACTGGATACAACAGAACATAACTCCTTGAAGACAGCCTTGAGCACCTGGCTCAGGCTGGCCAGGGGAACAAATTATCAAGCCAAAAGGAAAAAGAACTGTCTAAGCCTACACTTCATCACCAAAGTCTGCAACAGGGGAGTATAGCTAAGAGTAGCCATGGCATTTCTTCACTACAGTTCTGCAGTTTGAAAGAAAAAACTATCATGTGTTTTTGTCTATCTTATTAATGTTTAATGCCATTATTTGATTTGCTGATTGCTGAAAGAATTAAGCCCTAAAGCTATAGGGAGTTATAAACCACATCTTACAAAAAGGGAAAAAACAATAGATTTAGCATTTTCTGAGTATTTTCCCACATAGCAAATAATCCCATGGAAATCTTAGTGAGTCAAGGAAAGGTTTTGTTACATTTTCTTAAGACTAATCACCCTATTTTACATAATAATGAATTAGGAACCTGGTCTGAGATCTTAACAATTAGTTTTACTTTGCAGTTGCCACACACCTGAGGAATTCATTGTCATCAGGTCATGTTCAATTGGACTTCAGGAAGGCTGGAGAGCTCTGCAATCTGAAATAAATGTCCTTGGAAGTAAAATATCTCTTGCTAAAACTTATTTTAAGATGTTCCTTTAGAATTTTCCTGCCCTAAAACAGACCTTGGTTGCAAAGGTAGAGGTGTGTTGTTATGGCATCTATTTTCACAAGTTAAACAGAAATTATAGCACTAGCAAAGCCCTTGCTTGGAAATGGAAATTCAAACTCCGCTGCCAAATGCTGCTTCTACGATGTGTTCAGAGAGAAGATGCCTGCATTTTCCAAAATTTGCATTTGTAACAGAAAGATATCAGCATAGAAAACAAAGACTGTCCAAATTCAAGTAACTGACTGATGGGTTGACAGACACTGATGTAAGAATCCTTCATGATAAAGTAGTGCACCTGTTGTTAAAAAGTCTTTTCAAATACACTTTAAAAGCTGTGATCCACCTAAGGTCCTTTGGATTCAGCATTCATTGCTTTTGCAAGCTTCTTTGTATGTTATGTTATTATATAAAGTTCTCTGCAGATGTGACAGTGTAAGATGTTTTTCTAAACTGCAGAAAAGCTGAAATACAGCTTACAGAAAACAGCCATTAAGTAGATCAGGCACGATGAGCTCAAACATGATCTGTGCAGATTGACACCAGTGAACAATACAATATGCTTGACTAGCTTCTCCTTCCTCCCTTTTCCCCCCTAGCTTCTTAATTCCCTCTTACACTTGTTTTCTGGTGCTTCAGGCAATGCTGAGCAGTTTTGTTTTTGTTTTTGGTTTTTTTTTAATGACATGTCAGTTGTCAGGATATAATTTTAATCATTAGTGTGACTGCAAACACGAATGTTTGGGAACTGACGTTTGCATGTGACTTGGGAAGGTCTAACTGCCTGGTGAGGATATGTGCTCCTGTCTGGCAGCATACACAGGCTTGCTCCTCAGCTATGTGAGGCTACACTGACAGTGAATGTGACTAGACAATGTTTTAATGACTTTATTGTCTCCACTTTCTATTTTTACACAATTGTTTATCAGATATGTTAAGTATTTGGAGCTGATTTGCATTTCTATTTTCATTTGCCATGCAAAGGCTTTTATTTTTTTCCCCTCTCCGAAATCAACAGCACTTAATACTCCTTCCTTTTGTCTCACCATAAGAATTGTTTGCCTTTCCTCAGGCACTTGTCACATTCTGGAAAGACAAGCAAACTACTAAGGCACTGCTAGCAAGGTGAAGTTGTACACTGCTTTGTTGTGTCAAATTATTTGGCTTTTTCTTCTAATCAGGCAGAATTCCAAGGGCTACAAAAACCACATGTTCTCTAAAGGGGACTTGAAAAAACAGCTTTTTCCAGATTTATCAAGTCACACTTTTTGCTCTTCCACTGCCGTTGGTCCCTCATGGAATTCAAACATGATACAAGATAGGGATGCCCCACATATTATTGTAAAATGATTTTAAACATTTTAAAGCAGGGATGTTTGCGTCAGGGGAGATGAGTTTGAGCATTAGATAAAGGTTTTTGACACAGAGGGTGGTTGGGCACTGGAGGAGTGTCCCCAGGGAAGTGGTCACAGCACCGGGCTGGCAGGGTTCAAGAGGCATTTGGACAATGCTCTCAGGCACAGGGTGTGACCCTCGGGATGGTCCTTTGCAGGGCCAGGAACTGGACTCAGTGATTCTTGTGGGTCACTTCTAACTCAGCATATTCTGCGATTTTCTCTGTCTAAACTCTTCGTGCTCTATTATAACGGCATGCAGTTTTTAAATCCTCTTTGCTGCTCCCTTTTGTCTGTTTGCATTTCCCATTGCAGCCATTTGCTGAGAAAATGAGAACAGGTTAAGATAATCAAGTGAAATACAGAGCAAACATGGGATTTAAGGTTCTAGAGTTCCCATAAAACAGCTGTTTCTTTCTCTATTTACTTTAATATCTGGATTTATGCACTCCCTTTTTTCAACTAGGTAGGTAGCAGACAGTCTGATTTAAGTGTTCTTCTCTTGCTGTTTCTAAAATCAGCTGTAAATGAACTGTAGCCAAGGGGAATTCTCTCGGGAGACTGTGCATTCTATCGCTGGAAGAAGAACAAGAGATGAAAAATGTAAAATAACCTGGGAATAAAGGAAGGCTAGGACATAACACCTTATAGGAAGCCTCTAGCTGTTAGGAAGTGTGCCTTCCTTGGAAAGTATACTGGGGCAGTGTTAGGAAGCCATATACACTGAAAACCTGGTGTTGTAGAGACCCCAAACACAGCAGGCACTCCCTTAACAGTACTAATATGCTGAAATAGCAGTCCTTCTGTTCAGCCAGAATACAGGAGCACACTGTTAAAATTACTGAGCTGTCTTTTTAAGATGGTGCTTGTATTTGAAGTTCATAAGGATGACCTTCAGACTAATATCCCTTATGTGGTCCAACTCTCGAAGTCACTCAAGATATTAAGGTTTGTTTATGTAAGAAAATATCATTACCATGAGTATTTTATACTGGCCACAAGCTGGATATTAATGCTAAACTGTTATAAATTTTAGGACTGGCTCTCATACTCTCCCCTTGAACAGAAATCTTTAATCCTGACCATCTTCAGAGTTGTGACCCAGAAGACACACCTCTCAACCCTCACAAGGTTCTTGCTCCTCAGTAGCTAGTAGGACACAGTATTCAGCCAGATTCTCCCGTGAAGCAGTGCAAGAGATGCATGCAGCATCTCTAATGTGAGATATTTCCTCTTATTTTCAAATCAGTTTTGAATGCCAAAGAAAGTACAGGATATAAAGGGTAATTTCCTTTCCTTTGATTCCTGAGTTCCCCTCATTTTAGCTGATGCACACATCTTATCAAGTGATTCAACATGCTAATCAGTACTAGCGAGATTCTGCTCTGGCAAGTCTCAAAATTTAGAAACCTAAAATAATTGATGAGCACCTCCATTTTCATAAAACTGGTAACTGATTGTGCATGCCTTTAGTATCCTATACTAACCAACAACTTTGCTGTCAGCACTACTTGCCACCAAGACACCTAATCCCTTTTTTTTCACTTGATCCAAATGGTTTAACATGATCTCTTTATGGAAACTCCAGAGAGAATAACTAAACAATGGATTTCAAACAGGTTTCCTCAAGATTCATCCCTTAAAGATTTAGACTAAGTGGATTTTTAAAATTTGGTAACTTTTAGGCAGATCATAATTCTCATAAATCCTCAGCAGTGCTGTCCAGTCAGTCAGAGTTATATTGAACTGTTAACCGGAGCACAGTTAGGTCAACACAAAGCATTTTGAAATTTCACCCTAAATATGCTAGCTTAATTTCTTTCTGTGAAACTCCCCAAGTGCAAATGAAGGTTTTCATTCAGTTGATCCCTGTAAACAATCCCAAGGATGCTTTTTCATTCTTTGTATCCCTATTCCAGCAAAAAAAAAAGTCTTTCTCTTTTCCTGCTACCAGTCCTTGTGCCAGAGAAATAGTTGTTGGATTCTGAAATACGCTGACCTAAGTCACGTCTTATTCTGAATTTGACATTTTATAGCTATAATATGGAAGAAGAAAGGGGTCTTTGACAATATCACCAACATGTATGAGAATTCTATTTCAGCAGGATTTGTAAAAAGAATATGAATTTAAGTCTTGCCACAAATTGTATTTCCTTCTGTGACAGCTGCCCTTCACTCTGACTCTTACACTTTGAAGATTAGCTGAAAGGTCTGAAGAAGGACACGAGCTGCTCTTCTGCAACCATGCCATGTGTTACATCAGGCACAGAGGTGAGTGAATTCAATTTAGGCAGGTATATATATTAATCCCTGGCAAAAAAATGGCTCCTAAGTAAAACTACATATTTTGCTTGTGACTTTGAGGCAAGAATTGACCTGTGATTTTATGAGAAAGGGCAGAGACCATTTTGAGTTGTGTTTATACATGTCCTTAACATTAGAATCCAAATAGCAACATCCAGAAGGTAAAAGGACAAATATTTGGCAGGGTGGCGCTTCATATTTGGTTCTGTATATTACCCAAACACTTTTGCAATTACACTAGAGAAACCTCTTTCTTATGTTACTACCAAACCAGCCAAAAATAAACAATAAAGTGTGGTTGTACTTACCACTGCACAGACATACCATCAGAGGTTACTCAAGAAATGGAGTTCTCTACTGTAGAACCTTAGCACATCACTGCTTGTGACCTGGTTATTTTTACATCAATTTCTTCTTTTCCAGTAACCCTATGAAATGAAATGCACACCCCAAATGATGTGTATCCTCTACCCAAGTAAAGCATCAGTTGCATCATTTGGAAAACCGAAAGCTAATTAAAAAATTATTTCTTCAACAAAAGTTACTTCTGGAAAGAAAAGAAAAAAACAAACAAACAAACAACAAATCAACCCTCTAACAACAACAAAAAACTCCTAAAAGAGGTGTTGGCTGACAGAAGCAATGAGGTTATTAGCGACAGAATCAGAAACATTCATGGTAAAAAAGAAAGAAGATAAATTAAACATTCATATTTTATCTCAGTTTCTGAAATATATGTTCTTAAGCTTACTTTGAAGTACATGATTAAATTCTCCAAAACCTTTTTATCTTTCCTTGATTGCTAAAGTTTGCTATCAGTGCAGAGCGTGTAGCAGATATTGTATATCATCAAACTTGTTTCTTTATCTTCAAAAGTAACATCTAAACTTGTTATGAATAAACATAAACAGGATGCCTGTTCCTCGTTTATTAAATATAAGCTGTAATAGAGAGAGAGCACATACTCTGTAGCACAGTGGCAATGGAAAATATGTTCTCAGCTCCAGAAGAAGTGTAGGCTACTGAATTTGGGGCATGTAGAAGAATACGTGGTCCGAGCTGAAGAAGGAACAGGATTTTGAAAAGGGAGGATATGCACAGGTCTCCAGGGAAGCCTTGTGGTAAGGAAATGACACCTAATTTTTGCCTGTTTGTTTGATAGCCTTCAGGATGTAAAGAAGAGGGGGTGGAGATTATGGTGATGATGATGATGATGGAAGTTGACTCCCTCTGGCCCAGTGACTCTATAGGAAGTTCCGACTCAGAGTGTGGGGGTAAGTACAAAGCACGAGAGAAATGGAGGCACAAAAATAAGCAAAGAACGTCTCCAAAGACCCATAGCAAAATATTCCAATATAAGGAGACATAAATGTATCAATAAAGTATAATGAGCAATTCTACATTGCTGCCATAGCTACATAATTTACAGAGTTGCCAAAAGATAATAGTTTTGAAAAGCCTGCCAAAAGCCTGCTAATTTGCATATAATTGTCAATAATGCTTTCTCATTTACTAGATGGAAGTTTGCTTTCACAGGATAGAGTTATTGGAATTCAATTTGCAGTCTCTGTTTTTATGACTTTTCTATACAGTACTGTATTATTTAGAAATAAATAGGGAATTTTAGATGCAGTTTTCCATCTCCTGCCCAAAGGCAAAAAATAGAGAATACTTTTTCACTTGAAACTAATAAAAATAGCAAGAAAATTATTAAAAAAGAGAAGTATAACACCTCTTTGGGTTTCAGTCCATCTTATCAGCAAACACATCTCAAATTGTTTGTCTATAGTTTCAATGAAATTAACATCCTGATTTATTTTACAGTAAGGTCAGTATTCAGCTTTTGATTCACTATACCCATGGGAGTGAATTTATTATGGGTGTGAGCTACTTTGAACTGAATTAAAAACTTAGACTCAACATCATATCCTAGATTGGGATAGTGGTTTCCAGTATCATGAACAATAATCTTTCTTTGCAGAGGTATGACTCTGGATGAAATCCTCATCCTCTTAAAGCCATGGCAATTCTCCCAGTATCTTCAACAACAGCCAATATTTCAATACAGAAGGTTTGTTTGCATTGCTGAGGGAAGGTTTTATGGTTAACATGATAATATTCCATGTGTAAAATATGTGCAAACTATTGAATCACCACTTGAATGTAGCAGAAAATATTTTTAAATAATTAACCACCATTTTCTTATTTGTCACTAAAAATCTGCAAAATGGGAATTTTTTCTCATTTTTCATATAACATGGCAAAATGAATAGTTGCAATAAATCAAAATAAATATCAATTCTATACAGATATACACAGTTGTTCTCTGTGCTCTTTTCCTTTTGCACCAAGAAATCTTGATTTTGTGCATTGACATTCACTTGTGCAGTCTCTGCAATTAAGTATGTAAATTTGAAAACTTCATCTATAAATGATGGAATAGATATTTCCGTAACATTTTGCGTACATAAAACCTCCTGACAGTCTGTGACTAAATGAAACATGCATGCAAATAAAGCTCCTATCTTTGTGTTTAAAGGGTTCCATAACGTTCAAAGTTTGGACTAAACATGTTATCAAACAGCAGTTCTGCTTGGAGTCATCCAGACATCTGATCCTCTATTTTTACCAGGTTCCTCTTAACCAGTTGATCTACCTCAGCATTAAAATATGTTTTCAAATTCCTATCTCCTCTTCCAAAATAAAGGGAGGCAAAATAGGCAGTATTTCCCTGATTAGGTCTTTATTTTGGAGTGTAGATTCTAATTTATTTCTCCAAGGCATAACTCAACATTCAAGGACAGCAAAGTCACTTAGATGATATTTCTGACTCTGCAGGTAAAAGTGCACTAATGATGACGTTTCAGACCAACATAGGCTTGAGTGCAGTGAGGTTTAAGTAACCTCACTTTGGGAGCTCATCCTGACACAGAAGGATCATGGAACACCTTTGCAGCTACCAGAAAAATACAGTGTCAATCTACAGCCACTCAAATAAGTCTCAGAGCAGAGCACAGGATGATCCCCAACTAATCTGCGGATATGAGCTGCAAAGGAGGTGAAGTCTTGCACCAGATTTTTAAGATGAGTGGAGCACCAGCTCTGAACAGAAAGATTAAATATCAGTGTGAGCAGCTAACTAGATAAAACCATGGGGAAGATATTGCTTTGTAAATAAAACCCGTAGTGATTTTTTAAAGACTTTTTTAACCTTATTTACTATTATTCTGCCTCAAAAGAGAAAGAAAGCAGGCCCTATTGAAAACGTATGATTGTATAATATTTCTTTCATAAATAATATCTCTATGCACAGCACTGCTTTAAGATGTCAACTGTAACTTGGATTGTGTCCTTTAATCTATCGTGTGCTGCAATAGAAACAAATAATTCATGAGTAGAGCTCTGTTCCATACACATGATATATGAATCTTCCTCCAAAGTGGAATATATGCCATACCTTATTGTATGGTGGTCTGATTTTTTTTTTTAATTGCATATATTATTTACTTAAATTTTATTTATCTTTCATGATGAGCTGGGTGCCCATAGGCCACTAAGTATTCAAGGCATTGATAACATATAGATTTCTTTTCTCCCCCAGGAACAGTACAATTTTTGTATCAGTCAATTTTGTGGAAATATTTGTGAAAACTGGACACACTACATAATTGTTTGAGCAGAAAAAGGGGACTTCTTTCCAGAAAACCCCAAATACTGTTTTGAGTTTGTTAATATAAAAATGCTTAGATATTTCACATTAAAATAGATTGAGCTACTATTAAAAAGAGAGGGAGAAAGAAGGCATTAGATAGATAAGGACTGTGTGTCTTAGGCTTTTTACTTCAAGTTTTTGTTTGATATGGTATCTAAACGAAAGAGGCATTGCTCAAAAACTACTGCCCTTGGCTTTCCTGCTTAGAGATCAAATCTCCTGCTTTTTTTCATTACTCTTAGTCTCATCCCTACAGATGTGCTCGAGTTTGTCCTGTCTTCTTAACAGGGCCTTGTAAGTCCAAACAGCCATCCCTCAATATACTGTTCACCATAGACAGCACTGATATGTTCTTGCAGCTGAAAATTTTCTTTTTCTCATCTGTTTCTGTGTTCCTGAGGGGAATTCTGCAACACTTCCTTTCTTTCTCCTCTCCCTCAAGTGAGTTCGCACATTAATTTTTAATATGTCCTTTCCCAAATTTATGTAGTACAGGAGAAGTCCTCGACAGTAGATGAGATCTAGTGCTCACAGAAGGAAGTAAGGCTAGACAAAGGAATGAAATAAAACAGCAGCAAAAAATAATACAGTTGAAAACCTAAAGCTAGCTAAACCCAAGAGAGGGATAAAATGTGCACTTTCGGTAAACTGTACAAGCTTTACAACTTCTGCCTCACTCCCACAATGTCTTGGAAACAGACTTGATCATGTGTTGTTTGCGTACCAGACAGCTGTAACTCCCTAAAGATGCCCTAGAGATCCATTAAGCAGCGTGAAGAATGTCTTTGTGGGTGTATGGGTTGAGAGGGATCAGGGACTTCAAGGAAGCAGAAAACACAGTAAGAAACAGGCAGTGTAGTGACTACCACAGTGTCCACTTGGGTGTTCCTTATCCAGCAAGAAAATAGGCCAAATTTACCCAGAAACCTGCTGAATTTAAAGAGTTGTAATTTCTTTATAAAATATTTTCTGTTTGACATCTTATCTGCATGTTGTTGTTGTTAATGAATTTCTATTATAAACTGACACCTGAAAGAAAATTAGTGTCATCATTGCAGTTTCTTGCAACGTATTAGCTTTCAGCTGCACTTCTGTTAATTATTTTTCTTGACAATAAAGTATTGTTGAGATAACACAGAATGGTGTTAGCTTTGGCCTTTCTATACAACCAGCCTGGGAGCACATCTGTCCAGCTGCCACAAGCCACCACTTTGCTGCAATCAGTAACCCTGAGGCTGGGAATCTACTGTCCCTCCTGCAGCCAGTGATGCTCACATCCATCATCCACAGCCAGCATCTCTCCACATGAGAAGTCCTCTGTAGCACTTCAGTGAATCCAGGTTTCTCTTATCTTTCACAGAAAACATGGGGACATGCACCTGCCCAGTGATGCCAATGCTGTACGCTGAGAATTCATCCTTTCACCTACTGAAGACACCTGCAATGAGCACAAAGACTCAGCATCTGGGACGCACTCCTGGGCCCGTTGTTTAGGATACAAACTTCATTGCTCTACCCTAACTAAAAAAAAAAACCAAAAAAACCAAAATAGACAAAAAAAACCAAAAAACAAAAAACAAAAAACCAAACAAACAAACAAGCAAGCAGCAGATGAATTACAGCAAAGGAATTGCTTGAAAACAAGGAAGTACACATTGCCTGGTGCAGTTGAGACCACTGAGGTTACAAGGGAAGAACAAAGCTTGCATGCATGATATTGATTCAGCGCAGCAGCGACCCAGGACACCCTCCCCATTACTGAACTAGCACCCAACAGCTTGTTTCAAATTCTTGTCATGAGCTTTGCCTGCCACGGTTGTCCATCATATCTGCTCATGGGTCTAAAATGGTGGTTTATGCAAATACTTGCAGCTCTTGCTTTACACCAAGGCAGAACATTTGCTGAGAAAATATGGTCTTCATCTCCTGTTTTGAAATAAAAACTAATTTCTTAAATCTTAATGGCCCACACTACAGAGATAAGCAGGCAAAAGCAACTATGATTTCCTTATAACAATGTAAACATTCACTGATGATAAAATGACTGGCACTATCATACTTCCCACAGCCTGCACTCCATGCTTCTAATAGTTGGTAATGTTCCTTAAATATTTTAATTTTTCTTCAAAATGTCATAACTGAGAAAGATGGAACGGATGAACATGTTAGATAAATCAGAAAACCCCATGGAAAGCATTGCAGTTGGGAAATAATACCATTAAAGTAATTTATTTCCTTCTTTACAGAACTCTCCAAAATTGCTGAGTGACAAATTATCATCATCTTCCACTGGTAATATATTTGTCAAAAAAGCAAAGATCATTTTGGGATTTAATGGTGTTTAGGTTTTGGGGTTTTTTTTTAATTTTTCACTGTAGAAAAATAAAATTCTAAAAACATCATAGTAAGAAAAGAAAAAAAAACCAGTGTTTTCTATGTGGGAGGTGTTACAGTGCAATTCTACAACAGGTAAAACCTGTCTAGAAAAAGGATCAGCAGCTCATGGCACTTACTAATAGTGTGTACCCTACTAATGTGCCACTTCATTTGCCTCTCTATGCCTTATAATACACACTGTATCAAATTATACTTCTTAAAACAACAGGATTTGTCTGTTTCCCCAAGACATAATTGGTTACAAAATCTGAATTTTGATTTGCATTTCAAGCATTGTAAAGGACACTGAGGACCATGAACTTTATCTGTGTACTCCTTTTAGATGTGTTAGATCATTCCCATATTGTCAGCTTAACGAAATCATCTCAAATGGTTTTTTGCTACCATACACTCTTCAGATGAAGCTTTTGTATCGTTTTTTATTTTTTTTTTAGAGGACGAGGCATGTTCTGACTTGTTTGTTTGTTTGTTTGTTTAAAAAAATCAACCCTAGAACTTCTTATGTTTACAGTTAGATATCCAAGGGTTCAGATCTAAAGATGTAGGTTTTAATAGAGAAGCTATCTCTGTAACAATGCAAGATAGAAAAATGCTGGAAATATGCACTTATATGCGACCTCACCTTTGCCAAGAAACACTGCAGAGTCAAAGCTCTTCTTAACATCTACTAATACAGAAACATTTAACAGGACAGCTGGCAGGGACAAAGTCACAAATGCAGCAGAAGGCTTTGCTTTGACTTTAGGGTATTTACAGTTCAATATGGTAAAACAATAATAAATGTTATCTGAGAGAGTTACATGATAAAAATCTAATAATGGAGCAAGTTTACTGCAGGATGACTTGGTGAAATAACGCTGGGCTAAAGGAATGTTTTTTTAAGTCTCAAAAGGACAAGCTTGGGTAACTAACAAGAAAAGATAGAGAAATTAAAGAGTTCAAGCCCTCTACTACAGCAGATGGCAAAGATTTCTTAAGGCAAAGATTAAAAACTTACAAGGAATTTCCAGGTTAGGCAACAGGACAAAATATGAAAGTATAGGCATCGACTGCAGAAAGATATAAAAAAAATAAGTTGAAAACAAGCATGCATTTTGGAAATCTCTAAGTGTACAGATCGACTGAGATTTATTAGAATTGAAGTTGAGCTGTAATTCTGGAGGGTGATTTAATAAACAGCAAAAGTTTCTTAAGCCATAAAAGGGAAATATGAAAAATGAAGCAAGAAACTTGATTTCCACTGACATTCAGCCAAAGTCAATTTAGTTATTGTCCCCAAATAAAAATACTGCTTCTGTGTTCATTAAGAACATTAATACTTAACAAAAGACCAACTGATAAAGAAGAAAAAATGAAAGAATATTATTCATCATATTAGGATTGAAAATTGTAAATGGAAATTGCAACATCTAAAGGAATGCAAAAAATCCTAAGCAGTGAAATGCCTTGGGTTGTGAAATCCAAATTGCCAGTACAGATACAAAATAAAGAAACATAGCACATGAGAAAAGGATTTAATGAATCTATCAAAGTGAGTTGGTATTTATGAATACGAAATAATCAATCTGTATTTAGAAAGGGGAAAATAAAATGAGAACACATAAAAACAACTTACTCTTACTGTAGTAGCATTATCAGCTTAAGAAGAACTTTAGGAAGAATATCGGATGAGAAGCAAGATGAGAGGAAAAAAAGATAAGCCTTGAGACCACCATGTATTTGGTCAGAAGAAAATCCAATGTGTTAGAAAGATGTGGATGCTTAAAACATCTGCTAAACATCTGCTTTGACTGTTTTCCTCTTGCTAATATTTTTGCATGTTAATGTTTATAAATTTATAGGACACAAAGCTTAAAATTCTTTTCAAAAGGGAAGAGAAAATGAATATGAATATGAATATGAATACGAATACAAATATGAATATGAATACAAGACAAAATAATTTAAAATATTTCTGTTAAATCAATATTTTAAAAAACCCTATAATTTATTAAAAATCCATCTGTGGCTACTACCAGGATTTTCACATAAAAGAGTAGGTACACATTATGTGAATAAAAATTTCATTTTGGGTGCAAATTGTTGATTATGAGCTACGCTTTGGAAAAAAAGGCCAACTGGTGGTTCTTCATGAAACTCCTCATGGATATTAGGCAGAGGTATCCCACAAGCCAGGCTCCAGCACACACCTCAGCCACAAGCTGAAGCCTCTTGGTGTCTCCAGAAAACCTTGAGTGGTTGCAGAGGGCTCAGGACTCTGCTCCTTGAGCCCAAGGTTCCTCCTCCTTTCTGTTGATACTTTTGTTTTCAGTCTTCTGCTTCCAACAAACCCACCAAACTGTTTTCCAGTTCTGCCTGTTCATTACTCCAGACCTTCCCACATAGTTCCCTTGGCCACAAGCCACAACGATGAGGCAATCTCATCTTTCATAATCCCCAAGGACAGCTAAAAGCACTTGTCATGCTGTTAGCATCTAATGTTTGCATGACTTATTATCTATTTACCAGCAGTATTTGTTGTGGGCTGTTAGAAATTAACATACAGTAGCATTATTATTCTTTTGGAAGCCCAAGAAGAAAGCAGTTGCACATTCTTCATATCTTCAAGCACATCTATCAAAACAATGGTGGAGCACTGTGTCACATGTCCCCAGCGTGCTGCTCCAGTTACAAACAGCATGCCAATCCCTGAAGTTTCTGGTGGCTGCACAAACCTTGCATTTATCAATATATTTCCTGCCAGGGGGTATGTCTGAGTAGACACAATCTCAAGAAGCCAAGTGCTTAGTTTGTGGGAATTAAATAGCTCCTGTGCAAACACCAGCTGTATTGCCTGAATGAGAGTGAGAGGGGCAGCCACACAACAGCCACATAAAGAGTTGGAGTAAAACATCCACAAGTTCTCAGCTTCTACAAGAATGCTTTGGTCTGTCATCACACGAAGCTTGAACACAGTAAAACTAAACAACATTGTCTGACAAACACATCCTTTCCCAGCTGGTCCCTTTGCCACATCTTATCCCCCAGCAACTCAGCTGTACCACATCCAGTGCATCATAGAGAACACAGATCAAGCCAATGTGTTCTAACAAATTTACAGATTTTTGCCATGAGAAATCTATGAGGTTTTGCTGACAGTGTGCAAACAAGGTTCCCTTATATACCTTCAGTCCATTTACTCACCAGACGAATTATTTATTTTTCAAGCTGTGATAAAAGTTTAGGTACAAGTTAACTTTGTGCACCCATGCTACAACTGTCAATCTAAAAAAGTCCAGTCCCACAAGAATTGCTGGCAATGGTGGAGGGAATTAAATTGCTGCTTACCCTATGTAGGAATAAACCCTTTCCCCTGGTAGCATCTCACTTGCTCTCCATAATTTGGGGATTCCTCCAAATTATGCCCAAATTTTTAACCATGTCCTTGCTTTCCCTGTTGGATTTCCACCTTTCCTCTGAGGTTGGTTCTCTATCTCAATAAAAGCAGCATACTGATGCTTCCTTCACCATCACTTAAGAACAAGATTAGCCACTTTTAATGAATGTCAGCATACCAGTTATAGAAATATCAGAAGGTACAGTTCCTTACAGATAAGAAACCATTACTGTTGTAATAATTGTGTATATTTTTGGCTGTCATACTGAAAATTTCCTGCAAATAAATTAAACATGTATTTTATAGGGGCATAAGAATGACATTTGCAAAAAAATTAAATGCAATTCATATAATTGCCAACAAGGTAAAGCAATAATGACAGCTGTGTTATCAATCTGACTATGCCTTATTAAGTAATTTAAATATTTTTGACATGAAATGTATATTGAATAAAAAGAACATGTGTC
Organism: Acridotheres tristis; assembly: GCA_037013685.1. Lineage (NCBI taxonomy): Eukaryota > Metazoa > Chordata > Aves > Passeriformes > Sturnidae > Acridotheres > Acridotheres tristis. The sequence continues at coordinate 8,084,957 of CM072888.1, read as the reverse complement.
AAGCCAAAAATTAATTATAAATAGCGTGCAACAAAAGGGTAGATATTCTGAAAAAATTAACTGAAGATAAAGTTTAAATCAAAACTGAAAGTACATTGCAAGTTGACAAATGATGCTGTTAAAAGTCAGGAAGATCTAATATAGAAGAAACCAGAGAGGAAAAATCTGTTCAAAAATGGATCTTGCCATATTTATAGCTCCTACAGTTTAGGAAAGAAAAAGAGTAGACACAATTTATAAACAGAATTGATATTCTGGGCAAGTCTACAAAAAGAAGTCAAATCATATAAAAGTGATTGCGCATGGTAAAAAGCATGCAGTAGCTTTTGTATTTGCTGTAATTTAAAATTTAGGTCACTGGACTGAAGAGTGGTAGTCTTATAATAAAACTTGTGATCTGCCTGACTTGGTGAGACCAGGGATCACTTGTTTCAGGGATTTTTAAAATCTGTAATATAAGCAGTAAAAACAAAATTAAAATACCTGAAGAGTTGCGTTTTAAAAAAACCCAAACATACAATTCATGGGAAAAATACAGTTTTGATCTGCAAGGTGTTAATTATACAATAAATTATAATGAACATTTTAAAACTCTCACACAGTATTGTAGCATAGGGAAAGAGAAGCAATATTTGAGACATGAAATACTTATGAGCAGAAAACGTACACAACAGGATTAAAGAGAATCCTTTTCGACTTCTTTGTTTGTAATAAAAGATTAGTATGCATCCAGTTATGGAGATGATGCAGGCAGAGAAATACAAAGGCAAAGTCTGTGAACACCAACAGGAATTGTGGATCTATGTGTCATCTGTGTATAAGTGATAACATAAGCCATAGGAATGAACAAATGCATGAACAGGCTGGTAAAAAGAAGTACTAAAATGACAACAGCAAACAATGAGACAATAAATGTTAACACCCAACTGCCCCCTCCTACCTGAATACCCACCTGAAATGCATGTTCAGGAATGCATGACACAACAGGAGTGCACTCCCCTGGACATCAAATACTCACAGCAGTCAAAGTACTGGGTGCTGCAAGAGCATCTTCTGTGCCTGATCCCCTATGTCCAATGTTAATGACAGATCAAATAAAGTCAGATCACACAAAACTCACATGATTTAATACATGAAGGTCATTAAAAATTTCCAATAAAATAAATTCACTTTAGTGCCCTACTTTTACCTCTGACTGAAAGGGGTTGAAACACCATTAAGGAATATGAGAAGAGATGGCTTAGGCAGTACATTCCAAGACTGTCAAGAAATCAAGAGTCACTATCAAACAGGACAGCAAGAATTAACAGAATTTGATTTCTTCATTACTAGAGTGGTTTACTGTGGGTAACACAAAGGTTAAAGACACAGTAATTTTGACCACAACAGTATAGATTGTCATCAAATGAAACTGAAGGAAAATATCCAAATATTCCCAAAGGTGTAAAAATGATCCATGTTGTGCCATATCTCTCAAGGGACATCACATCAAAAATCACTTATTATTTAATCTAAAAGACAAAGAATAACATTCTGGGATGCATATATTTCAGAATGAAAAGTAGTGAAATATATGTCTAAAGCATTAAGTGAAATACTGAAGAGCTACTTGTGTGTTACAATTACCTCATTCAAGCAAAAATACAGCAGCAGACTCAGTTCCAGCAAGATTCTGCATTCCTGTTAGACTGTACAGTCCACGTAGGTGTATTTCTGTGTCCCCATTATCCCTGTGAATGCGAGAACATTTTTGTGAGTCAACGTGCCATCTGGAAGCTAAATTTGTTTCCTTGAGTCCTGGAGTATGTATTTGTCAATCCTACCACAGAGGCTGCTTCAGGACAGATGAGAAGAAACAGCTCCGACTTCTACAGGATGGAAGAGCAGCTCAGGACGGTCAAGACACAAAGAACCTCAGAGCATTCCCTTCCCTGGGCTGTGCTTTCATATCAGCTGCAGTGAACAGAGTATATCATATTTACATCTTTGGAAGATATTATACTTTTCTTCCCAAAGTTGGATATACCAACTTCTAGTAAAAAGAAGACTGATTGACCTCAGTAAAGGCTGAGATGTAAACCCTTTGCACAGATGTGAGGCTCAGGGGATGGCAGGGCAGGGGGAAAGGACTGGGAAAAGGAAAAAGCAAAAAATAGTAATTGTTGAAGAACAAAATAAAAGCTATCATTTAAAGTAACTGTCATTAGTCTGAAAAGAGAAAGAAAATAAATTTGGTATGCAACATGTAGACAGTCTTATTTTAAGCAAGAGCATCTTCAAACTTTTCCATTTGCTGTCAACATCCCTCTAAGTGCTATTGAACCATGGAACCACCAACTAAATGAAAGCAGGATGTTAGTCTGAAGTGGAAAGTAAAGCACTAATCTGAAGGTCATGGTGACAGAGGAGGCATAAAGTGACCCTTGTTATGCAATGGCTCCAAACATTGAATAGTCAACAAAGCTATCATTTTAATAAAACTAAAATGCTGCCGCTTTAGTTTGTGACAAAATGAATTATGACTCACAAGAAGCACATATTAATAACAAACTGCCTATCAGAAAGTCTCTTACTTGACACAACTTTGAGAAGTGTCTCATATAAAAACTCTCTTCCAAAGTGTTTTTTAAATAAACATCTAGAAGTCATTACACAACAGGATGCTCCACGAGATGCTAAAAAGCCTTGTTTTTATATTTTATGGTTATTAGGTGGAGAAATGGAGAGTATTTCAGATTTCAGCCTGAGATTTTAAGAAAGTCCCTGACATAGAATAGTTACCAGTAAATATTTATTTGTATGTGTTTCAATTCCATTCTGTTTTTGAATATACATGTCTCCTGAATCTTCCTTGCTGCCTGAGCCCGGACAGATAACCAAGTATCATATCCTACCTTTTCTCCACAGTTGAAAGGAAAGAAGAGAGAGAAAGCTCTACTGACCTCTTTATTTTATGTACAATGTATAGAAGAAATCAAAATATCCTAAAACATAATTATCTTTTCCCTTCTTTTCTTTTCCCCTCTGCTTACCTTCCTCCTAACCCAATCAGCAGGCCATTCAGACTAAGACAATACCAAAAGAAGTAGTACTTGACAGAAGCTTTCTGAGCAAAAGTCACTCCAGCTGGCTAAATAAAAGTTGTCTGTGGCTGTGCAGGTGGTGGAGCTGCATAAGGCAGCTTCCTCAGGGTCTCATTCCCCCTCTTCTGTTCATGTTACTTACCATTTATTCCTCAGGCTCTGAAGACAAAATGAATTGCAACTTTCAGAGTGTAGATTTTATTTATGTGTAACTAGAATTGCTTTTATATTTATATAAATCCATGGTATTACGCAGCTGTTATATCTAGATTAAGCTGAAACACTACAATGGTCTGCATCTATGTTTATATGGGGCTAGCACCATAACTGCACACTAGCTTGCACTCCAGGGGCTCACAGGTGCGTGGCAGAAGAGAGAACAGGTTTTGAACAGCTTTGCTCATTGCTCAAAATCAGAAAATAATTTCTGCAAAAAATAGCTCAGTGGTAGTGACTCACAAAATTACACTTTTTTTGAATATTTTTATTCACTGATTAAATAAGCAAAAGTCTCAGATCCCTCTGTGACTAATAACCACGCTTGGCACTTCATAATATTGTACCTCACAAAATTCTCCAGATTATACTAAAAATTCAGTTTCCTCTGTTTTACAGAATCTGTTAATCAGAACTGTTGCACATAGCAAGTACAATGACTTTTTATAAGAGCAATACCCTCTTACTTACCTTTCCTAGAAATGGACCTCTGTGCATATAATATGGAGAAGAAAGATTGTTCTGATAGTAAAAAACCTTCTACTAAAGATACTGATTCATTTTTTAAGCAAGTCATACTGTGCTAAAGTAGAGGCTCTATCAGGGCTTTTGCACAGATGGTAGCACAGATTTTTAAATTATTATTAGATTATTAGATAATTGTGCTCCTCTCATCCCAAATATAGCCCTTCTTAAAACATCATTTGAGCAGTGCTGCAGCATAAATGGGTTCCTGAAATGATCCCAAATAGTGTATTTTCTTTAACATGGATTGTATAGAAGGATATAGAAAGACAAGTAATATAGGCATGTGAAAATAATGCAAATAAAATCAAATGGTTTATTATCACTCTTAAAAAGAAAGGTTCCCTAACAGTCTATGCCTATGTGTATATATATATATGAAATAAAGCTCACAAATTTTAGATAATATTTGCATGCTCTTAATACTGAATTTCTGAATTACCAAGATACTCAGAAAGGAAAATCCAGGTGGTTTTTTTTTTTGTGTTGTGCAGGTAGCGATTTCATTTGAGAACTCCATCCTGTAATTTCTTGCTTTTCAGTCATTAAAAGTGACTTTACTGAGCTTAACAGAAAAAAAAAAAAGGCCCTTACAACACTAAAATCATGTCTGAAGCAACAGCTTTTTATATATCCGCCTCCCATGTCTCCATTACATGTGATTAATCACAAATGGATCCTTACACCTTTAATGTGGTATCATTTTCCACACTTGTATCTAACACAGTCTTTTAGCTCCTTGCTTCTCCACCTTACCTCTGTACCTATTGGAAGATGGTGTTAGGTAATGTGCTCACAAGTTCATGTAAAGGTTTTTGTTACTTTGAAAGTGTGTATTTCATGTGTTCTGGAAAACATTGTTTCCATGAACATTATCCCATGTTAGCAAATTTACTAGCAGCTTAGCCCACCTATGGCAGCTACCTCCATCATCATGAACGCTAGTCCTCGGTTGAAAAGTGGGAGTAAATGACTTAGAAAGTGATAATAGAGGTTGTGCCATTCAGTGGATGCCACTTCATGTTTTGCTTATCATGATCTCATTCTTATCAGTCTCTTCCTCCCACCTCTCCTCTACAGAAGCTTTGGTGGTCTGCTGCATACTGAGCAGCAGATGTTCTTTCTTGATATTGCATGCAAATTTTTCAAGCAGCTGCACAGAACTGATATTATCATATGAGAAGCATCATGACTTTGACTTTCCCTGCTGCCACTAATTCACTTTCCTGCTTTTCTTTGGATCCTAAGAATTTACAACTCTGAATATAGTAATAATAGTTATTATTTTTATTGTTGTTCCTGCAGTTGTTTTATCAATTTATATGTTTGACTGTGGGACATATAATAATTTCTTTCCTTTCTTCCTTATCTCAACAACTGATTACAGTATTCTCTTAAGACCTTGTTAAGTTGCTTTATAATTTGTTCACATACAGACTTTGTTTCCTCTGATTCCGAACCACCAGGATATCTGGATGTAAAGCTCCACCTAAATCAGGCGACTTGGGAGACACAATCCTCTTTCAAAGATTGTGAGAGACAGAGATGGTTAACAGTTTAAACATTTTTATGAAACACTTTTTGCTCATTATGGCTAAACCGTATAAAGAGGCTGAGACAGAAGCAGTGTGCTTCAACAGGTCTCTGCCAGAGACCAGCACACTCAAAGCCCAATAAAACCAAAACAGGTGAAGGATGGAGCTCCAAAAAGAGTTTATTGCCTCAAAGAGGGTCCAGTGACAAAGAGGAGAATAGGGAGAGGGCTCAAAGTTAAATGTAGAGAAGAAACAGAGAATCAGAGGGTCAGGGGCCAGTGAGAACGGGGGAATGCGGTGCGGAGGAGGGGACACAAACCAGGGGAACCAGTGGGGTAACACAGGTGGAGCACTGAAACAAACCAGGAAAAATATGAATCAGAAAGTAGAAAATGTCCTAGGAGGAATAAAAATAAGATGAATAGGAGTGGACCAGGGCTGGAAGAACTGTATAAAACAATAGAACTCAAAGGATTAACATGCACCTGTAGAGGCCTGTGGGAGGGAGGAGCTTCTCATCCTAACCTTGAAGGGTGTTTCCCCTTGCCTGCTTATCCTTCTCCAGGACGGAGCTGTCATACCCCTAGTGACAGGCCCCTGGGTTTCCAAATGAGACTACCAAGCCCACTTATTTCTACTTGACTGCAGCTTTGGTCCGGGACTTGAGCGGCCTAACAACACCTGAGGTACCATAAAGGTGACACCATTGATCAATTGCCTCTGCTCTAGGGACAAGGACACAAGACTCAGGCAGGAGAATGTATCCAAAGAAAGCCAAAGCCAGCAGCTGTGCTGAAAATCAGCTGGGGCTAGGCTGGGCCTGGGGGAGGCCGTAGCCCACAGGCTCATCTGCTGAGGCCACCTTTGCACACACACTGCCCACAGCCAGCCAGGGAGGACGAGAGTTCTGGGGCTGTGGGGGAACCTCTGCTCACAGGCAGTCAACACCCATCCTCCCTCACGCAAACTGGCTCAGCCGCAAAATCCCCACCCCGGGAAGGCCACAGCCACGGCACATTGCCGTGAGGGACACCTGAGGAGGGGCCAGAATCCATCCAAGAGCCCCAAAGCGCTGCCCAGACTCACTGCTGAGGCCTTGCAGCACAGCACTGCTCCTGATGCAAAGGGATGCAGCAGAGCCAGAGGCTGCTGCCATGGCTGTGCCAGACTTGTCCCTGACAGGGGAGGAACCCGGGCCTTCCCACCTGCCCCAAGTGTGTATGGACCCCCTGAACTCCGTGTTTGTGGGGGACCCTGAGCACCAAGAAGACAGAGATGTAGAGCATCCACAGGACGCCACTGGGATCCATCTCCAAGGGGTCTGTGGATGCTCTCCATCAGAGAGCAGAATTCCATTGGGATCCACAGAGTGGTGAGGTTTTCTACTTAATCTGGCTCTGTCACTCTCTTTCTCTCCTCCCACCTCTATTCCATTTCTATTTTTCTCTCTCTCCTCTCTCTCATGCTGTCTCTCTCTCATTTACTGGTCAATAAAACCCATGCTATTTGCACCCTAATTGAGGCAGAGCCATTTCTGATCATTTTATTCAGTGGATCTCAACAAGGGGCTAGAAGACCTCAGGTCTGGCTGCTGCTCCATGGCACTTCCAGGGGGCTGGGCTGCTGAAGGGCTGCTGGGCTGGGCCCTTTGTGACGCAGGGGCGTTCTATCGGGTTCCTGGGTGTTGTTGGGCGTTCTGTTGTCCTGGTGACATGGAACAGCCCCAACCTGCAGGGCTATATAAGGGGCACAGGGCCCTGCGCTGCCCAGTCCCAGGAGTGCCACTCACACAAGAGGAAGCAGCTCCAGGGACTTCTGTGCTTTACAGCACAATGAATATGGAGAAGGAAATGGTGAACTCCTACTCCAAGGCAGCCAGCCCCATGCCCAGCAGGCCAGAAGATCAGGCCATCAGCGGGCAGTGGCTGGCTGCAGGCGATAGTTCTGGCCTGCTACCAGGCAGCACTGTCACCTATAGCTGCCATGAGGGATCCCCAGCGGAAGCCGGCATTGGGCAGGAGCTGACCCCAGAAGACATCTGTGACACTTACCATCTGTCAGACTGGGATGACTGCGTCCTGGAAGAGCTGTCCCACAGCGACGTCGGTTGTCACCAGGAAGCGTCAGACTGGGAGGAGACCGTGGCCCAGGAGCTTCCTGCAGAGGAAGACTCCGTTCAGCAGCTGGAGTCCACAGGGAATGGTGAGACGCCCTCTCTGCCGTCCAACTGGGAGAACGACAGCCTCCCAGACCTCATGCAGCACAGCTGGGAACAGACCATCGTGCTGCATGAGGAAGATGAGTGGGACGGAGCGAGCGTCCTGGAGCTCGTTGAAGACCAGGCAGAGCGAGAGCGACGATGGGCAGGTTTGGCCGCAGGCGGGTTCCCCGGGGCTGCCCCTCGCGAGGCCTGGGTTGAGCCGGCACCAGCCGAGCCGAGCTCCCCAGGGCCGTGCTGCGCCTCCCCTGCCCGTGTGGAGGCGCCCGTGCCCATCAAGAGGCGGCCATCGCGGCTGCGGCGGGCACTGCGGGCGCTGCGCCGCCTCTGCCGCTGCCCCTGCCTGGCTCCGCACACCGAGCAGTAGGGGCCGCGGCCGGCGCCAGCCCGGGCCTCTCCCATGGCGGCCGGCCCGCAGCCGTGCCCGGCCTGAGCGAGCCACACGGGCGGCCTTGGCCCGCGCACGGCCCTGCAGCCTCAGCGGGACCCGCCTGCTTTGCACCATCCAAGGCGCTCAGCCAGCCCCCCAAACCTGCCTGCCGCTCCGGTCCCACCCAGCGTCGGGCACCACCACCATCGCCCTGAGACCGTGGCCCCAGCCGCCACATCCGGACGACTCAACACCCTGCAGAGAGAGCGACTCCACCACCTCCCAGAACAACATCGTCTGACGCTGGACAGCTCTTCCAGGAAAAGCTCCTGCTTTAACATCAGAACCGTCCATGCAAACAACTAGTAGCAGGGAAAAAAAAAACCAAACCAAAATCCCCCAAAAATACACACACACAAAAAAATTAGACTAGGAATAATTAGAAGAATATGAAGAAGATTAAGAAACAGTAGCAGTAAATAAGGATAGGAATTAAGAATAGAAAGAAATTGAATAAGAATAGGTATAAGTATAGGAATAAGAATAGGAATAAGTATAGGAATAAGAATAGGAAGAAGAATAAGAAGAATACAAATAATAAGATGAATAAGAATAGAAGAAGGAAAAGCAAAAGAAGAAGAAAATGAAGAAGAAGGAGGAAAGGGAAAAGTACAAGGAGAAGAAAGGCAGAAGGACAAAGAGAAGAAACAGTAGTAGAAGTAAAGTATTATAATAAAAACTAAAATAAATCAAATATTATGCTAATAATATTATGAGTAAGTCAAGTTGAAGTAAACATCCCCACATCTTTTAGAGTCATAGTATACTTACGGGTTGGGAAGGACATCAAAAATCATCTAGTTCCATCTAATTTTCCTACTCCCTCTTTCTCTCCCTCTCAGTCCTCTGAACTCCTTCTTGCAGGTCCACGTCCTCCTTATGCTGGGGCCCCCACACACGCATGTCGTGCTCCAGGCAGGGTCTCACAAAAATGGCCCAGAGGGCCACGCTCACCTCCCTTGGCTGCTGCCCTTTGCCCCTTTCCATGCAGCCCAGCCCACGGCTGCTTTCTGGGCTGGCAGCACCCACTGCCGGCTCGCGCTCAGCTTCTCCTCCCTGCGCACCCCAAGTGCTTCTCCTCAGCCCCTGCCCCGCTCGGCTTCCTGTCCCCTGCAAAGGCCCTGCTGAGGGCAGCTCCAGCCCCTCTCTGTGCCATTGGAAAAGCCATTGCAGAGCCCCGGGGCCGAGGCAGAGCCCTCCCTGAGGGACACCCCTCATCCCTGGCCTGCAGCCACCCATGGAGCCGCTGACCACAACTCCCTGCCTGCGTCCATCCGGACAATTCCTCTGGCCCCGCACAGCCCAGCCTGCAAAGCCAGGCCTGGCACTGTGGGGCTCGGGGGGCTCTGTCCTGGGGCACCGGGCCTCACAGGGCTCTGGGCTCAGCAGCGCTGGCACACACGGAAATGTGATGGCAAATGGCTTAAACGCTGCCAGGAAGGAGATTTGCACATTATGGCTAAACTGAATAAAGAGGCTGAGACCACCCCAGCCCACCCCTCCTTCACCTGACTGCAGCTTTGGTCCGGGACTTGAGCGGCCTAACAACACCTGAGGTACCATAAAGGTGACACCATTGATCAATTCTCTCTGGCTTACAGACAAGGACACAAGACTGAGGCAGGAGAATGTATCCAAATGAAGCCAAACCCAGCAGCTGTGCTGAAAATCAGCTGGGGCCAGGCTGGGGCTGGGGGAGGCCGTAGCCCACAGGCTCATCTGCTGAGTCCACCTTTGCACACACACTGCCCACAGCCAGCCAGGGAGGACGAGAGTTCTGGGGCTGTGGGGGAACCTCTGCTCACAGGCAGTCAACACCCATCCTTCCTCACACAAACTGGCTCCGCTGGAAAATCCCCAGCCCGGGAAGGCCACATCCATGGCACATTGCCGTGAGGGACACCTGAGGAGGGGCCAGAATCCATCCAAGAGCCTCAAAGCGCCGCCCAGACTCACTGCTGAGGCCTTGCAGCACAGCACTGCTCCTGATGCAAAGGGATGCAGCAGAGCCAGAGGCTGCTGCCATGGCTGTGCCAGACTTGTCCCTGACAGGAGAGGAACCTGGGCCTTCCCGCCTGGGCAAATTGCACTTTTGTCCTTTGGGTGCTGTGTTTTTTGAGATCCCCTCCACCAAGCAGACCAGAGGAAATGCATCAACAGGATGCCATCAGTATCCATGGTGTGATAGTATTTTCTTCTTTACCTGCCACTCTCTTTGTCTTTCTTGCTCGTTTCCTCACATTTGCTCTGAAATTAAATCCATACAATTGACTTAAGCATATGGTAGCATTTGAACCTGAATTCGATCTGAGGTATCTCTGTAATTATTTTAATAACCAGACTGTAATACTGATGAAGCTGTAACACCAAATATAGTATCACCCAGTTCCTATGTTTTTGGGTTTTTTTGTTTTTTTCATTTATATTCCTCTCTTGTTCAATGTAGCAATTTGTGTTGTGAGAAATCCTATTTGATTCATAATTGACTTATTTTTAAAAGGATTGCTTTGATTTTTTATGGACTTTTCATGAACTCATAAAAACAGATTTGATTCAAAAATATCTTTGTGCTAATCAATCCTCAGTCTAGTAGGAAATGACGAATTTTCATTTTCCCTTTGAAAACTGGCAATATCTGCCAAGAGGAAGCAGCATATACCTGCATATTTTCTTACCGAAGTCCATTTTGAAGCATTTTACATACTTGCCAGTGATGATGTGACTTAAGTTCAAAAGCATACCCGGAATTTTGACCTAACAACATATAAATGTTCCTTTTTTGCAGATGCCGATATTCTGGAGTAAGCATTTTGCATCAGAAAACAACTCAGTGAAAATAGATAACTGCAATACATGTGGTCTAGCAATTTTCTTTTATATTTCACCACCACATGGCTTCTCCTTTAGGTGGAAGGAACAAAGCCATATCTAATTACTTCAACTACTGTGACTCCCTGGTGTTAACAAGATGTATTATATAGAGATGGGACATTTCCCAGGGATTGCATTTTCTCTCTGCCCAGATCTCCTCTCCATGCAAGTAGAAACAAGACCTTTGTACTGAGCAATTTGTGCTGTGTCCCACATAAATTCAATAACGTAAAAACAATGCATATTAAGCACAGAAAAAAATTCTCCACCAAAGATTTTGCAATTGGCAGTATCCCTATATTAAAATCACCTCCCCTTTCTGCATAAAAAACCTCTTCAGTTGAACAAATGCTATGAGGAAAAGAAAACAATTTCATTACAATTCACTTAATATATTCACCAAGTATGCAAATGCTTTGTATTAGTGCTTAAATTTCAGGATTTCTCATTTGTTGCCAGAAGTCAAAAGTCAAGGTTTGTATCTCCACAACCTCATTCACTCTTTTGTCTTTGCTTATATGTACATTATAGATAAAACTTTACAGATTCTACTATGCTTGATAATATTTTTTTGTTTTCTCATTTATGGTCTGATGACCATACTACTGTGTGAGTATTAGTAATCAATCTCATGGCTTTAGAAGGGCAATGCAATTCAGAAAAGCCAGTGATGTGGACTGTAAGCCAGTCTCATCAAATGGAGTTTGAATGCAGTGAAGGAAATGATGAATATGCGGAGCTTTCTATCACAAATTTGACTTTTGGATGACAAACTTGTACCATTCCAGCTCTGCACTGTTTGTTTGATGGATCATCTAGGCTGAAAAATACTTTCTTCCTCTGATAAAATGTATGCATATTCTATATTGGTGACTGTGGGAATAAGGCCCCAAATCTCACAGAAATGCAAGAACAATTGATTAACCAAAGAAGAGGAATACCACTTCTTTCTTTTTTTTTTTTTTCCTTCCAGAAATAAATACAAGTAATCACATGCAATATTTTTAACTGGTGAAATATGTCTATTAAATTATTAAATTATATTAAATTATATTTATACTGAAGTTCTTACAAAAGTAAATGTTCAACTAATACTGTCTAGTCATTGGTTACTGCAAGGTATTTGTTTAACAGCCACTGGTGTTCGAGAGAATTTTTTAACAGTTTTGACAAAGAAAATCCTGTTCCTTTTCTGATCTTTCCCTATACTTAATTAATTTCTCTATTTTTACATTTTACACAGGAATATAGCTTACACTGTTTGATTAAATATCAATTCAATTATGGAATAAGCTAATAATCATCATTAATAGGACTAATAATGTTGTATTGATGATCTTTCAGACACATATTATAAATGGTGAAGAGGCTTCTTGTTTCCCTGTAGTCAAATAATATTTGATTTCAAATTCATTGTCTTTTAAAAATTTTTTCTGTTCACTCCTATTATCTGAAGGTTAGTCCAGCAAATCAAATCAAATTATCTTTTCGGAATATTTTCACTTGGGCCCAAGTCCCCTAAATTTCAGCAGATTCCAGACTGGTCTTATGATAACATGCAAGGACAGAAAGATGTTGTTCCAGTCCACAGAGGAGGAAAACCACTACATCCATTTCTAATGAAACCTTTCCAATTTCTTGTTTTTAGCTATAAAATTAGAAAGACAAAAGAAATGTTTAATTTAAGATTGCTCTGGTGGATCAAATTTGGAAAAATAATGTTCCTTCCCGGATAATCTTACGTTGTTGCACAGAGAGGTTGTCTCCGCCATCAGAGCTTTCAGGGTCTTCCTGGTTAAACCCCTGAGCAACCTGGTCTTATTTCCGAGTTAATTCTGCTCTGGGGAAGTACAAGAGACCTCCTGATGTCTCTTCCAATCCAAACTACTCTGCTGATTTTGGCTGGGGTAGAGTTGATTTCCTTCCCAGTGGCTGCTATGGGGCTGTGTTTTGGATTTGTGCCGAGCAAATAAATAACACAGAGATGTTTTTGTTATTGCTGAGCCAAGGCCTTCTCTGCTTTTCATGCCAGCTGTGCTGGTGAGGAAGGTGGGAGTGTCTGGGAGGGTGGGAGGGGGACACAGCCAGGACAGGTGACCCCCGCTGGCCAAAGGGATATTCCAGACCATATGACATCATTATATAGTATATAAAGCAGAGAGAAGGAAGAGGAAGGGGGGAACATTTGGAGTGATGGTTTTGTCTGCCCAAGTCACCGTGATGGGACTGGAAATGGCTGAACACCTTCCTGCCCATGGGAAGCACTGAATTAATTCCTTCGTTTCCTTTGCTTGTGCGTGTGTCTTTTGCTTTCTCCATATATTGTCTTTATCTCAACCCTACCTTTTACCCTTCTGATTCTCTCCCTGCTCGTGCTGATGGGGGATTGAGCAAGCACTGCCTGGGCCTCAGTTGCCAGCTGGGGTGAAACCCAGGCAATATATATTCTGTGATCCATTTATAACCCCCACCCTAGTCTTCAACATAATTAGAGGCATTCAAGAACCCAGCAGCATCTTTGTGCCTGCAAAACTGGCAGTGCTAAACCCATCTCACTACACTATACAAACCTACTGAGTGATGTAGGTAGTCATGCTGTCCTATACTGGGAGACAGTGATCTGTGTCCTCTCTAACCAAGATATTGTTCAGAACCACTTGTCTCTGATAGGAACCATATCAATTGTACAATTAAACAATATATCTAAATTAACTTGCAATGAAGAAAACCAAGATCTTAATGTCTCTGAATGCCTAGTACAGGTTTTCCCCCTCACTAAGACAAATAACTAAAAAAAGGAACAGTTTTATGCATTATTTTTTATTTTTTAGATGCTCAGACTTGTATTTATGAATATTATAATTACAAATATTGTTACCTGAGAATCCCCCCCTGAAACATATATTAATGTGATTTCCATCTATCCTACTTTTTATTTTCTCCTGTTTCAGTACAAAGGAACATGTGCAGTGAAGTGCATTCTTTTGGTAGTCTACTTTGGACTTATTTATTTGGATCTATGTTTAGTATATCTTCCCACCCTACTGCTCAACATCACATCAAAGGAATACATCTTCTGTGCATACCCAGTCCATTATCAAGACTTAAACAGATGAAATAAACCTTCAAAGGAAAGTGGTGGCTTGGAGAGGAAGTTGTTGACCATTCTCTTTAAGCTTTTTATAAACTACTTTTTGATAAGACAAAATGCCAAAAGATAACCTGTGGATAATAGATCAAAACTTCATCTTAAAATTTGATATCATATGAGACAGTGGCATGGAAAGCAAAAGACAAATGTGCTACTCCCATAATGTCTGCACTGATGACAGCTACACTTCAGGGTTTTCTTCTGGCCAGAAGCTTGTAAGGCCTGAAGGCTTCTTGCAAGTTCGAAGCATAAATGCATTTCTATGGTCTGAGATGAGATCAGGCTACATTAAGGTCTAACCAGACTAAGAGAAAAAATAACCTACACATATTCTTAAGAAGGGACTAAATTGATCAATTGTAGGTACACATATCTCCAGGCAATGACAAACTGCCCTGTCTACAGCTCCTGCTCAGAGGACACTTCAGAGCAACATAATCCATTTGATGAGGGAACCTCCTTCAGAGTGAAGAGGAGGAAACTCCACAGAGTGAGTTCACAGCTCTTTTTCCCCATCCTCTTCTACTAGGAGAGAGGGACAGTTTGTTGCCTGTAAAACCAGAACAGAAGCTGCATCCCAGGACTAAGCCTGAAATAACCAGACATTGTCAGGGACAGATTGAGGCCGTAAATAGGATTTGTGACCTAGGCATTACCTGTCAAATTAGTATTCTGCATCCTAATAGCCTAACTTCAGCATTTGTGAGATACTATGATATTAGTCTTTGGTTGGCATTGGGGCAGCAAATTCTCTCCCTTTTCATTTTCTTGTTTCATCCTGAGGTATTCAAAGACAGAAAGCGGTCTATGGATTGTAACTACAGTGTTCTTTTCATGCTTTGTATATGACACTCATCTGTCCTGGTTTCTCTTTTATCCTGTCAGGTAGTTTTGGTTTAATAGCAGGTGGCATTTCTACTCTCTTCGTTCACTAATTTTTACTGAGATACGGGGAGAAACTAAGTTTATGCATCTTATTTTCATCTCATGTAAATGTCATATAGGAAGTTGAAAATCCAACCTGAAACATGGGAAGAAAAATGTTCCAGCATTCAGTAATATTTGCATTTTACTTTTACTAATGACTTCATTTTTCACAGTTTTAGATAAGCGTTAGGACAGCCTCATCACTGAGATTCATCAACAGAAGCCTGCTTTATCACACTGCTGTATTAAAAAAAACCTTTTGTAATGGTTTATACTTTAGTGGTTTGAAGAGATCAGCATTCATCATTCTCTATCTTGTTGGGCAACACTTCTTCGAGAAAAGCTGGAAATTGAATTGATTTTTCCAACTTTATTGAAGAATCGGTAAAGCAGTGAAGTGTTATTGGTCATGCCTGCCTTACTGTCTGCTTTCAATTGCAGGCCCTATTGTCATGTACACAGAAAGCAACTGTAAGTGCAAACAAGATAGCAAGGAAAATGGCACTTGCTGGAGAGCACAGAATGCTCTGTTCAGGACCTTTGTGAGGATTTGCTCTGAAATTGTGATTGTATCTTTGGTTACTTTATAAACTTATTTTCTGGCTATTACTGAAACACATAAAATGTTTCTCTCCAGGAAGGGTGGTTCATAAAAGTGCTTAGGTTTTAGATTACCAGGATTTTCTGCATTATGCAACAAACAGAGCAAAAATTGTATACAACCCCTGCAGTTCTTGTTTCCTAGAGAAGGCTGTGTATGCATTATGTGTATAGGAGAAAGTAACTTCTGGTACATTTTTGCTGATAGTTTAAATTGCAAATTAATAGGCTACAATAAGAAACTTTGTAAATGGGAAAATTCTGAACTCCTGAATAAGAAAATAGAGGATTTAAAAGCAATCCCTGCTGATTCTTTCCTTTTAATTGCTCTTCCCAAAGCAACTTTTAACAATTGCAACTTTAACTTTACAGATTGCAGCTATATGCACACAACAGCCCCTAGATGCCCAGGAAAAATGTCCCTGTGCTACTCCTGAAACTAACAGTGCTGTTCTTGCTCCTTCACAGCTGCACCTGATCCTTCTACAACCTCCATCTTCGCTCTCAACACAGCCTCTATAGCGACATGGAAAGAAAACAACAAAAAGTTGCATCCCTTGCATCCTTGTAAAATCAGAGCAAAACTCATGCTGGCTGTTGAGCTTCTGTCAGGAGCGTTAGACAACAGAAACTTTATGTTCTGACCTTCCCATTCAATTGGCAGGACACAAATAATTTTCTATATTAGTCAGTTCAGTGCTGCTGCTGTTTAATTACTGTTATCATGACAGTATACTGAGGCTTAGACACCACTTCTGCTCTGAAAAGCAGGAAATTTGAAAGTGACTGTAACAATAAAAGCTTTACAACTGAAGTGAAATAAAAGACATAGATGCATAAGAAGTACAAGGAAATAACAAAAAACTAGTAGGACAACAGCCTGAAAAGACAGAATTTCATTTCCTAACTATGGATTTAAGAAGGATGCAGGAAGATAATGGGGAGGCTTTGT
Organism: Acridotheres tristis; assembly: GCA_037013685.1. NCBI lineage: Eukaryota > Metazoa > Chordata > Aves > Passeriformes > Sturnidae > Acridotheres > Acridotheres tristis. The sequence goes on along the minus strand of CM072888.1, from coordinate 8,068,449 downwards.
TGATGCTTCCAAGGTGTTCCTTCATGGTTTTTTTGCATGACTGCAAAGACACTAATTACTTCCAGAGCTAGACATTGCATTCAAATAGTTGTATTTGGAAATCTATGATGACCATAAAACTCTGAATTTTTCTGCTCCTTTTCTGACATCAATACCTGTATCACATCTTGTGACAGTAATTTACCTACCTTGTAATCAGCATAACTATACCCCTTTGACTTATCAAAAGTAAAACAAAAATAAAAATTAAGTGGGACCGTAGATGGGATGAAAGTTATTTGTAAACCTTCAGCATAAGGATGTTTAGCCATAAGCCAGTTTGAGGATTCCACCACAGATAGTCAATTTATCTGACATGGATAGTGATTACTGCTCACTGAAGAAAGAGCAGAACAAGCTTGGGAAACAATAGGAAAAGCAGTATAGAAAAATGTCCATAAACATCAGAGAAACCTGGTGGAGATTTAACATGATCTAATTTATGGCAACCTGAATATGTGATCTGGGTAGATAGCAAATCCTCTGCAATCATTGGGGAACAAGGAGAAAAAATGTTTTCACCATCCACATGGTACATGAACATGAACTTCTTTGAAGAAACAATTTTTAAATCATTATAATTCAGGCTTTTTTTCTATACCACCATTGCCACTCCCAGTGTGCTCTTTTGGATGTTCCTCCTGTAAAGGGTGAAGAGGATAAACTTTATATTTTTACTTTGTGAGTAATAATTACAGCCTCAAGATAATAAATAACCAGCTTTAGTAACCAAAGTGAGTGCATGGCATAAAAATGGTTATTCTCTTGCAAGCTGATTGATTAAAAGTGTGGCTCTAACTGCACGAAATTGCAAGAAATTGTTCATGTGATCTAAAAATGGCAAACACAGGCTCATAGGATATTTTATGGAAGATGGTTGGAAAATTATTTTCTATCACACTCTTTTTGTCTTATCATTTGTGAGAAAGTTTTGGTTAAGAAAAAAGGTCAGTTTAAGAATAAAGATTGAACTATTTCAAACTGATTCTGGATACTTTGGCAAAGCTAGGAGTTCTTGGATCTGTATTTGTAGTTAATTTCATATGAGGCAGCCACAACATTTGAATCCAAATTCATATCAGAACTATAACAGCCTTGAAGGATTTCAGATGGAATAGTCTGGCTTGAAACTATGGTTAGTTTCCAAATGGTATGAAATTTGCTGTGAATTGGGACTTTTCCATGCTTGTGGAACAATAAAGGCTGCTTCTCGGGCTGATATGTGATTTTTTTTTTTTTTTTTTAAAGCTTCTCTTTTGCAGAAAGCTTAGTATATATACCACAAGGAAATGTGGAGAGCTTATCACTGGGTTGGAACTCAGTTAATAGAGAACCTTTACATGGGTCTGTGCCTTCATTTCTATCACACATTCAGGAATTTTGTCCAGGTACAAAATGCATGCCTCTAAAATATGAAAAAACATGTTATAGTCTGAGTTTTGTGTACAAAAGATAGGCTGTACATATAATTGCAAGCACATAGTTGCAACATCTGTCTTTGTGTATCACAGCACATCACAAGAGTATTTTGGTTTTATCCTGAGTCAGTGCATTACATACACTGCTAAAATTCATGGTGGAGTAGTTGCATCTCTAGCTTTCTCCAGCTCTTAGGCTGATGGGCCTCCCTAGCACACACTGTTTCCAGGACTGTCTTTGCAGGACAACCTGAAACTAAATCATATGAACTAAGAGCATCAACTAGAAAATTTTTAAAAACTGCTCAGATTCCTCTCAAATTCCTAAGTTATCTCTTTTTCTGGTTAAAATCTTGCTCTCTGAGATTGTCAGTCTTTCTGTGAATAAGAGAAGGCTGTCTCAGCCTCTCAGGTACACAGTGGCTGTGGTAGCCCTTCTGAAATCACAGATGGAGGAACAAAGTTTTATTTGGAGAGGGGCACATGCTACTGTCTCATAAAGCTATCTGGAAACAATTTAAAACTCTATCTGAAAACTAGAAAAACTTCTATTTGTCAAAACACATTAACATGAAAATGTATGAACTACTGGTCTGTGGCAATTTGGATGTCATCCTCTGGGACTGCTGTTTTTACTGGAATTTAATTAATTTTATGGTTCTACTGAACTTTTTCTGATTAGTATTTTTTTGTGTGTGTGTTCTTATGTACGGTACAGAAGAAAATACTATTAAGTCTCCCCATCTCCACAGGAGCATGGTAAGAAAGTAAACATAGCAGAATTAATCCTTAGCTATTCTTTGCATGTTACAATTAGCAGTATCATTTCTTTTTTGGCAGAGAATCAGTGTTGCAGAGCAGGCTTACAGCCATGGTTATGGAACCAGGACTACAGATCCCCACTTAATCACAGGTGTTCCTTTTATATCCTCTGGAAACAAGTCATTTCAGCTTCTATCTCTTTGGGGCAATGGACAGTATTGGGTTGAAAAATGTACTTATTTTCCCCAATAACCATCTGAGCTTAAAGTGGTGACTCTACATGCAAAACTGAATTCCTCAGTTTAGCTGACTGCTTATTGAGATCATGCAGTCATTGCTATGATGTCCTCACCTCAGTAATTTCTTGATTCTTTCTCCTTCACCTGGAGGCCATATCTGGGGGTCTCCTTTCATGTCAGCCAAGGAGCCATCTCTGCACAAGAAATCCTCAGACATGACAGTCTTTTTTTCTCAACAGAGAACTCTGTTTTTAAAGAGACCACTCACTTGCCCAAGCTTCAGAGGCACTAGGGAGGGAAAGTAGAGCGAGGTTCCAGTATGGGAGGCAGACAGACCAACAAAGGGAACTTTTCAAAACCAATGCAACCTCGAGGAAGGGTACATTCAGAATGCTATGTATTGCATACTTAACAATTAAATATGACTTGACACTCACAACTTGTATCTTAGCCAAAGAAATGGAAATACGCAAGTTCATCTTTAATAAGGACTAAAGAGGACAGTGCCTCAGCTAAAGCTTATTTTAAAGAAAAAGGTACAAGTATATAAGCTGATCAGCTTTTATATGGGTTTTCTCTGCTCTGGATTCTTTAGAGAGTCATCCTTATTTTAAAAAAAATAAGCTTTTCAGAGCATGTGTAGCTGAAATCTTTCTATTAATCTGAATCAATTAGATTTAAAAAGAAATGATGGACTCTATAGAGACAGGTTTAGCATTATCACATTGGTGACAGACTGATGCACGGAGTTTCAGCAGCATTATCTAAATATAGTCCCTGGCTCACGGATTTTCAGAAGCTGTAAGGGATCTCTCTGAAGGACAACAAAGAAATGGGAAAGAAGAGGATTTGCTTCAACTGAACTGAATGCAAATGGCATCTCCATTCATTTCATTTGCAGCAATCTGACACCTTTTCGTTTCCGTTTCACACAAAAAATAGGAAATAATAGGGAAATAGTAATGGTATAAGTGGACAGAGTGTGACCATTAAAATGTTTACCATTCCAGCATGATGCCTGCAGAGGCAATAAAATTGAAACTGGAAAGGTGTTAGAATTGCTGCCGGTTTCTATTCATTTGAATGGCAGAAACCCAGAATTCTGTTTTATGGTTTCATGTAGAGGGTCAATCCATTATCTTTCTTTCTTCCTGGGATCAAATAGCATTTTTGTGAAGATTAGGTCTCTTTGGCATGCTGAAGTGGAACCAATGTGCAGAGGTTTGAATTTTGAACCTATCTTAAATTGAACTGCTTTAGCAAATGATGAGTTGACTTAAAAATTGAACTTGAAAATATTAAATGGATTTTTAAAGGTTTAAACATGGAGATTCTCTTAAAAATGCTCACATAATAACCCATCCGTGGTTCAGAAACATCACAAACATAAATATTATGAGCAATGGAATAAATTAGGTAGCTAAAAATATTAAGCAGTTTGCCGCCCCAGCCCCCCCCATTTTCTGTCTATATTGTGAAAAATATATAACATGCAGAAATAAAAGGATGCTGTGAACTTTTTAAAAAGTGAGAGAATGAAGAGGGGTAAAGAAGTAAAAATATTATATTAGGCAACGTAAGTATGCCCTCTAATTATCCCTGGGAATGATTTGAAACAAGATTTAGAAAAATGTACCATGGACATTCACTAAACCCAGGATAAGAAGGTATTGAAGAACTGTTTTTAACATAAGGATGCATTTTTTTAATTTGAAGAAATATTTAATCATGGAGATGATTACAATTATAGATATAATAAGAAAAACCCCAAAACCAAAAGCATCTAACATAACAGTATTTACTTATGATAACTTCAGATTTAGGAAAGAATACAAATGGTTATTTACGACTCTGTAATTGACAAAGAGGAGACTAATACTAAAACCAAGTAAATAAATTCTGTAGAAGACAATTAGTGAAGGATTTCAATAAATAAAGTGTAAGCTGACTCAGAGATACTTTTTGAATTCTCATTTCTTACCTAGCTGTTCTCATTCCTGCCCTGAAACTTTGCCATGCAATAAAACCAGAATGTGCATTAAAACGTGTGTAAATGAAAAGGAGTCTATAAGAATGCAAATGTTTACTCACAGATATACCTGCAAAAAAAGAACTTAAATATAACCAAGTATCAATAATTAGTTGTCTAAATATTGATTGAACATTAGTCAGTTAACTGCTCTGAACTCATGGACCAAGTGGATCTGCTTTAGCACCTGACCGCAGAACAGGCTTTTAAAGTCAGTGTCCAATACAATCCACAGTTTGGAAAATATCTTCTGTAGCTGAAGCTGTGGCTGAAGAGATGCTTTGGAAGAAGAAGTCTATTACAATTTTTATATACAGAGTTATTTTCCTGCAGTAAGAGAGAACACAAAGGCCACTGAAAGACAAAATTAACTATTTAAACTGATTGATCTGAACACTGATGTTTTTGTAAAAAGTAGATGCATAGAGAAGCTTTTACAGTATGTCAATGGAATAAATAACGATGAGACAGAAAAAGGTACAGAGTCCATATAGGTGATTATGAATTTCTGTAAGAGAGACAGTAAAAAAAAAACCAAGAAAGCCATTCTCCTAAAAAAAACAAACAAACAAACACAAAAAAACCACAAAAAACCCCAAACAAAATTAAAAAAAAAAACCCTTAAATTTTAATAAATGTTTTTAATTTTAACTCTCATATTTTAAAATCTTAATTCCTAAGTGAGGGCTACATTCTCTCTGGTATACCTGTATCTTTAAAGCAGAAGAGTATTTTAGTATTTCTAGCAGAGAAATAGAAGACAATTGAAGCTGTTAGCATGTTCTTTTAACCCCTAACAGAGCCAGCACATCCTCACCAACGAGTAAGAAGACAGAAGAGTATTATAAATTAACTAAGAAGCCAAGAGCCTCACTGAAGCTCAGTTAATACAATAAATGACTACAGCACTTCTCTTAAGTGTTCAGCACTTTTAAATAAATGCAGCCTGAGTATTGGCAATAAACGGAATCCACATTTTCCTCCTCCTTGCTGCAGAAGACACCAAAAGTGGTCATGACTTTCAGATCATACTCACAGCCCAAGCAGTTAGCTCTAGGGTATGATAGACTTACAGAAAAATACTGCAAGTAAGCATCTTCTTTCAGAGCTGGCAAAAATTCGTTTGAACCACATTTGATTAATTCTGGCAAAGTTCTTCCAGCCTTATTCTGAATTTCATACAGCAAACATATAGAGCAAGACCTGACTAATATAAATAGTCTGTTAGATATTGCATTCTGCAGATAGGTAAAGCAGTGAAAAGGAAAACATAATATTTAAGAGTATGCACTTTTAGTTATACCAAATGCCATATGTTTTGCCAATTTGTGCAAGAGAGTATCCTTCAGATATAAACGAGATATATAAATATCTGAGGGCTGAGCTGCTTGTTTTTCTGCTAAAATAGACTTCACTCTTCATCTAATGAGGTTTGCTTTCCAAGAAGAAAAATACTGAAGTATGTAACTCAGCACAGCAAGTTCACTGCTTTTATCTCAATAAGTCAAGACATTTTTAACATCTGGAACAGCAACTTTGACCAATTTTTTGATCATCAATGTCTAAGATGGGAATTAAATTAAAAATTCACCAAATAGGAACCAACTCAGCAGGCTATCAAGATTCGCCTTAAGAAAAATATCAGTGACTAGATCAGAAAACAACACCAAAAAATATATCAACCTGTCATCATCAAAAATATATTTTTTAAAGAATTTTTAAGAAATGCTGTTGGCATTGGCAGGCAGATTAATCCAAGTATCAAACAGCTTAATAGCAAAACTCTGGAGCGCAAATGCAACTGATAAAACACCAGGGAGATTACTTTCATGTATTTGCTTAATTTAACTGGACTTTAAAAATATGAAACTAAGAGGAAACGAGAAGGTCTCCACATTGCAAACCCTGGAGGGAAATTGCTGTTGACCACTGCCATAAATTGTAAATTGAGATGAAAAAGAAATCACCTTGGTGAGCCAACTCAAATAATAAAGAATCTTTGCCAAATATTAAGCTTTTCTGAGTGCTCAGTTTTACTAAATTGCTCAGCTTAGAAAGGAAAAATATATCTAGTATTTTTTAAAAGTTGTAAAGTTTCAAGTCTTAACATCTTCAATTTTGACTTTACATCTTGTTGCAATTCTTTGTTTGGGGATTTTTTGCCTTTTTAAAAATTTCAATCTATATATTGTGAAATATAGCAGACAGACAAAATTTGGTGTAAACTTCTTTGAACACCTCTTAGAGTAAAAATTTATTGATGGTGCTCTGCTGCTGCAGGCTTTAGGACACAATTAGGCTTGATTTTGAGCTCTATATGAGGACCAAACTCCTTCTGACATTTGTTTCAGTTCAGTCTCCTAGGGACAACTGGTTTATTACTGATAAAAGGCATGAAGACAGTGAAGTATAAGCTTTATTTGTTCAGCCTTCTTAGAAGAATGAAAAAATATGACTTTTCCATGCTTTTATTAGATGAGCAAATACCATAAATAGAAAATATAGATAAGGAGAAAACAGTTTAAGTAAAGAACAAATTTAATAATGCTTAGATTTTAATCTCTATTTTAAAATCTATAAAATTATTATTAACCATCTGATAACTGAGGTTCTGAAAATTACATCCCGTAGGAGTTGTGAAGGTAAAAAACAAAAGTTCAGTTTTGCTCCAAAGCTGGGTTTAATGTGCTCGTTTGAGAGCATGTAAAATGTGTTCATGTAGGGTAACAGATTGCTGGACTTTAGTGTTTAAAAGCAGGTTCAAGAAAAAAATATGAGGGAACTCTGATCTATCTTTATTGGATTGGTAGATGTCAAATGAATAGGAAAGCTTGCACCATGTCTTAGTAAATAAACAAATAAACACAACTACAGGACAAGATCCCATTCTCCTTTTAGGTACTGCATCTCCAAAGTTCAGCTTGACTAACTTTTATGAGGAGCTTATCTCAACAAGCATTACATTTTAAGAAAGAGAAAGACCATAGCAACAAAACCAAGTTAATGCAGTGAGAATGAACTATCTGCAACAAATTAGAGAATTCTGTCAGAGGGTATATCTTGAGCATGGTGTCAGGTCTCATATCACAGATTTCTCTGAAAAAATGGAAGGTAATTAGGATAAGCAAAGGATAGAAACAATCCTAAACCTAAACAAGGTCTCCCTACTAGAAAATAAGTTTGCTAACTAATTGAAAATTAAAACCACAAGCACAATCTGTTCAGGGAGAAAAAGAAAAGCTCACAGTGACCAATTGGCTTACTCTTTGCAGTAGATTCAACATTCCCCACAAGACTAGGGTCTCTTCCTCTGGGTTGCATATCATGCTCTTAGAAAAAAAATCAGAAAGTTTTCCTGGGAAATCAATGAAAATCAAGATTGTTCCCTTGATGCATGAGTGTGTCTCTGACAGTTCACTGGAAAGTGCTATTTTCATGTCTTCTGTAGAACATTATGTTATGGGCTGTCTCAACTAGACCCCATAGCTCTCCAAACCCCATTGACTTCCCTCTGGCTAAATGCAAAAGAAGTCTATGAAAGGCAAGGTGCTGATGCTTCTCTATGCACCTATTTAAAATGCCACTAAGTCTGATAACCATTTAGCAAATGTGAAACAGAGTGATTTTTTTTCTGGGTATCTTTCTCTGTTTCCCAAATAGATGGGAAACAGCATCCAGCAATCACTTGCAGCAAGCTACTGATAAATAAAATCCAGCTCCTCTTAACATTTTTCTCCCCTTCAGTATTTGTCTCCACCCTTCTCCCTTCCACTTTGTACCAGATGAAGATAAATATGCCCTTCCATTGTTTGCTTCTCTCCCACTGAAAGGATTGCCTTCTAATGCACAAATGTATCTATTTAAAGGGCAGTTACATAATTACAAAATCTGGTTCTGGATCAGAGAACAGCACAATGGATTTCTGTAATCATGTCTTAAGAAGATAACCTTTATAAAGAGGATATAATCTTGGCTCCCATTGAAAACGAGACGTGAAAGGAAAGCATAAAAGCAAGAAGTGAAATAATTTCTTCCAGTTGCAATTCTGTGGGGCTCAATATTCAGTTGTAAACAAGAACCATAAGGGGATCAGGAATTCTAGTGCAAAGTGTTTCTAGAGAAAAAATATCAAACAAAAAAAGAGAAGTCATCATGCTGATCAAACGACTTCTGGGTGAGACTTCAACTCAAATCCAATGCAAAATGCAGAAAAAATACTCACTAAATTTCAAGATGTTTGGGAGCAATTTGGACAAGTAGATCATCTAGAAACTACTGCAAATATGAAACACTGGCTTTCAGTCAACTGCAAACAAGCATCACTTGAGAAAGTACAGACCTGTAGACCACATGATGTATATTCTAGCTTATCTATTTTCTTTTTATTTCTTGGCAAGGCTGTGAAATGGCTCTCCAGACATCAGACTACACTGTAATTTTTACTTCATAAGAAATTTACAGTTTCATATCTATCCTAATGGGATTACCTTAATCATTTACATTTCAGGAAATAACTTGAATATCAATCACTCTGACTCCAAGTAAGAGCACACAGAAAGGATCAAGATTAATCTAAAAGTTGCTTTATTATTAGGAGTTCATTTTTAAAGACCTAGACATGTATTTACAGGAAATCAAAGACTGTCTAATAGACTAGTTTGCTGTGCAAAGTTTCATTTTTATTACATGAGACCTAGAAATAATCGTTCTGTTAGAACCATGTACTTTCCTTCAGCACCAGCTAACCTGAATAGTCTTCCATAAAGGTGTGTGCATGGTTTTTGTGCATTAATTTGCATCTGATTTTAATTGTACTCAAATTTAGATTTCACGAACTATTTTATTGTACAACAAAGCTGATACATTGATAGCACCGTTGGAAAAAACTTTAATCTACCTCCCTCTTACAAGCAGCACTGCTGCAGTTACAACTTGTCTGCCTCTAGAAGGGAGTAGCTACCTCTCATGAGCCATTCAATTCTTGCTTTTCCTATCATGCCATCAATATTTTGCCTTTTATATTTTTTTTAAATACTAATGCTCTTTTGATCAGAAGTAAAACTCCTAAGAATGCCAAGATTCATACAGAGCCACAATGTGCAATTTCTGAACTGTGTTCAAGTAAAATGGCATTAGTAGGTATATCAAACCTTGGTTGGGAAGAAAACTGAGCCAGATCTATTTCTGAACATTTGGATAACCTACAAAAAAAAAAACCAAAAAAAAACCCCAAAAATCCCAAAAACCCAACATTTTTCCATTTCCTTTTTTTTTTTCCCCCAAAGATCCTAAGTCTAGGTAGATCTGTGTCCCGTGTTTGTAAGTGGCGAGAATTCTGGTTATGTGAATTTTTTTACAAAAGAAATATAATTAACAGAGAGCATTTTCAGATTACCCTAATGTAAGTATAGTTCTGAAGTATACCTGTTGTCAAGACCTGCTACTATTGCCAAAAGTTATAGTTGCTTTCTACTCAAAAGGAAAAATTTCACTAATCTGCACAACACTGCTATGGGACAAAACTGCGCAATTTCCAATACACTTATTTGAAGTTCAATTATATAATTTGACTGTGTCTAGATAAATGGATTATGATGACACTTTCAACCCAGGAATTTTGCAAGGAATTGAAGAGGAGAAAGGTAAATTAAGATAAATTGAGTAGATATGAGCACAGGTAGAATATTTCAGCAGTCACTTTTGAAGGATATAAATATGATAGAACAGAAAAAGATACACAGTTCTTTGCATGTGCCATGTTTGAAGTTGGATATGAGGATTGGTTCCATTTGGTCTTAATTTTTGTGTTCTGTTGTCATTCAAGACTTCCCTTTTGGGACACAAAAATGGTAGTTAATTTAGATAAAAAGTTCTAAATCTGTATTACAGCCATATTCCTAATCAGCTTTCCAATACTTTATGGTTTCCCACAACTATGTATCAGATGGAAAAGGAAATACATTTCTTTTGAACTTTCTTAACCCTAGTCAGTCTTTATTTACTACATTACTACATTTTGGGGTTGTTGTTGTTTCTTTGTTGTTTTTTTTTTGTTTGTTTTGGTTTTGGTTTTTTTTTGTTTGTTTGGGTGTTTTTTGTTTGGTTGGTTTTTGGTTTTTTGGGGTTTTTTTTTGAGTCAAGACAGACCTAGAGACACTAAACAATGAGCTTTGGTTAAAATTAATAGCATATATATTTCTGCTAAAACAGTAAAAATTGAAGTGCAGAGTAGCATAAAATGGGGAAAAAAGAATTGGTTTTGGAAGAAACCCTCCAAATAATGGAAAGTGACAAATACTAAGCAGAGAGCTGAGCTTTAAATTTAATTTTCTGATTAAATTGTTTTAACAGAAGACAAAACAAATAATGTTTTACAAACATTATTTGTTTTCTGTCTTCAGAAATTCTTCCAACAGAATTTGCATGCACACATTATATTAAATTTATAAATAAAACTGTACGTGTATATAGGCACTGTCTTTACCTATTTCTAAAATATTAGCTGTGGTATACAGCCCCCATTGCCTTCCCCATCAATTCCTCAGGGTATTGCCCTACTGAAAGGACTGTGAAGGTTTTGGCTGAGGATATTTTTACATTTCTATGTCATAGCAACTTGGACAGGAGAGTTTTATTTAAAAGAAGCCAAAGTGCAGGAAAGGTATCTGTGTGGGCAATATAAAGAAGCAAAAGGAAAGTGGAGGGAAAAAGCAGTGTAAAATAAAAGTGAAGAGAAAGGAGAAAATAATATGATAAAATATTGAAACAGGGAGTAGTGGAAAGAAAAATATGTTTCTGATACAATAAATGTAACAATCTAGAGCACGAAGAACAAACAGAAGAATCAAATGTGTTTATAAGGAAGAAGAGAGACTCGGTACGATTTTCTAGAGAGAAACTTTTGTTCCTGCCTCTCACCACCATAAACAGGGTTAGTTCAGCACAGGCAGATCTTCACAGTGGAAACATCAGTAGTACAGACAGGCAGATTATATGAAAACCACTAACTGAAGTATCTAATGGAACATTTATATTAAAGTTTGACTTTACAAGGATCAAAAAATTTGCATCCAGTGTAGTAGAAGCTTTACCAAAAAAATCTTATTCCTCTAGTTTCAACTTTAGGGTTGCATTATATTGGACAACTGAGAATTAGAAATCACATACAAGAATTCAGCTTTGTCAACCATGCAGATAAAATTTCCTTTGCAACAAATAACCTACTGAGATCTAGTGTTTAGTCTTATCAGATTGTCCTGGGGTGACACATTTGTTGTCACATTTGTTGAGATTTTATTATACGAAAGAATGAGAAAATGGAGGAAAGCATAACAGTGATTAAATAAAGCATTTGGGATGTTTGGATGTCTGCATTTCAAGCCTTGGAACCAATTTATTTTTAATCTTAAAGATCAGTTTACAGCATTAATTTTATAGATGTGCTATGCATCATAAGAGGTAGGTGTACACTGACAACTGATAATTTTGAAGAAGTAACTGAGTAGGCATATTAATAATTTTCAAATGCTTAGAGTGAATACATAAATGTGAAAGATTATAATGTATGAAACTGCTGGTAACATAATTTCAAATTAATTTATCAAAATCACTCAGAATGTTTTGCTCTTCTCCACTCTTCTCTGTTTTCTCTATATTTAGTATTTTCTTGCAAAGAAGTTTTTTATGAGCCAAAAGAATTAGTGAGATGAAAGCTACCCCTAAAAATGTGTATATACTAATAGTTGTGCTCAGGGGATGATTCTTACTCTTTTTTTCTTCCATCTGTATTCAGATTTTTGGTTTGTTTCCTTTTATTTTCGGGGTTTTTTTGCCCTGAGAGGTATTCCTTAACTTCAACCAGCATAGCTTTTTCTGTTCTGATAGATATGCACAGTTTTCAGTCCTGTGAACCTTCTTAAGTGTGTCAATTGTCAGCATTTGTATTTCATCCCAATGATGAATGGAGGCATTAGAATTCAGCATTAAAATGTAGTTAGGATTGTAATGAGCATCATTAGGAAGCATGATGGGAATCAGCACTGGATCTCATTTTGGGAAATTTTATTTTATTTTTTTTTAACTTCATTGGCTTCATGTATTTACTTTCTTTCCTTGCTAACAGGCAGGTACAAATTCTGTAGTGCTTATTTATATGTCTTTAAAAAGACAGCCCTCTCTTCTTATCCAAGACTCATGATCCTTTTAAATCTGGTCCTTTATTTTTATTTTGTCATGTCAGACCTAGGAAGTTCTTGCAAAAGGACCACCACAGTCTATTCAAACACACATTCTTTGGTTCAGAATTCTGCTTTGTACCTCAAATATATGCCCTCACTGAGCATAATTTTTTCAATGAATGAACCATCCCTGCACATAAATCCGAATAGATAAAACTAAATTTTTAGAAATTAGTAGTTTAGTACTCTGAGATGGCTCTGTAGCAAACAATTGCAAAACTGAAACATAATCCATAGTCCATTTGAGTGAATGTCACATCTTCTTATTTTCAGAAGTTTGCAAAATATTTTCTAGACCCCAGCTTTGGTTGCTTTATAATACAACACCAACATTAACCAAATGACTACTCAGGGAATCCCCCTAACTTGTGAATGTGAGATTTGACTCTCTATGGATTAAATAATGATTAAATCCTGTGGTTTGCAGTTCTGTAGATTGTAAATTTATTCATTTATTGCTCAAGCATTTTAATTTCTACTAAGACATACTTTTAGGAAGAAAAATTGTTTCTTCAGTAAGAGTATACTCAAACAGTTCTTAGTTTTTCAGCTGTCTTTGAGCAGATGGTAGACTAAATAAGTTAAACACACCCATGGATACTGTGTCATTGAAAAGAAAGAAAACACTGGGGACAAGAAAAGCAAACTAGATCATTACTAATCAATAAATCATAGCACCATGTAGTTTCTAACACAGTCTAAGTGGGTACACAGATGAAGATCACTCTTTATGAAATCCCAATTGTGCAGTAAATTGAAACTCACTAAAAACAAGGCTAGAACACAAAAATCCTAGAAAAACCTTCAGACTGGATCTGGACAATCCATCTAACAGCTTTTCTGTACTTAGGATGTATATCAAAAAAAAGAAAAAAATGACAAATTGACATCTGTCTAAGAATTGAATAAAAATACAGACAGCTGAAAATATATTGCTGTGGGTCACAAGATCACTCGAAATATACTTGGTCTGTACAGATGTATTGCCAAGAAGGTTATTAACCTGATTTTAGAAACATGAAACTTGACAAAATATCAAGAATGAAACTTACAATTATACCATGGGGCTTGAGTAATCATTAACGTATTTCTGCAACTCCAGCCTGAAAAGCAGACAAAACTAAGTCTATTCCCAGAAACGTATTTTGGACAAACAAAAAACTGTTTTATATTTTTTCCCCATCCCATCATTACTTCTCTGTCTCCTAGTATATTTCCTTCTGTGAGTGATGTCTAACCCTCGGTGCTCACTCATAACTATTTTGCATTCCTAAGGCCCCTTCCCATGCTAGCAACACATTACACAAACAAAGGTACAATTCTATAATAAAAAATTGAAACAACCAAATTGCGCAATGAACAGATTAAAGTAACCTGTTGATTTATAAATTAGAAGCACACTCACTCCTGGCACCTCATTCTGAACCATCAAGATCATCTACCCTGTGGCTCCTGAGTAGCAATACTCACATCTCTCATAACCATTCTCCATTCCAGAACTATATCTTTCTGTCTTACATCATAACTGTATAATGAGAGGGGTTTGTTCCTCTGGAAATGCAGGCTAATTCTCCTTTTCCAGGCTTGCTGATGACTTCTCATATACAAACTTCAGTGCAATAAAAACAGCACGTGAATACTCATTTCACATTTGGCATCGACAAAGCAACTATTGTCCACAGCACACAAAACAATTCTGTTGAGAATTTTGCTTTCTTCAGTACCTAAAAAACATGCTGCTCATACTCAGCAACTGCAAAATCTGAATCACCATGAGATGTGCGATATTTGTATGAGTAACCTAAACAGCAACTGATAAATACAATAAAGTGTTTCTAAAATTGGTGATGTAGGGGAGAGAGAGCAATGAAATTGTCTCCTTTTTTGGTAAATGATCCATCATAGTGTCCTGATTCTGGCCAGGAGATCGTTAATTTTTGCAGTAGCTGAGAGGGGGCATGGCCAGGTCCTGGAGATAATTCTCCACCACTTCAGCTCACGGCTGGGGCCAGGGAAAAGGACCTTTCTTTCAGGGGAAAGCAGTTTCTTCTGGTGGACACTTCCAGAGGGAGACATCCAGTGTTGTCCATCATAGAGGGCTTTTTTCTGTTGTATTGTTTGCTTTCTTGTACCCTCTGTCATTAGTATTATTGCTGTTACTGTTAATGTTCTTCTCTCACAGCAATTTACAGTAAGTTGTTCTTACCTCAAACCATCATCTTTGCCCTTTGTGCCTCCAATTGTCTCAATCGTGCCCTCGGGGGAGGGGAAAGCAGGGAAGCAGGGAATCGAGAGGGAGCAGTCAGTTGTCTGCAGAGCTTTGATGGGGACACTGACTTAGGGAACACCATTCCTAAACCATGACACATGGCAACACTGTTGAAGAAATTTAGTTTTGTTAATCACACACCGATTATTTCCAGTTGTGGTTCCATAGCTAGCACAAATTACTAAACCTTTTTCTTCTGCATGGACTTTTCTCCATACGCATAACTTCGATTTTACTCTTCCACGCACATTAAATGTCCCGTTGGGAGCCTGGGAAAAGAATGGATAAGAAAAAAAGAAATTTTAATTAAGTCTGCTGTATGACATGGGCTCACGGCCTTGATCTTCTCCATACCATCTGTCAGATTCCAGCTAAAGCTGTGGGGAAACTCCTAAAGAGTCAGCTGGAGAAAGAGAAAGTTCATTTCTCCTGCAGACTGTTTTCCATCTATATGGTGCCAAGTTCTTTATAAAGATCTGTAGCATTTTCTTTTTAATTTCCTGGTGTGGTTGCCATCCATGACACTTCACTAAGTGTAATGGCTTCTCATTTTATTATCTGGCTCTTCATGACATTTCACAAAAGAAGAATCTCTTTTACTTTTATTTCCCATTTATCAACATTAACCCCCCTCCAAAAAACAAAACAAACAAAAAAACCCACAAAAACAAAACCAAAAAAATAAACAAAAGAAACCATTTTTGCTTAAAGATTACATTTTAATTCATAAATAGATTTTTAGCTCAAAAATATTAGATAGAAGAATGGTTCAAACTGTGGCATAGTTCCAAGTGTCTTTACTCCACCATCGTGTACCATTTGTTTTCACTGTCGAGTATGTTCTTGTCCCAAATAGAGGAGTTTTTGAGGGGGGACAAAGAGGGAAGAAAGAGCCATTTTATTTCTACACCTTTTATCTGTCCTTAACACTCTGCCTACCTCTACTGAGAACTCACTTTTAATATGAAAATCCCAAGCATGGTTCAAAATTAGTAATTATTTTAAAAATTAGATTTCAGATTAAATATATTTTTAGACTGGCTTTAGCTGTTATAATTACAATGATGTTGCATTGAATGGAAATCCAGCTAGAAGTGTATTCCCCCTCTTAAAAAAATATGCATACACTGCTAAACTAGCACATTTAGAAACAGCAGTAAAAGAATTTTAAACATTATGAGTGCAAAATTGAGCCTGCTAATCTTTAGACTACAATTGTTATTTGTCTGTCACTGACTGACTTTGGTCTTCATTTTATCAGAGTTTACCAGCTATGCATAATTCTATTTTCCAGGAGACTGACCAACATTAGCCCACTGCACCCATCATCAAAGTGTCTTTTATTTCTTAGCAGAGCAGTGGGCAACAGTTCTCATTACAGTGATTTCATTTCCTGCCTCTCTTCCTGGTGGCGGTTTGGATTTCTCCAAGCACACCCTTTGTCATCACAGTCTTTAAACGATACCAGGCAGAAAAGGAAAATATTCCACTGTTGCTATTTTTTATGTGCATACATCTATGACTCCTTTATGCATCTGTTGCCAAATATTGTGTGTTGGGTTTCCTAGGATATGATCAGAAAGAGCATGCATGTGAGTATTGTATTTGTATGTGAAATAGTCCTGATAGATATGCTTTAAGGATGAATTTTTCTGCTAAATTAAATCTTGGAAAAAAACAGTATTTCAAGAGGGGAAAAAACCACAAAATTGATCACACTGTGGGACTTACCCTTTATTTCCTAGTGTGAAAGAAATCCCTACTGAGCAGCCCCACTGACTTAAAATAAGGAGAATTCTCACAGGATTTGCAGTTGTTGGATCAAGCTATCACATGCATTGCTTTTGCAGTTGTTTTTTCTCCATAAGGAGTTTTATTTTTCTCTTCCTTCTGCCTTTATAGCAGCTTAACCCCACAGTGAAGTCAAAATCATTTTACTTATGTGATGCCATAGCAAAAATCGGTGCTGCTATGGAAATGAATTTGATACCACAAATTCAGCAGTGCAACTTCACTGTGGGGATCAAGTATGAAAGGGAGATTGGCTGAGAACAAGCAGGCTTTTAATCTCTCCCATAATTATCAAGTGTGGCAAGATGAATTATGAAGAACAAATGAAGGGTGAATATTTTAATTATTTTCAGTCTACCATGTTTCAGAGTTTCTTAAGCCCATCATTACTGTTCTGTTTAGTTATGAAGCATATAAAAACACGAAGCATAAACTACACAAAAGTCCATGTCTTTGGCATTCTTGCAGGTGACAATTATGAATGACAAAGGTCAAATGAGAACTCCATGTTCACCTCTGTTTTCTCATCTGCATTCTAAGGAATTCGTGAAACTGTTAGAATCTCTCTCCCTTGCATAAATTAAATATTTGGGGACACACATATTTCACAAGGAAAAGATTATGCTTTAGCTGCAAATCAAATTGTTGGTAGCTACTACATAGATTATATAGGAGTGCAATTTCTCACCACTCTAAAAAACCTGAATGTACAAAAAGACCCAACCCAACCAATCAACAAACCAATAAACAAACAAACAAACAAACAAACAAAGAAACCTCCTCAAGGACATGGAATAACACTTTTGTTGTAGACAGTCATGTTCACAGTATATCAGCAGAAGTCAAATTTAGTTATTTAGTAAAATAAAAAACAAACTGATTTTCTTTCTCACCTCTAAGACATCTATATTGTCTAGGAAAGAATACCCTAGAAATAAAAATAAAATTATACTAAACAGTTTTCAATAGAAGCAGAAGGAAAAGGACAGCACACACAAATAAAACTCCAGACAATGGCAAGTACGTACCGCAGTATTTTGCCAACTGTATTATTAATAAAACCAGCAGTGTAAGAGACAGCATGGTCTAACTAGTAGGGGTCTGTCTGTCATTAAGGACAGCTGTAAAATGGTTGGTCTGGGGTAGAGTCAGCTAATTTTTCTGGGCAGGATGAACTGGCTAACTCTGGCACACATGATCCTGTTCACTTAAAGCAGTTCAGTCAAGGCAACAGAGCACTGCACGGTGCATTTACTTCTCTAGCAAACAAGATTTCTTCCCTTTGCCTTCCTTTCTTACTTCTTCCCTGGCTCATTTTACACCTCAAGTTCTCTGTAGCCTGGATAGCCTCTTCTATCCTAGTGGATATTAATTCTGATTACATCTTTTAGGTGTATCCAGCAGTCCAACAATAGCTAAATTACACACAGTAATTAAAAAAAAACCAAACCAAAACCAAACCCCACTGAACAATTTCCGCAACAGACAAAATATTAAGCTGCATAACAACACATTTTAAAAGGCCTGAAACAAACAGCTAATCCCCAAAAGAAGATAAAATTTGAATGATTTCTCTGACAGTTAAAAAAATAAATAAAGAAATGTATATATATAATAAAATCTCTTGATGTTACTGTAAGGACAATTTGACTTGTAGAGCAAATTCTGCTGTAGTGGCAAAAGTGGCCCCTATGGCTGAAGTAATCTTAAGGAGCAAAAAGGCCAAAGGAGCTGATCTGCAACAAAAAATGCAATAATTGGATGCTGCTTCTTCAGTCAAGTTTTCACCAATTATGTCTGGGACATTCCATATTTTCAGTTGTTTGATTCAGTTCAAAACTCAGAAAACAACTTTAGATGAGAAAATAGGCAATTTTGTTCTAAATTATAGACTGATGTATATTAACAGTACAAAGTTACAGAGCACCAATTCTAGAATTGAACTAAGTGCACAAGATTACTTTTATTGATTTTTTTTCTTTTCTTTTAATATATGTTCCCAGCATTTAATGAAAGTTTCAGACCTAGGATCTGATTTTCTGAAGTACCTTTACAATAGGATCTGCTCCCACTGCACTGTCAGCCTGCAGGTGGTCATCCTGCAGAAGGAAGGACTTCATTTCATACCCTGTGGCTGTGAATGGAATTATCATACAAGGTTCTATTTTAAGGTCTAATGGGGATTTATCTTCACTCCATCTTTCATTCTCTTGTTATTGCTTCCTTCTTTAGCCATCTTCACTTCTAATGGACTAATGATTATATTATTCAGCACAAATTAATTGGCGAATGTGTAAACTCAAAAACAGAACTAGTTCTGAGCCAAAATATAAAACACATTCATTTCGAAGCACAAAATGCAAGTCTAACATTGCCCAATCCCAAACTCAAAAGCATGAAAATTCCATCATTTGCACCAGAGATTAACTGAAGGTGTTATCAGAGAAGTAACAAATTACCAAATATAACAACCATGTGCATACCAATACAAACCCAGTTAGAGGGGAGAGACAGAAGGAAATCTATACACTGTTTGGAGGAAAAAGAGGAGGAATTTCCCAGTTAATTATACAATGCTCACTACCTGTTTGCAGGAGCACAGTAAACACAATTAGCTGCGAGCATGATATGTGAGATAAGAAAGCAGAACTGACAATGGCATGAAAGAGCCTTTGCCTGCCTTCCTTCGGTGACAGCACCAAGCACCCCGATGTCAGCTCTACAAAGAGAAATCGTGTCAACTGCACTCTCTGATGACCACTATCTCCCCATCCAAGAGACATTCCAATTTCTTCCTGTTCTAAACTTGAGCTTCCCAAAGCTACAGCTGCCAAATTACAGGCTCCTTCCCACATTATGAATCCGTTCCCTTAGGAAACCTGGTATTTTCTTATTTCACTTTTGACCTTTTCCTGCAACTGTAAGAGAGGATGATAATTGATCCTATGGTAGAAGAGGAAGAGAAGCTGCTAGGAAATGGAAGTGTTATGAAATACATAAAAATTACTTCTCCATAGTCCCCATGCTTTTTTTTTTTCTTTTTCTAAAGGAGAATTTTTTTCATCCAAACTCACCACAGAGAAAGCAAATAGAAAGGTCCTTTTTTCTTTAACTAAAAACCTGTAGCTCTTATTTACTTTGCAAATCTATACTAGGAAATTGTAATGCAATAATAAAAGTTAGCATGTCTATAAAACAACTACTCTTTTGAAATATTTCCTCTACATCTGAATCAGAGCTCAACATATTTCTCTTTCTTTCTTTCTTTCTTTCTTTCTTTCTTTCTTTCTTTCTTTCTTTCTTTCTTTCTTTCTTTCTTTCTTTCTTTCTTTCTTTCTTTCTTTCTTTCTTTCTTTCTTTCTTTCTTTCTTTCTTTCTTTCTTTCTTTCTTTCTTTCTTTCTTTCTTTCTTTCTTTCTTTCTTTCTTTCTTTCTTTCTTTCTTTCTTTCTTTCTTTCTTTCTTTCTTTCTTTCTTTCTTTCTTTCTTTCTTTCTTTTCTAATAGGGTGTCCCTGCTAATACTGAGCATATTTTTATGGACAGTCAGATGTCAGTTACCATGAGATCGAAACAAAAGATGCTTTAACTTTTTTTCTCTCATAGATTCACTGCTGGAACATGTGATTTTACCTGATCTCCCAGCAAAGGGCAAGCAGATAAAACAAGGAAAACATTTAAGGACTTCTGTTCTAGCGTTCATGCATAATTTATTTTAAACTTCTCATTTAAACACTAAAGTTGTCATGTTGGGTTTTCTGTTTGTTTTTTCCCCCAGCTTTGTGATAGGTCTTATTCTGAAGCTTCTAAACCTTAACAATTCTTCCACAACACTAATTTTGGTGTTCCTGTCAATCAACCTCACCTTGTATAAGTGCTGGGCAATGGTAATTGATGTGAAGAGCTGTTCCTTAGTCATCCCTAGGAAAGTAAGCAAACAAGAAAATGTGCTTCATAGTGTGCATTTCTCATACATTACAACTCACTGCACAGTGGAAAATTAATGTTTCTTGACTGTTAACTATAATTTAAGACCAGAAATTGTGACTTTTCAAGTCATAAGTGTGGAAAAGCTTTCACTTTAAGGGTATCCATGTGCATAAGCTTTGGCATAAAATATTTTGTTTTGTAAGCAGAAGTTAAAATTGCCCCAGTTTGAAGCAAAAAAAAAAAAAAAAAAAAAAAGCCATTATAGATTGAATTAATGTTTAATTCCAGATTTAACTGAAGTTGAAAACAAATACCAGTAGGAGTAGATCACTTATTTAAAAAGTGTACCTAAGGCATATGCTGAAGACAAACACCAGCCATGCTGGGGCCATGCCTGGAGGCTTGGCACATGGCAGTTCTAGGGATAAACAGAAATATTAACTTAGCTAGCCAAAATTAGGGCTACCACACCGATTTAAGCCATTTCATACATTTAAATTATGCAGAAGGCAAGAAACTTAAATTTTCACATACAACAGCACACTTAGGAGTGTGCCAAGACATGCCATAAATGTGTTTGTGGACTTCAAAAGATCACATATTGGAGGAGTCTGACTTGGATCAGTCCCAAACAGCATAATTCTCATTTAAATTTTGACTGCTAATTATTTCATACCCACACACACAGCACTAACAGAGAATAAAGCTTTCCAAAGATCTTCTTTTATTAATAGAATACCCCAACCTCTAAGTAAGAAGCTCCAATATTTTTTTACTCCCTTTTTTCTCCTTTGCACCAGGCAGATAATAGAAATCTAATTTAAAAAAAAAACCACAAAAAACCACAAAAAAAACCCAACAACCAAAAAAACCAACCAACCAACCAAAATCCCAAACTATATATATATATATATATATATATATATATATATATATATATCTCCATATATCCCTGATCTTTTTCTTCACTGTTAACAAGAAAAATCAAATATTGGTTTATTGCACTTAACCTATTCAAAACCTACAAGGTAGTTTCTGTATAAAAAAGGTGCTGAAACAATGCAAATTTTTAAAAAATAATCCCCTATTTAATAAAGTCTGTTTTGGAAATAGGAAGGGTTGTTAAATTTATTTTCTTCCTTCCTTCCTTCCTTCCTAGCTTAAAATATTATAACTATATATTAAAAGGTGATATTTTCTTTGTTCCAGAGAGGCTATAAAGCAGTGTTAAACAGTGACAATCAATCTGAACTTTAGCAGTGGAATTCTGCTGTTTCAGCTCTTTCCTGGCCATGTCATTAGCAGAAAATAAGTCCCAAAGGCTTACCTAAAATAAATAAATAAATCTTAAAATGTAAGTGCTTAAAACAAATCTTTACAAAGTTAATCAAACTTGAATTCCTTTTGCTTACACTTATTATTCTAAAAATATTGTTTCTGGAGTGTTCAGTGACAGAAATGTTACACCATCACTCCCTGGATTGCAGTCATTTTATGCAGATTTGCATTTTAGTGGGTTTTGTGTCTTTTTTTTCACCTCAACCACATACAAGCTGGCAATCCATGAGCTCAGATTCACACAGTTCAGACAAACAGGCAAGTCTGACTTTTCAGCATCAAATTGTATCCACTCTGGTAAGTTAGAGCCCATAACCATATTATGCTGCTCAGTTTAGGAAAACATTGAGAAAATCACCATTCTGCCATAAGGGTACTCAGATAACCTCCCTTCATATATAATCAGCATATGGGAAGGGGAAAATTTGTGAGATTAGATGCATTCTTTAGCAGTTAAGGGATGTAACACTAAAGAATAACATTTGGGATTCATTCACATAGCATTCTGAGCAAAAGTTTATTCTGGTAACATAGGATGGTTTTGAACTTACCCTAGAAAACACTCATGAGAGGTAGAATATTAGTCCAAGTGATTTGGTCTGCTAAGAGATCAGGCAACTTCTCATCCATCTCTGATCCATTCAGCATAGACAGAGCCTGCAAAACACTGTCAGGACAGCTTCTGCACTAAGACCAGAATTCACAGGAGCTGTATGTAGCACAGCTGTTAAAATATGCAGTCTTCATGCAAAAATTACAAAAGTGATTATTTCAATAGTTGCTTTCCCAACCTAAATTGAAGATTTTATTCCAGATTTTTGCCTTTCAGAAAAAGAAGGGATGTTGCTTCATGTTTCAATTCATGAAGTCTTTCTTCCTTTGCATTAAGTGCAAGGCAACTTAGAACAGATAATTTGCTGTAGATTTAGATCCCAGTTTCATCTTCTGGAAACATACTGTTTCATGCCCTAAGATCAACATTTTTCTGTGAGGTCAGTGGACCAAATTATGTCCACACTAAAGGAAAATAATTGGCTTTTTCTCCTGCTTTTGGATGGATGATGGCCTCTGATTATCAATAAAGCATTTTTTCTCACTCAAGAAGTTTCTTTTTCTTTCTCTTTCAGATGTATGTGCATAGGGGTTGCATATATGTGGTTGAGAAGCAGACATGCAATACCAGGAACAATAATTCAATTATATTTTTTTTCCACATTGCCTACAAGCAACAATTGTCATTTATCTTGCTGAATATGTTTGCATGTAAATTGAAGAGGATGGAAGATACTTTGAAATTCTAGACCTTCTTGCTGGGTGCCTAGGTACAGAATGAAGTCAGGGTCTTTCAAATCCTGTACGTTTGAAAATTATTATATATGGGGAGGAAAGAAGAAAATGTGCCAAATTCCTTCCATGGAGAAGCTGGTGAGGGTCAACACTGCATATTAGAACCTCTCCTTCAGTTATTTAATTCATTGTAATATATCTTCTAAGAAGTTTCATCTCATTAATCAAGGATAAAAAACACTGAAAAAAGGCCTTATTAGCCTTGTTTTTCCACATGAAGGAGGGAATTCAACTATTCTTTCTATTATTCCATTACCATTTCTCCCAGAAGTGTGTGAGCAGGAGGAAACATTAATTTAAAGACTCTGTGAGAAGAAAGGTGCATTCAGACCACCTGCATGAAGGCTGAGACCTGATGTGTCAATGAAGTCCATCACATCTCCTCTCAATCTACCAAGTAACTCCAGTGCACTCAGGGAAAAGCTTCATGTACATCAAAAAGGCTCTGTACCAGCCACCCCCATCTTCCTGACCCTAAAGAGTTTGTCCTAATGAATGCAGCCCTAGAGGTATCCACAGGCACAGCCAGCCACTGTTAGCTCTCTCATTTTCCCTGATTTCCTCTATGCTTGGGTGTATATGGCACCACATCAACTCCAGCCTTTTCACTGTGTGTGCCTCCGTGTCTGCTGAGCTCTAATATTAAAAGCCACAGCTACAAAATCAGAAAGGAAAACAATTAATCCCTTACACACGATTGTTGGAGCCTGGCAGTTACAAGAAACTCTCCACCGTGCTGGGGAAGACCAAGTGCATTTCATTTACAACTTCTAAGTCACATCAGAATTTCCTCTCATTTTACCACATCAAGTCAGAACTAGTCTTTGTCAAGCTGGGGCAAAAGTGTAATCAGGCCAGTATGTGTCAAGTTATGTAAAGAAAAAGAGCACTTAATCAACTACAATAGGAATCTGGCCTTCGAGGTTTTCTTTTTATTGGAAGCATGCCCCTTTGGAGTTGTCTTTGGATGTGAAGTCCCTATGAATAAATTTGAAATTATTGCAACTGACATTTGTAATGACTGGTGATCGAGCTACTAAACTTCTACATTACTTACTATATATCAAGGGCTTCATTTTTAAACAGAGATACAACTCATGTGCTTACATTTTCTATAGGAATTTTAGTTCCCAATTCAAAGCCTGAAATCAGCATAAATTTAACAGAGAGATGCCATTCTCTTCCAGCATATATGTGCCTGCTTTTGTGTATTTGCAAGCAGGCCCTAACAGCCATCCAAGATAATTATCTGCATCTGCACACCCTGTGCAGACCCATAGAGATGTGAGCAATTGCAACAAGCATGAACCCAAATTGAAATCAGGGTGTGGACCCAGAAGTTTAAACAAAGTGGAGTGACGGGTACTAAGGGAATTTAGAATAAAATAATTTATCCAGAAATGTTGATGGTATTTCTCTTTGTGAGTAAAATCAGAAGAGGAAACAGTGCTCTGTTTATTCGTTTTACTATATAAGGGAGTGGATGTGTCAAGGAGCTGTTATGTCAGTGGAATAACGACCTGCCACTGACTGAAGAGGGTGAGGAATTCAAAGCTGTTAGCATAACTCTGGCACGGGTCGTGATTCCAGGCTTTGATAATGACCAGCAGTAGAGAGCTGTTAGTACAGTCTGGTTTGAGGAGAGGAAGAGACAAAGGCAAGGCATTGAACACATCTAATCTGGAGCTGGACTTGGCTTAAAGAATGACCTTACTCCTTTTCCATTGCTCATTTGGTTGGAGTGACCTAAAACATCCTTCAGATGAAAATAAGAGAGAGGGATGAAAAGGAAGGAGTAGACTAGCAAATGTTGGATTTTATTCCTCACCCAGTACAGATTCCTAACAATCTAACTACTGGAAAAAACGTGGTGAACAGATGAAAGTTCACTGCAGTGTTTTCCTCATGGTGTGCATTTATTACTTGGTGTTGTTACCAATGTTGAAATCTTGCTTTTTACAGGTACTTAAAGTAGGAAAGTAGACAAAGGTCAAAATTAACTAAATGACACATGGAGACAGGGAATTGGTTGAAGATATCTGAAACAGGCCTGATTATTATAGCTGGATTTTTCAAATTCCCAAGAAAGAGATTACAAGATTCAGCCAGGAGTTGACAGTGGTAATCTACTGGGGTGAGACGTTCCCTGAAAGGTGTGGAAGAAAAGCACCTAATGCCAAAAATTCAGTAGAGATCCATTCTCAAATTTCCAGTGGTTTTCTCCATTTCTTTTGCCAAATTCCAGCTATTTAATCCTGATGGGATCTAGCTGTTTACAATGTTGCTATGAGGCAGAAGGATTGTCTTGTGGGATCAAACTTTCACACAGAAGAACCACAGAACTACCAATCTTAAACTGGGCAGCTGTAAGGTATTTTTGTTCTTTCCAAGATTTTAGAGGGAGTATGTGAGCCTTTGGTATTTCCTAAAAAAAAAAAACCAAAAAAAAAACCAAAAAAAAAAAAAAAACAAAAAAAAAACCAACCTGATTTTTTTAACTTATCGAGTATTTCCTTGCCAACACATACTTCAGATGAGGCTGTGTTTTTATTTTGTTTTAAAATTTCTCTTGAGGAAGCAGTTTTTTTGAAGCAAAGCAATTATTGGAACCTGAAGCTTATTCTACAACGATCACTTCAAAATTATTTGGATGCTTTAATATATTCAATATTCTTTTCTTCTATGAATTGTTGGAAATTAAGAAAAAGACTAAATATTTATGTATCTTGATCCAAAATCTCACTTTAGCAGTATTAACTTAATGGATTATTTTTTCAGTAGAACAACATGCAATGTTTAAGGGTTAGTAACCTGATATTTTAGTCATTTTACTTTTAATTGCTCTTTTTCGAGGTGTTAATTTTCATTGCTCTCTGTAATACTAAGTAGAACAAGTTCAAGTTAGCTCTGTAGTGGCAGGCTACTTAAATGCTGGTTTCTTGCTGTTTTCCACAATGACTTTTAAATTGTTCCATCATTCTATTAAATGAATTAATCATTCATTTCTTTTAGGCTTTATCAATTGCTTCCAACTTGGCAACATTGTCTGCCAAGTAAATATTGCTGCTTAAATTTACAAATTATTCCAAATTATTCCAAATCATATGTTTTGGTATTATACATTGTACAGAAAAAAAAGGCCAACTTTACACTTTTATACATGTGTTCTATAAATAACTTTCACAAAACTATTCACATCAAAAATGAGTCATCAAGACACATATTTCTAGTTATTTTCTAGGTCTCCAACAGTCTAAGTTAAGCAGCCTGTTTTTCAGTAGTACAGGATCAACACAAATTCTCTCTTTTTAGGAGAGGAAAAATGGAAGCCAGCCAGAACTGTAAAATGTCTTTCTAGACAAATAAGAATGATGCAAACAAAACCATAAAGAAACTTTAAATTATTATTGACTTTACCCTTAGCTGTGCCTAACCATGGGTACGAGAGACACTTATTTGTGCTTAATAGTGGCTTAATTTCAGAACGATTGAAAAAGTAAAATGCCCCAAAAGCCAAGATGAGCAACAGGCCTGCTTTTGGACAGCACCAGATTCCACAACCCCAGCAAGAGGTCAGAAGACCATTGGGATCACCAAGTGGTGAGGTTTTCTACTGAATCTGACTCTGTCACTCTCTGACTCTCCCCCTGTGGACACACACATTCAGAGAGCTAGGGAATTACAGCTTGGAAATTCTTTTCAGGCCTGCATTTCTCCTGACTCTCAGGTCCATTCCCAGGCTGACAAGCTGACTACAGCTTCAGTTTAACAGAAAGTCTCCCAGGGTGATAACATGGTGATAAACAGAGTAGAATTCATAATCAAGATTAACCCCTGGTGTCTTGCCCATGGGATACATCCTGCAGTACTGTCCCAAGGATGTGTTTCCCAATTGTCCAATGAACGACTGTCCTGCAAGTAACACACTTGAAATACGGGTGGTCCATACAATAAAGTTAGCCTTTATTTCCCCAAAGAAGTCCATGTGTGTTGCTGTCCTTTCTCTCTCTTTGCAGCGCAGTAACCACACTGCACTAAGCTGTAAAGTGCACCTTCATGGAGTTTCTGAGAAGTAGCCATGGCTTCCTGCTGCTTGAGCATCTCAGAATCTCTACATCCCTAATTAACTCTGGGTGAGAAGCAGTAAGTGCATTTATGAGCTTAGGTAAGGGTTATATGACTTCATATGATAGGGAAAGCAATAGGCCAGCATCCCAAAACTGCCAAAAATAACAAACATTATATTACAAAGAGAAAGCACAATTATTTCTAATTTCACACTGCGAACATCCAGTAGATAACATTGTGCTGAAATCTAATAGCACCCTTTCCATTCATAGCTAGATTTGGTTATAAAATAGGACAAGAAGTGTCTTCAAATCTCCAAGCATAATATAATCATGCCACTCAATATTTTTGCAGTCTTTTTTTAAAATCATAGTAACATCAGCAATTTTTGTCCTTTTCCTGATGTCGTTATCAATAAAAATTATCATTTAGTCTCAGAATGATTCTGCTTAGCTTGGGAGTCAGGCTAAAGGGAGCTGAGGAATATCTACTATAAATTGATAATGCTTTTATTATGCATTATGTTACAGAGATGTCACTGGTAAAAAATATAATGGTACAATACACAGTTCATTACAATCCAAACATACAAAATTAAGAAAAAAAAAACAGACAAAATATGAACTTTTTATAGTAATCAAGACAAGAGAATACAACATAAATTGTATGTACCTTTCCCAAACATCCAGTTAAATTCTTCAAATATGAAACATGGCACATTACAGACTTCCTTATTTCACATTTCTTCCAGAAGCAAAAATATGCATAAAGAAAGGTAGCATGACAAAATTATACAAGCATAATATAATTGAGATAAATGCATCTTTTCAAGACCAAAGTTGCTACTGCAGCCTGCACCATCCTTTACCTGAAGAGAAAATCTTGTCCTAATTTCCAACAAGTAATCCCAGAACTTTTGCAGCTTTTAGTGCCTGATCTATTAACTTATTTAGGAACCTATCTGCCGTCATCTGCCATCAGTACTGGAAGAATCATGAAGTGACTACAGGTGTTGACTTTAAAATCTGTCTGGTAAATTATGATGTACCTTTTCTAACAAATGTTTATATACAGGCATTTGAAGTTAGACCGAGTATAATATTTTCCATATCAAAGAATGTTTCTGTACAAAGAAAATAAGTAAACAAAGATGGGTAATAAGAATTTGAAATACATCCCTCCAAGAACAAAGTTAAGCAAGTTAAAATATTGATGCAATAATTCTAATAAAGACTAGCAAATCAGTTTGATTTAACTGGCGGCCATCAAAGTAATTTTGTTCTAAAAGATGTTAAAGCAAAATTCCCATCTCAGAACCCCAAACAAGTAAGTCAGAAGCTCACAAGCTGTATCTGCTCCAGAATTCTAAATTAATTTGCTTTTCTCTGTGATGGAGCTGCTGCAACAGGGAGGGTAAATAACATGCCCAAATGCCTGCAAGCTGTAACCCACTCAGAGGCAGGCACGGCAGAAAGGAAACTCTGCAGATAGTTCCATCCAATCTTTTAACAAGCAGCAGCTATTGCCACCTGCCAACCTCTCTGCCTCTTCTGGATGCACTTGGAAAGAAAAAGAAAAAAAGACTTTCACTCCCCTCTAAGTATCCAAAGGTTTTTTAAAGTGTTCTCCAAGGAGATTTTTTCCCACTTCCACACAGGGCAGGCATTGGATTTCTAAGTCTGTTG
The DNA here is from genome assembly GCA_037013685.1 of Acridotheres tristis. Classification (NCBI taxonomy): domain Eukaryota; kingdom Metazoa; phylum Chordata; class Aves; order Passeriformes; family Sturnidae; genus Acridotheres; species Acridotheres tristis. The sequence goes on along the minus strand of CM072888.1, from coordinate 8,039,301 downwards.
TAGCTCTTGCACTGAATAGTTAAGCCTATTTTAAAGTAATAGTGTTTTGCTTTTGAAAATCCTTTAAAAATTAATAACTTTTGGTTTTACATTATGAATTTGTGCTTGTTCAAACTCACCATTTCTTAAAGATGCAGCATCTCTCACAAATGTGTGAAATCATGAGGGTTGCCTAATTAAATAGTGCCTCTAGCATGAAAGTCATTTTCACTCACAGCTCTTGAGTGACTGAGTTCCAAACTCCCTGGGGTCTGTGCCCATTCCCAGGTGGACTGGTGCCCACATCACAAAAACCACCCTCCCAGCAGGACCTCCCTGCTGCCATCTCAGAGACAACAAACACAGATTAACTGAGTTCCCCCACTGACTGTGCTGGCAGACTCAAAATTAGTACTTCCAGAGGAGTCACAAGTAATATTAAAAGACTCCACAGGAGCTTTGTATTTCACCTGCTCTACGTGTCCTGTGGGTAGGTAAGTGTTGTTCAGCATCCAGTGTGTTTCCCATGGCAATTTCAAGTCTTTATTTGCTTTGGAGAGCAGAATCTCTTACTTCCCAAGTTTGCATCAAGATTTATTTTGAGATGCTTGCATATTTCAAAATTATATCTAACGAGAAACAGTGTCAGGTGATATTTTTTACTGGTAGATTTTTAGCAGTTCTATATAAAGCAGCACAGCTGCATGAATGCTTCAGAAATAATATGCAAGACATATTGCCTTACTTCAGCTAATAAAAATCTGTAATCAACTGCAGCCTTATGAAACCACAATTTAAAGAGATTACACTTTTAAATCATATCAGTGCAAATGAAAAGGTGGCGTTATCCCACTCTACATTATTGCCAAATTCCATTCTTTGTTCAAATTAAACTGGTACACTCCTATGATTTCTCAAACATCCATTCATCAAGGATGATATCCAATTAAACAAAGAAACAATACCTTCTTACCTCACAAATCTGCTGTTATCTCACAAAACTGTCAGAAATACAGATTTAATTGATTCTTTTATGAAGCTGTTGAGCCAACATGGCTGAACCATTCTGCTCCATCCTCTGTATCATTACAAACAGCAACAGCTCTGTGCAAGACCTGTGAATTCAATGAGCATTTTGAAGACAAACTGAAATGGTTGCACTGCTGCAGCATGAGACAAATCTAACACAATCTGTCTCATCTCTGAAGATGCATAAAATGGAAATCACTCACCCCGATTCAAATTATTGTATTCTTGGAAGTTTTAAAATAAAACCCTCATCATTTAATTGTAAACTGGGTGTACACAGTCTAAAAGTTATTGAAGCAAAAGCCATGAATTTTACAGATTCACTTACTGGATCAGACTTTCAATTGGGAAAAAAAAAATCTCCGGTAGAAATTAGAGACAAATTTCCCTTCTAGCCAATCTTAAAAGTAGATTAATTGGAGTAAGGAGAAAGAAAATAGCACTTAAAACATATTCTATTCTACATGTTTCTTTCAGACTAGATATATCACAAGAGCACACAATTGTTTGCTGTAATCAGAAATTAAATAAACTTAAGAAAAGATAATAGATGGGAAAGAAAGCACTCAAGATTAAAATTTTATATTCATTGTTTTTCCTTGAAAAATGTGAGTCTGTTCCTCACAAATAAATTTAGGGTGTCTATATTAAGTGCCAAAATCCTAACACAGCAAGGTGGTGCCAGCTTTTGTCTGTGTTACTGAGAGGTAAAAGGCTCTCAGTACCTCATGGGATGCTCTGTTCATTAAAGAATATTATTGGTTAGATACCCAATTCTGCCTTCAGTGATTGAAAGTAGATTACAGACTGGTGGATTTTCAACCAGCAGGTACTTCCTGCGTATTCCTGTAACAAGATCTGGGAGAGTATAGTGCCAGGGAAACAATACAACAAGTCTGTAAATGGGAATATCAGAGTTCCAGCTTTTCCAAGCTATTAGAACACCTAGGATGCTATAGAAAACTTGGGATTTATTTCTTTTGCTGCTTTCTGCCTTTTTATCTCATGTACAGAGAAGTATTTTAAAGTTTAAGGGTTGTAGCAGATAGTTATCAACTTTGCCCTTAGGTGGTACAGCAACCTCGTTGAAAAATTGCTTTCAAAACCTATTATATTGCTGAGCATTTCAACATTAGTGCACTTGGTCTACAGCTATTTTCTTTGGCATATATGAATGTATTTTTTATTTAGAGAAATGCTTATTTTCTCTCTCAACACTGTCTCCTTTTTCTTCCCCTCATATGCCCTGATTAATTCCAAAATCTCACTTTCATTTGTTCTGTTACAGAAGTTCTTCTCCAGCCATTTTTCATCTTAATTGATTTACAGTGATTCCAAAGCCTTATTTAAGGAACTAGCTGATATCATTAACTAGTACTACAAATTTATCAAAGTTCTATATTATAAAAAGAAACTCTATTCCTACTCAGAGGGTTTTGCTTTTATTTAAATGGAATCAGCAGCAATCACTCAATCCAAGGGTACGCTGAGCCTGCTTCTCACAACTGCAGCTTAGTAACCTCTGCCCTGCATTAAGGAAGCCCCTTCACACCACAGGACAGATCCTTTTAGCACGATGTTTTTTGCCTCCAGGAGCACTGACATCGTCTGTAGATTGACTCTACCCAAAGGTGAGCAGCGTGCAGCAGAGACATTGCACCACTCCAGCAGAAGCAGCTCCCGTTCCTATTACTGCTCCTCCCCCAGCAGGGAAGAACCAGAGCCAACCCGACTGATTTTCAGCTCTCTGATACTTCAAGCACTTCTTCCCCAGTTTAAAACCCCCTGCCTCAGTTAACCCCACCTCCTTGTTAGGTGTAAGCCAGCAAAAAGCAGTAGCATCCAAAAAGAGGCTTTGTGTGCATGATCTGTCAGAGCAGTACTAATCACAAGGAAGGCTTATTCCCTTCTTCCTTCCTTCTTTACTGGCGAAAATCCTGTACATGCTCTAATTTTATTTATTGTTTATTGCTTTGCCTTTCTTTTATGATACCAGAGATCCAAACTGAATTCCTTGTCCCAAATTGTGCTTGGAGGAATTTAATAAGCTGGGCCTGAAGGAGAAGGAGAAGCAGGCAATAATATAATTCTGTTTATTGTTGAATATTCTTTCTTAGCAAAACAAGAGCAGAAGTTTAAAGCTTTGGTCTAGATTTAAATACAATTTTGTTTGGTGCAAGAACTGGACTTACTCAAGTTGCAGTTGTGTCTCTGCAAAACATTAATGCACTCTTACAAAGTTTGTGTTTGAAATCCTCTCTGGATTTTTTCAATAGACTTTTTTTTGTATTAGTAATTTTTGTTATCTCCAGGAGAATGAAAAAGCTATAAAGTATTTAATTTAAGAATTTAATTTCAAACAGACAGGAGTGTACTTTAAATTATAAATAGGAAAACTGAATGATAAGAAATATCCTTTTATTACTTTCTAAGTACAGTAATAACACCTGCTACCTTGGGCCACAAGATTATTGGCAACCAAAGTTTTAATCATCAAAATAGAAAGATTTTGTGTGCCTGGGAGATAGTTGTTTCTCTGCTACAATACATATCTTGATATTTTGAGCTTTGGCTAATAAACATTTAATAATTATTATATTAAAAGTTATTGTCCTTGGGGCTTGCTTTCAATGTGTACCATATAAAACAGGTGTCTTGTATTATTTTACTGACACTGGGGCTTTCCTGTTTGCTCAGAGCTTAGAATTATTAGTTTAGAATCCAGTTGCTATCTTTGTTATTGCTTTGTAAAGTTCTAATTAGAATTTGGGGAATCTAAGGAAGCAATATGCTTTATGAATAGTGCTGTGTCTTTTAGATGTGAGATTACTATTCACTTGCTTTTGCTTGTTTTATTAAGCAGAGGACAGCAAAGAAATGTTGGAATAATCTTGTATATTTGATCTTTGTGTTCAGAAAGAATTTATTAACAATAAGAAACGGGATGACAATCAGCATCCGCTTTTAAGGAGTTAGAAAGGAGATGGCATTTATTAAAGAGCTTGTCTGAGCAGATTCTCTATTTTAAACTGACCCACTGGTGATTTAGGCTGTACTAGTGCAGTGTCTTAGCTCAGAAGGGATTTCTGAGGTCACCAAGCTCAGGCACCTTTACAAGCCCACGTCATACTCCTACCCAAAGACTGCACCCACACTGGTGGTGCCCTAATGATTTACAAGGCAATTAATTGTCTGACCTCAACACTATGAATCTTAAATGATAATGCTTAAGGAAAAGTTCTAGGTTTTCATTCAAACTTCTGCTTTCATATGCAGATAGTTAAAATTGCCATTTCAATGGAAAAATATGCAAATGATCCATGTCCTAATTTCTAGTCAAACCTCTCCAATATCCCAATCTTCCATAGACACAGCTCCACAGATTTTCATTTGGCTCCATAAATTGTTTATAAATAATTAGTGATTGTGTGTGGGGAACTCTCCCCCCCCGAAAACACCATGGATTGACTTTCTGTCTCTTCTGTAATGAAGAAGTCTCTGTCCCTTCAGTAAAGAAAGGAGATCCCAACAGGACTGCAGGTTTTCCATAGGACTGATACACTCCTCTCCATTAAGCTATCACACAGTCTCTCCTCCATAAAAGCAGAGTGAGGGGTGGGAGGTTGAGTATCTCGGGCTAGAAGGGAAGCTGGTGAAATGCCCATATCCAACAATTGGCTGGCAAAAGGGAAGCATGTAGTTAGAGATGTGTAAATAATTGATTTTTCAATTTAGCTACTGACTTGAATAATCAAAGAAATAAATTCAGAACAATTGACCCAGAATGGAAACGTTTTTGGGGGTCTTCCCCCCCCCCCATCCTCTTTTCAAATACACTGGATGTGACAGAATGTGACAAGCTACTGAGTCTCTCTTTTATTCATTATTGAATACTTAGGATTGATCTAGATAAATGCTTTTCAACTGGTGAATCAAAGAAAAGTCTGTATTGGAAGGCCTCTGGCTACTTTTGGCAGGGTTAGAGCCCAAAAGGGTGAGTTCAAGCCTATCTTATGAATTTGAAAAAGATTACAGGTCAGTTCCCTAGCCACTGGCTTAAGAAACCAGAAACTGCCTCTCAATTCATCATGGCACAGCTTCCAGAGCCAGCAGCATTCAGGATGAGAGCAAACAGCTCTACAGACTCGTGGTCACACAACTCTAACAGGATTCCTTGGCTGGATTCCTTTCTAAATATTTTATATCTAATACTAATACTGCTAACAGCCCCAGGAAGAGAAAACAAAACAAACAAACAAACAACAACAACAACAAAAAACACACACACACACACACAAAAAAAAAAAACACACAACAAAAACTCTGGCTATTGATATATTCTGTAAAGTACAGGGTTCTCTTCTGGAGGAGAAATCAGAGTTTACAAACAATACTTAAGTACAATTACAGCTTTTGCACGTTGGATGCTCCATGGTACTTCCTAGCACTGTTACAAGGTCTCATCTTTCATGCTGCTCCCATACTAAGAAGGTTGAAGAGCTGCCAGAAGGTATTTAAAGATGTATTCAGGTGTCAGAATAGGTTTAAAGTAATTTTTAAAATCTGTCTGGCAGCAACTAAATCTGTCAATTACTTTTCATGTTCTTTTTTCCTTTTAGAAATGGTTTCCTATATTTGATATGTTTTGATCCATTTATAATTTTAAACTGTAGCATTTTAGCAAAACAGATTAATGCTTAATGGCTAAAGTTAGGAAATGCAATGACTGCAAATGAACAATGAAATATTTATAGATCATTTGTTTCCAATGCTTTTCTAACATTCTTGGAGGATGTATACTAATGCTATTACATTTTATACATGTTTAGAGCCCTATTTCTTAGTTTAAAAAAATATATATTATATATATAATATATATATAAACTATATAATGAAACTTATCCACTTCTTAATAATATATTAATGTTCAATTATAAGATGAAACAAATAAAATATGTGGTTAAGTAAGTAAAAAGCTAAAAACTATCTTTTTAACTTCTCACTAAGTAAAAATTAGTGTTAATTACCTTTATATTTTTAACTTTGTGGTCACATCTTGTCTTTTCATGGCACAAAAAAGGAGTGCGTGCACACCAAAATAGACTTGCAAAATTTAGATATATACAAAGTGAAAGAGTCATAAAAGAGTTGGTTTATGAACTATTAAGAGGTATAACAAGTTCAGGGTTAACTTGATATTTGCTTTTGTCAACGGCCCTAACCACATAATTACCTAAATATAGAAGAAAAAGTTTTAAAAATGGCTAATAAAATTAGATAGCTAAGTGGAATGCTGTGTTCATATAACTGCACCTTATATTAAAAAAAATCCAACAACAAACAAAACCCACATCTCTATCTAAATCTTAGGATTTCTCTAAATCACAGAAAGTAAATTTTTTTATACTACTGGTTGCCCTAAGATGGAGAGCTCCTCTCTCTGATGCTTTGCCATGGGTTGAAAGGTTAGCATTGGAAGCAGAAATAAGAAAGTTCTTCTTTGGGGAATGGCCCTAATGAAAATTCTCTGCTGTGCTACTGTGGTACAAAACCAATATTTCATGCCTACAAGATTTCAGCCTTTGATTTCTCTGATTCATTGTTGAAGTTCTCATCTTTTTTTACAGTATGAAAGTCATGGCCATTCATGCATTTTATTCACAGGGAAAGGGCTGAATACACAAAAATATAATAAATAAGAACACAACAGCATTCACCTTGAGGAGCTGAACTTTAAAATGTTCTGGTCTGTAGCTGTAAATAAAACTCAAAAATGGACAAGTTAAGTAAATTAACTTTTATGTAAAGAATTGCTACTGAATTCCTACTGAAGTAATGCACACCTCTAAGTAACCTGACTCACCTTTATTTTGAAAAAAATAAGAACAGCAAAAACACCATGCAAATTCAGTTGCCCACATGTGCAAATGGCACTGCCAGTGTTTATTATTCCAAAATACTAAACTGGTTTGCCTCATTATAATTTAACTGGGAGAGTTTGGCCCTATGGGGGAATATTTGCAAAGTCATTGTTACAATTCAAGTGTTAAATGGAATTTGTTTATTTTAATTTATCTCCTAAGGGCTATAGTCAGTGTGTCTCCATAAAGTTGTTTTGGATTTTTCCCCCATTTATGTTTAAAACACCACTGCAAATTTAAGTGATCATATGTGGAACACAACTACCTGGATAGAGTCTGTCAGTGGGTGCAGTCTGAGACAAGATCACCATGACCTCATCCCTGCCTCCTGATGGGGATTATTCAGCCTGCACTCACTGAGGTGTAGGAGTGTCTCAGGTTCCACTCAAACCCCACTGTAAGAAGAGTTTAAAACAAAACAAAACAAATCCAACATACAAACAAAGCACACACCTAAAAAAGCAATTTTTCCTTAACCAAGCCACACTGTACAGGCAAAGGAAAGCAGAGAGCAGCTAGAAATTGTAGCAAGCACTGCCTTTTATAGTTCTACTGAAAATCAGTCTGGTTTACAATACCACATCTAGGGCCACGTTTGTCTGGGAGTGAACAGAAGCAAATTTATGTTAATTCCATCACGGTTTAACCCCAGCCAGCAGCCAGATACCACACAGCTGCTCACTCATCCCCCCACCTGTGAGACCCTGGAGAGACAATGGGAAAGGTAAAAGGTAAAAAATTCATTGAGACAAAGACAGCTTATTAGAGAAAGCAAAAGCCACACACACAAGCAAAGCAAACCAAGGAATGAATTCCCTACTTCCTGTAGGTAGGCAGTTGTTCAGCCATCTCCAGGGGAGCAGGGTCCCATCACAAGTAATGAGATGACTTGAGAAGACAAAAACCAACACTCCAAATGTCACCCCTTCCTTCTTCCCCCCCCCCACCTTATATACTGATATACAATGATGTCACATAGTCTGGAATGTCCCTTTGGTCAGTTGGGGTCACCTGTCCAGGCTGTGTCCCCTCTCACCCTCCCAGGCACCTCCAAATTCCTCACCAGCAGGGCTGGTACAGAAAACAGAGAAGGCCCTGGCTCTGTGTAAGCTCTGCTCAGCAATAACAAAAACATCTCTGTGTTATCAACCCTGTGCTCAGCACAAATCCAAAACAGCCCCATAGCAGCCACTGGGAAGGGAATCAACTCTACCCCAGCCAAAATCAGCATAAATTCTTATTAAAGATTTTTTTTTTTATCCTTTAAAAAAATAAAGTAGAAGAAATGTGGCACTTCAAGAAAGAACCACCACAGATTCAGGCCTCAAACTGGGACATATAGGGACATATATAGGGACATTTTACTTTAGCCTTTATTGATTAGGTAATCTTTCACATTTGAGAACTGTGCTGTCTCAGTTTTGTTACCCCTTGAATTCTTTCCATCAAAAAACATAGACGGTTTATTATTTTTTTTTTAAGCAGAGCTTTCTACAGCTCTTGAGTTCCACATAGGTTCCTGTAGTGAGCTGAAGCAACATAATCTATTTACTAAAGTGCTTTATCATTTAGTGAAGCAAACTATGGATCAGATCCTTTCAACTCTGTCTTAGGGGCAAGAGAAGACTTCCATAAAGTCAAGTTAAAAATTTCCTCATGTTCCTCTAAACTCCTACAACCAGCTAATTAAATCTTTTAAAGATCCTCTAATATGGACACTCAATCCTCCCCTTGGAGGCCTGTTGTTATTATGCATATTCAGAGATTTAAGAAACAAGGAGTTCACCTTAAATGCATTTGGGGGTTAATTAGGTTTCCAGTAAGCACTTCTCTAATTCCTCCTACATGCATAACATTTAAACTGCATTGCTGAGGGATGGAGGCAGCATCGTGACAACTGCAATATTGGCAGTACAGTAATTTATAGTTAAGGTCATTTGAAGATAACATTAACTCTTCATTATTCAGTCACCTACAATCATGTGGCTTCAGGAAGACACTCTGATAGTTAATGAGGATGTTCCAAGTATGCTTCTACCTACGAATTTATTTTATTTTTTTATATTTTCTAGGGTGTCTTACTTTGTTCAAAAGTTTCATTATTTGAATCTGACCCTTTTGGAGTTTTGATTCTGGTTTTGTTTGGTTTGGGTTTTTAAAAATAAAAGTTAGAAAGTACTACTGCACCATCTCTATAATTAAAAAATTAGACTACTGAAAGGCTTTCTGCAATGAGCGTCCTGGTAGATCCAGAAAAACACACACCACTGATCAGTCTTGGAGGCTAAGTTCACTTGCCTGTACCTATGCTATTTTTTAAAGAATAACACATGCCAGAAGAACACATTTTTCCTTCTACTATCATGTAGTACCTTTCCCTGATCACTGCCACACTCTTATTGATTCTTTTTAAGGACAACGGTAAAGAAACAACATTAGTTTTGCTGTTAATTACTCATAATAATGGAAAGAGCATTAAAATATGATTAAATATGATGCTCATACAGATCCTATAAACCTCCTTCATTTTTATTATTATATGAGAAGGAGAAGGAACATGTATATTTGAAATAGTGTGCAGCTATTCTATCTGTACCTCAGTACTAGTGTTATTCTCCATTTGCAGAGTAGGATCCAGTTGCTCTTTATTTTGTCATGTAAATGCATATGCCTACAGATCCAAATAAATTGTTGCATATTGGAGATTTGATCACAATAAATGTTTGCAGGATCATGCCTTAGCATAGAAATCAGTACTTAGTATTATTTGCACTTAATCATAGCACAGCCTGCCATGTGTGTAGTTTTAGTTTGGTAATGACTGTCACATTCCCAAGCAGTGAAGTTGCATCAACATAGATGGAAGGGAAAAAAAAAATAGGATCTACTCTCTTCCATGCAAATGTTAGGATAACAATAATATTCAGAAAATAAGGTATTAAAAATAAGAAGCATTGTTATACAAGTTATTAAAACACAATTGATACTTAAACCCAAAATATTACCTAGATTCATTGTAGTCCTTTTAAATGAATATCTGATAAAAGAACATAATCACAGTGCAACCAGGAGGAAGACAAAAGAGGCTTGATAGAAGTGTAGAGCTGTTGGAAAATGAGATGTGTTAAATTTCATATTTCTGTGTACGAGACAACAATGTGCTTTGTTAAACGGCAAAGTTCTTTAATTTAAATAATTGAATGCTAAAAAATAAAAGCCACTATCGTAGTGCACTGGGCTATCTATCACCTAATCAGTTTCCTACAGTGTGCTGAATACCCTTTATTAAAGCTGGTTCTGCCTTCAAAAATCAGCCTATGGGTACTTCAGGAACAGTTCTTATAGCTGGTGCAATGTGCAAAACTTCATTGTTACAATGTTTTCTCTGAATGGTATGTATTTGTCTTGTTTCCACAGGCACTTTTATGATAAAATATCTTGGCATCAGCAAAATTTAAAATTAAAACAGAAATTGTTTTGAAAATTACCCATATTCTGGATTTCACAAACATTTCCCAACTTCTTTTCATTAACATTTCCTAACCTTTTCCTTTCTCTTTTTATACCCCAGTGACTCATGAATTTTTTTGTTTTGCTTCAAAGGGCACCTTTCAATCTGAAGGAGTAAGAACACCCTCCACACACAGAAGGAATTAATCTGTTTTTGAGTAGTTGCTACACTGTTCAAAAAGAAGTAGATTTGAATTTCCACAGTAAATACAGAAATTTAGGTTCAATTCTCTATACTGTGGACTATGAAATAATGGCCACTGTACTTCAAGAAAGTTTCATTTTCTTTGCTGATTTTATAGGGCAAATTTGGCTAATGTAAATGAAGAGACAGAAGATTCTGAACTTATGAAAAATGAAGAATAGTAATAAAAAAGTTATTAAATCATCTTGACATGGCATCTGAGAATTGGTTCTTGCAGATGGAGCCAGAAGCATCATACAAGAACTAGGTACCACATGAAAAGAAATTTCTCCACAGGACTTGGAAAGTGAATTCTGGGGAAGGATATGAAAAGAAAAACACATTATAAAGGCTGAAGGTGAAGCAGGACAGCACAGGACTGTGTTTACAGAAAAATATTTTAGACTGGAATGGGCTGAGCCTGTGGCTTAAATCCCCTTGAAAAGAATGGAGATCTAAGCTGGTATGCACTTTGTCATGGGACTAAGTACAACAGAGCTGAAACAAGCCTCACAAAAAGGCTTAGTGAGCATGAAGGTGAATGGATCATGTGCAAAGAGCTGTGTTTTATTAAGTATGGGAATTATATACATGGTATATATTGTATGGGAACCACATGCACACAAGAATGGATAGACAAGTAGGAGGATTGCCTTAATTGCACTGGAATAGGTATAGGGTGGAGTGATCTTGTTTAGAAAAGCCAGCACATAATGTATAATTGCTTTGAAACCTTTACCACAAAGTGTAGGTAACTAAGGCACAGCTGGCCTTCTGCTGAGGAAGGAACAGTTTTACTTCTATTTACTCTTTTTCCAGTTCCATAAACAGATACTTGTCAAAACTTTCAGTCAGGGACAGTCACTTTTGTTTCTGTGTTTTCTATCACAATACAGCTCTCTCTATCAGATTTTTCTGTTTTCTATTACAGTGTAATTCTCAGATTTATCACCATTTTCCTTCTCAGCTCTTTAATTTCTCAGCACACAGTCCTGTAAGGGTCTATAACCTTCATCTGAAAAATTTACCGAGTATAATTAGGCCATTCTTGTATCAAACTACATTTGTGGGGCTGAGATCTGATCTTACAGACATTCGGTTTGGGAACATGAAATGTTTCTTTCGTACTTCAGGCAGCCACAGGTAGGGCCAGTCTGGGTTTCTGGGAGCTCCAGGCAAGGTGCAGGTCACTCCTGCAGACTGCAGCACTCCTGAGTCAGATGCTAATGCTTTAGACAACAATCCTTGTCTGGGAAGGCTCGACCAGGTAAGTGATTAAAGCAGGGGATGAGGAGAAAAATCTCACACATATGGAAAGAGTAACCCACAGGTCATGTGCACAAAAAGGTTAGCAGAGACAGATGTACACTCCAAATGCCTCACTTTCTAGTCTAGTGATATAATTAGCTTTTACTGTGGCTCAGTAATGGGCAGGAGATGTGGTCAGCTGTCTACTTTTCCACTTACTAGCTTGACATCTGCTTTTACTCTTGAACTTCTTCCTATTCCATGACTTAACACCTTGATTACAATCTGTCCTCCTTAAAGTAATCAGCCTTCAAAAATTTTGTAATTATTTTGAAAAGTTTGAATTTTAAATACAAATATGCTAATGCATAAAATTTATAAAATCGTATCTGATAAAATTTGTCAGTTTCACAAAGTAATTTGCAGTCATGTCACACTTTCTGCATATGGAAATATTTTCTCATTTTCATCATTAAAAAGTTCAATTACGGGTCTTCAGCATGTGGCATGTCTAAACTATTTTTTTCCAAATTTTTCACATTTCCAAAATGTTTATGAGGTTTCAATCTTCATTCAAAGGAGATCAGCAGATTATCACACGAGGGGTTGCCTATGTTAGTCCCTTTGGATTGCCTCAGTTCCTCACATTCATATATTCATTCAGGTCCAAAGCACTTCCAAAATGCTGTATATTACCACAGAGACATGTCACACACTTCAGAAGGATTTGACGCTGGTATTTCAAGTGTGCATTTTGACTTCCAAAGATTATAAAACTGTATGTATTAAACATTAGAGATGGAGCAGAACTTGAAAGTCTGAACTGTCTCAAAGCTCATGACTTTTCAAGATTCTGACATCAGTTAGTTTCTGATAGATTAGTAACTCTCTCCAGCCCTGAAGATGTAAGCAGACTAGGGGTTTGTGTGAGATCTTTCAAGACCCAGGTATTAAATTTATAATAACGTATTTATTGGAAATGAGAATGAGAATTCAATGATATGAAATGGCTTTAGCTCTTTTTCTTTTTTCATTCACTTTGCACATTGAAAAAATGGTCTCAGATTCCTGCTATCCAAGAATTTTTTCTCTTCAAGTACTAAAATACCTACTGGACTTTTACTTAGATGTGTAAAGTAAATAAACTATAGTAAAGAAATAAAACGGGTGTCACAGAGCACATTAATAGTGCATACAATGTGGTAGGATATAAATGAAACAGACTGAAACACCAGCAAGGGGCTGATTAGGTCTTTCAGAGGTTTTCATCATAATTCTCTAAGCAGGGTTAACAAGGTGCAATAGAGACATATTTATTTTGTGTCTCCTTTACAATGTAAGGACAACTTAATAAAACTCCATATTGTTGTACTTCACTAATATTTAATAGCTTTGTTCCATGTATCAATGGGTAACACCAAAATTGCAAAGTTTTAGATTAGTTTCTAGCAGCTTTGGTATACTTCATACTCTCTCCTAATTTCTCAGCATCAGTAGCTGTAAACCAATGTCTTAACTTCCATATTATATCAAAACAGTTTTTTGTTCAAAATGCTATGGAAGAAAGTAAATTTCACATTACTGCTGCATTTTCCTGCAGCTCTTAGGTGTCAGCAGGGAGGGAAATTCAATACAGAACTGCTGTGTGGCTCCAGTCCTGTATTTTTATTGATTAAACTTTATACAGTATTTTCAGAAGGAAAAATACCTCACTTAAGAAGCTTATCAGTAAATTATAATCTCAAATAAGCAGAATTTATTAATGACTCTGCCCTACACTGCAAGATGACTGGCATTACCAGACCAGTTTAGGGCTCTTATCATTAACTCTAAAGTGATACTGTGTAGAATAAAACCTTCACACACTCTTCAATTCCATGCTATGGAATCAGTAAATTCCACACAACAGTCCCCACCCAGCCTTCAGTCAAAAATATTGATATTAATAACCCTATGAACCCCAGTGAAAACTTCAAAAATCCATGTTATATTATTCTGAAGTATCTTAAAACACCACAAGTGATGAGTAAAGATCACCTGTGTATTTTGGGCACCTCATGTGTCTGTACCTTCCTCATTGCTCTCCAAATAGAATACATCTGCACAAGGGCATGGACTAGAGGTGACTTTTTTTCTGGACTGTGACCCACTTCAGTGGACAGACTCTCCAAAAAAGTGTTGGTGGGACACCAGGCATCTGACCCATTTACCACCCAAAGTGAAGGCAGAAAGTAGAACAAGTGAATTTATAGTCTGATCAGCATCCAAAACCATGCAAAGCAAGCTTTGCAAGTATTATTAGGATAAATACTATCTTTCTGTTAATTTAAAAAAAACTAATCAAACAACCAAACCCAAAAAACTCCCAACTCTCCAAACTGAAGATCACATTAGTCAGAGCAGAAAAACATGAAATTCCAACGTATTATTTTTTTCCTACAGTAACTCAATCTCATTTAAAGCACTATATTGACACATTTCAAAATAAATAAAACCAAAAAGTTTAGAACAGAGAAGCAAAAAATCTCAAGCATGTGGTGGGGAGAAAAAAAGGGCTCGTGGTATCTGAAGAAAGATTAAGATAACAAGGTGTGTTTATTTTAGCAAAAATAAAAAAAAAAAAAAAAGAAAGAAAAGACCTTGCATAGATGTGCATATCTACTAACATATAAAGGGGTGATATACAGAAGAAAAGGATCAATTATTCTCATTAGCTAAAAAAACAAAAGAGGATGTAGAAGGCTTAGCTGTAGGTGGCATATTTTAAGTTAAACATTTGAGCCAAACCAATATGTCTAAAAATTGATAAGCAGGGTAGGAAAGCGTTGTTGAAAGGCTGTGGTTTAGGCTTAACTTGACATTGTTGAGACTAGTTTGCAAATAATCATACATTTTGGAATGAAGACTGGCCAAGGTGTTCCACTAAGCCTGCCTTTCACACAGGTGATTCACTGTTTGCAGTATCAACAGTTACTTGAAGAGAGGAGATGGATATTGAAGGGGAGGTTGATATTGGGAAAGGAAACAATGGCAGTACAAGGTAGAATTAGTATGAATATTTCAAAATTTCCAGCAGTTCAGCTTAAGGGAACTTTTCTTCTGAATCTGTATCAGATCATATGTATAAAATAATAGAGATGTCCAGTATCCACAAAGTTCACAAGAATAGTTTATCAGTCACAGTATTAAAATTATAAACTGTTCTCAGGTTTCAAATTATTATAAATCTGTATTATTAGGATCAGAAACCCTGCTAACATCAGAAGTACCTAATCAACACCAGGCTCCTTATCTGCACTTAATACAGTAAATTATCAGGCAATTTGAAGGTTCAACATTTGTTGTCAATATTTTCAGGTGCTTGGTTTCCTCGTCAGGGACACCCAGGTTAAAAATATTTTGGTTTTTGGTTGCTTTATTATTTTTTTTAACAAATGCTTCAAGTAAACTAGAAAGGATGAAGAGTAGGCTGATAATTGACTTGCAACTTCAAGTAGCTGCTCTAGAAATTTACTTTCATTTCATTGGCTACATGAACCACACATTAAGTATATTTCTCTGCATTAGAAGATGTACATCAGCTGCTGTGGATGGATAACAGTTTACATCTTTTCTTCAGCATTTGCCTAGCTGTAAAGGCTGGAATAATTGTCATCTAATTTGTAGTTCATATTGTTCAACCAGGCAACATAAAGAAGATTCTCAAACTGTAAAGGCAGTACTAAAATCATATAAACACACATTGCATGAGACAGGGAAAAAATCTTATAGCTCTCCTACCGATTTTCTCTAGGATACACAAGTGCTCCTATCTGCTAGAAATGTCTTTGAAAAACCCATAAAAACACGTTCAACTGTTGTTTGTAGAACTTGAAGCCTTAATTCAGACCTTGAGCTGTTTTCTGCTGCTGTTTTCAATATGCCAATTATACTTCTCTGAGCCACTGCATGATACAGTGTTGAATGCCAGACAGGGAGACAGCCAGAAGGCAAACTATAATAGGGATCCAAAGTTTGCTAAATGAACCTTAGCAGTGGCGAGTTACTTTTCTAAATTCTTTTTCTCGCTCTGGAATAAGGAAGGCAAATGAGGATAGCTGGTCTAAAAGGCAGCAAGAGCAGCGTTGTGAAAACCAGCAACACTCGAGTAAATAAACTTATACGAGCACAGCAGAAAAGGACAACTCACTAATAGGAATTTATTACACTTTAATGGTAAGGAAATAGTCTTGATCTTAAGATGTCTGCTGTCCTCTATTTTGTTTTCTTCCTCCATACCCTTGTTTTAAAGTCATCAGGAGTGATACTGTAGTTGCATATGCAAAGAGAAAAACACAGGTTTGAGTAGTAACTCATGAAGATTCATTTTTCCATTCAAGGTGCCTTACCTTGAATGCGTATTCAATTATTTGTGTTTGTATGCAGCATCACGCCTCACAAGTAGGTTGGATTTTTCAGACATTTGCAAATTGCTACATATGTATGTAGGCATATTTAAAGAAATGCTTCAAGTCAATACATTTGTCCCTAACAACAGCAACAAAACTGTCAAAATAATGTTATTTGGACATGGAATGACTGAAACTATTTCATACAGCTACCTTGCTTTTCTCCTTTTGCTGCTCTAATCACCACCTTTCTCCCCCTTTTCTGCTTTGCTTCTCCTACAGCTTGCTTCTACTATTCCATCACCCAGTCACTTTACAGGAGGAGAGCCAAGTTGTGAACTCAGGGTGCATCCTCCCATTCCTTTGCCCCCAGACACACTTCTGCCTTCTCCTCGCAGCTCTGGCTTCAGTTATCTCCACAACACTTCTCAAGCAGCCCTTCCCCTGTTAGAAGCCCTGGGGATGGTTCATATGACAAGCAACAGGAAATTGTGTGAGACAGCCACCACCATCTCTCTGCAGGTGACAGGTCTCCTGCACCTACATCTACGCTCAAGAAGGAACCTAAGGAAAATCTGTTTGTGCCCTGGCGACACAGTGATTACAAGCAGCATCCAGTGATTCCAGTGATACACCATCACGACAAGATTCACTGTGCCCTTATTGAAGATCAGTCAACACCCTGGTTGCACTCCTGCCTCCAATTCCCAGCAAGGCTATTTCATCAGCTCTGCCAAGAATGAAACTTCCCCAGATCAGGATTTTGTCACAGATTTATTCATCAGTTTGACATTCATACACCTCTGATGATCCAAAGAAACTGAAAATAGATAATCCCTAAATTGTTAAACTCCTTCTCAGTGAGGAAAACTGATTTTAAAGCAAGTACAAGAAATTTTCATCAAGAAAACAGAAAATTAAGAAGCTGACTATATTTGTCTTCTCTGAGCTGCCACTGAAGCTCCCCCTGATAAATATGTTGTTTATAGATAATTAGTCATCCGACAGATACTTTTATAAGTAACCAGTAAACCTGTACTGTATGTAATTGCTCATCCATATTAGTTTGTTATGTCTGGGGTGAGCCCAAACAGATGAAGCAAGGAGTATTGTAAACTGCAAACAAAGGTATACTTCATCCTTATAATGCTTAATACACATTTAGAAGACTTGATTTGCAATTAATCATGGCAGTAATGAAAGTATAGTAAGTAACAAAATGACAGTAGGTGGAATGCTCAGTAAATGTCTTGTTACTGGCATATTTCTGTATAGAAAGAAGAAAATAAATACACACACGTTCCAAACATGAAGCAGAAGTAAGCTCAACACCTGATTCAGAGAAATGTGTTTTCTACATGTTGGCATCATGGAAACACAAATGCAGTGAGCAGTAATCAGTTTTCCCACAGACAGACTGATGATGTTAGAGATATCCATGTCCAGAAGGACAAATTTACAATCAAAGTATAAATAGCAGCATTAAAATCTAGATACAGTAGATATTTGTGGCCATAATATTTTCTGTGAGGAAGTCACATATAATTTTGGTACATGCTGACTGCTACTGGTGTGCAAAAGTCAGTGCACCAGAAGTCCTTTTTTTCTTTTTCTTTAGAATTGCCTGACTGGGAAGGAATTCAAGGGAAGGATACTCAAGGAGTGCAGCAGCACTTCTCCATACAGAATTTCAGCTGTGTCAACCCTCAAGAGCTAAGGAGACCCAAATATGTAGCTCCCAATCCTTCATCTAAGCATGAGAACAACCAAGAATGCATTCCATTATTCTTTAAGATGTTCCAAGGCTATTTTTATCTATCAACAGCATGCTACTTAAGTAACAAAACCAAACAGTTCTTCAGGCATCAAGTTTCTCTCATTTTATCTTACTGCATCTTTAGAGAAAAGACACCACCAAATAGCATACATATTCTCATTAAAAAAAGAAAAGAAAAAAGAAACTTTGAAAAGCCCATTTTAGTCTCCAAGTATTTTTTGCAGCTTCTTTTTCCAAATTCTGTCCAATTCTCAACAACTTTAGTGAACTCTATGTCCTAATATATTTTAACATGCTAACTGTGGTCTCTCTAGTGCTTCTTCCCACTCATATGCTTGTTTAATTTTTTTCCCCTACCTGCCAAAACTGCAAAGAGAAGTTTTATTAGTCGATTGATGGTCTAACTGAGTTACACCTGAAATTTTATATGAAAGAGGCTTTAACACCTCTAAGGAATTACAAGCCTTCCATTTTCTCTGCAAACCTTCTGGCTTCTCTGCACAAGACCATGCCTGCAGTTGAAGATGCAGTTTATCTTCGTGGTTACACCTGCAAAGAGTTACTTCTGGAGTTAAGTTTTTTCCACAGAACCTCTCTGACACCATCAAACAGCCTTTTTTTTGTGTCCACACAGGAGAAAAGGCAAAGATCTTCACGTGTTTTCCAACTCCAAGCTGTTGGTAGATGGTTTAATATTGGCTTCCAAGTCAGCTATGTTTTAATACAAAACATGTTGAGTATTATTGCACAACTCTAACTCAGAAATACATTGGAACTAGTGTCAGTGAAGACCTGGGGTAAGACCATATGGTCTGTGGTGTGTGTATTTCATAATGTTTGCATAACACTGTGCAGAGTTTGGTAGATGCTGGCCAGGGCCCAGCACAGTGTGGTAAGTTGAGCCTCTTTGGACTAGCCACAGAATATTTTTCATTTTCAAACATCTTATCACTTAATCAGGATCTTGTAGTTTTTTGGAAGCGAAGATCCAGGTGTTTAGAGGTGAGAAATTCTTTAGGTATCTGCCCATGTTTGCCTACACACCATGTGGACCATACTCTTGTGTGCCATATTCTTGAATTACTTCTAATGTTAGGAATATTGCTTGGGTTTCGTCTAAGAAATATCAAAATTAGTGTTATAACTACCCAAGAATATTCAAGATACTGAGAAGTTATTATAACAAGGGAAAGAACATCACAGAAGGTAGCAAAGGTGTCATTCTGTATTTCCTCCACAAAAACTTCTCAGAAGTATTTGTTAATTGTTTCCACAAGACAGTACTGGAAGTACACTAATGGCTTTAGTATAGAGCCCAGATACCAGATTAAGCTCGAGGTCAGTATTTTAAAAAACAAATTTCTCAGGCAAAACATTGCTGGCGACTACAGAGCACAGCAATCTGCAAAAGCCAGCAGCAATCTTTAGCATGTACAGCAAAACACCCGAGCACAGTGCAGACCAAATAAATATTGAGAGCAGATGAATCAATATCGTGACCTGAAATCATTAACAGACAAAAATGCCGTGTAATACACTCTGCTCGTTCTGTTATTATCTCAAACCCTTCGAGCCAGAGTGCCTAAAACAAGTGTCATGGTTTAACCCCAGCCAGCAACTAAGCCCTCCACAGCCACTGGATCACTCCCCTGCCTCCAAAAGGCTTGGAGGGGAGGGGGTAGGAGATGTGAAGAAGGTATTTAGAAGAGTGAGAAGTGAGAAAACTCATGGTTTGAGAAAACAGTAGCTTAATAATTGAAATAAAATAGTAATAATAACCAACTCTAGTGAAAAAGAAAATAAACCATACAAACAGAGTTTTTCACACTAACAACCTGATGCTCAGCCAGTCCCTGATCAGTGGCTCCCCAACCAAATTTCCCCTTCATTCTTGAACATCCCTTGAGTCAGCTTTCCTTTCCCAATGTCTTCTGCACCCCCAGATTTCTCAATGATGGGGTGAGGTGAACAGGCTAGATTCCTGTTCAAGCACAGCTCAGCAATAAAAAAAAATCCCTTTATTATCAACCCTGTGTTCAGCACAAATTCCAGACACAGCCCCTCTGAAGAAAATTAACTATCTACCAGCCAAAACCAGCACAATTTCATACTCTGAATTTTCATGAACATAACGAGAAGTGTCATCTTGAAAATGTCAAAGAATAATTCTTTTATATACCATGTAAAGGTATGTAATTAATATGCAGATAACAGTTGACACTTAATACAAAACATAGAACGTATGGGCAAATTGAGACCTTTTGGTCTTGATTTTGTGTGTGTGTGTGTGTGTGTGTGTGTGTTTCTAGTAGTAATTAGAGAAAATTTCTATATTTTATAGCAATATCATAAGGCACAGTACAATCTTAGCTATTGGTCTGTATAAGAAAATACAGAATCACAGGATCACAGAATCAACTAAGTTGAAAAAAACATTTTTGAGATCATCAGGTCCAACACACACCTTTGTCAACTAGACCATGGCATTGAGTGCCACATCCAGACTTTTCTCAAAGACTTTCATCCTTTTGTAGGTACCTTGCTCAAATTATATCCACTATAATGCAATATGACAGACTCTACTGCTTCAACGTGGTTAGCCAGGCAACCCAAAAGGTCTCACTTTATCCTCAATTATACCTGTGGGTGGGAGTGTTTGCTACAGCAAAGACAGCATGGCCCATATTCTTCTATAATGCTGTCAGGTGATAGCAAAGGTAGATGAGAAATGTCTCCCAAAACTGAGAACCAGACCCTAGGATTCTTCATTTCTTTTTCATGGTCACTTCACACTTCTCAAGGAGGTGGTTATCACAGCAGGACTGCATTATGCCCTTGCAAATTACCATCAAAATTCACCCAAAAAAAAAAAAAAAAAAAAAAAATCATAGTAGACTAAAAAAATGGAAAACACAGTCTAATACTACAGCTATTGAGAACATTCCCAGACAACCCATTAGAGATTAATTTCCCATAGACGTGTTTTTACTGTGTATCCTCAGCTTTGTTTCTAGTTCATTTCCTGATTTTATTGTCTGAATTGCAGAAGAGCTGAGGTACAATATAACACTAAACTGGGACACCACATTAATTATTGCATGTGAAGAACTCTGAAACTATACTAAAGTTGGCCAAAAACGTCGGTAAATAAATTTTAAATTCTCTTAAGGATAAGACATAATCGATAAGTAACCATCAAGGTGCAGGTCAAGCATTGTCCTAGAAAAGATATAACAAAGGATTTTTTTTTTCCACTGAAAAAATATACAATCATTTCTCATCACAGGAGATGGCTGAGACAAAAGATAGAAGTGGCTTGTATTCCCATAAAAGTGTATCAAGCACATACACATATGGAGTAGGTTAAGGCTGTGCAGGCAGCCTCGATTTTAACTCCTCATAAATCTGAGTCTGGTGACTTTGCAGCCTCAGGAATGTGTTTTTAACAGCCTAGCACACGTATGTGCATGCAGGTTATTTATATTACCTGTGAAGGGAGCATATATGATCTCGAGCTCCAACATCAGCATTGTATTCTCAGGCTTTTACAAGCAGTGGAGCAATATGTAACTTTTTATACAGAGGTTTTTGGAGCATTCCAAGGAATTCTTATGCATCCATTCATGTGGATTCCTGCATTCTCACACACACACTTGTAGATGTTTTAAATCACAAACCGTTAAACTACATTTAATAAGATAATTCAAATTGTATCAATAGTCAAGCTGCAGTTATTAGGGAAAAAAGAAAATAATTTTTTCCATTTTTTGAATTATCCAGAATAACTATCTTGGCATGCTACTAAAATCAGAGATCCTTGGTTTTGTCAGATCCACAAGTGACAATTTTATCTTGTAAAAGCCTGATTGTTGTTTTCCTAAAATACATCCTCGAAATTGAAGTTCACCTCTCATAATGAATCACAAGATTTGATTTTATATCATCAGTCATCTAATTGTCATTTACCTGTTCAGTTCTCAGGCTATGTTTAAAATGTCAAACAGCAATAATGAGCAGGACCAGTGCTTCAGGGCACTAGGCAGAGCAGCTAAAGGTCAGTTTAGATTATAAATTGTTCCACAGCTCGCCATCTATTTGTACATACATACACACACACAAAATCAGTTTATAAAAGTCATATCAGAATTTTAGGCAAGCCCTGAACTTCTTAAAAGAAGCCTTCAGAGATTGAAACAGATGTGTTTTTTCACAAGTAGGTTTGAATGGCAAATATATAAACTCCTCTCATTTTAAATTATGCTACACAACACCACCCTGTAAATGACAAAGCACAGAGTTTAATTTGAAGAGGTCACAGAATGGTATTGTGGGGCATCCTTTGTACACTTGATATGTTTTCCCGGCTGTACTCCTGTAAAATGAAGGGGTTTTCCATGAGGTCCTCACCAACTCAGTTTTATCTTTGCCTCATTTTGTCTCAGAGTAACTGAAAGTAGTCCACCTCTACAGCATTTTTAAAAATTATTGAGGTAAAAAACAATTTAAAAGTCCTGAGATAATTCACTAATTTACGAGTAAACTTCCAGTATACTGAAATAAAGCATAATTGTTTCCTTAAAAATAATCCAAGAGAAACAATTGGCCCAGCCTGTCAAATGTGATGTTCTTGTTTTGTACCTTCTAGAAGATATAGAATATATTTGCAGAAAATGCTATTTCCCATGGCTGATATACAAGTTCAGATACAAAAAAAAGAAAGCAAAGGTTCCATATTAAGTTTTGACATATATTGTTGTCAATAATCATCTTATGTTACAAGAAAATTATGGGTTGGGATCAAATATTTTCTAACTTAATTGATATTTTGTATTCTACTCTATATTTTTTTTAATAACCCAAGAAGAAAAATTTAGTTCAACAGTGTCCATCTTTCATAGAAAGACATCAGTTTCCTCTGTTATTGACATTGAAGCTGTTATTGCTGGTTTGCTTATTCCATTGCTGTTTCCAGTAAACTTGTCTTATCTCAAACTGTAATATTTGATTTTGTGCCTTCAATTCTCCTCTCCAACTCACTACAGGGCAGAGGGAAAGGGGAGGAGGGAGTGTGAGAGTTTGGAATGCTTTGGTGTGAACATAAATTGGGGAATACCTTTCCTAAACCACAGCAGTTATATATAACCCTGCTCTATATTGATCTGTAGTGATCTGTATCTGTATTAGACAAGTATCATACACTTGCAATCACCCAAAAAATAAAATCATGGAACAAATCAGGACCTTCAAGAAAGAAGAAGCCCTAAGCTTTTCTGAAATATATGTGGGTAATTTCAACACATTACATTGTTACATCATTTAAAGCCTTAGTTCAGCATGACCCAATTAACTCACTGAGGACTTACTTGGTTTTGCAAAAACTTGTTTACAACTGATGAAGTCTGTGAACCTGGACAGTCTAAGATTTCACTTAGGAATGATGGCTGATATACCCATAAAAAAAAAAAAAAGAAAATAAAAAGAAAAAAGAAAAAGAAAAAGAATGCTTATATTTATGTTTTTATGCTGTTTGTTTGTGGGTTTGTTGATGTTCTTTTTTGAGTCTGGGTTTTTTAAAATGTGCTTCAAGTTCCCAAGCCAGAATAAATAAGTGGCAGCTCCTGCTACCTGCAGTGGTGGTGTTACATCACGAGCACAAAGCCATCACACTGCCTGACACCATTCATAACAAGGGTAGTCTGTGCTGAGAGGCCCTAGAGTGAATCTGAGGGTTGTGTCAGGCCTGGATTAACCTACACTGACAACTGCATGTAGAGAGCTAGTGAAATGTCTGTTTATACCTGGCTTAACCACAGTCAGAGCCACATTGCTCAGGCATTAGCTTTTATAAATAATTAAACCTGTAAAAATTATTCTTTATTACCACCAAAAGATATTCAGTTTAGTATCCTTTCTGAAATTACACACTATAATATTTTGCCTTCAAAACAGCTGAAGAAACAAAGAAGCATACTATTCCCATCTACATTCCAAAAAAAGCAATGGGATGCTCTACTCACCCCAGATTTCCTGAGCATAGGCCATTCTTCATTTAAACTAACTTTAATAAATTATCACGAGGAAATCCTAGCACCTTGTGAAAAATAATAAATGAAAACATTATGTTTCAGCATAAGCTACTTTTGTGTTCTTGATAAATATGCAGCATTAGCAGCTACAAAGTCATTACATGTTTTATTGTTTTTGAAAGCTACGGATCGAAGGCAGTCTCAAAATGACAAAGGAATCTGCTGAAAACCTTTCAAAGAGAAAAGGTAGTGTCAGGTGTTTCTATCCATCCTATAACTGATAAGGATGGCATTGTAGCCACTGACCCAGTTGCTAAATTAGTCTTTAGAGTAGAATGCATTTATAATCAGTTAGAAGCACAATTCTATACTGGGAATTAATTATCTTTTATCAAGAACGGATTGATGTCTTGACTCTTCATTTCTGGAGCCTATTCTTTTTTAACAAGGCTATTGCTTTTTTACAGGCAGATTTGCGTGAGCATTTTCATCCTGGAATAGTATTTTTCAAAAATTTACAAACATTGGCAGTCCATAAAACAATGCATCACCTAAAGAACAAGAGTGGTTGAACTGCACCTGTCTGAGAGGTGAACAGACCAAGCATCTCTCTTAAATGAATAATTACCCAAAAGAATCTCATTTTTGCCCATTTCAGAAGTGCCTCAGCCCAAATCCCAGCGGTTTAGTGACTAGGCAGAGCTGATTCCAAAGCCTCTGGTTAGCTCCAAGCTCTGTAATTCCCAGAGCAAGGCTGCAGGTCTGACCCCAGTCAGCACAGGGCCAGGCTGTGCCTGGAGCCCACTGCAGCTGCCACCAGCCTGTCAGCCCAGAGCTCCTTTCCTTTTCTTCAGGTCTTTCCTTGGCATGGATCCACGAGCTAACCTGGGATTTGTGCCTGTGTGAAGAGCTGCCTGCAGGACTGTGCCAGCTCCTGACCCTGGAAGTGCTCAACATGCAGTTCTTTCCAGGTTGTGCCAGGGATCAGCCTAAAGCAGGGTGAATTTCTCCCCACAGTGCAGTTACTAGACTGTGAAAGCAGTCTGCTGCACTGGGACCTGATTTCAGGAGTATTTCTGAATTTTATCCAGCAGCTATCTAATAACATGCAGAAGCAGTCCTGAAAAAAACTATAACTCAAAGCCAAAACTGCAGTTTGTGGCCAAGATCTCCCTTTTCCTAGCTTAGAAAATCATCTTTTCCTTGATGCCTCTGTTGGCCTCGCAAACACTTGCTGAGGACAAGGCAGTTTCTACAGTAACAAGTACTCACTGCTTAGCAGTTATAATATCCCCCAGGGCAGGTGAAAGTCTCACCTGTGAATATCTTGCCTGGAAGAATGAGCCAAGACCCCAACAAAGAAATGCAAAACTTCTTCAGAAGAACCTTCCCCCAGCAAAGTCTGAAGAATTACTCTGTACAACATCAGGATATTCTGATCTTATTAGTCCTGAATCTGCACCTCTTCCTTATACAAATAGTTTAACTGTTTGCTGTGTTAAAATCTCCCCATGCATGAAAAGTGAAGAATCAGGGCAAAATGACTCCAGGAATATACAAATCCAGCAGCTGGATCCAACAGAAAAAACTGTTTTCATATGCCTGTCAGCACCACCCTGCAAATTGCTGTTCAAATGTTAGGATATAAAAGAGTTACTTTGCTGCTTCTCCACTTTCTTTGTAAAATAAGTCCACAAATAATCTCCACCGTGATGCTTAAAAGCAGTTTATCTCCCACCCATATACTAGTTCTTTGATAGCATTTTGTCACACCCTTCAAAAAGGCTGTTTGCATTTGATATATGCAAATCCCAAATTGTTGGCTTCGTTCATATCACCTGCTAGGGGAAGTGTATGAAGTGTTGCATTCAAAAAGGGAATATAGGCATACATTTTCAGCAGCTGACTAGAATAAAAACAGACCAAAATTACTTTCTTCCACAATATTCTACAGACACCAAGCAGAATTAAGTCATGATGTTCTCCTACATTTAAGGTATACTAAGGTATTAATTAATAACAACTGTCTGGATCATTTCAAGTCATGTGTGTGCACAAAGAAGTTGCCCAGCTATGCTGAGAACATAACTATCTTAATTTACTCCACTTTTAGGGAGTTTCATATCATCCCAGTAATTTATTTCAAGAATAAGTAAAGTATATCAAAGTATTACCATATTTTGAAAGTAACACGGGGTTTCATATTTGGACATTATATATTGATAAAAATATTTTATATCAATGCACACACATTAAAGAACAAAACATCTATTGCAAATATTAATACATATATATATATATTGCAATCTACAGTGTAGAACAAAAAAGCAGTCAAAACCAGAAACAGTTCCTAACTCTCCTAACACTCAGGATTTTCGTTGTTCTTTCAGTGTACAGTGTTCTGAGCACACCTCTGTGCATCCTCTGTCCTTTTCCACAATTTATCTTGGAAAAATATATTATAGCTGAATTTAAACAGAAATATAGCTTCGCTAATACTTACTATCCAACTGTAAACTTAATTCTTTTGTAGAAGTGAATTTGGCTTTCCCCTTGGTTTGTTTCAATTATAAACATTCAAATTACCTTTACCTGTCAAAGGGGCACAAACAAAGGGGCAGAAAATGCTGAGTCTGAGTCTTGCAGAGGAGTTGCTACTTTTGCATGAAACACAACACTAAAAATATTAAATACCCTACAGAATCCTACAACCCCAAAACAACAAAGGATAATTCAAAACTTAGTTGTCCAAGGAGAAAATAGCATAATATTGTTGAACAGGAGGAATGTCAGAAAGGGGTGTAAAATTTTTCAAATAAGGAAGCTCATTCCACGACAATATATGACTGTAAAACATCTAAGAATTAATTTTTTTCAAAGACATTAATCTCTGTGACATACCTTACAGATAAATATTTGGACCTATGAAGCCTGTGAATTTGCCAATGTAATAAGCAGTTCTCTGCATGCAGACACTAAAACATACCAGCTAGCTTTAGTTGTGTCATTCTTTAGAGCAAAGAGGGATCTCAAAACACATTCAGGTGTGCTTTTACT
This sequence comes from Acridotheres tristis, assembly GCA_037013685.1. Classification (NCBI taxonomy): domain Eukaryota; kingdom Metazoa; phylum Chordata; class Aves; order Passeriformes; family Sturnidae; genus Acridotheres; species Acridotheres tristis. The sequence continues at coordinate 8,012,182 of CM072888.1, read as the reverse complement.
ATACAATTTTAGTTATTGACTAGCCCTCTGGCTCATAACAGCCTTTATTCTTCCAGGGGAAATGAGGTCCCAGCCACATGCTGCTCAACATTCTGAACACTGAAAATGGAACTGAAAAAGTGGTAATGTAAGTTGCTGTATTCAGTGATCTTCAGTGACAGCTGACCCAGAATTCCTTGGATGCCTCTTGTTTCAATATCTGGTGAGATAAAAGATCATCACATCCTGCTACTGATACTATCTCCATTAGCATTTTGATTCTGTGTGTGTTAGGAAGAGCCACTGGCAGAAACCCAGCACACTGCAGGTGGATGTATTATCTTCAAAACTCACCTCCACACAAGTGACACTTGACTCCATTAGCATACCATATTTAAAATGTAATTAAAATCATGACACATCATCGAGCTCCATTGCAGGAGGGTTTTTAGCTGTCAGACCACAAACTCAACAGGCAAAACTGGCAACCTGGTGCAGGGCACAACTCGCTGTTATATTCCTGTTTACACAAGTGGACATCTGTTTGCTTTTTCCCAGGGTGCACATAACAAGGAAGATTCTGGATTCCCGAGCAGTGTGTTGGAGAAGTTTGCACAGGTTTTAAGCTGTTCCAAAGGTATCATAAGCCCCTGCACTTGCACTCTGTTTTTCTGCACTTTTTAATGTGTGTCAACACGAGATAGGTTTACACAGAGAGTTAAGCACTGTGATGACTTGGAGAGTTTGATGCATCACTAGATGCCTAACTCTGAGAAAATCCTGATTTGCTTGCCAAGGCTACCCTTCCTGATACCAGGAGAGCATTCACAAATAAAATAAAGAACTCATAGAACAGACTGCAGGTACAGAGAGATTGGAACCTCTGGCAGGACAAAATTGGCAGCTTTCTTGCCACAGCAGAACTACTCCGAAAAATCAAACACACACAAAACGCTACATCATTGAAAATGTCACACTCAGTATGTTTGATCATGGAGTGCAAATTAACACTAACGCGTCTGGATTCCTACATAAACAAATCTAAACCCCTTCTTAAAAAGAGCAGGCACAATATTCCAGAAGGAGGGTGCCTGGAGTGTAGGTAGGAAACACAAGGAAGCAAGACTTGTATTCATGCTTAGAAGAGCCACATAATATTGAAGACAGAAAGTGCTACAGGACAGTTTCTATCGTGTGTTGTCAGATATTTGTGGTAGACTAACATGGGAAGAAATAGCAGCAATTTATCCTTAATGATACAAAAATAATACAACCTGCCTAAAAGCAGAGTCATTGTAGTAAGCTTTAATAAAAACTAAACATGACAAAAAAATGAGCACTCAAGAAACCCTAAAAGAAAGAAAAAGAAAATAAAACAAAACCAAAAGCAAAACCTGAAATGTTGTTGCGATTCACTTTGAATTCCCAGAGAATGCTAATCAGAGTGTCATACACACAGTCACACTTCAATCAATTGCCACAAGACTCATGGTGGTCATTTAGGACACTGAGTAATCGGCAAAAAAGGTAAAAAAAATCAAACTGAAGGAAAAATAAAACATATAAACACACAACTCCTCCCCACCCACCCCTCAATCCCCCTGCTGAAGGCAAATCCCAGAAGTGGAATCAAACTGTTATGTTTAGACTCAAAGCCTCCAATATATCAGAACTTTGTGAGCTCACTTGGTAAGGTTCAAAGCACAGGTCAGCTGACAGGCCTCCCTGGTACATTGAGAATAAAGAGACCCATTAAATAAGACAAAAGACAGTTCCAAGACGCAGTTCCAGCACACATCATTTTGAGTGCACACTGTTCCCTAAACCTAATTGCCTGAAAAAAGCAATAATGTGTTGAGATAGCCATTGCAGGGCCATGTAGCAATCTTCCCAACCTGAGCCACCTCCAAATCCTGCAGCAGCAGCAGGAGGGAGACAAGGACCAGCACAGTCAGCAATCAATCCTTCAGGCTGGCATGATGTACTCTTGCAATAATGGGGAGCATAAAAAGACTTTTTGCAGGCTAATGGCCTACCTCTGGGCACACATATGACCATTTATTTAACAGCTGGATGGCAACATCATAAGCCAAACTGTATAATTTATTGAAGGTAAGTAACACAAGTGAAGAGCTCTGAGGGGATATAAGATCACTACTGTTACCTTGGAGAGTTTGGCCACAGAAATTTATTTCTGTGATCTTTGGGGGTGGAAATTTGGTTTTTCCTTTTGCAGTCTGGTAAGTTTAAGTTTCAGACAGTTTGTTCATGGGACCCCAGCTCAGCTGCTTAAAACTCAACCCATTTAAGAGCTGGTTAAAAGGAAAATAAACTTCACTTGTGGATCCAAATGACATAGTATTGGTTCAACATGCAGAATCAGGCTTCCTACTACACTTGAAGAACTCACTACATTTGTTCCAGAAGGATATCACATCTGCTGCCACAGGAACTGCTTATGTTGGGGCAATACGAGCAAGAGATTGACAAAAGAGACAATCTAAAGAAAATGTGGCATTCACAAACACAATGAAACACAGTGAATGTGTTATTGTCATGCTGGCCTAACTTGTACCAGTATTTGAAAGCACAGATTGTTGGCCATGAAGATTTTATAGCGATGCACATGGTCACATACCCCATGTTCTCATTCACAAAGGCTGAAAGCAGGAATGCCCTGACTGCCCCAGTGCTGCCTAGGCTGGTGGAACTTCCTTTTACAGCCCGCTGAAATGCAGATAGCATCATTCCTTAAATTTTACATTTGAATTCTGGATCACTTAGTAATGCAAAATAATTTTTTTAAAAATTGCTTTTTAGCAATTTCCAAACCAAACTTTTAAACCAAGTGTGAGGAATTTTTCATATATATATCAGGCCATAACTCACTTTCTAGTCTAGAAGTTGAAAGGACTTAAAAGCTGTTATGTTTTCATTCTCATTTTAACATATACTAGGACAACACATCATGCAGATGAAAAAATTCATAGAAATTCATGATAGTGGGAATTCAGAATTTCCATACCAGTTTGTGAAATGTTCACTGTGCACACTCCATTTACTTTAGGTGACTGAAATCACAGCATTGGCACTAGATACCTGATGAGGTAAGGAAGGTGTAACAGCTGAAATAACACTGGAATAGTTTAAAACCTTGAAAATATCCTGCAGTTTATATATATATATATGTATAGCATCTACGAGACAAAGACTACACTCTTATCTCAGTACTAGCTGATTTCCATTGAACTGAGTAGTAATTGGATAATTTAAAAGCCTAATTTAAAGAAATTAAATTAAAAATACATATTTCTCTTGTATGGACTATTAAAGTAATACAACTTTCTAATATAATCATTCTATAGTCATAATAGATAGCATAATAAAAATTTTATATGTTTTTAATACAAATTATTTTGAAATTGTGTATGCTTTTTTGTTTTACTCATTTAATAACAAATGCTGGTGTAATTGAAGCATTTGGGGGGGTCTCAACAATCAAATGTAATGAAGAAAGTTAAGTATGTGTGAGATAGAAAGTCCCTTATGCATTCTTACTTTCTCTGTGCTTGAAGCAGCATTTAATTATGAGATTGTTTACTTAATAGTTGATATAGGAGCAATAGATTTTAAAATACCTTTCTCTCCCTACTGCTTTCTCTATTCCAGTTCCAATTAAATACAATCATCAGGAATCTTCGTGGCACATCCATAAGCAAATTCAGAGATTTCAGCAGTAGTTAAAAAGCTGATATGCATGTTATGGAAATCTTGCTGTTCTCAAACTACACGTGGGGGATAACCTATGGGACTGATAATAGACAAGGGCATCTTTCATTGCTCGACTGCCAGTTCAGCTCTCTGGGTTACCAGTGGCTGTAAGTTGTTACCATCAGCTGAAAACTGTGTCACTTCTAAAGATTTTTTTTTTTTTTTCCCGTATCAGCGTTAGGCTATAGTTCTAAATATGACAAGTTATACTGTAGATCCCTGTGGACTATCTGCTCTCTGAATAAATCATAGAACTGCAATGAATATCCAGGATTCTCAATCTGTTCTATATAAGAACCAAATTCATTAATTATATTCAAAGAAAGAGACCTAAATGGTGCTTCCATGTCAAAAGTTAAAAAATAAAAAGCAAAGTTTCATATATTAATTTCATTGCTAAAATTATAAGTCATTTATCAAGTCTTATTTAATTTCAGAGAGTTGCTCTTCCCTGCATTTAAGCATCAATAACTGAAACCTTGAGCAGCTCTATTTCTTAGGCTTTGTTCTTTCTCTACCCTTTTTTGTTAACCCATTTTTTACAAAGAGGTTGAAGAGAAAAACTACCATGTGCCCTGAGTTTTGAAGCAATATATATTTGTTCCCCAATTAGAAACAGGCAAGTTATATTTCTATATTTATACATATATTTAAGTATTTATTTATATATGTATGCTTATATATTAATATAATTACAATTAATAAGAATTGTAATATTAAAGACTTTTTTCTTTACCTCAAGCTTACACACCAAAAACTGAATGAACCTGCTATTGTTTACACTCAGCCTTTATTCAAACATACAGTCATTCTACACCCACTGGTAAAAGATGATTTTAAATTTATTTGTTAATTTAAAAAATAAGAATATGAAATAGAAGTGGTCTATTTCAGCTCCTTCAAAAAAACATGCTTGAAAAATGTACATTGCATTTTTTATTAGCTGAGGGCAAACCACTTTTTTTTTTTTTTATACAGGTCTTTGATGCATAGCCTAATGCAGGCCTCAGCAAAAAGATAGCAAATCTTAGAATTTATTATTGTCAATAGTCTGCATGACCTTTACTTTAACTGCATCTTGGCTGTCAGTAATAATCCAAGGCTGCACTTTCAATGATAGAATGAGAGATTTTGCATATTGAGTCTCCAGGTCTCCTTGAGAGCGTTCAGAAATCACAGTCATTTATTCCTATTGGCAGGGCAAGGTCTGCTAGGAAAGCTCATTCTTCTTTACTTGAAGATGAAGAGTGGAGAAACTCCATTTTTGCCCTGAATCAAGTACTAAATACTGTAGCTTTCTCAAATAAATCAACAATGAGGCTTTCTAGGTCCAGGGTCTGAAATCTTTTCTCATTCAGGGCACCTGTTCACTAATGGCTCTCTTCACCTTTGCAACGTACAATTTTAGTAGTAGATAAAATAGCACTTTAACACAGACCTGGGGATTTTACATTCTAACCTTTCTTCATTTGTGGTTTGCTTTACCTGACAGGTTAAAGAGTTTACAAGTTCAGAAGGGATCTAGCAAGGACAGGATTGCAAGGGCAATAATAATAAATAACGGGCTGGCCCTCTCCCTAGAGATGCTTCTAAAACCAAAATTTACTTAAGCTCTGTAAGACATATGTGTAGCTGTGTAATGAAATCAAAGTGTCTCAGGCTAGGTGCAGATTTCCCCAGGTAGTTCTCTGCTGCCATAATGGCCCAGGGCTGGGCACCAGGAGGGGCTTTAATGCCCCTAAGTGGTCCATTTGAGGTTGGAAAATCCCAAAGCCCACATGAAGGTGCCTGGCAGCTCCATCCACTCAGGGCTGGCTGTGAGTGAGGCTTGGGGGGGATCAGTGCCCTTGGGATGGGCAGAGGACAAAGGGATTTGTCCTAGAATCACAGCAGGGTTTGGGTTGGAAGCAGCCTTAAAGGTTATCTAGTCCAAGCTCCCTGAAATCAGCAGAATCACCTTCCAATCAACAAGTGGCTGAGAGACCCATCATGCTAGAAAAAGCTGTTTGGGGGAAAAATCCTAATCCTTTTTTTTTTTTTTTTTTTTTTTTCCCATAGCTGAATCCTCTCCCTGATCAAAAGCAGTGCAACAGGTCAGGCTGCAGATGGGGGAATCACCTGGTTCTGGGTCATGTAAGTCAGGCTCAAAAAATTCAGAAAGAGAAGTAGAGGGTGTGTGATTAGCTCAGTTGCAAAGGAAATGGCTGAGCCCTCCTGCAACATAACTTAAACCCATATTTTCTGTGGGGGAGGGCAAGATTTAGGAAAAAGGGAAGAAAAAAACCCCTTCTCTTTACAAAGTGAGTTGTCTTTTTTTTAATGTGATTTTCAGCCACCAATGAATTTTTCTTATCTTAATTCCTTAAAAATAAAAAAGAAAGAGTCAGACAACTAAAATTTATAGACTGTACTAATCCTTAGAGTACAGATCCACTCTTTTGAAAGCCATAAATACAGAGTTAAAGAACCACAGGAAATTAGTTCTCTGAGTTATGTTAATTGCTTCCAACACTCCAGTATCTATCTACACAAGGAAGGAACACAATTTGAAGACATCATAACATATCATGGTTAAAAAAAAAAACATTATGCCTAATGTTTTTTTTTCTTATGAATTAAAAGGGGTTTGAACCACTTAAGAGGAAAAAAAAACAGGAGCATGTCTGAAACATGGCACAAAGTATGCACACAGTAGAAACAATTGATTGGAATGTTCTGTTATCTGTCACTTTAAATCCCTCTCTAGCAGCAGCAAGGGAGCAAAACACAAGAAAAGCAGCTACTGAAAAAGGGAGAAAGACAACAACACATTGTGATTACAGTTCTGAATTCATGGATTAGAAAAGAAACATTTCAGTACTAAGAGGCTGTCCTCAAACAGCATGAAAATAGGTAAGTAAATGACATTAGGAGAAAAACATTTTGGTAACCATATTTTAAAAGTATAAATCTCACAACGTAACCAAAAATATAAGCAAGAACACTGTCAGAATTTAAAACATAATAAGTCTGTCATGTTAAAGGCTTGGGATTTTCAAGTTAACTGTTTATCTGATGCAAAAGAGAAAAAAACAGTCATTAATGTACTGTTCAACTCAGAATGCTGAAGTTTGAATAATTTTCCCAGCTATATCTCAAGTATTTTATAGTTTGTGATGGACAGTTTGTGTTGTTGTATACTGGTAGTTGACCCAAAGTTTTCCCTTGCTTAAAACAAGACAAAGCATCATTTAGCTCAACCAGTGTGAACTCTGGCCTTTGTTAGCTCCAATTCAAATGTCCCCATCCTGCAATAAACCTGCAATCAGCTCAGTCCTGGGGCTGAACCAGGATAATGGTCAGGTATCAGGACACCAAAGAATTGTTGAGTTTGCATGTGGAGATCACCATACTCTCTCTGGAAAACCACTGAACAGGCTACAGTGGGGCACTGAGTAACCTGATAGATATGTGTATTGATTTGCAAGTTACTCCTTGTAAGAGGTAATCAAAATGCAAATTTTCTAAAGAAAGAAGGTGATGAATTTCTGAAACTTCCTATTAAAAAAAATGTAAGGGGGTATGCAAATCACCTTGTATCTGAAAATGCATGAAGAAGCTGATTTATATCGCTAAAATAATAATTAATTATTAATTTCATCTACCCCAAAAAAGTAAAGTTATCTTTCTTCTTTTCCATATCAAAAAGACAAATAGCTTGGAGATTTGGATCATACACAGATTCTGCCTTGCAATATACATTCAAGGTTAATTTGAAAGCTAGCTACTGAGGATTTTCTTAGACAAATCCATATAGAAAGCTTTCTAAACATGTTTTTTAGGCTCCCTTAACTTGTGATGACTACAGGGCCTGCACAGGTCAGCCAACAGGAATATAGCCAGGTGGCTGTGGCAGTGTCAGAAATTTATCTCAATTTCATTACATAAAATAAATGATAGGAATGGAAAACTGTGCAGTCCTGCAGAGAGTGGAGCTAAAACCTAAATCTCTGTGCTAGTCTCAAGTTTGTATAGCTGTGATGAACAGTCTGGCATGTCAGGGTTTTCTGTAAGACTGATAGTGTTAAGAGATACTTCCTCATGGCTGGCTACGCAGGAACATTCAGTTTAAAAGAAAAAATAACGTCTTTCATTTGCATATTCCTCTAATCTTAAAGTTGAAATAACTTAAATGGAATTTTGATGGTACTTCACATTTATTATTTTTTATGCAAAAAGCATTTATGAAGCAAGAAATTACACGAAGGCCTAGAAAATAGTCTTTTTCTTCCCTAGCAGAAGACTAAAACTTAAATATTTCTCCCTTTTTTCAGTACTCTGTTCCTTCTTGTCTTGATTTGCATTGTGACCAGAATGACATGCCAACATTCTCCTGATCAATGACAGTCCTCATTCCTGATACTGGCCTAATTTTTGGCAGTCCTTATCTGACAGAATAATCACTGCTGTGGAAGCTGAGCTTCAGGACTCTTGTAAACTAGAGATGACTTACTGGAAGAATCCTTAAAAGCACAATGTCCTAAATCAAAACAAGTGTCTGTAGGCTGCAATACATTCAATCCAGTGTACAGTGTTTTTGCTTTGCAGTCTGCATTCTCAGTGAGTTGTTCATAATTGTTCTTAGGTTGGAAGGGTGTTTTGTTTGGTTGGGTTTTTTTATTTTCTCTGATGGTTTTCTTTTCAATGGCTTTGTGAAATCAGTCCTTCATTGCTAGCACCTTTTTGTTTAACTTTAGCTAAATATTTCATATTTTAAATATAGCATGTTTATAATTATTTTTCAGTTCTGATTTGGAACAAATGTAGCTGAATGCATTATTCAAGAACAACATCTGATCTTATTTAATATCATGTAACGCTTTGCTTGTTCTTGCTCTTTTTTTCATGTAGAGGCAATATAGTATGCTTGCCAAATGTGTACAAGTACATTTCTCCCAAACAAGCTGTTCAGAAATGTTATTAGCCTAAATATCTTGTCCTGAATTTTTTAAAGCCTGTTTCTTCTAAGTCAATCATTTTTTTTTTTGTGCATCAGTTATAGTAAGCTATTTCAGAAATGGCTCTGCAATAGAATGTATTAAAATATGATAAGGAAAAAGTTAACCTACTAAGTTACTGACCTTTTTTTTCCCCGATTTCTAAGCTGTTCACTGAGCTTGCTTGAATCTCTCTCTTAAATATCTCTAGGGTCTGACAACTAAATGTTTTCAAGTAGCTAGATGCCTGGGATTTATGGTTGTGTGGCTTTCCAAGAGTATTTAGGTGCATGCAGCAACTCCAATGACAATCACTGAGAATCACACAATTATGTCCTCCTGAAAATTCCACAAGGTGCCTTTTTACTTCTTTGAGAACTAAATTTCTTAGTTTGTCCTGTACAAGTTGTGATCCTGGCAGTAAAGTCATACTAGGCTTTCACCAGCACCGATCTGAGCAGCCCCAAGAGGGGTTATGGCATGTGGGTTTGTCTCAAAATAAGCTGTCCTCCCTTCTGGGAATATCCTACATTTCTACTACTGAAAAAGTAAGCTTTGTGTGTACAGAAAACACAAAACCGATTGCTTCTCTACTCTCTATCTCCAGATTCTTAGTGCTGACTCATTCCCTTTCTCTCTCCTTTCTGATTTAACCAGAGACTTTTCTTTATTCAGTGGGCAATTTCTTTGAGTCACTGTTGAAGATGTTCTTCCTCACTAGCAATAATTTTTGGTACACACTTTGCCCTAGGAAACATATGCATAATTTCATGTTAGATGGTAAGCTCCTTAGAGTATACAGGCTCTTATTTTGTCTCCATAAAAAATGCCTTTTTTTGTTGTTTTTCAAAATACGTCATGGCCCTGTAAATACAGTTGGCAATATAATGTAGAGGTTCAATATTAAGAAGAGTGGTAGCACACTGGTAGAATTTTGTGTTTCTAAGTGTGATCAAAGGATCACTTTTTTGTAGAGAAACGAGTATGCCAAAAGCTTCTGTAAATACACAGAATATGCTTTCTTTCCTGGCCTTTTGTATTTTCCTGTCCTTTTGTATCAGGCTGAGTCTCCCTGGCAAATTTAAAGCCTACTGTAAATGAAGATCATTTGTTTCCTCTTTGTAAGGATGGGAGCTGTATGTTTGTCCGTGAGGATAAATGCTGGCCTGTACAAATCATTCAAGTAAAAAAGATGGGTCTGAATATCATGAGCCTGGACCATCTGTGGCCGTATCTGAAGCTAATTTTTTTAATTAGGTGAAATAGCAAGTGGGATGTGCAGCCAGTAACCTTCCTCAACATATCATAATGCTTTATAGGCAATTTTACATCCTGTGTGTTTTCTTTCCTCTCCGTTGATAGCAATTTGGAATGGCTGTGGGATGCAATGTACAAATAAACATGCAATCACAATACACAGTGTGTAAATCTGCTTATAAAAGCTGCTGATGAAAGAGGTATCTAAGTTAACTTTTTTATTATCCAGCTCATGTGAATAACCTGTTGGTGGGAAGTGCACCTCACAGCAATGGTACTTAAATAATGTAGTCACAACCACATTTCCGTTTGAATTTTCTCCCAGATAAATGACCAGGTAAGTAATACAGTGAGGGAAGTGTTCTGGTAAAACAGATTATGTTTTTAAATAATTCTGAAGTTGTTACTTGCTTCACTTAACAAGCAATCTGCTGTGAAATGTTAAGACCTTAAAGTTGGGTTAATTAGGTGTGTAGATCACACAACACAGAAAAAAAAACCTGCTCGATGTGTTTACTTCTGAGTCTCAGATTTATGCTGTGTGTAGTAGTCACTGGATTCTGAAAGGTTGACTTGATGATTATTTCCCACCATTATAGCACTATTTGTTTTTCTCAGTATTTCTTTCTGTAAACTAATTTGGTACAGTGTTTGGAGAAGAGAGACACAAAAGAAGTGCAAGCACAGTAAAGCTAAGTTGTTTAAATTTAGAACTGGCTGGGAAATTTTCATTTTTCTTTCATTAGAAAAATGGTGGTTTGTAGAAAACAAAAATTATTCATTCAATTCAAACAACCACCTAGTAAGGAAATAATAAGAAAGGCTTTATAAGCTGTTAAAATACCAAACATTTTAAAGCAAAAGCACTATGTGCAGGTCAACACCTTCTCTGGTACTTTCAATAAAACACAGTCAACCTATAATTAAGAAATAAGAGTTAAGAGTTTAAAAATTATTTCTAAAATCACACAAACTTACATTGATCTGATTAAACCCATGAAAATTTAAATTCAAGAAAATGAAACAGTTATCAACTTTTACCAGTTCTAGGTATGAAGGAATAAAAATATCAAGTGTTATAAGGCAGAAGAACGTGTGTTTTGCATACAGCACTTCCAAAAGACCCTAATGGTGTTTCTAAATAGGAGCAAACAGGGATTGGTTCGAGGTCTGACTCAAGCTCTGCATCAACCATTGTGTTAGACTGCCTTCCCATTTACTGCACAGGGAATTTTTCACACAGGTGTCTGCAGTTCTGTATTCCGAGCACCCAGTTTTGCCTAATTCTCCTTTTTCATGGATAAACTTCCTTGGATTAGAATAACAGATTCAGAAGCTGTCTGTTTAGTCCCTTTGTGCTGTAACCCAGAAACAAGTATTCCAGAGAGTGTGCATCTGAGCATCTGAGCTGGTGCATCTGCACTACAGCTGGGCTCTACATTTCCATGCCTCCTTCCAACACGTGGGGAGAGCTGGGAGCGCAGAGCAGAAATCCAGCATGGCCATTTTCCAGTGGCACCATGCCCAGGACCTGACAACACTAAGCTGCTTGGCAGAGGCTCCCAATTTCATTGGAGTCAGGCCTGGCCTTAAAATCAGGGAGCTGATCACATATCTGTACCATCTCACTGGCTCCAAGACCTAGCCATGGCAAAAGAGAATGTGGCACCCCCCTTTTCCATGAGTCTGATCAACCACGATTAACTCTGCTAATTAGACTTGGGCTGCAGAGCTGTAACACTGGTGTAAATTACCAGAACCAGACCCATCAGCCATTTTGGTCCTAATTTTCTTTTGCACAAATGTAATTCCACATTGCTTATTTAACATGCTGCTCTCTATGCTGTCAAAACATGAAAAGTGTCCTAGCATACGAGAGTTGTAAAGCTGACTTGAATTAAAAAGTAAACAAAGTTTAAAAGAAACCCCTCCCAAGTCTAAGAAATAAATCTTGTAAATCTTTACTCTTTGGGACTTTCTTGTACAGTGTTTAGAGTAATTTGTGTAGACAATAATTAGCAGGCTCAAAACCCATTGCTTCAACCTCTCATTCTGATCAGGGAGGGAGCAAAGCATTTCTGTGATGAGCATGCTAGTCTTTTGGACAAAATATGCAGCAAGCACCCTTTTGAAAAAATCCTTGATGTTATTGATGCCTTCCAGTTTATTTAAGTATATTGTACTCTCACAGTAAATACACATATATATCCTCATTTACTTAGGATACTGCATTCAGTGAAAGAAACCCTCATGATGAATTTCCCCAAATATATTATGCAGAGAGCATTCCTCAGAGTTAAACAGGGAGAGTCACTGATTTTGTTTGCTAGGATTACAAGTAAAGAACCACAAGGCAAAATTAGCAGTCAGCAGATGCTATTAAGGGCATCTGTTGGCTACAATTAGCTACAGAAGACAATCAGATGGATACAATTGTAGACACCTGAAACATGTACATGAATAAGGGTCTCATGTTAAGGAGTTTAGCTGATATACTTCTTCATAGGAAACAAAAGTTACAAATTAGAGATAGTTTGAAGATCATTGATAAATCAGTCAATAATACAGACTGTTAATCTGCAATCTGTTTTACTAGCTGCTGTCGTATTCTTTCTACACAAAGAGAAATGCTGGTGGTTTTCTTACCACTCTTTCAATACCAATGTTTCCACTGAATTGCCTGAATTTTCTTTGGGAAGTCATGGTTCCTGTTCTGGCAAGAGGATAATCCTGTGAAAACAAAGGTTTGCGCTGATGAATGCATATGAAACAAGAAATAAAAGTGGGAAGAGAATACTGGTGTATAATGGTCATCGGGGGCTAAATTAAATGATAAACAATGTACATGATAGTGGTTTAATTTCTGTTTTTACAAGGCGAAATAACAACTGTACCAATAGCAAAGTCTGTATTCCTCAGAAGCAACTGCATTCTTTGACAAATTAAAATTATGGGCAAAAAAACTAGCCAAGGGTATTATGACTGTTCAGAATAACTGAAGGGCACCATGAAACAGCACCTGCTTTGGCAGTTTTTATGGGTAGGTCATTTACCTTCTTCAGTCTCATGGTTTAAAACTTGTTTGCTTGGTTTATCCTCTATGCCAAGCTAATATTTGTAGAAATCCTGCAAATTTTCAAATGGAAAGTTTACTTTATCTCTTCTATTCTACCTTTGATGTATGTTGGCGGTGTTGCAATTTTCATAAGTCACATTTTATGGATCATGATGCACAAACAACTTCTATGCATATTGGATTAAAAAAATATAAAAATAAAAATTTTAGTGTACATGCACAGAATAGTTGGGTGGAAGAAAATTAAAAAGAAAAGGAGGAATGGAAAGGATGAAAATTTCAGTTCTTTTGGTCATTCTGCTCACTCCAAAATGTATTTTCCTGTGAATTTCTCAAAGCTGTTTTTTTATTGATGTAGATTACTTTTTTCATGAATCATTCAAAACCCGCCTTTTGAAGAAGAGGATATGCATATTTTAATGTATACAATGAATTGTATCTTGTATTAGAATAGCAAATTCTTTCCATTTTTCTCTCTACCAATGTTAAAAAGGGGAAAGCCATATGACTAATTATATTAACAGGAAAATGTGAAACAAACAAAACAGTGACTAAATAAAATGCAGCCAGGAATTTATTACGTTAGGATCTCAATAACTTCTGCAGATTTTAATATGTTATTCCCAATTAATGAAAATGTTTCAGTGACAGAAAATGGAACTAATCCTGCAAATAGGAACTCAAGACCTGAGTTTGAGTGTTTCCTTATATTTTTTTTCCTTTTCCTATTTCTGCATTTTACCACCATGACAAGAATTTTAATTTTGGGAACGAAGCACAAGAATAAACAGTAAAATTGCTGCTATTTTTGATCTTGCAATAGATTTCCTATGTGGACAAGTCATATATGATCTGATTCAGCAACTCTGACTTACACAGTGTTCACATCATTAATTCCATCAATATTAACAGAGCTGCTCTGGCACGTAAGAGTTACTCACATAAAGGGTACAAAACCATGCTGTAATTCTTTTGTATCCCTTTCCCCTGGATTCTTGTAATAGGAGTATTGCTACATTAAATATGTCCAATTTTTAATAGACTGGGTGTTTGATAGGAACGCATTTTTGTCAGTATTTTGTTTCATAAAATGGAACAGTGGGTTGTGACATTTATGGGTTTAGAATTTTTGTTTAAGAACAGTGTAGATAACAGAACAAAGAAATGATAGTGCTGATTTCCAACTTTCTGGAATTAAATAGCTGTGTTTGCCTCAAACCCTTACTTCTTGTTCAAATTCCCTCAGAAATATTATCTTATTTTGCTGCAGGAAATAAAATGGTACTATAATAAGAAAGCAAAGTCTTGTCTCTTCCTTTTAAAACAACACTTCCCTAAACTCTTGTTTGTGAATGTAAAATGCAGCTTTCCAAAATTTAAAAAAAAAAAAAGGTTCTTTTTATTTTTTTTTTAGTTATCTGACTTTTCTAACATGAAAAATAAACCTGCCCGGAGATACCTTCAGAAATAAAAACCCTGCATGTACAGTATTAAAAAAAAAAAAAAAGAAAAAAAAAAGATAAAAGATCTCTCAAGAGTAAAATAGCTGAAAGCCATCATGGGATCACTTCAGGTTTTTTTTGTTTTCCTATATTTTGAAAGTGTGACATTTTGAAAGGAATGGCAGTGAATGAACGATCAGATAAAGGGATGACTTCACCATGAAATGAGCGTAGTCATTGTACTCAGAAAAATAAAGCTTTTTTTTCCTCTTTTTTAAAAGTATGGCTAATCTTTGTTATTTAAAGAACCCTGATAAATTTTGGAAGTTAAGTGCAGCACTTACCCACTTTTCTACCTCTGATTGGGAACTGGTCAGCCACAATTTGGAAGGTTAGGAAAGATTTTTAAATACAGCAAAATGAAAAAATGCCTATTTCTTTTAAAATGCTTCTATTCTTTTTTTGTTATACATTATACATCAGAGTGATATTTGAAGGCAGATTTATTACACACCCTGGCAGAATGCTTTGTACATTTATAATGCAAAGCTTTTATCTAAAGTTCAGAGCATTATTTTAGAAAGAAGGTGCATCGTATCTGTGAGACAAGTTCTATTCCTATTGAAAGGTGTCCACAGGAATTGAAAATGTGTGGTAAAACTGATAGTCAAGGAAGAGCTGAAAATGAAATCTGTATCGTTTGCTTATTGTAGTGTTGCTTTTTGAGCCTTACTCTCCTGGTCTAATTGAAGATGTTCCTGCTCATTGCAGGGGGGCTGGACTAGATGACCTTTAAAGGTCCCTTCCAGCCCAAAACTATTCTATAAGAATCAAGTCTAGCTGCTTGGTCTGAGAGTTATGCATAATTTAATACAGTAAAACTAATTTGTATTGTAGGCAAATATTGAATCTGTTAGAATTTGGAAAACGTAGAATATCCTGAGTTGGAAGGAACCCACAAGGATGATTAAAGTCCAGCTCCTGGCCCTGCACAGAACGGCCCCAAGAATCACAGTTAAATGGTCTTTAAAATATTTAAGCTCATTCTAGTTGAAATTATTTCCCAAGAATGCCCTTAGCACATGAAAAATTGCTATTATAAGGAAAGAGTTCTGTTCACGAGACAAGACTAAGTTGTTTTCTAATCCTATATTGACAATTAAAGACTGGAATTTCCAGAAATAAAAGCATTTGTACAATCAGTCTCCATTATTTAAAATAGCAGGAAGTTTGCCATCATGTGGCTTTGAAAATGGCATCTAATCTGCCTTCCCTCCCACCTGTATTTTCAAATATCACTTGTCACTCTGTGTTTTTATTTTCTGATGTGTTTCTTGAACACTTTTGAAGCAGTTTATAAAAACAGTTATTGCATCTGATCCCTTCACTCTGTGCCCAGAGTCTCTGCTAAAGACAACAGTCAGGCCACTGGAGTAGGGTTGGAGTGCAGGATGCTTTAGGAGGTTATTTTCTAGTACTCCTGCAGGGAATTCAGCACTGAACAAAGCCCAAACTGGGTTCTCAGAGCTCACCAGCAGTTCCAGAAATAAAAAGAAATAAAGAAATAGAAAAAGAAATAAACAGGATGCTGATGGAATCATATCCTGCTGAGTAAAAAGCGTGCATCTAAAGGGTTAAAAATGTTTGGATTAAACTTAGTCATCTTCAATAACTTAATGTTACTTTACCAAATAATTCTTGAATGTTATTAAATCTAACATTTTCTATGAATAATATTTCTTGAGGCAAAGCAAAAATTATATTCACAAGGTATTTTTCCACTAACGCATTTAAATAGAAGTCACCTTTTTTCTTTGTGTACTTCATGGCCACTTGACACTTCTTTAGAAAGTCACCCCTGTCCACAAAGAGATATAACACATTTGTGTTAAAGTCAAATACAGTGATCCTAACCTGTGCTAAGGCTTTTATAACTGGAACTAAAAAATTATCAGTATTTCATGTACTGATTATTTTAATGGAACTATTTGTGAAGTCACTAACTGCTTGGTATTTAAGTACCCTAATTTGGATTCCCTGGCTGACCATCTTCTTTACCACAAACTGTGATAAGATTCCATGAATCTGAAATTCTGTAGGACACAAATGTATTCTCTTTTTTCCTGTCTCTCTCAGGCCAGCTGTCTTCTGTCAGGGCATACTGATGAGACAGGCAGGGGAATGCCCACCTTGGAAATACTTCTGAGAGACCCTCACAGCTTCTGTTTTAGATTAGGTTTTGAATTTCTTATTAGCTGTGGAATGGTATCAGCATTTGGAGAGTTTATCATATGTGCCATATGGCATGGAAACTTAGTAAAATTTGAAAAGCTGGGGAACGTTGTCTGAAGTGTTACCAGAGTCCACAACACGGAGTTTAGCATTAAAAGAGTTGAAATAAACCTAAGTACTGATGTATTTATGAGAAAAGCAGGTATATGAGATCACCAGTTTGTTACATGGGCACAGACATAGAGAACTTAATAATTGGAACTCCAAGCCAGACAACTTCAACCAGGAATACTGTCAAGTGCTTTGTCAGTGAGCATAATTAACTAATAGAAAAGAAAATAGCTAGAGCTGTGATAAGTCCTTGTCAAAAGATTTTAGTACAAGAATAAGTGTCTTCCTGAAGGAAATGTAACCCAAACATCACTTACCTTGATGGACCTGTTGGCTCTGTAGTGTAAAAAGGATGGCTGGGATGGCCACAGCTGGTTCAGAGCAAAGGCAGAGCTAAGCTTCCTACCCCCTTCATTGATATTGGTGTCTTACTTTCCTTTTGATTTAGCCATAATGGATTTCATTATTTTAGTGGAAGAAATAATTTCATTTTACTTTATGAAGATGGATAGATATGTGCTCCTCTTTGTGCTCCTAAAATATACTTGTTTTAATATTAAAGCCACTGCTAATTACACACTTATTAGCATATCTCCCATATTTTTTAGTATAGTACTTGGGATATAAACTAGCATCCATGTTCCAGGGAAATACTGGGTTTGTTCTTTCTTATTTAGAAAACAAAACCAGTGGAAGAGCATAGCACATGCAGTGATGTCAGAGCCATTACTCCCCCACAGAGTCCTTTTTAAGAGAATAGAAAGAATTTCCGGTTTTTGTCACACCCACCCATGTAATACTTTTCACATCAGGCAAATGAATGTTCATCCTTCAGTAGAGCACTTATGTCCTTCATAAAGTTTCATGCTTGATTTGAAAGTTTCAAAACTCTATGTGATACAGATGGTTCAAATCCCGTTGATAATTCAGTGTCTGGTTAGTTCTAAAGTAGACCAAAGACCTGGTAATTAATGTCCTGAGAGACCAGAAAAAGCTTATGCACACATTTCTAAAAACACTCGTATTTGCTGTCAGTGTTCAAACACTTTCAGAAACTGGACTGTGATTTTGAGCATATGTTTCTTCTTCCCTCATCAATAATCAGACCCACCAAGGGTCACACACTGGCCTGGAGTGAGGGCTAGAAGGTAAAACACTGATTAAAGATTATAGTTGTGATGTAGTTTGACCCACTGATGGGTATTCATATCTGTTGCTCAGATAGATTTAGAAACTGAGGTGGATTTATAGAGGAAAATAATCAAATCCTTCACAAATGGAATAAAAATTCCCATCTAATTGACTGATTTTGCAACATCTATGTAAACAGTACCACAGCTTAAATTTTAAATATAGAAAAAGTCAAAAAAGCACAGATCTAATAGTCAAAACTGCTCAGATTGATTTTAGTCATTACTGATATATGCGTTGTGTGTATGGATCTGTAGAGGAGCTCATCACTGTCAGCAAAGAAAAACATTTGTATCTTTTAGCCCCTTCCCTTCTTCCCCACACCAGGCATTGCCTCTAGTCTCCCAGTTCTTTGTGATATAAGCCATGGAAACTCAGAACAAGTATTTCCATAACTTGCAGTTTCCAGCACAAGCAATGGCAAAGCTGCCACAAAGCATGGCAAAGATCAAAGAGCATCTGCTGTGAGCAGGACCACAACTAATGGCAGAGAGAGAGGAATGGAGGAATAAAGAACAGCTCCCTTTGCAGCCACAGTCTGAATCTTACAATCCAACAGAAGGCATGCTTTGCAGACAAACACAGAATGCCTTCCAGGATGCTCTGCAGAACCCAGTCATGCTGACAAAAAAATGTTTATAGAACAGTGATCTAGTAGAGAAATCTTTACAGTACTTTGTTGAAGAAAAAAAAGGAAGCTCTTTCCACAAAGACTGCAGACTCTCACACCATGGCACGCACACACAAATCAGTAAGGTTTCTAATAGGCAAAGTCTATAATGCCAGAATTTCAAAGTCTTTATGTTGTGCAGCTTGTTCACTGGGAGACTTGTAGGGCCCAGGGTCAGATTTACATAGAGCAGTTTAGGTCCATATTCCCTGAACTTCCCATTCAGGTCCATCTATCTTTAATGAAAATTAATAATTTAATCTCCATGTTACTAACACATTATCTCCTTCAAAAAGTACCAGTCACTAGCCCATGGGTCAGATCACAGTCTTTCATTTGATAAAATATTAAGGAAGTAACAGTAGTTCAGCATTCAATATGCAACAAAGTTTTCTGTCTATAATCTTTGTTATTTATCCTATCCTAAAAGCTGACGGCAATTATTTATGCCTAGATTATAAACTATATCTTCATCTATGGCTTTTCTTATCATAATATATGAAAGTGGAAAATACAATCTGTACATAATAAGTACAGTATGAAATTTCACAAGGGCCTTATCATTTTCCGTCATTATTCCTGTCATTGTATATTTCTCTCTTTTTATTGTAGGAATAGTTTTTATTTCATGTGGGGGTTTTTTTCTTCACCTTTTCTTATTCTGTTTGATGATTGAAAGTATTCTGCTGCCTAAAATATAAAAATAGTTTGTGGTCTTTTCAAAATGTTGACTTATATTCAAACCTACTATTTTTTTTTTTGTTTATCTCCCTCTTTGTTTTTCAATCATTGAAAGGCTCGAGATTTAAGGTGCATGTATGTACTTTTGAAATTAATGTAACTGAGGAGAGCATACCCTGATCTTTTCCCTGAAATTTGGTAAAGTTTGTGCTATTGACACTTCATATCAGGTCTTTGTTCTTGTCCTTAGAGGATAACATTTCCCTTATCTTCCCAAAATACAAATTTACTTCTGTACTTCCAGGTGCATTTGTTTCATTTTGCTTTATTCTTGCTTGAAAATAAATCCCCTTTAAATTCTTTGTGAGGGAAAACTCAGAGGAAGCCCAGCTGGTTGGCAGCTGTGAGCCAGGGAAGCCTTTGATTCTCAGAATTAAGGACAATCTGATTTCCTTTGCTGCACACACAAGAAGCTTTAGGTTCACAAAGAAAACATAGAAAGAAAGAAATGAAAGGAGTAAGTAAGCAAGCTTTCAAGTGTAGGAAGTTTCTGGTGAAGTAAAAATTTGGCTATTTCTTGGCTCACTAGGCTAAATGCAAAGGAGGTAAATTATGTTAGGAGGAAACCTGTACCTCAGTCCTGTAAGTAGGCAGTCACTGTTCTGGACTGGAAAGCAAATGAGTTTCAGATAGATGCCTGTGCAACATAATTCCACTTTCACACCAGTCAATGTCTATTAGGTTTGAATAAATATTCCTTGAAATGTTTTATTTTTAGATACTTCATTGATAGTCACAATTTTCTCATAATAATATAAAAATCAAAATCAAATCCTAATATATGCCAACAAAAGGGTTACATTATTAAAATATTAGAACAATCTAGAACACGAATATCTCAACTAAACCTTACTTTCAACAACTGAAGTATTTCATAGTGAATTCATATTGAATTTTGGTGTAGTCTGAGACCCTACATGGAGCCAGGTGGAGGAATACAGGAGTAAATTATCTGCAGATGGCAATAGGGAGTGGATTTGAGTACATATGAAAATTTGCCAAATTTACAGCATCTCTAGAATACTTATCTTTATAATAATGAATGCAAAAATGTGTTGAATATTCAAAATGGGTAAACATGTAATTATACTAAGAGTTCTGGCAAACGCAGTTGAGATTTTAAAGATTCACCTACTAGATAAAGGACCACATGAAGCTTTGATATCTCACTTTAGAGTACTTTTTCAAGTATTTCTTCAAATCACTGAGAAATGCATGAAGAAATGCAAGAACAGCTCCACCAGACCAAAGTAATGATAGCTACTGATTAAGAACAATAGGTGAAATCAGGCACTAGGAGCAAAAAATACTCAGCATCAGAGTTCAGTGCTTATCCAGTAGAAAGTAACAGGAAAGTAAGGAGAAAGATGCCTGGATTCTGAAGAGTGGACAGGATCCTGAAGGCAGAAAGACAAAAAATTTCCCAGGATCTCTGATTAACATTTTAATAGAATAAAAACCATGTTTCAGAGGACAGATTGTGTAGATGACACACTACAGTTGGAAAAATGCTTTGGAATTACAGAACATAGAGTTTTATTATCAGCCATCGAAGAAGAAACCAAGTCTGCACAGAATATTCATCAGCACACCTGTTGCTTTCATTGCAGCACAGCTTAGCTCACAGTAAGAGTGGCTGCCCTTAAGAAAAATAAGGCTAAGTACAGGTCTAAGCCCACTTGGGCAGCATGCATTACATGTGAATGGAGAGATCCTGAGTCACTTATCCAGCACAAAAGTTCTCACTTGTGGTGCTGAGTTCTAACATGCAAAGCTAGAAAAACCACCCAATGACTTCACAAACTGTCTTGTACTTGAGACTTTTTGGGTACCAACCCAGCTCTGCCATGTCCCTAGTGAGTACTGAACCAGAAAATGGAACAAACCCTTTATGTGGAGGTATGTCTTTGCATAATTCCATACACAGTGATATTTACATTTGCCTATGAATGGTACTTAGCCTGCTGGACAAAGTGGTTTTCACAGGAGGCACAATCAATGTGAAAATTCTGTAGCAGATGCCAGTCAGGGAAAAAAAGCTATGTGGAAATAGAATGGATGGATGGATTTGATGGAAACTGAAGCATTTTTGCTAACATGAAGACAGTTTTGTGTTTTAAAAGATTTTGGCTTAGCATTCAAAATGCATGAGGGACCTGTGAAGACATATGGGAGTCAGTATACATAAAGAAACAACACAGACTTCATGTTTAGAGATAAGAAGAAACACAGAATCACAACTTGGAAAACTCTGAAAGACTTTTCTTCCCCCCCTCAATTCTGATCACTATAGCAAATAATTACATAAATCTGTGAAGAATTATGCAGAGAGAGAGCAATAACTGGAGAACTGACATCTAGAAACTGAAGACACAGGCTTTAAATTTACAGTGCAAAAACACAGGCCACAACACACTTTATGTACATAGGAAAATTTCCAGTATTAGATGCTAATTTAAGGCACATTCTCCTGCCTGCCCCAAAACAAAAGGGATAACATAAATTTAAGGACAAAGTACAGCATAATTAAACAAATAGTTCTCAGGTATGAAGACCCATAAAGAAATTCAGAGCTGATATATTGTTTTCTTCTCTTTTACCCTTTCATTTAAAATGGCTAAAGAGGGCTTTCTAAGACATAAGCCTTTTTTTTTCCTGTTTTTTGCTCCCTTTGTTTGATCCTTACCATTTTCTGAGTGCCAACACATTTCTCCATTCCTTCCACAGCTCCTCATGCTTCCCAGTAGGAAAAACTTTAAAAACATAAACAATCGTATTGTTACCAACATGCAAAAAGATAATGGTTCTTCACCTTGATCACGTGAGTAATCACAATGCTACTAAATCAAATTGCATAAACAAAGCTTAGCTCAAGATTTCATTGCTGATGGCTTGATCTTTATCATATCAGACAATACCTTAAGATCTCTAAGCTGTGAGAGCTACTAAAATTGTATAAACTGTGTAAGAGTAAGAATGGAGAGAATATAAATAACCACCTTTACTGTATTAGAAGAGTGGGATCTTGAAAATGCTCGAGAGAGTTTGCAGTATTTCATTCAGGCAGTTTTGGACTGTTCATAAGATTAAGCTTTAGACCTTAAAAGAAAACTAATTTCCATTTGTCTAAAAACCAGAGAGGCTGGTGTTTTAATCAAGTATTTTTCATGTCAGTGGTCTTAATATGAAATATGCTTTATGCTCAGCTACTTTCCTGGTTTTGAACCCGTCGTTACTCGTACTTAGCAGGGGTGCTTCCAGTTATGCATCCAGTTGTGCCTGACATTCAAAGAATCCTTTTGCAGGCTTCCCCAAGTCCCTGCCTGCAATAATCACTAATTTTTACTGGTTATAGAAGTATTATAAAGGTTTGTGAGTCTCAAATCACAAACGCATTTGAAATAAAAAGCCTTTTCTGCGCCTTCCCCTGTAAGATTCACCCTTTGCATCTCCAGCTCTGGGATTGCTTGGGGACCAGCAGATTCCATAGGAATCTGACTTCAGTGCAGGAAGGATCTTCAGTAAAAACATCCTTTCATTTTTGGTGTGTTGCTAAATAAAACCAGAAATGGCAGCTCATAACCTGTGTTTCTGAATCCAGCACAGTACTAGCAGAGGTTAAGGAATAATCAAATTGAAGACCTGACCATCTAGCAAAACACAACAATTAAGTTGCTACAGTGTTTTCACTGTCATTGTTGGGTTTTCTTTTAAGTTTATTTAAGCAAAAAATAATATGCAACAGAGATTTCAGAAATATGAATTTTATTGAGATTCATTTCACAGAAAATTTTAATACAAGAGATTAAATACAAAGTCTTGTCAAGTGAAAGCCTGTGAAACAGAGTTCCAATCACTGAACAAAGTCTGATGGAATTGCTAATTAGATCACATATTTCTCCTTAGCTGTAGAACAAGGAATCACACCAATGACTCCACTTTTCATCTGCAGAATAAGTTTTCAATCCCTTTTGTAACTGGTTAGTACAGTACAAGGCACAAATTCCTACTGATGCTGAACAGAAACATTTATGTATTTATAAGCTAATATATGCCTGGGGAATAAAAAGCCTCCAACTTTTATTTTTCCAATATTTATCATCCATTGAAAAACAGATGGTAGGAGGTAAGCCAGGTTATCTCAGACTTCTCGTGATGGGTTCAGTGGCAGAGACCCAAGCAGCCTCCTATGCAGCAGAATACCTATCCCACTGGCAGCCAGTTGTTTTTTTTTTTTCCACTTAACTCCTTTTTTCTGCTTGGAGCCAATCCAGCCCAGTTCAGCTCTTTTGTAGGAGCAGAGGAGCCAGTATTGATTTCCCATTTAAGCCAATCTCGCGTGAGCCCGCCGCTGCCTCCCTCGCTGCGAATGCGGGCAGCGCTGGAGGAAACCAGCTGCAGCATTTTCAACACGCAGAATTGCTTCTTCGGGCTGGATGTGAGCTGAGTTGCAAATCAGAAAACATAAAAAAAAAGGCGAAAATGGCAGCGTAGATAGGCTTTCTTTTCAAGTCTGATACACGTTCAGCACTGCCTTCCTAGAAAGGGTTCTCAGAAAACAGGGAATTTGCTTGTTAGAGCGAAAGGAGAAGATTCTTATTATAGGCTTCAGTGCAGTTGTCAGCCAAGATAAAAAATCCTTATACCAAAGTGGTCTTAGAACAGTGGAGCAATGAGGGTTTTAAAAAAAAATCAAAATTTCGGTTTTTTACGAAAGTGTGAAAATCTGTTATAACTGTCTCTACTGAGTGTTTATGGGTTTAGGCTGAAGACTGCAGTGATGCTTGAGGATTCTCAGGCTCTGTATCATGAAGGTTTTGTTACTAGATTCTGAGTTTTCTGCAGGAGTCCATTGCCATCAGAGGGGAAAAAAATATCTTCAGCATTGGATATTTTTAGAGACTAGCACTGAAGTTTTCCCACATGTTTTAGAGGATAAATAATGCTAATAATATTGATATAAACTTTCCAAAGTCACTCAGCAATGACCCTCAAATATCAAGATGTAGTTGCTGAAAACTGGAATGTTGTTCGGTAGAGAATTAGCATTTATACTTCATGAAGTATAACACAGTAAACAAACAAAATTTTGATTTGTGGATTGAAAGTCACAGAGAGAATATTTGACCCCTACACAAAATTACCAAGCTACCCTAAAAATGGTACTTTAAAAGTTCTCACTCAAAATGGCTTCGCAGCTCTCTGACCTAATTCACTCACTCTCTGTTCTTAGCTGTTCACAGTCTCTAAAACGGGAATCTATATCTGGAGTTTGTCAGGGACAAATTGTTGGAAGCTCTTGCATGGAAACAGGATACTTCCTTCTTTTGCTGGCATATCTGCAAAACACTTAAGAGTAACTATCCCCAGACACTCTTGTTCCTGATTTTCATGGAGAAACAAGCCACCAAACCCAGGTCACGACTGCTCCTGCCCCACATAAGAGCCAGCAGTGCAGTGAGATTAGTCCACTGTGATTAATAAAGACTGAAAGAACAATCTGCAGCAGCCTGATGGATGGAGCAATTTCAAACTGTGCCACATGGATGTAAGAAACCAAAAACAACTGCAGCTTCCTGACCCAGCCTCCCAGGCTGTTTGCAGCCTTGCCAACAAAGGTGGGAGCTGCTTCTACACAGAAATTTTGACTAATGGGGAGAAAAGACCAGTTTTGATTGGTTTCTTTTTCTATACAGAAGGCAACGGGCAAAATGGAGTCCAATAGGATATTATGAACCTTAGATATCAGCAGCTATATTTTTTAGTTAAACGTTCTTTGTCAGAGAACTTTATGCAAGAAGATTTCCCACGAGAAGAAAACGGAGTTAGGTGGATTATTTTCATGTAGTGGAATCAATAACCTGAGTTTCCTTGGTGAGTGGTCAGAAGAGCCAAGGTATCCACACCAGGGAATAATTAGCAGCCTAAGCTGCTGGTTTGATTGATGAGGCTGCTGAGTGATTATTTCTTCAATTTTCCCCAAGTTCAATTCTCATAGACTAGGGTCAGTGAAAAGAGAAGTTAATTTTATGCTATCAGGTACTGATACTCAGATTCTTTCTGTATTTATTAATATATCTTATTTGTATTTTTAAAGAGTGATCTGGAGGCGCTGCTGAGAAGATAAAGATTTTACAGAAATTTTTTTGTGGGAGTTTTGCTGAATTTGTGGCATCTGGTAGACTTCAGGAAGAATGACAGAATAAGCTCTGCCTAGCAGAAAAAGCACGAGGAGGAGGCAGTAGTAATATTTGGAGAGAGTGAGAAACTTGTGGAAGGAGAGAGGAGCATCAGAGCTTTATTTGAAATATAGTGCCCAGTGAGAAAGAGGAATAGGAGCAAATGTCAACAGGAACAAACCAACCTTTTGCTTTTTAATGTAGTCATAAAAAACTTACATGCAGATAAGGAATATTTTAAACAGCGTCTCAGATAGGAAATGTCATTCACATCTACTGGGAAAAAGAAAAAAAAACAACAACTAGAAAACCCTGATGCCTGGGGCTATGCTAATTCTTTAATGTGATGGCATTCCTTTTCTGAGAGCTCTGTAAGCTTTCCAGGCTGCCAAGCATGCTTGGTGCCCATGTCTTCAAGCACTGTTCCTGCAAGGTTCCTGAGTATATTTTCATTTTAATGGGTTCTTAAGTCAAGCATCTCTGGAAAAGCTTCCTAAAAAATGAGTGAGAGCTCATGCAAGGGACAATGACATTCTTTAATATTTACTGCACTAAAAATAGCTTATAAAACCAATACACGGCATACAGAATGTTCTCCTTGTTCAAAAATGGTTGTTTTTAACAGCATTTGATGGATTCAGAGGGCTCTTGGTAAGTACCATTAATATATTTTCTCTATATATTCCTTCAGTACTAAAGAGCAAATTGCTTAATATGTAATCTTGAGTAAATGTTTCCCCACGTACATGCACTCTCTCTTTCTGATATGCTTTATTCCTGCCTGAGTATTTTTCTCCTTTTAATATTTTCAGCAGGCTGGATTCATGAGCCTATGAAAGCAAAGAATAGGAATCATCTTCTCCTGAAGCCAGCTGCACTAGTGAACTTAGTGAATATCTGACCGAGCCCTGAATGATGATTGTATGAAGAGAACAGCATGAAAAACAAAATGAGACAAAACCACCTTCATTTTCCAAAAAAACTTAGGAAATACCAACACTGCACAAAAAGAGAGAGAAGAAGGAGGAAATTAGGGAGAGTGAACCCACAGTTTGTTTCATTTTCCATTCTAACATCACTCCAACTATAAAGAATGACAGTATAAATGATCAAACAACTGTTTGCTAATGCATTATAGATAGTCATACACAATATGGCAGCTTTATACTTGTATATTTACCCACCATGAATGCAAAATATACTGAGTGACAGGTAATGTAGCCAAAGCTTCTACTCTCTGTAAGCATCTGTGTACTATGAATTATAAATGAGAGTCTTGTGTCCAAAGGTAGCAAGTAATGTAGATAATGCCATCTGAGTAAATGAATAAATGTGAAACAGATGCTTTTTGCATTCAGGGCACACAGGTACAGCCAGGAAGCCACCAGTACAGATTATGGATGCTGCTGAGACAGCTGTTGTCTGCACCCAGTGCCAGGTGCATTCCTACCTGGGCTGTGTTAAGACAGTTAAAAAGGCCTTTCTCTAATTCCTTTTTAACAAGTTTCTAAATGGATGAGGTATCTTCTTATGTAGATTCTTCAGGTGCTTGGACTTCCTCAAGGCATTCCTAAAAAGACAAATGATGACATTATAAAAAGGGTCCTGTGTAAGAGGTGGTGAAATGGATCATTTAAATTAAAACAACCATAAAATAGCTTTTCTTTGTCTTTTATGCAAGTCTCTTTGGGTCTGGAATTATTTTTCATATCAACAAATATTTTGCCTCAAAATGAGATTGCATGTTTTAAAAAATTACTGCTAGAAAGGCATTAAGAACCTTTTTATTTTTTCCTTATATGTAAATTCACTTATTTTATAAGCAAAGAGACAGGAGCTTGGACTCTGGCTAGGGAATTGGAGTGTTCTTCTTGTCAGTACAGACAGCTCCCTTGATACCTCAAAGGTAGGTTGAACTCCCCAGATAAAATTTTAAACCTAACAGTGCTGACAGTTTTTACTTGTGAGATACAACTACTGCTATTCTTTTAGTTCAAAGAAGTTGATAAGTTTATATTGCTCTTGCATCTGTTCCTTTTCTGCCTAACACTCGAGTTGTGCTGTGTCCATTTTCAGGTATGCTGAAGGAAAACTTCTGTCCTTCTCACTTGGAAGCAAAAAAGTGTCTCAGACCCATTTCCCATTTTCCCCAGATTTGTCATTCATGGGTTACTTATGTCATGTAGGGTTAATAAAACAGTGGTCACCAAGTGTGGAATGAAAGTCTGTGAGCAACTGTAGTAATAAATATGTTTCTTGTTTAGCCTGAGTACCTTGAACTCT
Source organism: Acridotheres tristis (assembly GCA_037013685.1). Lineage (NCBI taxonomy): Eukaryota > Metazoa > Chordata > Aves > Passeriformes > Sturnidae > Acridotheres > Acridotheres tristis. The sequence goes on along the minus strand of CM072888.1, from coordinate 7,984,274 downwards.
TCAAAACTCTCAAAAGGAAAGATTTCCAGGACCAATAAATATCTGCACCTATTTTTCAATGTAATTTCATTGCCTCTTGCATAACTGAGAATTTCAGAGATTAGAATGTATAATCAGAGATTCATGTAAAGTTTTGGAAGAGCCTGACAGATAACATTCAGCTTATCAGAACTTACTGAGCTGGTATTTCAACCCTTAAGAATATTTATGCAAAACTACCAAGGCATTCATTGCAATAATTTCACAGCATTCCCTCAGAAGTAATTTTTTCTTTCACACCAAATATCCCTAGCTCGTCAAAGTTTTTTGGCATATGTGTGGTCAGTCAGAAAGGTGATTTGCTTGCCATTGCCAGATTTTTAATTCATTTTGAGTGCACTCCAGATTAATACAGATGATATCCTAAGAGGAATTCTGTGTTTATGCAGATGTAATCGAGAATTGAGCTTTGTAAAGCAAAAGCAAAGACTGAAACCAGAAGTGCAGGTCCCACTCTCTACTTTCTTTTTTTCTTTTTTTTGTTTCATTTCTTCCTGTGCAAAGTCAGCATAAGACACCATCATTGTTCCAATTTGACATGTCTACATCCCAGTTTTTCACTCTGTTTGCAGAAGTGGAAATGACAGTACACCTCCTTTGGGTGTACAACAGTAAGATAGATGCAATCCAACAGGGACAGCCAAAGCATTCCCTGTCCCCTAAATGACCTGTCACTGCCATTGAGACATCCCAATATTTTTAACCTAGTAAATAAAGCAACTCCTTACAAGTTACAGGTTTTGACTTAAAAAGCAAGCAAAAATCAAACTATGCAACTGTGAAAGCCACAATCTTGCTTTCCAAACAGCATGATTTTGTTCAGAATTATTGAATTTTAACCACAGAAATGTCAGTAATCCGCAGGTGGATAGTTCCTATTTTCTTTATGTCCTTTCCTTTCTTTCAGCAAGTTGCCCTTGCATTTATTTCAGTGTAAAAGTTGGGGGAAGAAAAAAAAGAGAGACTGTGGACATTTTTAAAAAGTTTGAGGAGTAATTTGCGAAAGTGATAGTTTCTTGTAATGAAGGTTGCTACCTTTGCCCAGGTCTCTCAGTATGATAAAATCCTTTCAGAATGTTAATTACTGAATAATCAGATTCCCTTGAAAATGAAACCTCAACTTTTACTAAAATACTACATTTCTAGATTATATCAGACCTATAGTACTGTCAAATCAACAATTACACTAAAAGAACTCATGCAGTCTTCTCTTTAGAAAGAGACTCTATTATCTCAAAAGAATTAGAAAAATATCTGTGATGCATTGCCAATATGGAAATACTCATCCCATTGGCCTCTATTATCCAAAAGGAAATGAGAAAACACTTCCATTACATTTTGCAGCGATCCATGCCTTTCTCTTTTTAAGTCAATAAACTATATCTTTCACTGTAGCAGTTTGTGCATGTGTGCAAAAATGACCTTTTGCAGTTTGGCTGCTGACACATGCTGGGAGAGGTGGCATAGGAATTGTAAAAAGAGATGCAAACAGGTTTCTACTGCCAGGCATATCCTACCACAGAGTAATAAAAAGAGGCCTGCAAAGCCTCTTGCTACACACACTATTCTGTTGTTCTTTGTATCATGAGACAGAATTCCTCTCATAAATTGTTCACCCCTTGTGTCGGGTTGCAATGCAGGATGTAACCAAAAGTCTGTATTCTATCACCATGTGTTAAACCAGGTGGGGCAGTGTTCTTTATCTTTTCCATGACCCATCCTTCCTCCAGGGAGATATCTCCTGTTAGTGGCCCATTGATTCCCACTGCATGAGTGATAAAATTACATCATCCCCCTGGGAGATGCTCCAAGCCAGGGGGAGGAGCCAAGCATTTCCTAACCAGATAAAATCTGAGATTTGGAACATCAGAGCGGCCCTCTTTCACTGCATTCCAGAGGAAAACCAGACCCATCTACATCACTGGATCTCTGGAGGAAAACTGCACCCTTCTACAGGAGCACTGCTCCAACAGAACCACATCTGTCACTGCAGGAGGATGCAGCCACCATTTAATGGGACTGCTACCAGCACCCTGACTGACTGATGGGGTGTCAAGCTGTATCCCGACTCTGTCAGTGGTTTGGGTTTGCTCCTTGTAATGTTGTATTTCTATTTTAATTTTTCCTAGTAAAGAACTGTTATTCCTATTCCCATGTTTTTGCCTGAGAGCCCCTTGATTTCAAAATAATAATAATTTGGAGGGAGGGGGTTTACATTTTCCATCTCAAAGAGAGGCTCCTGCCTCTCTTAGCAGACACCTGTCTTTCAAACCAAGACACCCCTAATCGGTTTAATTGAGGCTGATGTTAAAACCACAGAAAAATGCTGTGAAGAGAAGGTCCCTCAAGTGGCTCTTGGGCTCTGTGGAAGCACAGTCCCCTCTCTCACATCATATCACTACACACAGCCTGCTGAAAAACCACCTTGAAACCAACACAGATTCATAGAGGAGAGGGCATCGGGGGGGCTCTCAGCACTCCCTGTCTCTTCAGAGAAAAAAAAAAAAAAAAGACTTCAGAAAAATTACTTTGAAACTGGTGAAATAATCTTTTGAATAAACCACCAGTGGGGAATACCCACAGTCACTGAGGACAGCATGCTGTTCAGCGTATCAACAAAAATACATTTGGCCTGCGGCAATGCTGAGGGCAAACATATCCCAGATGGACTAGAGAGGCCCAAATACCTTCAGAGATGAAAATTTAATTAGAGGAAATGTCACTGCAGTGAACAAAAGGATTGCTTTAGTGATTTTTCATCATTGTTTACTACAAGTGAAGTATAGTTTTAAGCGTTAGGACAGGCAAAGTACAGGAATGTTCTTAAGCACTGGAATGGATATGAAAGGAATGGATGTTGAAGGTCAGAGAACCATCCACACTTGAGCAGTGATCAAAAGGGGTTACACCATCAAATATTGGCAGATAGCAATTTCTAATTGCTTCAGTGATGGCAAAAGGTGCTGAAAGTGGTGCTTTCAAGCCACTAAGATGGAAAAAAACTGACCTTATTTTGTTGGTTGGGTGAGGGTTTTTGTTGCTTTGCAGTTGTTATTCTTGGTGTTGTGAGATTTCAAGGTTGATAAAAGCTTGGGTGTCTCTGAAACACACAGTCATCGCTGAAAGCTGAGATGGCTCACTGCCTCCTTACCTCTTTTGTAATCCACTGTACATTTTTAATTCTGATTCTTGCACAAGCCAAGGAAAAAACAATATAGGACTCATCACAGCACAATCACAAGGAATCAACACCCTTAAATGAAAATACGTGAGTTCTCTCATGAGTTCTGAAGGCTGTTTGGGATAAATTAAGAGGAAATAAGACAGAGTACATAATATGCAATAAAAGACCTTATAGAATCTGTCAAACTATAGAATTTTCTGCATTTGGGTTTTACACCTTCAGAATGCAGGGCTGAGGTTTTAGTGTGTTTAGTGTGTTCTGGTCTTTTTTCCCATTCAGCCTTCATTCTAGATTATCTTCTGCTCCTTTAGCAAAACAAAATAATCACCTTAATTGAAAGAATGCAGATAATGATTTTCCCACCATTGTATTAATATAGTGCTACTTATAGAACTCTTTTTATTTGTTATTATGTAATAGGAATTACTTACTATTATATGTTGTAAAAATAATAACAGAAATAGTAATTGCCATCAAATATCTCTCACAGAGGTCATGCCAATTTCAGTTAATCAAGAAGATCTCTACATATAGACAACTGGAGGGGAGATTAAATTTTGCCACAATCTAAGTTAAAAAAAATGAAGAAAGCATTATACAAATATAATTACATGCAATTACATATTGATCAGTATACCTATTTGGTTAATAAAGTCAACAAGGATGATTAATTAGTTAATAAGACTTATTTTTTAGATTAAAGCTTTACTATTATTTTTATTTTTGGTCTTTTCTACATCCCTCAGATTTTATTCATGCTGTTGTGAGTTTGTTCTTCTGACTCAGACACAACTATACATAGATGGATTCTTTTTCTGTAACAGGTACTGTGGAACTTGAAGTCTGCTGAAGAACCTTCACACTGATTTTAGCAAAGTTTGGATCGAGCATCTGGAGTATCTTATTGACTTACTAAGGTTACTGGGTAACATGAGCCTTAATTTCAGGTGATTGATTTTGGTCTCTCTTTGTGCTATTGCTTATTATCACTTTTTACTCACACTCCTATCTTCTGGCCCAAATAATCTCCCTAGATTTTCACTGCCCAGAGGCACTGTACTTTTTCTGGCAGTAGGAACTGGCTTTGTGTTCTCTTATATTGTCTTCTTAGTCCTTCCTCTTTTCCTTACCTTCTTCCTTGTTTTAATCTTTCTTTTTCTTTCTTTCTTTCTTTCTTTCTTTCTTTCTTTCTTTCTTTCTTTCTTTCTTTCTTTCTTTCTTTCTTTCTTTCTTTCTTTCTTTCTTTCTTTCTTTCTTTCTTTCTTTCTTTCTTTCTTTCTTTCTTTCTTTCTTTCTTTCTTTCTTTCTTTCTTTCTTTCTCTCTCTCTCTCTTTCTTTCTCTTTCTTTCTCTCTCTCTCACTTTCTTTCCCTCCCTCCCTTCCTTCCTTCTTCTCTTTCTTTTTTTTTTTTTAGCAGATAAAGCTCTACACAAAGTTTAGTCATGTGCAGAAATTTGTTAGACTGATGCCAAAAGACCTGCCCAAAGGCAGGCTCTAAACACATTATTGTTTGAAACCTGCAACGGAGAGTCCAACCAGCCTCTGATTAGGCAACGTGCCATACTAAGTAGATATTAATGAATCTTGGCAACCAAGTATGGGAAATCAGTTTGCTTGCCATCTTTTCTCTGTTACAGATGGTTATCTGGAAAACAGTCCAAACAACAGAAATAGACCATATGTAAAAAAAAAGCCTCCCTTTTTTATTTTCAGGTTCGCAGACTATCAGCTCAAGATTTCACAGTATATATTATTTTTATATTTCAAGATGAGCAAGTACGTCAATATCCAAATGCATCCAAGTTGTATGACACTGAAGAAATCAATACTTTGCTTTGTGGGACTGTGGTTGTATTACTGATATTATGGACTTCTGGATGATCAACACAGATTTCATCTACAAGATGAAATTACAAATTTCTTCTGTATCTGTCTATCAATATCAATAAAATGGAAGTACTGAAGTAAATAATGCTGGGCAGAGCAAATAAATAGATATTTAAAGAAATATAACACTAAACTCTAGTTTAACACTGGATTACATTATATATGCATTTATTTTACTATTCCAGTTTTACCACAAGTCTAGATAATAAATTGATCTTCATCTGATCAATTAATCTATTAAGTAAAGATCAATAAGATCAATTCATCTAAGTAAATCCTTCTTCAGCTAAAAGACAAATCTGAAGGGAAACTAAGTCTCAGTATGTAGCTTTCTTTCTCCATTGATGAACAACAGAGTGGATCTTCCACTAACTGCAGTGATCATAAACTGAAGTCAGAACAGTACCTGAGACAACTTCTGAGACAAACAAAACTCCTTAATCAGATGTGGGTGATACCCTCTGCAGAGACACAGGAAATGTAAACATGGGTAGAAAATATCTGTGTATATCCCATATGGAATCTCTTAATGCATTTCTTACTAATGATATTTCTGCAAAAAACCTTTATGGAGTTATTTTCCAAACAACTGGACTAGAATAGAGAAAAAAAAAAGCCTGAGAGCAAACAAAAAAATTCATAAAAAGGCAAAGGGTGATTCCTTAGTAAGAAAAAGAATTCAGAGATGCAAAATATTTCTATGTTTTGTTATGTAACTATGGAGCTACATGCATGATTTTTCAAACTATTCTGATGACTTATGCACCACATGCACCATTTTGTGATGCTCCTACTCACAGTGAGCAGCACCTCACTTCCAAGTATTTGATCTGAATTCATTAAGAGCACAAATGGTGGTAGGTAACTAACCAGCAACAGGAAATCACCACAAAATATCACTGAATGAGTGAAATTTCTCACATTATGTACAAAGCAGGAGAGAGGTGAAAGCCTGGTGCAATATTTGCGATGCAACATGAACAAGAATTTCATAATCCTGCCATAAGGGCCGTATCCTAAAAAACCTCCTGAGTGCCAAAACCAGGAATGAATGAGAACTTTTGGCATGTAAGTCTTCACTCTGAATTAAACCCACTCACCATCTGCACAAGTCTGAAGGTAATAAAGTTCACTTGGTGCCCTCATCTAAATTTTTCACAGATCAAAATCTCTTTTAAAAAACACAAACATGACTGACATTTTCCCCTCTTATTCTTAAAGGGGAAGTATAGTTGAGCATAATCTTCAATGTGTTCTACCTGGTGTACACTTCCTTCAGCGTTGTAGAATTTTTCTTTTGTTCCTAATTTCTCTTCTTTTCATTCCCAGGTATGTCATCACAGGTATGATATTACTATATTGACTTTATCACTTTTACATGGAAAAAAAAACCAGTTAAAAAGAGAATACACACAGTTGTCTGCAATGAATGTCTGCAGTCTATTATTTTGGCTTTTCTGACTTTCAGTTGGATAATTTAAGCATTCCAGAAGTAAAAGTTTTTCATCATGAGAAGATGTTCAAGAACAGGGCTATGGATTCAGGAAGTTTTCCTTGGTTTTTATGTGCCACTTCAGAGAAGCAGAGCCTTGTGTGATGATAGGGAGGAGGAAAATATTACACGTAGTAGACAATTTGCTCCTTTGATTTTATAAATAGAATTCCATATGTTTTCTCTAACATTTGCCTTGGGTTTTATATTTGTTTATAGATTCTAACTGTGAGGTGAAGATTTTTCCTTTATGTATTTACAGCTCAAATCTGTACATCCAGAGACTTTGGAAACTTCCAGGTCCTGGTACTCTTTTCTGTGAGTAAGAACAAAACCATCTGACAAAGACAGTAGTGCTTAAATATGAATAGTGAATTAATCTGATCCTAAGAGAAAGCTTAACAACCCCTACTGGAATAATTTACCCATAAATCCTTTAACATGAAATTCACCACAGCAGGTGATCTAAGCACTGACACTGGTGTGGACTAGAGGAACATAAACCCAGCTCTGCCAAATTAAACCAGAGACCAAGTAACTTCTAACAGCTAAATCAGAGGATGAGCTTTACAAACAGCTCTTCTGTGGCTTCTCTATGTCTCTGCTTTAACCCACATGCTAACCTAAATATTTACCTTTTTCTGTCAAAAAGAGCTTTGGGAAGCTTAATATTTGAAAGCAAGTTGACTAGCTCAAGCAGAGCATACTACCAAAGAACAAAGTATTATTTCCTAGCAAATAACCATAGTTTGGCACAGATTGAATCAAAATGCAGTCCAACATTTGAAAATTAACAGTAACAGAAACCATTGGATAATTCTTCTTACACCAAAGGGAAGAAAAATTTGTTAAAAATGTCTTAGCAGAAATCTAAAGAGGTTGCTCCAAAGAATTTGACAGAAGAAATCAACATAACTGTGGGCTGGAGAAACTGGAGTCTGTTTTTCACACTGACAAAAGAATAAACCAAATCAACTAGCAAAGCTATGTCCTCCCTCCCCCACCAAATACCTGTATTTTCCTTTGCTGTAGAAAATGGCACATATGTCATCACTGAAAGTTGGAAAACATATTCTTAATGAAACAGAGAGAGAAAAACTGTCAAAATATAAACAAGTTAGTAATGTTTGTATAGAAATTCCAGGTATCTAGGGAGCAAAATGATGAAACAGAATTAATGTTGAAATGCATCAGGCTGAAAGTAACAGAGTTACAGTGCCAGAGATATGTTGGAGGATGAGTTTTAATGAAGTGGAATATTGAACTGTGTGCCCTGAAGAGACGAATTAAAGCACAAAGTGATGGTGCAGAATATACAGGAGGCTAATGGTGTGAAAGACTGTAAGAGGCAAAGAGGGATAACATATAAAACTGGACCTTCCACTGTCAGGATCTGTGCAGAGAGATTTGTGTACTCTTAAAAGGAATGAGTACATTGCCTCAGTTTGCCCTGTGGATAACTGAGCTAGGCAAGAGAGCATGAGAGACATGGGAAACAAAGTCATGGAAATGAAAATTACCATGATAAAAAGAATCATAATGTAAGTAGTTGTATGTGCTGAGGTAAAGGAATGGAAAAATCTTAAGCCAACAATTCTGAGAGAACTAGTACATAGGATTACAGGTCCAGTATCCCAAATAAATCCATCAAGATATTGAAGAATCTCAGCAGTACTGCTGATGTTCAGAAAGAGAACTGAAGATCATGGTATTACAGCCTGAAAGCTGAACATTCTTTACAAAAAAAAAAAAAAAGTAAAGCATTAGAGGAGATTGGGAACTAATTTAGCATTGCAAACATACCATGTTTGGAAAAAAAAAAAAAAAAAAGAAAAAAAAGGCAAAACCACAAAGAAACATGTAAGAATGCAGAAATTCTGCATTAACAGAACACAGAAACTGTCAAACATTTGGGTGCTATTAGTGTCTGATACAATAATATGTGACAAAAATTAATTAAAACAAAAGATGAGATTTAGCTGAAGATAGCAAGGTGAATAAGCTGCTATTTGAATTATAGCATATTAGCATATATTAGCACACATATTAGCATATTAGTATATATTATTAATATAGCATCTGTCTGTAAACCCAAAGTAAATGTAGTCACTTTTAATTAAGGCTGTTATATCCTATCTAAGGTATCTCATTCAGCTTTGAATTGCTTCTGGTTACTGTAGCTCTCTGATTTCAGCCTGTGGTGATCTTGGTTTTAGCAGTCTTCTTTCCCATATCTAACATTATTCTGCTCACTGCTTTTTCCACTTGTACAACTAAAGCTAAACTGAATATAAACTATCTTGACTTCTAAGTAAATTTTGGTATTTTCTTACATATATTCTTGTGTTAACTTCTTTTTATAATTTAATATTGTACACAAAGGTTTCCTAGAAGAAGTAAAATCATAGGTATGTGGTGTTCAGATGACTATGTCCAGCAAAATAATCTTTTTCTTGGACTGTATATTTAAATCAAGTGTCCAGTGCCAAATTTCAAGAGTCAGAAACAACCTTTTCCCTCACTTAGGAAATATCACTAGTAGCTTATTGGACTTGCTGCCTTTCTGTGCTTTTAATTTTGAGTGGAGATGCTTTAGTTTTACTGGACATAGTTCTCATCCATATTTTGAACAAACACCTTCTAGCAGGTTTTTTTTTTTTTTTTAATTTTCATATGCTTCACCAAATTCTTTCATCTCTCTGTCACTTGCTTTTCTGCGTGTCAGGATCTCAGCCTTTTTTTCTGCATCAGTGACATCAAACATCTTTTTTCAGTTTCTGTTGTTGTCTTCTAATTTCTCTATTCAGCTGATCTGTTGCACTCACTCATGGCTAGTTAAGTTTTCGGTTGGAGTTGTTAGTGAGGGAATGAAATAAATCAACTCTTTGCATCTCAGCAGCCTCCCTGGTTAACTGTATGTGTCCATTTACACCATCTCCCAAGCAGCATTTAGAGCTTCCTTTTCCCACAGTACCAACAGAATTAAAACCAGTTATTCACATCAGAAATGTACTGCTCTTTCAGCAGCTTTACGTCAGGGTTTCTGCATCTTCATTCTTGAGACCACAAGTCTCAAGCATTCAGTGACCTAAATCAATGTAATACTTGGACAAGTGTGCAGCACGCAGTCAAGCTGACTCCCAAAAAACCAGGATGCCCATGAGAGCCAATCCCATTCTCAAGAGAGACAGGCAGCCTGGTCCCCATGGACAGCCCAGCTCTACTTTCAGCTTACTGCCTTTCCCTCACTCTAAAGAGATGTGGCATTCTTTAATGTCTTGATTTTAATCATCCCTACTTTATGGCTAGTCACAAGAAATTAAAAGCCTTTTGTGAGAACCAGAGTATTTGACTAAGTAATCGTTCATAAATATCTTTACTTCCCCTTGCGAAATTAAAGTATAAATAACCACATCATCGTGCTTTTGGTGACAATTTAAACACCATCTCGTGATAGCTTGCTGTGGAGTCATTCACAGCAAGGAGTTGCTTTTGTGGGTTTCTGCCTCTGACAGTACCTCTAGAGAGCAGTGATTGCCCTGCCAAAGGGAGAAAATTACTCTCAACAACTCCTCTCCAGTCTTCTCCACCAACCAGGCTATATCACAGCCATTGTACCTAGTCTTTTTTCAGTTGTGGCTTTCTCACCTTGTACAGATGTCCCAGCTCCCTCTTCTTTCTCAATGTTAAAATCCAGTAGTCAAGACAGAGCCTTAAAAACCACTTGCATTGAATGATTTACTGGAAATACATTCCTTTGCTCCTCCAGTGATGCACACATTCTCGGCTAATTAATGTCAGAATTATATTTCTATTCATGCTGTTGCCAGCAAAATGTGCAGCAAATATCCAAGGAACATGGTGTACCAATGACAGCAACCTTAAAAAGCAAAGAAATTTCAGGCAAACTGAAATTGCACAGGAAGAACAGCAACCCCAAACCTCAATGGCAGAAGCACAGAGAAAAAAGGCACATGCTTGGCAATGTTACATTAATGCTTTCCATGAGTCTGTCACGGTCTTTTAAAAAGTTAGCTCCACCAGGTTAAAAAAAATAAAGCATTTTCTCTGCAGAATATGAACTCACAAATAAGATACCCTGTCCTATTAAATTTTGTAACTATTTTACCACTGCCATTTGCAAATGAGTGATGGAGAAAACTTCAAGCATGTTTCCTTTGCCAGAAAAAAAATTTACATTGACATTTTATTTTGGTTTCAGAAAAGAAAAATCACTCTGATCATATTACTTGGGTCCTAGAGTACACAGCAAAGAATCTTGCTTTCTGTTTACCTTGACCTCAGGTATTTAAATTCTTTTTATCTTCATTTCCATTTCCTCTCTTTCATTTTTATTTCACATTTATACAACTGTCCTTCAAAGCTTCCCAGTGTCTCCATGTCATCTCAGGTGTTTATCTTTCCAGTTCCATCACATAAATTGCTTCCAAACTCCGTTGCAAAAGCTGCCCACCTAGTAACAAGGAATTCACTTTTAGTGCTTTTTCTAATTTTGAAGAAATTAAATGGAAATACATATTTCAAAGCATTCATGACAGGCAGACTATCAGTCTCTACATGCTTTCCTCGCAACTTATTTTATGTTTTCAGTGTGTGCTTCCAACATCAGATCAAGCTTTGACAAATGTATCTTCAACAGTTTACTTCTCCTAAAAAAAGATGATAGGAAAAAGTTGGATTATTTTTTTAACAGCGTAGAGGCTATATATTGAAACCATATGGGGTGTTTCTACTTGGAAATATGTAAAGATTCCTTGGTTTTAACTGACATCACATACCCCATAAAACATTATATTTTCTCTGTGAATACTGACTCAAACCAGTTGCTTGTACAGACTCACTTTTATTTTTCATATTTTATTTGTTTTGTAAAGAAAAAATGGAAAAGCATGTGTACCTTGCTTGTGAAAATAAATTATTTTTCCCTTTGCATTGAAACAAAAGAGATCAAATCTTCTTTTTGCCGATCTTGAATATTTTCTCTGTTGAATATAAAAATTCAAACTGTCCTGACTAGCCATTAGCAGTTAGGGAAAACCAATGAAATTTAACAATTAACCTGAAAATTATTTTACATGAAGGAATAAGAGGGTGGGTTGCAAATCCGGCTGCTATACCCTACACCAGTGAATGGCAAAGTATCCCTTGGAGTCAATGCAGGATTATTAAAGGGATATTGGGAAAATTAAAGAGCTCTGACCTGTTACATTTACGAGTCCAAGCTGCTCCTTTAGATTAAGATTCAGTCAGCCATTAAACACTTGTTTTTTACATCACAGGTGCAATTCCCAAGCTCCATAACTCCTGTGGTTTGGGGCACAGAGAGAGTGGGAGTGGAGAAAGCAAATGAGAACACTTACTGGAATTTCTTTACAAGAAATTTGGCAAATACAGATCTGAACACTTTACTCTCAGCACCAACCTTTATGGATTTGATCACTTCCTCTGGATTCAGTGTATTCCTCCGAAGATTTATATTTTGGAGGTTAACTGCTAGAGGTCAGAACCTGGGGTAGTTCAAGGCTATGTGGAAGGTGCACAGTAGTCTTTGAATATGAACATTTCACCCCAAATCTCCCAGACTCTGAAATCCTCCTTGCTCAGGTAACATAAGAAAAGGCCTCCATTGCTTCTCCATTCTTCCACACTGGAAGAGTGAATCAAGTGACAAACAGAAATCAACAGAATGTCCTGTGAAAATGAGCAACTGTTCAAAACATTGATGACAGCTCCAATTTGAAGGCACTGAAAAAGTAAATATTAAGTAAAGGAAGTTAATCTCTATTCACAGCACTTTCACAAATTAAAGGTTAAAAACAGGCAGTGCAAACTTACTAGCAGTTGCCAACTCATATTTAAAACATTGTCATATCAATTTATTCTTTTAAAATAATCTCACCACACTCACCCTGTGCACAAATCTTGCTTGTTTCCCCCTGCCATTTATTCACTTTTGTGGCAGTAATTAGCAAAGGTCTCTGATTGACCCGGAGAAAACTGAAGATATAAAACAGGAGCATGAAGTAAAACGAAATATCTATTATTATATTTTACCTTCCTCTTACATTTCACTATATAAATAGGAATCAGGAAAACAAAGTGGAGGGGTTTTGTTTTTGTTTTTTTAAAGAATCTTAGTAATCTTTTCCTCTTTGTTTTAATTTTGTATTTCACATATGAAGTTTTTCCTGCCTTTTGTCCTTTATCCACTCAGCTGCTTCTGTTATGTGGCAACTTTGTTCTGTCTAAATATTAGACTATGAGTTTCCAAAGCTAGCTAAAAAGCTCTGAAACATGACTTGAAGCCCCTTCTGCTGTGGATTTCTGCATCTATTAGTTGTCCTGATACAACTGTTTTCAGAGAATTAATGAAAGGATCAAGCTCAGAAAAATAATTTCAAGAAAGGTTATAGTTATTTGTTTTGGTCCAGGTTTAGCCATATAAGTGCAGCATAAGTAATTGATCCAACATATTTTAGGAAGGCATTCAGGAGATCAAACAAGATAGAACATGAAATCAGAGATGGAATATGGCAATAACCTCCAAACCCAGCTTCATACGCAGAGATTTTAGCAAGGAAACTCACTTTGCAATTTAACTGCTTCAAGTACGCACTTACCTCTCTCTTTTGCTGCTTTTCCTGCCATCCCTGGGGCTTCCATGAAATGAAGCATTAAAAAGAGCCCAACAAACTATGCAATTTACAGGAAACAAATGACTTGTGATTCATAGCCTGATATCCTGCTTCATACTTAATTGATTCCAGTTAGGCGTAGCAGGACAGTAGTATTCTGCATTTTATGGCCTAACAGAAATGTCAGCCATCTGTTTGCACCTGCTGAAGTTGCTAGGGATAAGCACTACAAATCCTCTGAGCGTCTGGGCCTGGATTTCCAAAGCAAGAAAGTGATTTTTGGTGGTGGCTGTCAACATGAAGGCATTAATAACAAATGTTAGAGACAAGTCTGAGAGAGAATGCTCCCTCCAATCCAAACAACGTGATCATTCTCAGCTAAACCTAACCTTCAGAGAAGGAGTGAACAGACATTTATTTCTTGCAATTTTACTGTTAAGCTATGGTGGATGAACTAAAGTGTAGAGCCTGTATTACTTGGGACAGATGGGAAATTAGCATGTCATAAAATTCGTAAAAAAAGTGGTTGATGATGCTGTCTGCCTCAAGAAAATAATTACTTAATGATTGCCTCCTTTGAGAATACCTACGGACTAGTTAGGGAACAGCTAGTTCTCTTATTTACCTATTAGTAATATTTTTAGGTGTTTGATATCCTTCAGGTAAGATGTTTTGTACTGTTAGTTTATTCCTTTAAGAGTCCTAACCCTTACCTTTAAATTTTTGGATGCTTTGTGTAACGGAGCCATAGTGAAATCCAACTTTGAAGCCTTGCTTCAAATTTTGTTCTAATTTAGAAGCTGATTATTTTTTTTCAATATTTCTTAAAATGGTTAAAAAGTTGTACAAAAATATCTTTTCTAATTGACCTCATTGTTTCCATAAAGCCTAAAAGGTGGTGGTGTTCAGCAAATGCATTAGTTTGTCTTTAGCAAGTGAGATACTGAGGGCTAGAAGGTAACCAGTTATGTATTTTCTAAGTGAAATAAAAAATACCAGTTAGGACCAGGTACAAGAAATATAAACAACTAAAGGCAACTGAAATTCTTGGGAAATATAATGAAAATTTGAAAAATGTACCTTCAGAATGAAAATATAAAAACAAATCCCTTTTGGCAACTATATACTCTCTGCTCCAGTAAGTGTCTCGGATTTTTGGAGGCAGGTCTAAAATGATGGAGCTGACACTGGTGTGTAAAGGCCCATGAGCTAACTCATCTCCTGGAACAGGGATGTTGGCACAGTCCTGTGGGACAGTTCAGATCCAACCATTCTATTGAACTGGACCAATTCCAGAGGAGCTATTCTTTCCCACCTGCCCACCCTTCACAGATGAGCTCTAAAGCTGTAGAGATGAAAGTACCTAATTTACTTCACTGCAAACTTTGTCGGGTTGGTTTGGTTCAAATCAATCTCATCTGCAATTTAAACTAAAGAAGCGAGCTCTGCAATGAAATAAATAATCAATGTTTATGGAGTTCTGCCTGGGTTTGCTGTCTACCAGCTGTGGGAAACTATCCACTACCTGAGGGATAGTCTAAGTTGTTGAATTGAGACATAATGAATGAATCAGGATTTTTCTCTAGAATCCACAAGTGTCCTGTCCTTGTGCTAATGTTCAGATATTAAACTGCAGTCTGATAATCCTTTGATGTGCTCTGGAATTATAAACACCTGCAAACCTGAAGTTTAAGGACACTGGTGCATGTGAGGGTTGTCATTAATACATTATGAACTGCTAACAGTGGAAAAAAAATTGTATTTCTTTTTCTGAGAAGTCTTCCTTTCTGGAGTACCAAAGACGATCATTACACCTTTTGACTTATTCATAAAGTTAAATAACTAGAAAAGATAATGCATTCGACATCTCTTTTTTTGGTAAGAAATTCAATGTTGAAAGCTGCAAAGAATAAAATAATTCTCTTGGTAGTGATAAAAATATTACAGGGAAATGCTACTGCAAAATAAACCTGGAGAAAAAGATAATGTTAATAATATAAATATATTCATTTGCAGTCTTTAAGACTTTTATTTTTATTTGGGAAAAGAGGAAGTTTCCCTACAAATGTTCTCCTTCTGGAAGGAGGGAACTCCTTCGTCAGTTCTCAGAGAAGCCCTTGCAGTGCCTCCAGAGAAGCTTGCAGTAGGCTGTCCTTGGATGCTAACAGTGAAAGCAGTAATAAATATCTACCTGCTTCTATCTGCCTGCAACTATCCACCATTTTAACAAAATATAATCCATTCCTAGATGGACCCAAATGGCAACAAGTGATCAGAAAGGCAAGGATAAGGAAAGCTGGCTGGCTCAGGTCAGATAGCACAGTTGGGGATTAAAGAGAGACAAAAGGAGTTAAAGTAGCCAAGGAGGCAATCAAGGATTTTGATCAGGTAAGCAGGTTATAAACCAGAAACACAGCTGGCAAAGGGGAAAGTCAGAAGTGCTTATCTGCACCAGTGGAGTCAAATGAAATCAAAAAGGTATAAGGAAAATGAAGATTTGGGCAATGGGAATTGCAGTTTGTGAAGGCACACCCGTGTCACAATTTTATAAAAGCAAACAATTTTTGCATGGGAGTAGTGGCTCTCAAGGTATTTAAATACTCCAGCTCTTTTCAAAAGGAACATTGGCTATTCCCTGAAATCTGTAAGGCATCATCAGAATGAAGGGTCAGATTAATGACTCAAATATGCTGCCACTTAAGCTAAGGAGTGTCCCAGCACAGTCACCTTACATACACAGGTACATCAACACACACCCACCTCCAAGCTTTCCTGAAGACTGACAGATTCTGTCAACTTTGCATACACAGATGGCATTCAATCCATTATTCCAACCAGTTCCCAAAGGTCTCAGTCATTCAAGATTTATATCATAGCTTGTTGATGGATTCCACTTTATTTCTGGCAAAGAAACACTGAACAAGGAAATTGGAGTTAAGCAGTTCGCAGAAATATGAACCTGACTCTTTGAAGAAAATATTTTGTGCCATATTTGCATTTTTCTGACAAAGTTCAAGAAAACCTATTTCTACACCCATTTATTGGTGCAATCAATGCAATGGGAGGCTGAAATAAGGAATACAGGATGTCTGTATGCACTTTTTCCACCATATCTAGGCAATGATTACTCAAAGATTATCCTCACATCACACATTTTCAACAATTAGTTTTTTCAGGAAAAACAATTTACTATTCAGGGAACTTGTGTATGAGATATAACCGTATACAGTTTTCTTGATGAAAATTCTCACTGAGTTGTGTCAGCTCCAAAGAGTGAAACAGAAGATTTGTCAGGACCCATGGGTTTTTGAAGCTCAAATATTTGAATGTTCTTTATACACTGGATGAGCATAAAGTAAGTAAGCCTGACTTAATTATAGGTTCTTGATGTAATTGTTACTGAGAAACACCAAAGGTTTTTTTATTATTTATATTATTAAAAATATTTCTTTGCCTCTTCTAAAAAGGCTTTAAAAGCAAGACTGAAGTGCCTATGACTTCTCTTTTTTTTAGACCCTTTTTTTCTAGCTTCCATGCAGGCTGATACCCTCAGCCTTTTCGTTTTCTGACAAGAGTGAGCAGTGAGGTCACTTTTTTTCTGTGGGGGGCACTCAGATGTTCCACCTGGCATGGCATTGCTAGGTGACCTCTTATCACATCAAGATGCCAGCAAGCTGCTCCAGTCTCTCTCTGAACATATCCCATGGCAATGGTGGGGAACGTCATGAGAAATGTACAACTTATTAAAGTGGAAATCAACAAGTCACAGAATCACTGATCCTTATGCAGGGGAACAGATATCAGAATTTTTATGCTGGGTTTAATGCTCATTATAAATTCAGCTATTTCCCATTACTCTAGAGATATAAAGGGGAAAGTCTAAATAAAGTTTAGTCCTTTGTAGGACCCAACAGTAAAATCCTTCAGTTTATTAAAAAATTAATTCAGTTTGGCATATTCTGTCTGTGTTTAACCCTTCTAAAGAATTCTTATGTAAAGGTCATTTTTAATTTCTTAACAATATCTCTCAGAACAGACTATTTAAGAAGTACAGAACCTCCAATACTTAAAGCCAATGAATATATGCAATATATGCATGTCACTAAATTTAAGTATTTGTATTAGATTTAAAACAAACAGGCAGCTTACTAACCAGATCAGTACAAAAGCAGTTTCTGTAATCGAGTTGGCACCAGTTCACAGAAAATATAATTTGAAAAGGTTCACATTTAAATTAAACTTGCTTTTCATGCTCAAATGTCATTCCAAACTCCAAGGATGAGATATTAACCCTTCATTCACTTTGATTTAATGAAACTCAGCGCTAAGCCTGAATAACCTTGGCTGTACTTACTCACCACAATATAAAAAATAACCAAAAGACCCTGTATTGCAATCGCTTAATTATAAGAAGTACCAACCGAAAATTTATGGATAAACCCACAATTTTCAGTTAAATGTATGCCTTTGGCCTTCATCATGGGTGGGGCAACCTAATCCCTGATTTTATCAATTGTGTCTTCAAAAATGAGCCACTCACCCCTTTCCAGCAATGTCTCTCCCCACATTTGGAGAGCCAGACAGCTGGGGGCTCTCTTTTTCCCCAAAAAAACCTCCCAGCAAGGGCAGTGAGGGCAGCTCCACTTCTAGATTCCCCCCGTCGTGCATCTGAATGAAGGAGAGGATTAAGCTCCAGACAATGCTGACAAAACTATTCCAAATACAGAGCTCTTCTATCTCATTGCCATCCACACAGACTCAGCTAGTCCAGGGGAAAATGACCCCAGTGGGATTGCACAGAGAAGTCACATGTTAATCCTCTTTTCCTTACAGTGAGACCACTGGGAAAAAACATGTAAATGTATACAGGCACATAAAATATGTGAGTGCAGAGTACATACACACAGAGATCTATCTACACACATTGGCATATATATATATATATATATATATATGCACACAGATATACACAAACTATGCAGGCACATTTGTGCCTGTGTCTCCACACACAACCTGATTTGTTTCAAATTCTCTCTTTCTGTAAAAACTACAGAAGGAAAGGGAAAGCAGCTTCTGGTGTATACATGTTTATATGCACACACAAACACACACACATACATATATATATATACACATAGAGCATATTCATGCTGGCAGGAATATTAGAAACCCAGAATAATTTGTATCTTTACTTTCCACTTTGCCCCGTAGCCACCTGGGCTATGAACCCAAAGCCATGAGCATTGAACCCAAACTCTGTGAGGAAGAGTGGTCTGATAGACTGCTGCTCACAGCCAAAAGCAGCAGGTACCAAAGGACACAGAGGTTTACCTGTGCAAATCTGTTTGCAGAGTTAGATGTAGATGGGTTTCCTGTCACCCCTATCCGTGGTGATCTTGTGTAATTTCCAACCGCGGAGCTGAAGAGATCTCACTTTCCTCAACACTCAGATTTCTTTTATGAGATGTAGAGCTTGAATTGGTATTTTTAAAACCAAATACTCTTACAAGGTGCTGGTCACACTGTCCTGCTGCGAGCCACTTTGGTTTCACTCAGTGCCCTTTGATTCCACAGGCTCTCTTCATTCTTCAGAACTGCCTGCCTGAAATAATTTTTTTTTTTTAACAGGATGGTACTTCTCATTAGTGGAGCTTTTGAATTACTGAAAGGCTGTGTAACATTTAATTAGTCTTTATCTTTACAAGTAATAAAATGAGTACCTTTAGGTAAAAGAAGGCAGTCTCCGGCGTGCTGCTGGATAACAGCAAGTTTTTGATTTTTTATTCAAACAGCTATCAAACAGATTATAATTTTAGCTTCATTATTTGGCTAATTCACATTTCCTTAAAAGACACATGAGAGCAGGTTTATAAATATTGCAACAAAGAAATATGGAGTCAACAGGAAGAGAGGTTTCGAAGCTGACAGATCAGAACAATTCTTGTAAAAATACAGTTTGTATTACCTGTAAACTGTTTGGTGTTAGCTAGTTTCATCTAAATAGAAATATTCAAAAACTTCTGATAGTTTTGCAATTTATCTGTTGATTATTGACACACCACATCTTTGTTTTGAATCATCTTCAGTATGATCATAAAATTTTCGAATATTAGAGGTCTCTTTTCAAAATTTACCAATGTTTTTGACTTTGTCAACTAACCACACCACAAAACAAAAACCCCACAAAAAACCCATACATTTTAGAGTTTCAAATTCAGTTTAAATATAGTATCAAGACTAGCTTCTCCTTAAGACATATTGCTAATTATTTCTCAAACCATCCATGTAAAATTTTCTCTCTGAAAATCTGTCTCAGATGTAATATAAATTAGAATCATGCCTTTTACCATATGAAAGGTATTTGTGATTTGCATCAGTGAGCAAATGATCAGGAGTAACTTCTTGTTTAGTTCCTGCATGGCAGTAGTGAAGTTACTTGGGAGGTTTGGAGGATTTTAGGCAGAGGTACTCATGACAGAAATCCTGATGCACTTGCTGTAGGTTCTGAGTGCATAATAAAGAAGAATTTCACTGGACAAAATATTACCAATTGTGTGAATCGACACACGCAGGACAACCACAAAACCATGGCTGAGAGTAAATTTATATGCAAAGAGCAAATTGATTTCATGACCTCTCTAAGTGGAGGATCCCAAATCAACACCCAGGCATCTGTGCTTTCCTCTGTGTGTTCTGTGACCTCTGAGTTTCCACGTCTCTCCCAAAACAGGGAGCTCAGGTGTGTCCCTGAGTGCTTCCAAGTTTCTCCAAACACTGATGTTGTCCTTGCACAGAGATTTTAAAAACAGACAGAGGACAAAAGGCACGAGGTGCAATGTGTGGGGTTTCTCACATGGATATTTTTCAGACCTTGGTATTGCCAGCTGCAAAGTCACCTGAGGAAATCTGCCTCTTCCTCACCAGCCTTCTTCTTTTAACCCTTTCCTCCCAACACTAGCACCACCTATGTGGTGCTTGAGTTTAAAACAGTGACATATGCAAAATGTACCTAATCTAAAGTAGATTGGGGTAATCTCCCTTTTTGTGACATAGATGCACACCACAGGTCACAAATACAAAATCCAGAAATACATTTCAAGACACAGATAAATACACACATTACTATATCCTTTGGACTCAGCCATGCTAATTCATAATTCTGGCTGCAGGATTCTCCAGTCTTTTAATGATCAGACTGAATAAATGCAATTAACATCCACTTCATGTGGCAGAAAAAAATTTGATCTTGTCTAATTCAACTTTTCAATCTATACACTTGATCAAACTGCAAGTTTTGTTTCATTGGGCTAGTTGGTGCAGAATAAATTCTACTTTTTAAAGTAATGTGATGTGAATATTTTGCAACAATAACAAAGTGGCTAAAGCAGTACCAGAACACTTCTATTTCCAATTTACTGAGATGCCATGTGCAAAACAAAAGGATTTCCAGAAGCCCTTTCTGGTGACATATTGAGGTCACTGTGAATCTGTTTCTGGCAGCACCAGGATAACATTTGCAAATTCCTAACTTATGGGTGTTGTGGAGGACAAAAATGACTGATCATATTAAATAATTCTTGTGGCTAGTTAAGCTCATCTAAGTACTCCTAGTAATTCACAGCACTGCTCATCACTGCTGCTCGTTTTGGACTGCTTAGATGATAAACACCCCTTCCACCCTCCTGCTCACTGAAGAGCAGGTAATCTGTTTGAGTTCCATCTCTAGTATCGTTTTTGGGTTTTAAAAGTGACCTTCCATTTCCTTTTTGACCACTCTTTTGATCTGCCCACTTCATCGTTCCCCTCAACTTTCAGTGCAGTCCTTAAGGTTAATGTTCCTCAGGAGAGTAAAAGCAGAGGGTACCACTTCAGCTTCTTCAGGAAACAGAGAAATTAGAGCTACAAGCATAGAAAACTTAATTATGTTGCTTTCTGTTTGACATTGGACAGCTTGTCCATGTAGACAGAAAAATATCTTCAGACTCAACACTATTCAAAGATATTAAATAGCAATAATTCCCTGATCTTGGTATTTGTAAAAATTTAAAACATGAAAGACACCTCTGTAATGTAAAACAGGATTTAAGCCAGTATTCTGTGCAAGAAGAACTTATGTCAGCCTGGTAGGTAGTAAATGAAATACATGTTAGGTAAAAAATGCGACTGAGCAGAGTGGCATTTCTTGACCTAAATGTAGAAATGTTATAAATTATACAATTTAATTTCATTTCTAAAGAAATCTCTAATTGCTATAGCTCTAAATGGAGAGACTTGTGTAAGCAAAACAAATAATTAGTCTGTAATACATACATGACCTGGAATAAATAAATAACGGCAATGACAGGTGGGAAGACACAAATTATGCTAGTGTTGACAGCAATCTCTCCACCTTTGGTTTTAATTTGTTTTAAAACAATGAGTTTACATTCTAAATGAAAGCAGCAAGCTTTTTCTTCCTTTTTTTTTTCCTTTTTTTTTCCTGAGAGTGGAGTGACTCTTAAAATGCAACAACGTATGGCAAGAAAGAAGCCATCAGGATGAAAAGGAATTAATATTCCCTGTCTCACTGTATTCACTGGAGCAGCCTCAACAATTTATTCTGCTGAGTTTTTTTCCTTCTCTGAGTTTTACATTTGCACATGAGTTCAGCATGTTTCTAGCTGATGAAAAAAGAATGTATAAAGGGAACACTTTATTTCTGTTTGAACATGAAAGGTCTGTGATACACGGCTGCTTTTTCTAGCATTTGGTCAATATCTGCAATAAACAACAGCTTTTTGAGAGGGTCCAGTAGGATCTGTGTATCCAGGATTTGCTAGACAACTTTTCCCTTTAATTTATACCCATAATAAACTAGTTTTTAATCAATAGACATGGCCAATAGACTTGTTTTTTGCTTTATTTTTGTTTTCTAGGCAGTCAGGAGATAGGAGGGAGTATTTTAATATCAGAAACATTCAGTGTATATAAATACAATTTGACTTAGGTAAGTGCCAAAAGAAATTTGAAAATAAAAGCATCATATAGCTATAAAGATCTGTTGCAGCCAGTATTGTATCAATATTTTTTTAGATGTTTTAAACTACTGTTTTTGTGAGAGCTATTTGTGCAAAGGGAGAAACTGGTCAGTTATTTCTTGTTTGGTCAAGGTTTGTTACTTTTCCAGCCTCCTTGTTCCCATAATTGGTTAAGCTTTTAAAAACAAGGCCATTATTTCAAGTTTTATATTGCCTAAAGCAGAGTAACATGGAAAAGGCTAATGAAAATGGAAATTGGTAAAGCAATTTACAGCTGGAAAAGGTGTGAGAATATCAGCTTCAGACTTTTGAACAAGTATTAACCACAAGGATCTCAAGAAGTCTGCCTTTTTAGCAGAAAACTGCCTTTTTAGTTTAAATATGGCTCAGTGCAGTGCAGAAGATGAGAGAAAAGTTCTCTTGAACAGAGAAGACACAACATAACTTTACAACTAATTATTAAAAAGAAGACACAGTTAGAAACACAATTACTTGCTACCTTCACCTTAGGATCATTACTGCCAAGGTAGACTAATAACACAATTACTTTCATAAGAAGTTCTTATTTTGCTGAATTAACAGAAACTGGTAGATGTACAATTTAATATGCAAATTGAAAAAGGGAGTTGTAGAATTCTGGCAAGATTTCTCCTTTTATTTGTGTGTGCTCATTATTTTAAAAGGAATCTAGATACATATCTTGAACTTAACTAACTATTCTTTCTTTCTTTCTATCATGTAATGGCTTCTTGTCATAATTGCTACAAATTGAGATTTCCAAAATTGCTGAAGGGAGTTAAATGTTCAATTCACTGTGAAAGCCAGAGGGAGAAAAGTGTGTTAGACAGAGTCTGAAATTCAAATGTTCACCCTCACACTGTGAAATAAATGCCACCTGGATTTTAATTAACCCCTTTTATTAAAGAACTTGAAAGCATTTATGAAATACTTCGTATTAAAAAAAAATAATACATTGCCATCTAAGAGGTTTAGATTCTTTTGGTAGTTCTTATATATTAATCTGTCTGTTGAAGACTTTCAGAATTACAAAATTACTTGAGAATATTCTTAAAGATAGATATATATTAAAAACAACTGAGGTATGGAATATTGTTTTTGATGTTATATGACTCTAGATTGTGTTTCAAAACAGATTTCAGGTAAGCTACTTTTTCCCTTTAAAAGGTTTTTAAAGTGTATTTTAACTGTGTATTAATTAAAAAAAAAAAAGGTAGAACAATAAATAGTTTCAGAGATATGTAATTGTGCCAAGGGACAACTTTGGATATGCGAGGATCCAGTGTTACTTCAAGCTTAGAGGATAAATACTTATATGAAATATGACAGTCAGAATTTAGTCCTTGCTTTCCCAATTTGACATTTTTCATTTCAGCATTTAATTTAATTTTGTTCATTTAAAACTGGAAGCTGATTTTTCCTACATTTCAGCTTGAATTATTAAGCTACCAAGCCTAAGTAGTCATTTATTTTTTAATTTAGGAGAATACCTAAGTTTGACCTGAAGACCAGACCTGAGGTCTGCAAAGTCAGAAGCTTCAATTTTTGATATCTGATACAACAAAATACCAAAACCTCTCTGTGTGTCAAGGTTCCTGATGCAATGTCTGGAGATTGTTTTAGATGGCCTGCTGTCATTCTGATTGCTATTTTTACTGTACACCTTCCACAGGAAATGCTCCTGGAAAACATTGCATCATTTCATACTGTTTCCTTAAGATTCAGGTGTCCATTCCAGCTTACTGAGAGAGGATGCCCCTGGAAAACTCTACTGGAGATAGGGAGGGACTTGTTTTCTCTCCCTAAGATACATGGTATAGTGTTCTTATAAAACAAACCTGAAGGAAGAGGTCTGCTCTATTTTTTTCATATTTTTCTAGACGAGGCCCAGACTGAGTTGAAGCTGGTGCTTAGCCATCCTGAGATGTTTTTTTTTTTAGTCACCACCATTTTAAGACCATGCCTGCACAAATATGTGGAGGCACATACAGCAGACTTGATGTTCTGGTTCTTCCTTATGTCCTTACATGAAAATAGTTACTATTACTGCTCAGCCTTGGATAAGGCATCTTTAAAAAGATGTAGCCATGTGCTGTAAATCTGCTCAGTCTTTTAAAAAGCTTTAATTAGATATGCTTAAAAGTCAATTTATCAATACCTGGAGATTCTTCTGATAAAAAAAGGAGACACTTAAGGAGGTCAGGTGTCTCCAGACTTAGGCAATAGTTGAGCTGGGGTTTAGGATTACAGTTAGTTGTCTAAGATTCCTCTTCAAGAATCAACTTGCTTCTTTTCAAAAATGACTACGTGGACTAACTGGCCCTGCTTACACCAACAGAAAGACTTTTGTGGAATATGCCCTCAACAATGTTTTGAAATTTATGAATTTCCCCAACTGGCATTGGTAAAGGATAGAACCAGTCCAATCAAATGGGATAAATATTTGATCATACTGTGCCAGACAGAAGTGCACATCACTGTGATTTGTGCTTTCAAAACTTTGGAGAACAACTTCACTTGTGAAAAGTGTAGCACTGCAGCTTCCCCACCCCTGCCTCCAGGTGTGTAACACTGACTGCCTTCCTGCAGACTCATCATCAGGCAGTGAATAGAAAGGTGATGAAGTAATGAGAATTAAAGAATGGAAGTGCTAATAATCCTAGACAGATACAGAGTCCTAACAGTGCTTAGCTAAATCATTTATTTCATATTAGGAAAACCAGTGGATGGCAAATTTAAGATTAACTATCTGTTGTGAAAAAAATCTCCCAGGTTTGCAGCTTTTCAATAGCTACTATGTTCAGATGTTTTCCCTTTTTCTTATTTTTGGTATCTATTTTACTTCTTCACTTCACCATGACCTGATCCTGCTGAATACTGTTAGAATTTTCACAGCTGTAGGATATTTTCAGGCCAAAATGACAATAGGTGCAAAATGCCTCTTTAATTTTGTCCTAGTGTTTTCAGTTGTCATAGAATCAGGTCTTGGGAGTCTAATATTATTGGACCACGTATCCTTGGGTGCCAAAGGCCTAGATCCTGGAAAAACGGACCTCATTAATTTAGAGCAAAAATCTGAATTTCTGAAAATAACTCGTGTTGCTGTAACTTTCAGCAGGTTAACAGATATGGCTACAAGGATACCTACAAAGAGACCTCATGTCCCTTCCTGACCATTTTTCATTCAATTGACCATAAAATAGCTCAGAATTGACTGTTACAGGGCTTCATTAGTGTTAGTAAGACTGTATTAATGCACTGCTTCTCTTCAAGCTTATTAGCCCTGCTACACACCTTGAGTACTGTCCAGGCATACATAACTGCAAATGCTTATTCCATATGAAAATATTACTAAGTACGGTAAAAAAAAAAAAAAAAAAAAAAAAAAAAGAAAAAGAAAAAAAAGGAAAAAAAAATCACTTCAACGTGCCCTATTCTTTTATATAAAATCCTGTGTCGTTATCATCGAGTTCAGGCTACTCTTGCTGAGATCATATCTGTTACTTAAGTATAACCAGGGAGTGCCAGCTACCTCATGTATTACTAGCAATCTAAGAAGTAATGCTCTTGTCAGGAGGAGCAGCTGCTCAATTCATCTTACTATGCCCAATCACAGCCTTGTATAATAATGCTGTGCTCCTCCAGAGGGGAACAGAATGTTTCCTTTTGTCTTCATTTAGTGTTTGCCATTTCCCCTTTATAAATAATATGCTGCAGTTAGGAACCCTCATGCTGGTAAAATTAAAAAATTGTTTTCTGTTTGGCATCCAAGGACCTGCAAGACAACATGAAGAACTGGAGCATGCCACCCTTTCCAACAAGAAAAAGTTGAAAGCCTGCAGTTTAGGCTTGGCTACTAATTTGCCTTTTAACAAATGGCACATTTGTCTTCTACCACACACACACTCTTTCTTGCTCTGGTGGTGTCCCTGCAATGCCTGTGGGGAACCTACAGCCAGGGAAGAGGGGACCCTGTGATAATATATCTTAGTCTGCGTATGCAAAGCTGCAAAGGAGGCTGCTACAACTCTGGCAGCCTCCAAGGAAATATTATTCATTATGTATTTACAGTTATTGGATTAAAACTCTGTAATGTGCTCTGTTCAATTAATAATAATACAGAGCGGAATGAGCTATGAGATGCATTGTGCCTTTTAAAAGATCTAATATAAGAAAAGACAAGCAGTTTGTCCTAATGAATGCATCTAATTGGTGCACTTTATTATAAAACACTGGAACAGCATTTTTCACGAGGCAGTTCTATTTGTAACAGGCTGTCTTCAGCACGTCAGGGTGTAATAAATGTGCTACAGACTAGAACTGCTGATTAGTATTTCTGGAAGCCCAGGAAGTTAGTAGAGATTGTTTGCCACTGCAGAAAGACCTTGCAACTCCTTACAGAGGACCTGCAGCACTGTGATCTGTTAGGGATGCACCTCTGTGATGCTCCTTTTGGAGCCAGCCCACTGGATGTGCGTGTGAAGCCGTGGCACCTGGACAGCCAAAACAACAAAAATCTGCTGGCACTTTGTTGTACCCCTGGTGACTTCCACAGTACTGATCTATAAAAAAGGGGCTTTCAGTAAATACTGCCTTCAACACGGCCTTCCCAGCAATAGCTTGAGACAGGGATATGGTTTATGTATGACTGTAACTCACTGTCCACATCATCCTTTGTTCATTTTTGATGAACGTAAAGAGGAAGAAAGAAAGGATGCACATGCAAGATTTCTTTTGAGGGATAAGAAACAAAAAGCCTTAGAGGCACTTCTAAAACCACACCTTAAAGCCTTAGAGGAAAACAGTCAACAGTGAATATTCCTTTGGCAGGACCCATATACAGAATGACATGACAGCGTTCAAGCAAAACAGTTTAGATAATACCAAGTCTATGCAGAAATCAAATCTATGCTGAAGAAATAAAAGACTATGAAAGGAGTGAGCTTTGACCCAGAGTTCCTTTGTTTTCACTCTCAATAACTAACAAGAAGATTTTCAGGCCTTCAAATCCCAAGAAACTGTACCAGTAAATGCAGCTCATTTTGTTTTCATGTTTTTGAAATAAAGGATATGCAAAAAAGCTTCTGTGGGAAAAATAAACTTGCTTTCAGGTGCAGGAGACACTTCAGTCTTTCTAGGATGCCTTTTGGTCTCATCAGTAGTTTCATTTCCCTCGGTATTCACTGCTGAAAGACACACCCCACATTTCTATCTGGGGCTGGCAGTCCATTAGCCTGAACCTGGGAACGTCTCCCAGCTTTATGGCGTTATTCAGCCTAACAGCATTAATCTGCCTTAATACAGTTTCCTATAATAAGATGGATCCACCCCATTACTTTTGCTAATTTATCTGAAAGAACAGAGGCTTCCACCCTGGTTGCTTGGGCATTGTCCTGGTATCTGTAGTGCTCAAATCCTGCTGATTCTGTGTAATGTAAAAGAATAAATTATACAGCCATACAGGGAGAGCATGACTGTGTATTTACCTTCATTAATACTCCTGTCCCTGAGAAAGGCAACTTTATGATGAGGGAGTAGTACAAATGAGGTCATGGGTTATAAGTAAACACACTTTGTATATGCATTACTCTGAGGAGTCTAAGACAGAAATGTTCAAATAAGGTAAAAGGAGAAAGTAGGCATAAGGCTACTGCATCCCTTTTTCTGTCACACAATGCACAAACTGATTGGCCTCAATTGTCCTATTACATTGCAAACCAACCAATTTTGGCTAAGCCAGCTCATGCTAGAGTTCATGCTCTGCTGAGAGCAGCAGCACTAGGCCAAAGTGAGAGCACCAGGTAGGCAGAGCAGGTGGTCAGAAAGAGCTGAAAGGCCACTCTTCAGCCACCATGGCCTGCAAATTGCTGCCTCCAGCAGCCACTGTGTTTTGTCTGGCAGTGTCCCCAGAATCCACCAGCTTGCAGAAATGGGATAGACTCAGCCTCCAAGCCTGAGAGTACAAAACATGTGTCTGAAGACGTCCCTGCTCATTACAGAGGGTTGGACTGTAAAGGTCTCTTTCAACCCAAACCATTCTTTGGCTCTATAATCTTACCCAAAAAGCTTTTGAAGTGGATTCAGCTGCAGCTGGACTGCTGAGGTTTTTCTGCTTCCTGGTGTGATACAGGGGATGCCTGTGATGGAAGAGGAAGGGTCAGCACTTTCTCTGTTTGCTAGGTAACCAAGTCTTTTCTTTTTCTCATAGGTGTATGATATCAAGCGTTATACCAAGCAATGAAATCTTATGAAATCTTCACTTGAATGGTGAATAAATTGACTAACATATAGACTAGTCTGGGTAAAAGGTGATGGAGCCTCAGTTTGTTGTGTTTATTATATTCCTTAATAGGTTAAGGAAATGAAGTCATGGAGTGTATTGTCTTTTAAGTTTGAAAGACATGAAAGGACCATGACACAGGGAAAGCTACATGCAAATCCTGGTGTCACTCAGTCCTGGCTGCTCGTTCTGGTCTCAGGATAAATCAAAGTGTAATTGATGACATTGACAGAAGAATGGCAAAGATATACATGTTTCACAGCATATTTACTGTACTCCTGCTACCTCTTTCTGCCCAAGGGTGGGTATTATGGAAATAATTATGTTGGTTAAACAGGTCCAAGTAACCCTGCAGCAGTGAGCTATGCTGCCTTTGAGACATTCTCTACAGTATCTGGACAACTGTGATTTTCTGTATCTTCTACCTAATTGTCTATTCCCTACTTTTCAGTCTATTACCAACAAATACTGATTCTGGTCTGTGTACACTGTGCCCCAGGTGTCTGTGACCCTCTGTTTTTCCACCTCCACCCCTGTTTAGGGGCAGCAGCCAGGTCATGGTATGCCAGAAGGGTGAATGGGAAGGAGTTTGGGAAGTTTTATCTTCATGCCATTGTCTCTTCATGAGACATTAAACTCCCAAAAATTATGTAATGCTGTGCCTCCCCGTGCTCAGAATAAGGAAACAGCCCTTGCAGATGGTTTGGAATGACAAGTCCCTCAGGAATCCTGATTTCTTGGGGGAAATAAGTATTTCAAGAAATAAACTCTTCAGGAGAATTCTGAAATTCTTTGGGGACTTCAAAGACCTGACTGTGCAATAGCTGGTGTGTGGCCCCTTGACATTCAGCAGACAGCAAGGAGAAAATCAAACCAAACCCAACAAAAACAAGAACAAAAGCTTTCTGCTTTGTTCCTTTGATGACAGGATATAAAAGAAATTGTGAGTTTCCTTTTTAAAAACAGTGGTCTTAATTAGGATTTCTTACACGCTGGAAACAATCTCCCTAATAGGTCATAAATAAATTATAGATATTCTACATACACAGTCAAAACACAAACTTGAATTAGCTCAGCCTGATGTAAAATATCTGTATATCTTGTAAATCAAACTCTGTCATCTAAAGGCATATTTTGCCCTGCATTTTCAATTGATTGAGCCTGAACTTAAATGTTCCCTTTTGGGTCAGAGGCTGGGATTGGCCTTTTAACTTGCTTTGCAAGAGCTTGCAGGCCTGAACTTTCTCAAGCATAAATGTCAATACAGTAGTCAAAGTGTTTGGCTTATTCCAGTTAAGATATATATGTATTTCCATATATGGGAAAACATAAATTAAAAAAAAGAAAAAAAAAAGACCCCAAGTTCTGTCTGTTATTAGAATATATGCCAACATACAAAGTAAACTAAAACATATGGGGGAGATTCATCTACATGTTATCTCTGGAATACACACTGTACTACAATTTCTTGGAACAAGTACATAATGCATAAATATTTCTGATGGTAGCTTATGGAAAGGACATGCATGATATATGATTATTGCAAACTTATTTTTCTGTCTCTGAAAGGTTCATGATAATTTTGTTTTCCTCAGTGTTTTTGAAGAAAAGTAAAGGATGCAAAAAGGTATCTGAAATATGTGCAGAAAGGTCAAAAATAAAATGGAAGTTTATACATAGAAAATAGATGAGGACTTTTTAGTAAAGGAACTATTATTTACATTTCAAATTTTTTTTTATCCCTTTGGTTTGAGCGAAAATTCAGGTTGTTTTTGCAGCAGAAGGTCTTTCAGAGCTTGCACAAATCTCTCTAGCTGAACAAAGGAAGAAATGAGTAACAGAGGTGAGCATTTGCTCAAATTTCCAAGTCTCTTGCAGTCATCATTTAATCCCAAAACACCTTAGTGAACCAACTATACTCTTAAATTACTGTTCTTTAAACCAGCACTGTGAGTTTAAAATGTACCAGCTACTGTACATCAGAGTGCTAAAATAACCACTGTGAATTATTTCCCTTACAGTGAGACACAGGTCCCTTGTGTTTTGGGAAGTGACTCCTCCACCATCCCAAGTTTCTTGTTTACTGAAACTGAGTTAATACATTTTAAAAGGACTGAAAGATTTATTTCCTGGTAGATTATAAGGCTTGATTATTTGAAACTTCATGGGTCTTGATTTTCATTTTTTATACCTTTGTCCTAATTAGGATTTTTCCCCACGATCCAAACGTGGTCACTTTCTTCTACATAAGTGAATGAAAATGAACTTTTTTATTTAAGAGTTCAATTATTTAAATTCAAGAGTTCCAATATGGTCTCCTCACAGGAGTAGTGAAAGTGCCAAATATTAAAAATATTTCCTAGCTAAAGTATTTTGCTTTCAAAAAGTGAAAGCTTCATGACTATATCATCACATGTGTGGATTATTAATAGGATTTTATAATTTTGGGCTGGCTGGAGTTCACAGCTAAGAGAGCTGCTCTCTGTTCAGGATACTAGCTGAAGTCCCATGTGACAGACAGCATACTTTTGCCAATATACTTTATAGAATTAATTTCTATATTAATTATTGTGCATAATAAAAATCAAATTCTAAGCTTACCTATTAATTTTGGTACAATTTGAAGAGACAGAAAACATTAACTTGAAATTGTATGACTGTAGATATAGGGGGAGAGCTTGATGTCTTTGAATCTGAAAAAAAAAAAAAAGAAAAAAAAGAAAGGATTTCTGAGAATTTAAGGGTGTTTAATAAATATTTGTCTAACACCATCCCAGAAAGAGTCAAGCTTCTCACTTCAGTTGTTCACTTTACAGCATTTCCCCTTTCTGATTGTTACCTGCTTCTGTAAAAACCCAAGCCCAAATTCCAAGTGTTCAGGTTATTTTTGTCACACGTAGATTAGTTTGGGAAACAAACAGATTCCTCAGAAAAGCACCAATGTCCAAACAGCCCAGCAGTGGGGAAGGGAGTGAGTAAAGAGAGAAAAGAGGCAGCATTGGTTTGTGCTGCCAGCTGTTCATACATCACAGTGGAATCCAAAGGAAAAGACACGTCCCGAAATGCTGGCTCGGGGCTGTTTGATCCGTGGCACTGGGGTCACGTTTGCCCATGGAGAAGCCTGGATTTGTGTCAGTGAGCAGATGAATGTCACCACAGAGGAGCCAACCTTTGTGCTGGGCTGCAGAGTCCACCTGGTGTGCCTGTCTGAGGCACAGCACAGCGTGAAGGATCAGCTTTCCCAGACCTCCGTGGCAAAGCTCTGCACACACACAGTGGGAAAAATATATAGATACCAAAATAGATCTCTGCCTTTCCCGTACATTTATTCATGAAATCACTAAGAAGGTGATGCTATAGGTGTGCGTGCTTCTGAATACAACAGGTGTACTCTCACACCAGTCAGAGCCAAAAAACAGATGCCTGAGCCTGCTTTGAAGCCCAAGGCCCTTCAGAACTCAGACACTTTCAAAAAGAAATCTCTCCAGCACCATATCTGCATCCATATTAAAGCATGTATACACAGAAAGGCTGTGTGTGGCAGCCAGGCTGCTCTCAGGGCTGCCCAGCAAGGGGCAAAGTGGAGAAACAGCAAATTCCACCTGAATATGAGCAACTTTACTGTGCAGTGACTGCACACTGGGACACACTGCCCAGAGGGGGTGTGGAGTCTCCCTCACTGGGGATATTCCAGAACTGTCTGGATGCAATCCCATGCTCTGTGCTCTGGGATGGCCCTGCTTAAGCAGGGAGGTGGGACCAGATGAGCCACTGTGGTCCCTTCCAACCCAACCCATCCTGTGGTTCTTTGACCAAACCACCCTGGTTTGTCCAACCACATCTTTGGTTATGTGGACCAAACCGTAGAGTTCCTAAATCTCAGGGGGGGAGCCCTAGAATGTCTGAACCACTGTGGGTGCCACCTGGCTTAAGCCATAAATCCCAGAGGGTGGTGGTGGCTGCATCCAGCTGACTCTGGACTTTGGGGGGTGGATGGCCCCAGAGCAGTCAAGGGCTGTCTGGAATGGTTTCCAGAACTCTTGCTGCTATGCAGATATGAGTAAAAGTCAATTATTTTACTCTGTAAACAGTGGACAGCCCCAGGCCTGCTGAGCTCTACTGCACAGCAGCAGGCTGCATGCCAGGATCTCCCCTCCAGCAGGAATGCCTCCCAAGGTTAGTCCTTGAGACTGAGAGATTTTTTGTCACAATAGATTCTCTGCAAGTGATTAATAGCATGCTAAGCGTTGAAATCTTACCTAAGTGATATAAAGTATTGATTGTGCATATATAATCCTTCAGACATAAACCACTCACCATGTCTGGGACTAAGAGTGGATCCAGACTCCTCCCTGAGACAGAATTTGGAAAACAAAGCTGTCCTTTCTGTGCCTCATGGCTCAAGAGTAGGGTCTCAGACAGTTTTGTCTGACCATGTACTACATGCAGTAAGTAACCAAGCATACCCTGCCACTAAATCTTCTCAAACCACTGTCAGATTTACCTCTGAACTTGGTTAACTCCTTCCTTTCTATCAATAAAGTGTGTTGTGTCTTCCTTGTTGTGAGTGAAGTGCATGACTCCATGACACAGTCACATTGTTTCATGGGAGTTCAGAAACTGAAATAACCAGGCTGTGTCTTCTTCAATTATTTATTTCTCATCTACAATCACTTCATCTCCAAGGATATGAATGTGATATTACTCAGCTGTTGATTCCTCATAAACCATTTTACTACACTTAGGTATGTCAAATCAACATAGAAATCTGTAATAGGCTTATTAAAACAGGTCATTACAGTCATCTTATTGCTCAAGATTGATAACAGGACTGAAAGATAATAAAACATGATGTTTCAAAAGCAAGCAATAAAAAAGTCACAAAAGAACAGAATAAAAATTTTATTAGGCAGTGTCAGGAATGTAAATAGTTTCAAAAGTGATATTGTCAAGCCTTTCAGGACCCATCTCTTGGGGCAGTCTGCTCAAAAAAAAAAAAGACAAAATAGGAATAACTTCACAGTGCAGACTGATAGTTTATAAAAAAAGTGCAGACAATATTTTGCTCAATAATTTATATTGAATTGCATCAGATTAAATATTGGACAGCAATTCTGAAAACATATTATAAAACCAAAATTTGTTCTTCCACAGGAATATATAAAATTTGTTACTTTGGCAAGTAACATCCTGACACAGCTAAAATTATTAGTGCATCCATCTATACTCTGAAAACCTTTTTGGTTTTTTTGTTTTTTTGTTTGGGTTGGTTGTCAACACTTTGGAAACATTCCTTATCCATAAAAGCAACATACCTCTTTTTTATTGCACGATTATGTTCCAGGCTTTATTTACAGAAAAGTCTTTCCAGCACGAATATTTATGCACAAGATGATGACATTCTGTTTCAAGAATATGTTCACAGGGGGCTTGGAAATGCACTTCCTGGGAATATTTTGAGGAGCTGAATGCAGTTACTGAACTGCTGCAGGTCTGTGACCTTTCTGGTACCTGCATATGTGCTCCAGCCCGAGTGAATCTGGAACTGAATGAAACGTCCTGTGGAAAGGATCTCTTTGGCCTCTTTTTTTCTTTTAATTTAGTGTCTAAATTCCACTTGCATTGTATTTTAGTCATATATGGACGTTGCTTTACAAAATCTGCCCCCTGTGTAACAGTCAAGGCTGCCACTTTATTTCTAATATTTGCAATTTTTTTTTCCATATTCAGTTATATGCAACAAATTAAAAAGTAATTTAGGTTTAGGGTTTAACACTTATCTTCTACATCATCAGTAGCAACAGAGCAATTGTACTATTGTCTTTTTCTTGGCTGCCACTATGAATAACTCAGTTTTGAATATTTCTGCATTAAAAATTAATTTGAAAAGCCAGTTTAATTTAGACAACATGTAAATTCTTGTAGCAAAACAAAAGCAATTTTGACCTTTGAAACTGTGCCAAGGTTTCTGAAGAAAAAATTGAATAATTTTGCAAAATAGCATTATTGCTATGAATGCTTTTTTTAATGTTTGTCCTGCCATTTTGCTTTCCTGATTGTACATAAGTGTTACTGGAGCCAAATTGGTTGCTCAGGTTTCCCACCATAACAAATCCTACAAATACTAAGGAATTTGAAAGCTGTCATTTCATAACCAATCTCTGTAAGTAAGACACGAAATTTTTTCCTTCTTTGTCTTTAAAGATTAAACCTCATCATTTCATAAATTGAAACAGAGAGTAAATCATTCAGCTTCTCCAAACTAAATATGATAGAGGACTAAATGCATCCTAAAAAGTGAGTAGTGCTCCAGTCTGATGCTGAGTGAGTTGCTTTAAAACAAGTTTTGCCTCACTGGTTCTTGGTTTATGATATCTGGTGGAAAGATGACATATTGTTGGAAGTAGTGAT
The DNA here is from genome assembly GCA_037013685.1 of Acridotheres tristis. Classification (NCBI taxonomy): domain Eukaryota; kingdom Metazoa; phylum Chordata; class Aves; order Passeriformes; family Sturnidae; genus Acridotheres; species Acridotheres tristis. The sequence goes on along the minus strand of CM072888.1, from coordinate 7,949,290 downwards.
GCATAAGCTCCACATATGCATCAGGAAGTAATAATGATTGTGGAAAGTGGAGATGGAGTGATGAAACTTTGGCTTAAGATAGCAAGTTTTTGATTAATTAAAAAGCATAAAACTATATTCTCTTGCTCACTGGGAATTCAGGGTGCATTTTATCACTCAGAGAAGCCAACACTTTGCAGGATTAGGCAAATACCAATTCTGCAGCTGTTATTCATCAATTTTTGCAGATACTAGATAAGGCTAAAGCAGAGTCTCACCATCTTAATTTTTTTCCTAACTCCTAGGCCTTCCATTTTTCATCTTGACAGTGTTTCTTTAGAGAAATGATACAGTATAAACACACCTTCTGAAGGAATTAAGAGAGACAAATACTGAGTAGTACTGCAGAATTCTCACATTCTTGCCTGAACAGAGCATATCCCACAAATAAAAGGAGAGGGCACCTTGCTGCTCTTGGATTTTCCAAGTATCCCTGCTCTGAGAAGCAAAGGAGCAGTGGAGGTGAGCAAGTCACTGACAACTAAAATAAAAGGGAAAAGGACCCACACCAAAACTTTTGGAGCAGATATTAGAATAATTTTCTTATGTTGTCTGACTATGATTCAGGCACGCCTGGTATTTTATCAGAATGTAGCATCCTTTATCTGATAATTTCAGTGTGCTTTGCACATTAAAAGTGCAATTAATAGAATATGTACCAAGCAATTAGTTGACCTGTTGTGACCTTTCAATTTACACAGTGACAAAGACACACACTTGGAATTCAGTACTAGACCATTTTCTGGCACTCACACAGCCAGTTTAATGGAGCTTGGCAATATTTAAATCAAAAGGGGAAAGATGAAAGCTAATTAAGGCCAATATACTAATGCTCAAATAATTTGTATTAATAGAAATTGAAAAGAAAGGGGCAAAAAGAATCCAGTATTACAGGGAGTGAACATATTTTTTCTCTACTAATTTAAATGCCACTATGGAATAATTTCAATGTTGGCTTGTGCTCATATTGCATGACTTTTATTAAAGTGAATAGGAGAACTGAATTTATCTAGCGTAGACTGGAAAAAACGTGCCACATTATTTTTGATCACAGCTGAACACAGCATAGGTTCTCTCTTCATATTTAAGTATCTCAACCCGACAATAAAAAACCTCCCAAACCTTTTCATGGCTCCTTGCTGTGCTAAATACTGTATTTGAGGTTTAAAATGCCCTCAAATAAGGAGCAAATGGTCATTTTCAGAGGGAGGTGTTCACTTCTCCTTTTCAACCCCACCAAAATGAGGGACAATTTCAAGTTAGTTAGTTTGTCCCCATGACTCATATTACCAGGAGATGGCAAGAAATGAGCAGTTTTGGTTTGTTAGAGAATGGTGTAATCTTTTTCAAAATTCTTATACCTGCTAAATAGTTGGTTTGATGAAAACATTATGAAGTTAAAAATACATACTGAGGTATGTTGAGAACATCTGTTCTGTATCCCAGGTTCTGATGAAGATACAAAGAAATATTTCCAACTCTGCTAATTTTGTTTGCAGTCAGATTTGAAATATGAATTATTACAATGATAGTAATAGAATGAAGTAACGTGCTAATTATCACAGTTTCCTCCAGACAAGCCCCCAATTTGCCAAATACAGATGAAAATCGTGTCACTGAAAAACGGAGATAAGTTTCCATGATAATTTACATCGAGAATTTACCACCTAATGTTCAGTCTCAGAGATTCAAGGACATTTTCTTCTCTTTTTGTAGTCTCTACACAAATCAGAATACCTCTATGGACATACGCTTTGCTAAAAAGTACTCTTTTTCTTTCAACAAGTACCTATTACAAATGAATATGGTCCATTATTTGTAAAGAAACTTGGTAAAAAAAGTCACTGTGTTATTCCACAAGTTTTAAATGATAATATTCTTCCATCAAAACAATGATTTGAAAACAGATTTGCTACCATGTACAATTTATTAGGAGAGTCTTACTTAGAAAACCAGCACTGAACCATGTAGTGAAACGAGGAAATGTTTCTTTTTCACCCATTCTCTCTCTCTCTCTCTTGAGTTCACTTGGGGCTCAATTATGCAAGTCAGTGACAAAGCTGGCCCTTGACTCCTGTGTGACACGATGCAGCCTTGCAGAATTTCCTGTTTATATTTGTAACCTAGTTGGTATTCGTCCGCAAGCGCTTCCTGCACTGCCTGCACGCTTTCAGAAAGAAGGTCACAGTTCTTTCAGGATCATCAAATGATCAGGAGTGAACCATGAATCAAGATGGAAAACATGAGGGGAATGTTCTCCTGAAAGATAAGAAAACATACAACTTCTGCAGTGCAAGTCAAATGACTCATCCCAAAAAGGAGCATCATTTTTCTAACCCTGGAATGGCAGCCTGCAGATTTTTGTGGCAATTCCAGTCCTCGCTGAACTTTGATTAACTCAGGACAGCATGAAGTGCTTTTGTTTTATGGCCAAGGTTAGGCCAAATATTTCTTGTCATCTGCTTAAATAAAAAAGATCTCTTTCCAGACAGATCATCTGTCATTCTAGAGCATTCACATTGTGAAATCTGATCCAGTGTGAATTTCACCAAATTGTACTCTGATATTTATATAGATCTGTTTAATAACATGCTTTGGAAAGTAAAACTCGTGCTGAAAACTTAGGAAAAATGTAGGATAGGGAGAAGTCAAGGAATTAGCAATTACTATTTTCTTCTAGGATCTAATTTGCCATCAATGTCTTGAAAATTTGCATATAGGGTTATCTAAATGTGCTGTTTGAAACACAGTTTGTTCTTTATTAATCTGGCTTCGTCTCCTATGGAATGTTTCAACTGATGTTGTTCAAATAATTAATCTGGTAATAAGATGCCAAAATTTTTTAAAGGCTGTAAACTCTATAGTCCTACAGTATTGCACACCCACCCCAGAGACAAAAAGAAATTTTCCTTATCTTGATGAAATATATCATTTTGATTGCACATAAATCCTTTACATGCTTTAACAATATGCTTATCTTTTCAATTCTCAAAGCAAAATCTAAGATTAAGAATACTAGTATTGAAAATTTCACAGGTAAAGAAATTATTTGAAAATTTTCATCTCCCTTTTGGATAGTATAGACTTCTAAAAGAATCTAAAACAAAACAAAACAAAACAAGATTGAAATTCCAAAAAGCCATAAGAAAAAGTAACAACAAAAAGAATTCCATTTGCTTGGTCTGCAACATAACAGTCTGCAGCTATTTAAAGAAGCTTTCAGAGAGGGTGGTGCTTATTTATAATGCAGAAGAGAATCTGCTGTCTGAAAGCAACAAATGCAAAGAGTTTGAACCACAACAATAGCTGAGCTAGACGTTGCAGAAACATCTCCCTAATAAGAAATAGTGAGATAATAGAGCAGATTCCAGAGGACTTATGTTTGAGGCATTTTGGCATCTCTGAAACTGGAAGTTCATAGGAGGTAGTCAGACACACGTCTCCCAGTAGTCTGTACCTTCAGGTAATAATAGAATTATCAGAAGTAGAAGAGGTTAGAAGGGATCTTGAAGATCTTCTCGTTTCAACCTTCCTGTTATGGGGAGGGACAGCTTCCAGTAGGCTGAGAGTCCCATCCAGCCTGGACTTGAACAATTCCAAGGATGAGGCACCCATGATGTCCCTTGGGCAACCTGTTCTAGTATCTCACCATCCTCACAGTAAAGAATTTCCTCTTAACACCTAATCTAAACCCACTCTGTTTCACTTTGAAGCCATCCCCCTTTGTTCTGACCCTACAGCTCTGTCTTGCACTAAGTTTTTTATGAAGCAGAAAGAGCTGTCATGAGCCAAAATGGGTTATTAGCTAAAAACATTTCCAGATCTTTAGAAACGCTTTAAACATTCTATTTTAGAGCCCCTAGAAAGGTTTTGAGGGTTTTAAGAAATACAATGTCAGGCTTATTCTTGTCATTTTCATAATTGTTCATAAGCATTTGAAGGTAAGTGTGAAGATCAGTAGTTACTCTGGATTTTTTTTTCATCTGGTACTTCTCTACTGTTTCAGGTTTTGCATTCTCCTTGTACTTTGCTATTAAGTATCCTTTTTATTTAATGCTCTTTTCTGCAGTTAATTATATTCTGAGAACTTGAAGGCCTCTCAGATATTTGAAAAATCTTCAAAAATTCATTTAAAAAGATCTCAAAGAGCAGTAAACAAAATCTCTTTCACTTAAGAGGCACACTCATGTTTTCTCTAGTTTAACACAGGGTTAAGGACATCTTTTTGCCTGTTCTTAAACTGTCATCGATGCTTCAAATATGCTCAGCACAAGTCTCCCACTTGGCTCTTAAAAGAGCATTTTTTTAAAAAATGCTTTCAATGTACATTCCTGTTCTTTGATGGGAAATATTTTTTTATAACACTTAAAAGAGACTCCTGAGTACTATGTGTAATATGAATTATCAAGCTTTTTTTTGGTGGTTCTGTAAATTCTTAATATTTTTGTGTTTGTTTATTGTTGGGGCAAGGTAGCAAAGCCATTTCATCTCTCCTGCTTCCCACGGGGCTTCGCCCACCTGTGAGGTGTCTGAAGAGCATCCCCAGAGCTCCCAAAGCTGTCAAACCTCTCTGAGCCAGGACACCTCATCCATTTGTGTCCTGCTCCACTGCCCCTGTGCAGCCTGGACATTTCCAGCTGGTGCAGCAGCAGTGGCTGCAGTCAGGGGGGACAGGGTTTGTGGGGTGCAGGGGGAGCAGAGGTGCCCCACAAAGGCCAGGAGCGCAGGGATGCTCTGCAGGGATGCTCTGCAGGAACCCAGCCAAGCACGAGGCTCACCACACTCCAGATCGGCAGCACTCCTGGAAAACCTCAGGCAGAGTGTGTCAGCACGCGTGCAAGCCATCACAGAAAGAAGTAAGGATCAATTTTGTCTTTGTTGGTTGGGTTTTCTTTTTTTTGGTTTGTTTTTGTTTTTTTGGTTTTTTTTTTTTTTTGACTAGCCAGGTGGCAATGTTATTGTTCTGCCAATTTACAGAGCTGGATTGAGGAACCAGCTGAGATCTCTCAGCCAGAAATCCACATTGGCAGCTTTTGGCACCTGTTCCTGGCCAACCACTAGCACAGGGAGCACTCTTGAACTTCTAAGAGGGTGGCCTGATTAGAGTGAGCAGCTCTGAAAAAAACTCCTCATTGCATCAAGTGGTGTCTGGTCCTAGAAGCCCTCGAGGTCAGCTGAAGGGAAAAGAGAACTTTTTCTCTCTGCACGTTTAAATGTCCATTTTATTACTTTTCTCCAGAAAGAAAAACAACCCATAGTTTATTCATGTCTATTTATTGTGATTTCTAAGGTTCTTCCCTAATTTCTGAATGCATACATACATGGTACCTGGCTGTGTATCCAGCAGTTCCAAGTTTGACTTTAACCCACTTGCTGCCATGTGAATGCTGTCACCAATGGCATCCCATGGGAATCCTTATTTCTACAGCCACCTTTTTAAAACACTGGTCATAATGGTAGAATTTACCAAGAGGAGAGCAGCAATACTGCAAGATAAATCGATTTCCTAGTTTTATATCTAGATGAAAATAAAATTAACGTTTAATGTTAATTATTACACATTTCCATCTCCTATCACAGAAAGATCCTGCTGTTTTGTCTTCTGCAATTCCATACCCTCTCCTACTGATTCTACACACAAAGCATTTTTCCATTAATTCCATCTCTCTCTCAATTCCTAAATGCAACCAGCTTTAATTCAGCCAAAGTTTTGTATTATTTGATTTTCTCAGTTCAGTAGTTTACTGCAGTTATCCTATTCAGATCAGAAGTACTAATATTGTTAGGTTGAAAGCTGCCAATGGTGAGTCTGTTTGATGTACAAGCTTTCAAAGCCTCCTTGAGGAAACTGTGCAGTCTTTTAGTTCTGAAAATTAAATCTCTAAGGGCCATGAAAAATTTGATATACCAGTGGGAGGCATCAACTGAGGTATGGTTTAGATTCAGAACTAAATTTATACTGATTAAAGTTTTGATATTCATTCACACTAGCCTTTATGTCTCCAAATTATTCACATATATATATATATATATATATATATGAGATGCACAGAATGATCTGCTTTGTTTTGAACATCTTCAGAAGGCTGCACCCAACTATGCATTTCTATTTAGATGAAAAGCCACCACCTTATGAAATAATATTTCCTCTCCCCTCCTTTTCCCCAAAGTCTCTGATATATAAGGCTCGTATTCTTATATTTACTCCTTACAAATTTTTTGTTTTGTGCTCCATAAAAGTTGTGTCTGTTTATCTCAGTGGAAGCAAGTTCAGGTTTGTTTACTCATCCTCATGGCTTTCACTTCTTTTACCCATCTGTTAAGTGGTTTGTAAGAGACCTACACCTACCAAACACTTCTTGTGGCAAGCTACATTTTCCTGGTTTACTCTTTCTGATTCTGTGGTTTATTAAAAGCCTTTCACTGCCCAGGGATAGCAACATCAGTGGCTCAGATTAATTCTTTTTGGTCTTTAGCCAATCAACCAGCTAATTTTGTCACTTGGCTAATTTAGTGATGTGCCAGCAAAATCCATAATTACAGCTAAAAGTATTTGTACTTCTATTGCTTGCTAAGCTGAGGTGACTCCATGAATACATGTATTACTTCTGCCCTTCACTCCAGAGGAACATATTTAATAAAAAACGTGGAAGTGGAATCAATCATCTGTTCATTAAAAACTTTTATTGCTTTTGTTTCTCTCTTAGCAGGACACTAGGCCATATCCTGAGTTACTCAGGAAAGAATTTTTGCCCCCTACTTAGGAAATACAGCTCACAAGAAGACTGTTTTAGACAGAATTCAAAATCCAGCTGAGTTAAATCTCTGTTAAATGGGGAAGAACGTGCCTTTACATATGGTGGCCTTACTGAGATGTGATACTTTGTGATTTTGATGTTCTTCATAGGAAAAGTATGATTTAAGGGATGTTTTACTAAGCTTTTCCCTATTTTTAAATGTGTAAAAGTTTTCAATAAAATCTACCATCAAAACAAAGAAATGCCATTTCCATACAGAACCTTTTATGGATTTTTTTAAAAATGGATTTAAAAGGCCAAAGCCCAAATATGAACCTCATTAGAGTGTTGGTTTCACATCAGTTTCACCATCTTCCCCATGCAACTTCCATTTTCACCAAAAATGGTTGCATATAGGACAGAGGTATTTCACTAAGCATCACTATTGCATGCTTTCCAATTGAAAATGTTTGATACAAACTTAGCAAATTAAGAGCCTGGCTGTCTGCTAAAATGTTCCATGATTTCCTTATGAGTTGATAGAACTGCTCAGCACTTTGAGTTGGCACCTGTCAGCTTCTAGTAATCAAAACCAAGCCTCCAAAAACATTAAACTGCTTAAAACAGAGAAAAAGTGCCAATATCTGGTGGCTTTTTTTCCCTTTTCTTTGCTGCTCTGTGGATGATAATTCTTCTTTGCCCTTCTTAGTAAGTGCAAGCCTAAAAGAGAGAGGCAGGCAAAAAAAAAAAAAAAAAAAAAAAAAAAGCAGAGTGTCTGGGGAGGAAGGACTGGCAGGGAAGATCCCGCAGCTCGAGCCAGGAAAGCACAGTTGCTCAGGCTGGAGCCAGAAGCAGCAGGTTTGGTACAGAATTAATCCCTGAGTACCTTCTGCTGCCACTGGAAGTATTATGGAAGTGCTAAGGGCTGCACATGTTCACAGGCTGCTTGCCCAGCTGCTTTGGGATTAAAACCTAGCTCCAAAACACGCGGGATGCTGAAGTGTGCTCTGTCCACACCTGCAAAGAGCACTGGGGGTTTGTGCTGGTCTGCCTGGGGGGCTGGAAAGCATCCCTCCTTAGCCAGCATCTCGGGGAGAAGGGAGGGCTTGTGACTTGTCAGGGGTTTGGCAGCCTGTCAGGGGAGCGAGGGGAGCAGTGAATAAGGCCCCCCAGAAGGGGGAAGCAGAAATAAAGAGCAACAGAGGACTATAGAGGAGGGCAGAAAAGCACCTAGAGTGTGAAAAGGAAGAGCTCCCACTTGTTTGCACTGCTGACTCTGACTCGATTTGGAAGCTTAGCTGTCATTATGAGAATTGGATCAGAAACAATTTTGGAAGACGATGATATTTACTTGCCAAGCCAATCCCTATCACTTACTCTCAGTGCCAGCTCCCTCAGCTCTCAGAAATAGCCTTCTCTAATTTTCTTTAGGCTGGAAGCAAATACCAATTCAATAGAAGCCATGGGTTCTCAGCACTTTTCAGGAGTAAGTATTAGATACATGCTGAACTTAAAAACTGACACATAAGTCAAGATGGTTTGTTTCAGTATCCTGCCTTCCCTGGAAAACAAATTGTTGTAATACAAAACCGTGCATCTCACTTTGATAGTTTATTTTATTTCTCCATGCTGATGCTTCAGGTAGTTCTATTAGGCAGAATTTGACACGGGTTTTTATGGCACATCATTTCTGGCGGGGCTGTGATTGAAGTGACACAGCAGGCTTCCAAAGTACTCACTGAGGTACACAGACTTCACACAAACTGATTGTGAGCACAGGTACAGAGAGATTTTCAGTGGCACCAGAAGCATTCATCCTCTTTCAGCCAAGCCTTGTGAACTTCCCCTTTCTGATTCTGCCAATTAGAGGTGCTATCTGTGTGCCTTTGTATGCTCATCACTAGAGATTCAGATTTTCATCACTGTAGCAGTGGTGCTAATGTCAAGTACATAAATAAACAAAGCCAGTGAAGCCTTTGTGGGTGTGGTTTATACTGCAAACAAACATGCAAACTGAGTGGATATTCTCACTGTTCCTCACTAATTGCTTTCTGTCTAGAAAGCGTTACTTTATTCACAGAACCTGTTCATTACTGTAGCATGTGCCTTTATCTACAGATGATCATAACCCTGCCTGTGGTCAGTGGAATTTACAGGATTTTACTGGTAGGGAATCAGCATGAGATTTTATTACACTGTTAACAAATTTACCATGGCAGAAGCCCCATGCATTACAAGTCTCCAAAAGCAGAGGGATATATACAGTACTATTAGGATCTTAGTATATTGGCTAAGGAATGTATTTTGCCCTAAAATATATTTCAGTCTTTAATCTCAGGTACATGTTTTAGTGCTCAGCCCTACTGTCTTCTCTAGCCTTGAGTCATGTATTTAAACAAAGACCTTGATTAGTACAGCCCTATGCTATGTCAAGCATTTGAACTAATCACAGCTACTCCAATTAAATTAATGCACTAGGTAAATGGCACTTGCCTTTATGGACATAATGAATATACGAAAAAATGTGTACTGGAAATAAAAACTGGCTAGCAAACAGTCTGTGAGACAACTTGTGAATGAAGTCTCACATTTCTGAAGCACACACTGTTGCTGTTTGGTTTTATTCATGTTCGTCAAAGTACATTATGTACTAGGTAGGGTAAACATACATCTGGAAATGGCATTTGTCAAGTCAGAAAGACAGTAAGAAAAAGAGAGGGGGTGGGAAAGTTCTATTGCCAGTGCAATATTTCATTTAATAACTGTAAACAAATCTAAATAACAGACAGAGTGTAACAAAAAACAAGGGGGAAAATGAACTCTACAGCAACCATTTCTGCAAGGAAGAACAATGCTTTTATCTCTTTCCCCACCTTTTTCATATTGATATCAACATACCATTTTCCAGATATCAATGGTTTTCTTTTCTCTACACTCAAAACTTTCACTGGATTTACATATTTGATATAATTTATGCAAATAACATTTCTCCAATAGTCAATACATTTTACCTCTCAGATAAGGAAATTATCTCAACCTGAGTATTTCAAACTGTAATATAATCAATGAATATTCAGGCACAATATTTTAAGGAGTCTAATTAGGGACATCTAATCATGCTTTATTGTTACCAGCTAAGCCCTACTAACTAGCATTAATGAAACTCAGACTTCAGATGGTTTACTATCAACACTGGAGTATGCAGGAATTAATCACCACAAGCACCCTACCCACACAAGTGTCCTTAAATGCATCAGTAAACTTCTAGCCCAGCAGGATTCTGTATTTTCACTGTCTCAGTGGAGTCAATGGAAAGTAATCTTCAGGATATATATCTTAATTTTATCCCTCTTCCCTTTTTTAGGTGAATTTTAACTTTACGTTTCCTCTCCCTCTTCTATATTCATTTGTATTCTATGCGATCTGTTCCTGTATCTATTTTCTTCCCAGGTCAGTATCTTGATACTGCAGTAATAGCTCATGAAACCTAACATAAACCAGGAGAAGTTTATGAAAACCAAAGGACAAACCTCTATGGTTCGACTTTGGGCTGACAATGTCAGTTGCACTTCAGGATTTAGTTTTTCAACTCCCTTAATCTCACTTTCTTTCCCTCCCCTACCCCACTTCTCCTTTTTCAGTCTTTTTATACTGTCTCCAAGCTTCGTGGTTATTTCACTTCCCTTTTTCTTTCCTCCCTCTGCTCCAAGGCCTTTCATCTCTCCTAAACCATCCTGCAGTTCCCCAGTCCAATTCTACCCCTCACTTTTCTAACCCTACCCCATCACTAACCTTTTCCCTCATCTTGCTTTCACAGTCTCTTTGACTCTATCTATGCACTTAGAATATTTTCTTGCCATCACTCTGTCAGCCTTCAGGCAACATGTACCACTTGGCATACAGCTTAGCAGATAGCACCTCAGGTGGCTAATTTTGCAAAAGAGGATATATTTGCTACTCATATTCAAAATCCCAATAACTGGGATGTTTTCCACTGCAAGAGTGACAATAGAGGCTCCGTTAGAGACTGTGGGAGAATTTAGTGGTTTGTTTGGTTTCCTGAACAAGACAATCTCTTTTAAGAGTTCTGATAAATCATACAAAGATAAAACATGCAAATACTTTATGGGAATCAAAGAGTTTACTTGCAGGTAAAAGACAGAGATGTGTACAGCTGTGACCTCATTTTATTTATTGTGTAGCCTTTTTCTATTCTAATAAAGAACCAGTGTGAACCATATTCCACTGGAAAGATTGTGAGCAAAGATGAGAAGAAAAAAAAAAGAAGAGGATACAAATGTAAAATCAGTGAAAATAATTTTAAAATATCTGTTACTTGTGTGCAAAAGAATCCTCTAGACAGGAACGTAGTAAAAGAGAACTATAGTGGCTCTCCAAAGAGGAACAGAAGGAAAACCCTGAAGAAAGACAAAATAAAGGTGCTGCTCCTCCAGGAAGGAAAGTGGAACAGCAGCTTTCCAGTAATTGAAGGTTCACCTAATCAGTTACCTGTAGCTGAAAGAGGCCTGGGGCTAAATGAACCCATCCAGCCCCTGGATGGGGGCTCTGGATATAGACCAGCCATAACTGCTGGTCTGATCAGAGAGACCAAAGCTATCCAAAGCAACTAGTAGCTCAATTTCCTCTGCCTCTTCAAGTGGCTGTGGTATTCTTTATTTTGTGTCTTAAACTGTTGGGTAGCAGGTGGTATGTACTGTTAAGCTGTTGTCACATCTCATCCCAAAGCTGCTGGTATTTCACTGACTGATAAAGTGTGACCCTTTAATTCAAAACTTCAGGGACAAGTATTGATAGCACTTTATCCTATTAGGCAATCTACCTCTCAGAAGGAGATACTGTTCATTATAAATAAGGTTATCAGAATCTGGCCCACAGAGTAGTGAGGTAAAGCACATTACTATACTAAAAGTGCTAGTTTTATTATCAGTTTTGCTATGCAGGTATTGACAGGTTGCTGTGATAACACAAGAAGTCCAGCACTTGACAAGAGCAAGGAAGAATTACAGAGCAGGTGCATACAGCTATCACAGGGGTGAAGGGAACGTGGCTGCAAAGAGTTCAGGTAGAATCTTTATGTTGTTGGCAGAGATAAAGTCTTCAAAATGACAGAAAATAATTGCCTAATAAAGAGTTATAGCACTGCCCTAAGCTGCAGAATGAAACAATTATTTTTATGTAGCTCCTCATCTTCAGAATCTAAAATCCTCTTTGTTGTTCTCTCATCTTTCCCTTGATCTTTGGAGACTTTTCCTTGTGTATGTAACAAGTATTTTTGGTTTGTTTTCTCTCCCCCCAGTTCTTTCTCTATGCCTCTCTGTGGCTCGTTTCTGCAGGGCTGTTACCTTTCTGAGTGTAACATCTCACCGTGGGCCAGATCATTGCAGGCATCTGTCATCCAGCACAGCTGACACATTAACCTACAGATGCCCCCCCTGCTCTCCATTATTCTCACAGGTCAGCACAGTTCATTGGTGTCCCGTGATGGATGATGCCAAAGGAGAGCAGATTAGAGCATCAGGAGACGGGAGAATGACTCTGAATCTGATTAGTTTGGGCAGAAGGGATTTCATGTGATCCTAAGATGCAGCTGTAGTATAAAACGAGAGCTGCTTCTCCATGTCTGTCATAGTGACTGCAAAATCCCAAATGAGCAGAGACGCTGTGGGCAGTTGCTCATTTAATTAACCTGCCCTGACTATCAGGTTCCAGGGTCTAATGTCATTTGATAGAGTTTTCACTTTGCTTCTTAGATGAGATCACCCATGGAGACGGTGTGTAGGCTGGATCTAAACTATTTCACATGAGAGCCCAAACTCAGCTCACCTCCAAAACAGCCTGCGTGTCTCTATTTATCCAGAGTGCAGCAACAGAGAAGTGAAAGATCAAGCCTCTTCTGTCTGCTGCAAGCCCCTGGTAAACCTCTATTCCTCAAAATGACAAATATTTCCAGGTGTGCCCTAACAGGCTAAGGCACCTCAGGCACACAGGGGTGAGCACAGAGGCTGGACAAGTAGTGAAGCACTAGAGACACAGCCATCAGTCTCACAGCCTAAGTTTTATGTTGGAGGATAATTGCAGGTTCAAATTCCTAGTCTTTTTTCTAAGGATTTTTAGAATGCCATGCCTTATAAAATTTTGAGACTCACACGCATATACACCTACCTCTAATATAAAGTGGGAAGTTTCATTTTCTGTCAAGTTAACAAACTGTGAATTGAAACTCCCTGGTGTTGGGAAATAAAGCATATTAGCCAGTGCAGTTCCCTCTCAATCACTAGTGAAAAACTTAGGCACTTTTTAGTGGATGCAGCAGCACGGAGTATTTCCTAAGCCTACACACCTACGGAAGTCTTAACATTTCCTATGTAAATTGTGTTCATATTGTATCTTTTAAAATTAAAAACACTGCAAATAACAGACTTGCAGTGTAGTTGTCACTTGCTTTATCTCAGTGGGATAGCTTTTTTTCTTTATTTTCCTGATTAGGAAAATGAAAACAATGCAGCTGAATAGAGAATACAAAATAGACAATTTAGCCTACTATTTTACCCTAACTTACTCATATTCTCTGCTTTTAGAATACTGATAAGAAGATAACGTTTTCCTGAGTATATTCATTATCACCTCTCTGGGTCTTTTCTTAGAGAATTTAAAATTCACTATACACTCTGTACAGTTTGCCACTGGTCTGTCAACACACAGCACTTTGTTCTCTGATTAGCAGATGGAAAAGAAGAAAAAAGTTTATGGACATGTAAAAAAAATTTTGTTCCGCACATGGCAATGACCACTAGGTAAATTCTTTCCACAGCTACTTGTGGAAATAAGGTTTCTATTAGAAAGATGGTTGACAAGAAGAGAGCCTAATAACGGGAACCAAAATGTGTTAGTTTTTGAAGATATACTCTCTGAAAGTGATATTCAATATCACTCCAAGTTAAGAAAACAAATTATCCATTATATTCAAGGGAGAGGTCTGTCTCTGGCTAACAACATTCTGTGATAAAGGCAATCATTGTACCCAATTGCCAATCAAGTATCAAATTTTTTTAAAGGGTTGGTTAGTGAACTAAATATGGATTACTGACTATTCAGAAGGTTTGAGATGACTTTTGTAGCCACACACAAAAAATACTGGAAAGATTACAATAGGCATTGGAAACTTTCCAGTCAGCCTTTTTGTGTCCTACTATGCTTTGTTAGGGATTAAGACTTTAACCCTTGCAAAGAGAAGACAAAATGCCAAGTTGTGTGAACACAGAAGCACACTAAGGAGCACGAAGCTCATAGATTGATAAGGTGAAAGAGAAAATCTTTAAAATCTGAATAATACAATCCTGGGCTCATTGATTTTAATGGACTTTGGATCAGGCCATTATTTCTGTTGTGATGACATTATCTGTATAATATATTCATTTCTACAATCATAACAATGATTTACTGTTTGATAAGTGCTTTTAGTTTTAAAGGATAAAATGTGTTTGTAATTAAAGCTTATTCCTTGGCATTAATTTTATAAAGTGTACCATAAGACTTTTTCTCAAATTAAAAAAGAAAATCTAGGCCAATGTAGTGCCAATGAAGAACTTGGTATGAGTTAACAACCCTGCTGAAATAATAGAAGACAGCTCAACTCCCTGTTTAGTTTTGACCCCATAGTGATCAACCTTTTCTTAATGGTGCCCTCTCAAGGTACATCATCCAAAAATACATTTCAGCTTCACTGCAATCCAGATTTCTGGCTCTAACAAATAATTTTTCTATGCTAGGCTGATAGTACAAAACCACTTACCTTTTGTCAGCCATTTTTGGTTGACAACAATTGTAAGACCTGTTTCTTGGTATATAGAATTTTTTTTCTTGTTACCTGGTTTTATAATGGATAGAATTTCAACTACTTGATTTATATTTGTGAAGCAGAAGAAAAACATGAATCTCATTCCATAACTTCTCCAACCAAATAGGAGCGCCTCTTTTCCCCCAACTAAAAACCACTAAGTGAAATGTTTAATGCAAGTGAAAAAAGCAAAAAAAAACAACCAAACAAACAAACACAAACCAAAAAAAAACCACCAAAAAAACCAAAACATAAATTTTTCAGAAAACAAAGAACCTGAAGATCTTTGCTCTTAGAACAATTAATGGCAGAGAAAGAATCAGAAAAATTTGAAGGTAACTTTAGAACTGTTGCTGGTCTTATTATGTCTGTTTGGCAGAGAGAGAAAAGATATGGACATAGAGTGTACACTGGAACACAACCTTTCTGTGACAGCATCTCTCTAAGGCAGAATTTGGGTCAATTGCCCCCAGATCCATTGATCCTAGTTATGGCATTGGATGAAGAAGGATTAGCAAATTACAATCTCAAATGGGATTTAAAATTCATGATGCCTTGGAGATGTTTCTGGGATTTTCATATTGCCCTGCCTCCCAACACAAAAACTCAGCCAAGGAATGGAGAAACCTCTAGTCTGTTGTGCTACCATTGCACCCAGACAATATTGGCTGGAGGGAACAGGCAGCCACCTGCTAGCAGGAACCTCAGTGGTCTTTCCTGGCCAATTTAAAGACTAAGAAATCTTCTGGGGAGGGAATCACATCTAAATACATTCCAAATGCTAAACCTAGCTTCTAGAAGCAAGCACAGGGCCCTAAATCCAGATGTTTCCAATTAATGCAACCAAAGAACTTCATCTGACAGCTGGATCACAGTGAAAAATGCCTATGAATATAAGTAATAGGAAGTTAATTGTGTTCATTTAAGTAATATGAAGTGTACATTTAAGTAATAGGATGATATAATCATTTGTGCTTGTTTCAAGGATGATTTCAAAGAAACAGCACCCTTTAGCCACAAACATAAGGGATTTTGCTACCATCTTTTGTGCACAAAGATGCATACATGCTTACATTTTTCTACATAAACTTTTTTGCCAAAGATGGAGAACAAAATGAGTGCGTAGGCTGTAAATGAATGGCCGTTTGCCATTCTTTCAGTCTTGAGCAACTTTGCATGGATTTAATCACTGCTAACTTCAACAGCCACAATATACCATGAAGTTATTAATTTTCTCTTTCTCAGACCCCAGAAATGAAGATTTCCACATCTGTTTTTTATGTCTGTGGTGATTTACGTAGAAGTTACACAGTCAAAAGACAGAAAAATATACACACCAAAAAAAGCATATACAGTACAAAACACATAGGATATCTCCTCTCAGCCTAAGGAGAAATTACAATTTTCTACCAGAGCTAGTGAAGTAGAAATTCTGATTTATTGATCTTTGAGGTCAAATGTAAATATTTTCAGTTGGCTTGTTGATTTTTGTTGTGCTTGTTTTGTTTTCTGTTGCCCTTTTGAATTTATGGGAGATAAGGTCAAAGTGCTAATACATTAATTCAGTCAGTATTAATGAACCCATTTTACATCTTTCTGAGCATCCCTCGAAGCTGACATTCTGTTTAATATCTGTATCAGTCATCTCTGGAAAACAATGTCATGGTGAAACTTCAAACTGCCATATGATAGCAGACAGTTGTGGTCCTGTTTTTTACTTCAGCAGAGTTTCACTAGGAAAGGATAAGAGGAGAAAACCCTGAAGGGGAAAGAGATAAGTTTGCTTTCTTGAAAAAATGTCCTTTATTAAAGACTCAAGCTTCAACAAATCTGATGGAATTAAACTTGCGCGGTGTGAACACCACTATTTTTATGGCTAGCAGCAAGTTCCAACTGAAAGGCAGGTAACTAGTATAATAGGCTTATATTTGATATTCTGGCTTTTTTGCACACCAAGGACTCAATTATCAGAGGACATGCGATTTTGAGGTTCATTTTCCTGTAATTTTAGTCTTTTCATGCCCAAATCATTATGTCCTTTCAGAATAGTTGTGTGACATTACTGTAGTTTCCCACAAAAAGAAAAAGCAACTGCAATCTCCCTCGGGAGATAAGATTTTACTTCAGTAAAACTTTACTAAATACATTTTAATGTTTATATCTTGTGTTTGTCTACATACACATATATTTACTTCTATTTCTATTTATGTAAGTTCTATACTCACATAGATTTATAAATCAACTGTATTTTGACTCTATTGTGCCTCTCAGACCATTGATTCAGATTGAAAAGTACTACTTGATATTTCTTAGAGTGAAATCCATCGTTGTGTGATGGTCTACAAACTACTTGAGGCACACTTATTTCAAGGTTTAAGTAGCACTTGGGTGATGCATTGCCTTGTACAGATAGAATTTTACCTTTAAAGAACATCCCACGTCTTTTCTTGTGATAGTTTAACTGTGAAGTAGGACTGTAAGTGTTTTGTGAGATAATGCTGTAAAATTTGATGTTTCCCTCCTTCTCAGTTATATATGTTATTTTTTTATTCTGAGTGGACTCTTTTCCTATTTGAAAGAAGAAAAAGGAGGAGGATTTTAAACTAAAACGTAGTCTTTTTTCTTTATATTATCTACAGTGCTGATAATACAATCTCATGAGAAGTGAGGTGCAATCTGATGTGCAAGGAAGAGAATCAACTACATTTTTTCCTTAATTATGCTATTGTGCATTCCTGATAGTAGAAATATCATGTCATTTTTCAGGAAACTAAATCCAGCAACATTCCAAAAGGTGGCTGATGCACACAAATTTATTATCACCACAGCTGGGCATAGCACCAGGTTTTCTTTTTTTCCTCAGAAAAACAAACCGGCTTTTATCTACCACCAGCTTCAAAAAATACTGAATAGATCCTGCAATTCCCAGGGTATAGGAAGATGAAATAAGATTAAGATTAGAGAAATGTGTGTGAAAAGGCACTAATTGAAGAACAGGAGCACTAAGAAGAAAGGATTAAACAGATTATAAATCTAATATACAGGGAATTGCTTCATGTATGACCGTGAATTACACGGAATGAACTGCTGTGTTGTGCAGGGGCTTCTATGATGGTTCAATAACTCTCCAGACAAAGCAAGTAAGTTTTTTTCCAATTTTTTTTGTCCTGAATGTATCCAAATATTGTGCTCCTAATTGATGATAGAAGAGGAAGCCGGGTGAAGTGAATTTTAGGTAGCCTGTCAGAATCCATTTCCATAAATATAAGGCAAGTAGTTTCAAGTCCAGATGAGCAGCTTCATTACATATGTAGCTTTCTGTCTAATGATCTTTTCTACCCTTTGAATATTTAAATATCAATAAAATATCTTGTACTAGTTCCAAAATTTGTGGACACATTAATATTTGTGGGCACAAGATTTTGATGAAAATAGGTTTCAGAATTTGACAGCTAGGGTTGTTTCTGAGAAACTGTTCAGGACATCTTTAAAAATTAAGATATTTCCTGAAGGAAGCACATTTCATGAAAGTCTAGATGCCTACTATCCTAAAAAATATCAACTGCCAAAAATAAATAAATGACCTGGCAAACAGTGAAATATGAATACTATGTGCATATACATACCTGCAGAGTAGATAAGCAGTATTTATTCTCACTCATATATAAATTTTAGATAAACTGAAATAAACATCCCATGTCAATTACAGATTCACAGATACTGCACTTCTTTCTTTTGAAAGAGGATTTTTTGGCAAATCAGGCAGAATGAGAACACAGAATCATTCACACAGAGAAAGCAGTAGCAGAAAATACCCACCACATAATTTATTTCAGCCTATTTCATATAAACCAGAAGGTCAAGTTCGTTTACTCTCATGGCTACAGTGTTGCTGCTGGTATCACACTATCAGACAGAGTAACAAAATTTCAGATCCTAATAATATACCCAAACCACCCATGGCATACCTACAATTTCCTTACTGGGTAGTAATAAACAGATATTTACACTCTGTGACTTTGTCAGTTATTTATTGTGTTTGCTTGACAATAATTCCTTGATTAGGGCAAGCATGCAAAGAGAATACAACCAAGAAACATAGGGAGCAAGTATCCAGGCTCTGGCTCAGGTTAAGGACACTGTGGTGGATAATGATGGTTCACATGCTTTGAAAGACTAGAATAATTAATTAAACCATTAGAAAACAGACTCATGAACATACCATCTGGAAGTGTTATTACATTGTGTGTCTAAATTATTCCCCTACGCTTAGCACAAATCTCTAAGAGTGGCAATTTAATTATAGAGAGGGTAAAAATTAATTTCCACAAGCGGTTGGAAGGCCTCCTCTCCAGTACTGTACTGACAAACCTTAGTAGAACGATGGTAGTTGATGAGTCTATTTCTCATGCCATAAAGATGAAAGCAAGCAATGCCCCTAAGCAGCATTCACTGTGCTGCTTTCCTGTGAAAGCTGCCTGATGAAAAAGACCTGGGGGTGCTGAATCTACTTCAATCTACTGAATGAATTAATATTTCTACCACAGTACTATTAAAAGTGCAGTGCTTGCTAAGTGAGGTTGCAGAGGGTAAGGAAGAAGAGCACGTCAAAACCTGCTGCTTCACAGTTCTGCCCTCCAGAAGAGTTGTGAAAGTCAGCCCACTCTCCACACCACAAAATGGATGAATAGACACCTCAACCATAAAAGACACCTCAGACCTCTGCCAGACTTCAAAACAACTTTGAACTTGCTTGGTGTTCAGAGTGCTGCTGTTCCTGTTTTGGCTTTTTTCATTTGGTTGGTTGGGTGATTGGTTGATTTTTTTTGTGTTTCAATACGTTTGTGTCTTTGCCCTCTCTGTTAGAAGTCAAAACGAGAAGCAGAAATAACACAATAAGGTGAGAAAAGTCAGTCTGCTGGCAGTCTGAACCTGATTTTTCAGATCAGAGATGCCAGGGAGAAACGGGCATTGGGTAAGTACTGGACTGCATTCCAGAACTTTCCAGGTTTCTTTATCAAAATCTCCAAAACTGAAGAAATCAAAAACTGAAGATACCATAATGAGAACAGGAACACTCATGTGCATGTTGCCCTTGTAAAAGGACTGTAATTTGGGTCTTTGTTTTTACATGTCAGTCTCATTTCAGGGGTCATGACTTCAACAACAAAAAGAAAACCTCCATCACCAAATGTGGTTCCCAAATGGCATTCTCCAGGTGTCCTTTTGTCGTGTTAGGCTGAGCACTTCAGGCTCATCCTGTCTTTTGTCTTTGCTAGAACCTGCATTTCTTTACCAAGGAACAACGGGGAAACATAATTTGACAGACCCCTTGCTTGTAAATATACTTCACTCTATTCCTGTATTATTTGTTGCTTCTGAAGATTTGGAAGAACTAATTCAATGCTATAAATCACTCAGAAATAAGGAAGGAATTCACCAGTAATGTAAAATTTTAAATATTTTAGACTTACTTTTTGAAGGCCCACATTTTCTCTTATATATATTATTAATTGTATCAGTTTAAGTGTAACCTAAAAATATTTTGGAACAAAAAGGTATTGCACTACCTCATTTAAAATTCAACCCACCAACTGACTTACAGGTATAAAAATTGTGTGAGCCAAAAAACTTTTTTAGTGAAAACTTTTCAAATTTTATGTAAACACACCAAGTGTCAAGTGAGCGTTCTCCAGAAATAAAGATATTGTTTTCATAAAATGAGGGGTTTAGCTTGATTCCCTAAATAATCCCAGTCCAACGAGTTTTTTTAAACAACATGTACAATAAAAAAGTGTTGAGTGAAGAAATGGAAGAGTTCAGGAGAGGAGTGTGTATGGTGACAGAGAATTGTTAGCCTCCCCACACTTTACTGAACAGATTTTAGTAACCTAAAAAGTCCAATTTAATTAATGGTGTGCAAAAGCAGAGCAGGGCAACAAAGACCCTCTTTCACAGACATGAGTTTGTAAAATTGCACCTTATAAAGGCTCCCCTGCAACTGCCCCTTGGAGTTGGGTCTGTTTGTTTACATTTGCTGGTTGTTTTTTAGAAGGAGCTGTAAAAGGAATAATCACAGCAGCAACACCAACCAATGCTATTAACTCTGCTTTGTAAACCCTTGATGTAGCTCTGACACTCAGTCTTACTAACTACATAGTAGAATTTAAGCTGGATCATTTAAATAATGATAAAGCTGTCAAGACTGATGTGATTTTCTTCTTGAGCAATTCACCTTCTATTACGGGTTTTATTGTACTTTATAGTGGGCATCTGTAAATCTGAGGATCAGCTTAGCTCCCTAATTTACACCCATTGCACGTACTACATGGTTTTAACTGACTTACTTTAGAAGGATTCACAGTAGTTGCTAGGAAACCTTTCTGTGTTCTTTTCACTTCTTATATAGCATTAGCTTTTCAATTGATAAGGCTGTACCTTTAGGTACAGAGGGATTTAAGCAGAATCAAACAATGACAGTAGGACTGCAGCATAGATAAGCCAAAAAAAAAGGCGGGGAGGGGGCGTGCAAATCCTTGTTCTTTGTACAGGTAATACAGAGGATTAGAGCAAAAGAAAGGACATTGCACATTTTCCATGAATATTTTTTAAAGATATTCTGCATCATATTAAGAAAAGCTGCAAAACAAAACTTCTTACTGTAGTTTAAAGTTTATAAATTTGTAAATGACTGTAGCAGAGAAGCCATTTCATTGTGTTGCATTTGTTATGTGGTTTGTCTTCCTGGGGATAATTTCCAGTGGTAATATTGTGAAGCATTTTTCTGTATGAGGGAAGGATAACTCCAATGCAGCTTTAAGGAAGTAAATGTTCTTGCCAGAAGTCTCTCTCTTGCAAGCACATTTCCACTAAGATAACACAGTTAAGTCATACTTTTTCCTGCTGAAATAGTCTGATAGATGTCCTCAGGTTAGCAGACATACAAGCCTATGTGAGAACAACATAGAGACAGGTAGAGACAGGAGAGATAAAAGAAAACTTTACCCTTATCTACTGTAAACTGCATTATCTTACTGCTTCTCATCTCTACTGGGATAAAATAGTCTCTTTTCCATTAGAAAGCTTGTCCCAATCAATTCAAATATATAAATATGTATCTGATGCACGGCAGTAATTATATTACTTTCAGATGCAGATTTTCCACTATGCCATGTTTTTCTTCCCCAAAGAATCCCATCTCTTTTCAAAAGTTTCAGATGTTATTTGAGTGGGCAAACTGTGAACACTGCTTCATCTGCATACCTTCCTGTTCCCACCACATCCCAGTGCCTCATTGTCCTCAAAGCCTGATGGTGGCATTCAGCCAGGATCCCAGTGCACTCAGTAGTCTGAACAGCACCACAACCATCTTTTAAGAGGCCCTATAGTAAATGTATAAATAGTGGAAGATTTTTTTTTTCCTTCACAGTTGAAAGAATGAACAAAATTGTATTTTCTATGTCTTTTAACTGGGGACACATATAAAACTGTGTTTGTAGTTCTACAGGTATTTGCTTCTTTTCTTTTTCTCAAGGTTTCTGAAAACCAAATCCAAAACAGGCTTTTTTTTGTTGCTGTTGGTTTTTTTTTTTTCTTGTTTGTTTGTTTTGTTTGGGTTTTTTTTGTTGTTGTTGTTGTTGCTGCTGTTGTTTCGTTTTGGGGTTTTCTTTGTTTGTTTGATTTTTGCAATTTTTGTCCTATACTGTCTGAGGTTAGAGAGTTTCATAAGAGGGCAGACTCACTTCAGAAAAGAATCTAATTTATTTCTTCTAATAGCCTTAACTCAAGTCTCTTGGGTTACCAAATCTGAGTTTGCATTAACACTGTCTTGGGCAGAGTGAGTTTTTTAAACACCTACTTTCTACCAGTCAGTATGAAGAAAGGAGAGAAAACTATTCCCCAACATCTTGCTTTCCAAACAGATAAATCAGAGAACATAAAATCATGAGAAACAAGAAGGCTATCATATCTTTGATCCTAATATAAACTGAAAAAATAAATATTTCAAACAATAAGACAAAGCCACATATAGTATTTCATAAGTGAGCCTAAAATTCATGCAGCTTAAAAGCCAAGCAGGACAGTGAAAGGAATAGGGCTACACTCTACAGATCATTAACATCAACCAGTAATGCCTGTGCTAAATCCATAACAACCTTTTTGAAAGGTGCATTTCAAAAGCAAACTTCATCTCAGAGGAATTTGAAAAACACCTTGGTATAAAAGAGAATCTGCCACCTCCAGTCATAAAGAATATCCTTTCCATTTAAAACATTCATCAATTGTAATTGTAGGTGGTGTGTTAATGTTTTATTTTTATTCTCTTATTACCCCTTTTCCCCCCACTGCTGGAGTTTTGACTAAAGAGTCTTTAGTAGTCAGTAGTGCCCTAGCATCAAAACGTTCATATATATATGTATACATATACTGCAACTAAATCATCTCTCAATGCTTTTGAGAACTGTGTAGTGTTGCATAGAACTCTGAAAATTTGCAGAACTAGACTAGACTAGCTCTTACCTACTTTATTCCCATCTTCCTTAGAAGGAGATAAACGAGGCTATGAAGTATCATATTCTTCCAAGAGGAAATGCCTGAGGAATGTTGCTGCACATCTGAACCCAGCAGTGGTAGACAAATTACTATTATTTTGTATGGAACTAGCTTGTGTTATGCAGATAAATACAAGAAGAATCCAGCACCCTTGCCACAGACCTGATTGTTGTTTGGTCTACTAAGTGTGAGTTAGTAATAAAAGATCAGTGATGAAAAAGGAGTCTTTTGTTTAATTTCTGCTTACCAAAACTGCACCACATATTCCATACTTTGCTATTTTTCTAAATAAATGCTATGTGGAAAAGAAGAGTTGAGGAGAATATGACTACTGGACTAGTCTCGGTTCCACATTCTCTTCACTTACTACAGTATAACGTGCCAAAAAATGAAAAAAATACAGAAATCACATTCTTATGTATGATGATAGCTCTCATTTGAATACTGAGCTGTCCCATTCAGCCAGGCACACTATTCCTATTGATATAAAGACATATTAGTGTATTACCTCTGTAAAAGGAAATCTGAAATGCCCAGAGAACAGCAATCCCTTCAGCATTACAACCTACATGCTAGATGAGTTTACTAACACATTGGTGGGATTCCTTTACTTCCAAATGCCTTTTTGGTCTCTTAGAAGGAAAATTTATAATTTTTCTTTTATTATGAGTTTCTCTTATTATAATTCATTCCGATTTTTAAGATTACAGATAATTGGGGAAGAGCATAACTTTGATATCGCAACTTACTTTTCCCTTTTGTAATTTTTAAATATCTAGCAGCTGCTCAGCAGATTTCTCATCTTTCACAACTTCTGCTGCACCACCTATGAATTAACAGAACTTTGTTTTCTTTTGTATTCTGCTAGAGTCTCGACAGGTAGTACTGCATTGCCCATAGTTCAAGGCTGTCAGATATTAAGAAGCATTCTCACCCTTCAGAGAAATGTTACTTGTTCAAAAAAAAAAAAAAAAAAAAAAAGAAAGAAAGAAAGAAAGAAAGAAAGGCTTCTTTAACAACCAGAGATTAAAAGCACATAGAAATAGACTGTTAGCATGTGTAAACTGTGCTTACACTGCAAGGGCAGTGGCCCTCATATGCTTTAGTTCCCTCCACTGCTGTCTCACATCAGTGCTCCAGTGCTGCTACACTTTACTGCCCACCTGACTTGTAAATCTCTCCACCAGCAGTCACCTCATGGCTAAGGTGCAACACCTTGTATCCAACCACAGCTCCAAATCAAAGCCAAAGCCTTCTCAGCTACTGAGAGGACTGACAGATGTGGGAAAAAAGAAATCCAGTTCTCATATCCTAGCTCCCATTTGCGATCAAACTGCCCTTCCACTTGTGAGCGTTTCTTGCCAGTCCCTGCAACACAGAAATATTCTCATTGCAAGGACCTCACAGGTTTTCATTTCGTCTCCCAACTTCTGTTGCCTCATCCATCATACTTGCATGATTTCTTTGTATCTATACCAAGCTGAAGGTTTTCTCACCCTCAGCAGAGTAACAAGCTGGAAGAGTGTTTCTACACTATGGTGGCTCTTGTAAGTAAAAGAGAATTCCAAAACGAAACATGAATGCTCTTCCCTGATTTCCTTCCTTTTTTTCTCTCCTCCCTTCAATGATCAGCTTGCTTAGGCAATTCATTCCAAAAAGGCCCTCATAGTATGTTTTCCACTCTCCAAGTGGAAGGTTGGCAAACCCTCCAGAGCAAGTCAGAAGCACTCTACCAGCACTGTTCTATAAATTAAAAAACCACAATCAGCTCTATGGCCTTTAATTTTACAACAGCTGCAAAGACACTGCTGTAGGGGTGTTGCTGGCTCTTTCCTCTTTGAGCTGCTGGGCCTGACAGGGTACCCATGGAAACGTTTGTGTACTCAGAAAGGTAACTTCTAAATACATGAGAGGTTGTTGAGGAGGGAGAGTATCCTACAAAAATCTGCTGATGCACTTCTCCAGATAGCATGCCTTCCATCGATCTGAAATGTTATATCAAGCTGTGGTGACATACATGGTAAGCATTTGAAAACTGATGATTAAACAAGTTTGTTTTCCTATGCCAAATGCAGGCTTGAGAAGGAAACAGCTTATATGGGTAATCAGGTTTGTTTTGGATCAATACGCAGTAAATTGCCCAGTGCTGATTATTTTGAACAAATGTGCAGTTCTACCCCATATAATAAAAATCTGGCTGCCTTTTGTTACTCATGAAACTCATAAAGGTTAAACCTTTAGCCTGAAGGGAAAAAGATCCTTTTCATCCAATGAAAATTAATAGGACTGAGCATCCCTCCCCTTGCAGGCAGCTGTAATTTTTCAGCTAAGAGGCAGAGAGGTCCAAGAAGAATTGATGATGGAAAGTTTTTGTCACCACCATAAACACATTTTAAAAGCAGCTAGCAGTAGGCTCACTCTGAGAATTGCACATCTGAGGCCATGCCAGTGGTACTTAGCACAGCTGCTCGTGGCTGTGAGCCTAATTCAATGTTGTTTGTCTCAAGACTTTCCAGTGGACCAATTCAAGTGGCAGCACACAGCTGATGGGCGATATTAGCATTAACACCTCACCTGCAAAATACATTACACTCAAATCTGCTGATTGGAAGCAAAATACAAACACATACTAGTGGTTGCATTTCAGTAGTAACCATGCCCAGTGAAGAAAAGGAGTGGATTGTTATCTAGAAATAGTGCCACATTCTGCCTCTCAAATAAAGTGTATTGGTAGCTTGTGTAAGTATTAAAATTTCATACAACCCTTTTTAGGATGACAGTTGTTTAAGGCTAGGTAAATCTAATTCTGTTTGTTTTCCACACACTTACTTTGCATCTTAAGGTTTCTAAAATGTATTTCTGTGATGCTAAGAAAAGTAAATCTGATTAATTACTTCCTATATATATATATTTATATGTAATTACTATATACATAGAGTGAGCCAATAAATTGTGTGATCAGATGATGTTAATCTAATATCTCACAGCATAGCTGCTACTTTCATGCCAATCTTCTTTACTGGAGCATGTTTGTTCCAAATTTATTAATTTTTAATAAACACAGCTCACTTCAGAGTGAAGTTTATGTTAGTATTAAACTAATTTACTTTCATTTGAAAGTGTTAAATCCAAGCCATTCCCTTTTTTTTTCAGCTGGGAATACAGTCAAGCACAGTCACTGCCAAATAACTATTTGGAAAATATGTTTTTATTATTGTTGTGTCTTTAGGTGATTATATGCAGTGGCTGATCTGAGAGCTCACTGCAGCCATTGTTATTGCAGTGAGCTAAGCTTTGTTCTGCCAGAGCAGGTAACAGCTAAAAAGCTTCAAACAAAAACTAAGTTTTGGATTTAGGAATAATTTCTTAAGTTTTAAGTAAAACATGGCATCACAGAATAGGTAAGGTTGGAAGAGACCACTGCAGGTCATCTAGTCCAACCTCCCTATTTAAGTCGGGTCCTTCACAGATCATAACTCTGGATTGTGTCCAGACAGCTTTTGGAAATCTCCTGTCTGGACAATCTGTTCTTTGCATGATCACATGCCCAGTAAAGAAGTTCTTCTTCATATTCAGGTGGAACTTCATCAGTTCCTGGCCATTGCCTCTTGTCCTGATCAGCAGCACAGAGCACAACCTCGCTCCATCCCCTTGACACCCTCCCTGCAGGTATTGATAGATTTTGATAAGATAATTTGACAGGTAAATATACATCACACATTTACCTCACACTATATATCAAATATAAATATTTGATGAATCAATACACAGAATAAGAATAAAAGAATTCACTGATAAACTAATGCACTTATGTAGCATAATCTATCAAATTGCCATCCACAATGAGACATGAAACATGGTTTTGTGTTTTTTACGTTAAAAGTGCAAATAGGTAATCTAGCACTATTTTGTTTACTGAATTCCACAGGTTTTGAGGTTTATCCTCTTGAAAATAATGAATTCTTACATTGAAAAGGATATAATTTCTTCAGATACGCTACCCCCAAAAAGACACAACCAACACTGAAAACATATGTTTTATTAAAATTATATCTTCTGAACAAACCTAATCTCTTTAAAGAGATTTATGACAAAATTAAAGCTTACAAACATATTTATAGAGATGTTGAGAACTTACATATGACCCTTTGTGTCTTCACACTCCTTCTAGGAAGGAGCATTCCTCTGAGGAAAATGGTGATCTGAATGTCTAATGAAGTCTGGATGTGTTCTATAAAATGGTAAAAATTAACCTTGACTAGGCAATCATAAAGCTGATACTTCCTAACTTTACAGACTACACAATCTACTTCTGCTCTAACTCTCCCACAGACCCCTAAGCATGAGATTCTTGCTGAGGGAAAGACAGGAATTGGCATTGTTACCTACCTGCACTCTGTAATAGATCAGCTGAAATGTTTGAACCTCCTTGTTTCAGTCACTTTAAAACCAGCTGCTGTTACTGGACTTGTCTGGCCAGCTGTGCTTGGGGAGCACACTGCTTGCTGCTGGCAGTATCTCAATGGGCTTGGGTGAAAAAGTTTCTCCCAGCCTGCTTCTGCATCAATGGCATCCCTGAGCCACAGCCTTTGGAGCTGGGCCATGTATTCTGCAGGTGGGGTTCTGCTAAAGGACAACAAAATGCTCTTGAGATGTGCAGGATCTGGAAATAGAAGCCAGTTCAACTGTCTGCTTTGTCTCTTGCAGATCCCCAGAGCTGTAGGAACTTCTTGGTGACCCCACTGACTGCCATCAGGGCTTGGGGGTGTGTTCTCTGCTCCACAAGCATGGGCTTGTTCATGGCCTTTCTAATTTTTACAACATTAATAGATCTCTTAGAGCTTTTTCACGCTTAAATCTCTTACTTAGTCAAACTAATTAGTGGTGTTTTAATCATTTTCACATCTCTGAGCACTCACATTCTCATAGGTTGCTGTACAGACAAATATAAAAGAATGGCTCCTTCCCTGATGAGCTTGAAGTTCCAGAGAGCAGCTGCTTTACAAACTGTACTATAAGAACTTGTAAATGACACATACTGAATTGGTAACCCTCACATTGCACCCATATCATTTCTACATCAGGTATTTCTTTGATAAACTGATCAACAATTCCTTTTTAATAAACTGTCTTCTTGAGAATGTCTTTTACCTTGATCAAATAATTGACAGCTCTTTCACACAATTTGTGTATTTCTGCAAAGTGTGGTATCACATGGAAAAAGAGAATGTCTTAAAGCAACTTAGATAAACAAACAAGAGAAACAACTGCTCCAAGGAACTGACTTTACCAACAATATCTTTTCGTAAGGACACTAGATTCCACCAAAATTAAAGTGAAGCAAGGCACTATGATACATACTGATAACATGCAATGTTAAAGCCTTAGAAAATAAATTACTAAGTTAACATGTTACTGCAATAAGATGAAATTAGAAGGGTATTTTAAATTTCATAATTAGAAATGAATTTAAAGAGGGAATCTGACCAAGAATTATGACTCAGACCTTTGAGAGAGCCCTGTATTTAATCTCCTGAGTGAATTTGAAATCATGATTTATTGTCTGTCACACAAACTCTGTTAGCAAAGTAAATAAACTGCATCTTTTTTTAAAAAACCTCATCTGTTATTCTCAACTCTCAAATGTCTTTTTAATTTTAAAATTAAATATTCAGGAACTGCAAAATACCGCCTTAAAAAATGCATTTCAATGTACTAATAAGATAAGCTACTGCTTATATTAGTCCAGGTGTTCAGAACTGCCTAGACATCTCCATGGAGCATGGCTCTGTGCTGTATCATCACATTCTCTCTTTTGTTAGGCTCATTTTGTTTAACAGAACATTTCAATAATATACCAAAAAAAAAAAAAAAAAACCAAAAACAAACAAACAAAAAAAACAAAAAAACAAAAAAACAAAAAACAAAACGAAACACAAAAAAACCCCCACAAAATAAAAACCCCAAAACCTAAAAAAAGCGTTTATGTTTCATTTATTTCAATCATTGCTGTTCTTATCCACACCAGAATTACAGTTTTTATCTGAAGGTGTTACGTGGGAGGTGATGAAGGGCCCAATGAACCTGCCTTATTCCCTTTCTTCCCACTTGTGGTAACAGGTCATGTTGGGGTTTAGCTGGAGGGAAAATCTGAGCAGCCTTGCTTTAACAGGAAAATTACAGTGCCATAGCTGTGCTGATATAACTCCCTCATGTGGAAACTCTATTCTAAGGACAAAAAATATTTTATTCTAGTGTAATTACTTTGCCTTTTAATTCTATCTGAACAAATCCCACCAAAGGGAAGCATATCATGATATTTCCTAAGCTTTTCTCCCTGCGGTCCAGCTCCCAGGGGAAGATGAGATGCTGGGACAGACAGCACTGACTCCAGCTCACTCAATCTCCCCTGTCCTTCAGTCAAAGGAAGAGCATCCTCTGCCATCTAGTCCAGGCAAAGAGCTCTCTCCATGAGAAGAGGGGAATTGAAAATGAGGTACCATGAAATATGTCAATAGTAGGTAGTACTGGGTAGGTAGAAAACACCCACAGATCTGCCTGCACAACTTTCCCAGTGCAGAATTTCTGAACTTGCAAGCCATTTCTATAATTTTTCTTTTGTATCAAAAGGACTTCATGCATTAAAAAATTACTAAAAAGGCTAATTAATAGAAGTGAAAAGAAATAGGAATGTTCCATTACTTATTTAAGCCTTTCTTTTCTCTCTTAGAAAGACTGAAGCTCTTCAGTGGTGCTACATTAAAAAAAAAAAAAATCACTCTAATTGATCTAGAAATAGCATAAAAGGTTTTCTTCTGCTGCCATGATAAATAATAATAGTGTGGATAATCTGGAACTGCCTGTTCACACGTCATTCACTGATCAAGAATACATTTTGCATCGAAAGAAATTCTCTTTGTTAATAGCAGAATGCCTACCACAGCCTGAATACAAATAGTTAAGTCCACAGCACCTGAACTTTCCAAATCACCAAGACAGAACTATTTTTAGCTATAAAGCTATTTTGTAGCATTTGATTTTTCTTAGGAGTGCAATTTTAAAAAAGAAAGTGCCTTGGTAACTCTTTTGCAGCTTTACACTTCAGTTACCAAAGTGTCACAGATTTTAAAGACCATCTGAACTTCCCCTTGAAAGGTATGAAAATAGTCCTGGATGACTTCTAAACAATCGACTTAAGGGCAGACACTTAGCTTGTGTAAATCAGTATCACTCCATTTAAGCTAATGGAACTATGCCAAGATACCAACTTTCATCTGGCATGGTCTATTTTTTGCTTCCAACTATTCTTTTATGGAGCTAGAGAACTAAAGGGTTTCAGAAGAGATCTTTCTGGGTACTGTCTGACCTCCTTGAGCCTGACTGATGCTTTAAAATAGAACTTTAGCTGATGAACCAAACACTTCATCACATTTCCTCCCACAACAGCAATCTGAAATAATGATCTATAGGCGCTTACTGTTGCCAGCACTTTTTAAATGTTTCCCCTGGTGCCTCAACAGTTGAAATCCCAGGAAGTTAAATTAGCTTACAAATTTGACTGAATCAACACCTGCTCATTCAAAACATATTTTAACCACAGGAAGGATTTCTTCACTCTCATTTGGAGCAGAAAAAAACCAAAACACCTATGAACACAGAAATCACGGCCAATTTCAAGGCTCTGCTGGAATACAGAACTAAGCCATAGCAAGTTGTTGCTGTTCCATCCTGTTTGCTGTGGTTCCAGTACACAAGTCATACCTAGGCTAGTAGGAAATTTATTACTTGCCATGTTTCTCCTGAAAAATAGTCAAATCCAGCCAAATATATTTCTCTCAGGCAATGCGAAACTAACGGAGAAATAGAAATTAACATCTCAGTATCATTAATAATTTCCTCTTCACTTTTGTTTTCTTACATGCCTTTTCATTAATACACATAATAGCATGGTATGCTGAGTGCAAAGCAGTGGGAGATACTCAGATTTACAGACTTGTTGAGCAGCTGGTGCTGTGCCTCTCTACACATTCTCAGCTGGGGCTGTTACATGAGAATGGCAGCTGATAATCCAGGAAACTGTGGCTGGAATCAAGGAGGCAAAGAGCAAGCACTGTCTCCCATGTACCAAGGAAGTGCCACATTAAATGGGACCGTGGCAGTTTTAATATCAATCTCTCCCTCTTGAATATGTATTTTTAGCTGTAAGCATTTAAAGAAGAGATAAAAACGCAGTAGAGAAGTCATCCTCCCTAGAAATGAATGACAGGAAAGAATGAAACTCTCATACAAACAGAGAAACCAAAAAAATATAAAGAGAGAGAAAAAAAGGGATCTTAACTGAAGATAACTTTTAGCTATTGATAATAAATATCTCAAGTTTTCTTTATGGAAGTTTCAAAGGGGAGTGGCATGTTCATAATTATGCTACAAATACGTTCTGCACATATTCATAGATTATACAATATTTTTACTCAAAATTTTGCTGCTGCTTTAATTTTGTGCCAGACCTTTGTGGAGCCCTGTACTAACTGCTATCAAGGGAACTCTTTGTGTTTTGTTCCATGTAGAAGAGGGTGAGGATTATACTAAGACTTTAGGAAGAGGAGAGATAACAAAGAAAAAAGGCAATAAAGAAGAGACATTGGAAAAAATAGAACATCGATAATATTGTAGTTCTCAACCTTTTAAATCAGTCAAGTTAAGGATGAACAGTAATTTAGTATTCTAAGACCACGAAGAAGTGAATTTTGGAAGGCTGCACCTTACAGAATTAGAGCAGTCACTTTTTTTGAAAGATTTTATAATCCATGTCAAGTTTCTGAAACAATTTAATAAACAATAAACAAAAGTTCAGTGTTTCTGAGTTTTGGACTGTGTCATAGCAGCTAACATTGTGTTAGGGAAGTACAGTTACAGAGCTTGTATGAAATCTCACTGTGAAGGGAACAATAGTAAATAGGCTTATGCTGATGTTGCATTACATCAAGAATCACTGAACAGCAACTTCTGATCAAGGATCATAACAATAGTAGGAATAAATAAGAGGGCCTTTGTTTTTTCAGGCCACAACTGCAGCACAGCATCATGCTGTCCCATCACACTGCTAACTGCAGCATTACACAGGCACACCACAGACACTGAAACTCTCCATCATGAGTATCAGAAATAATGTTTAACCCTCCACAATGAAATATACTTTTTTTTTTGGTAGGTTTTCAAAGATATAAAAACCTCAAAACACTTCAAACTCTCAAATAATCTATTGTTTAAGTCAAGACCAGAGAGCATTGCAAATTTCTTTCTAGTCAGAGGAACTGATCAGATGATCCTAAAAATGATCCACAAAAATCACCTGGCCAGTGATCCACTGGATGATTCAGGGAGAGCACTGAACCTGCCCGGGTTTCTTGGGCAATAAAACCTTGCTGGGTTTACTGTGCCAACACAACAGACTCAATAATGAGTCACAGTGCCTCTGTCATCTGTCACCAGTATTCAGTCCCATAGTGTAACTACTTCCATTGAAACACATGAAATTTGAAAATTTTTATGAGACAAAAAACGTACAGTGTAGGGATACCCAACAGTGCCAGGGTCTCCAGATGTTCCTGGGACAATTACCAGGGATGCAAGCCGGTATTAGACCCACAGTGCTTGAGACAAAAGACGACTTAATCTCAAATAACAGTTCCAGTCATGGAAGCTAAAGGTGGAGTTAGAGAACAGTGACATGATGGAGTGACAACTTGCCCTGTAAAGAGGGAAGAGTGTGTCAAAACTGACACAGGAGCTGTAAGCCTGAATGACAGGGAAGATGCTGAAATTGCTGATGGACAAGTAGCAGTGGATGTCAGGAAAATGAGGTGCACCTGTGAAGAAGAGCTAGATCTAAGCCAGCGTACAGAATGCAGCTCAAACAGAACAAGGGCATGGGAAGAGTAAGACCGTGTTAAGACCTAAGATAGGAAGGCCTTCTCCAGGGACCAAGGGGGAGAGGAACAGAAATAGAAAGAAAATTTTTATATCTATTCAGAGAAGTGAGAAAAGCAGAACTTATATTTTTCTGTCTTGAGTTGTTAAATCCATTTTAGATAACCTTATTTAAAGAATGCCATTTTGGCATGTACTGGACTCTTATCAAAATTATTTTGGGATAGCCAGACACCAGGTAACCCACAGTGAAGTCCCATATAGAAATGTGCTTGACACATCATAGCATATTAACACTGAGATACTGGATGGTGATACAGGCACACTGACCCTGCATGTCTTAGCTGACACTCCACAGGCATGTTTAGTTAATTCTGAGTTTGCTCTTGGGAGGTACAAACCCTACTGTGGTGGACATCAGGAAAAATAAAGAGAGGTGCTTAATCTATATCATAGTTTGAAAAGCAACTGAAATGTAGATGGTAATAATGGAATTCCAGGAGCATAGGGTTCAGTGCCCATGTCTCTCCTTGCAAATGCAAACCTTCAGGATACAGAAATGTTCAGCTGTGGGCTTAATGCTAGACAAACAATAGAAAAGGAGGAGGAATCCCAAGAAACATGAGTCAGCACAGTTGAGATAACACTGGGGGTGGAAGCTGTCAAAGAAAATTGTCTTTTTGTGAGAGACTGGACAGATGGATGTCTCAAGACATTTCAGGGTGTACATGTGTGTGAGGGAAGGGACAGGTTGTGTCTTGCCCATGAGAGGCAGTGCCCTGTCCTGTGCACCACACTCCCAGAGCCTGTATCCCAGGCTGGCAGTGGCTGCCCATCCCTGGCACAGCAGAGGATGCTCCACACCCACCTCTGGAGCCCCAGCCCAGCTCCTGAGTGGCCAAATGACCCAAAATCCCACCTGGGACAAGGGTCCAGGAAAGCCAAGGGGTGTTTGAAGCAGAACATGGGGCAGTCAGGCACCCTACCTCCTCTCGGAATTTCTATCAGCTGAACACTGCTGGAAACCAGGAGTTGGTAGCTACATGTGTCTTTTCTATATCCTTTCTGCTTTTCTCTCTTCCTCCTGCTAATTCCCTCTGCTCAGAATTTTCAAGTAACTTAAAATCAAACAATCTGAGAGTTCACTAAGTTGAATAGGCCAAGTTAACGCTTTGAGAAGCGTTTTGTGTTGATTGAATATTTCATTAAATCTTTTGCCAAAGTTCTTTGATTCTCTAAAGTTGCCAATAAAGCCTTTTTGTTGTTTTGACCTCTTGAGAATATCCTGTTCATCTAACTCAAAGTAGATGAGCAACCATAAAGCCCTTTTTGAAGCCTCATTGAGCAAGTTGTTTGGGGCCTTACATTGTTCCAATATATTTATCTTTCAGTTGACAATAAATTCCTTCTTAACTTGTATTCACTGCAATCCTAGTATGTCTTTAGTTTCACTTTTTGCTTTGTTCTTTCTCAGGTGTTAAAAGGAAAAAGAAGAATACTTGAAGCCCGGTGAACACAAACTGTGACATGCAAGTCTGAGATGTTAATTTCAAAGACTGACTACACAGAAGACAAATACAGGTTAGCTGGAAAAGTGTTAAAGGAGTGAGGTAAGTGGGTGTTTGATGAGGAAGCCTCATCAAAACCTATCCTAAGGTTGAGTAGGAAGTCTTTCCCTGCTATCACTAAATGACTGCTCCAGAATGTTGGACTGCTAGAAACGTCTTTGAATCCCCACCCTGGAGTTCCTTAAGGCTTTTAAGATCCAATGTCCTCTTTAAGGTCTAACAGATTAAATACCAGCGGTGTTCACTTAACCCCAATAGTTGCTAACCTCCATGATGTAGCTGTCTTTGCTGGTTAGTTTATCTTTCCCTTTCAGATATTATGCTAACAGTGTCTTTTAAGTAATTATTAATCTATTCAGCCTGAGGTTCATTCTAATAGCTTTTTTGCTCACAATAAATTCTAAATATGCTAGAAATTAGTATTTTCAGTTTACTTCACCCGATTTCTTAAATTTCTTTTTTTTTTTTTCTTTCTTTTGCATGTCTTTAAAGTGAAGCAATAGACTCATCTCTTAACCTTCAGTTTAACTGAATTATTAATCAGGCCATCAAAGTTGTTTACAGTTCTTTGTGTTTTGCATTTTTAACGACTGATCTTCTACAACATGCTCATTACTTTCAAAAACTTTACTGGTAAGGAAATCTATGCAAAAATATATCAGGGTTCCAACATTGTAGTATTTTTCTTCCCGTAAACACCTGGAAACTACATAGCTCTTGGGAACATTTATCCTTATAAAAACAACACAGAGACTTTACATATCCAAACCTAATACTTGCCATATGGTGGTTGGAAAGGTGACATGGGTTTTTTTTTGTTTTTTAAAAAAGAAGAGAGGAAAAAAAGAAAGGCAAGAGCAAAGCAAGGACAGTGTCAGAACAGCTACTGAGAAAAATAGGCAGAGGAATCAAGGAGCAAGTAGGAAAAAATGTGATAAAAAAACACATTGAGTAAGTTTTCTAGCTGGTATCTGTTTCAGGGTTGAAAAGAAGGGAGTCTTTCTTGTAATTCTCTGTAGATCAAAGGCTGTTAAAATCAATATACAGGGGAGAGAAGACATCTCAGATGGTAGGATACTTAGATAAAGTATTCTACACATTTTTGGCCCATTTTACAAATGCATACTAAGACACTGACTTTAAGGCAATCCTAAAAGTCAGATTTACTCAGCTCTGTAGTACCAGCCCAGCAAGGTGACACTCCTGTAGGTTGGGAGAACACAGCTTTGCTCTAGTGGCTGCAACTAAATATCCCACCTGCTCTTGAGGAGATTTTCCCAGAGGGTTTAGGCACTAAATGGCCACATGGAAAGCAAGGATTTTTAGGCAGTGTGTGATTAGTAAATATAGGGACACTTGCATCCTACCAGCCATATAGCTATGTGGATCTAGACTGTGATGAGCTTTGGCTTTAGCCCATTACCTGGCTTTGTCTCAAGTATAAACACAATCCTATAGAGTGGAAGGTGAGAAAATAAAATGAGAGGAAGTCTTATGTAGATACATTAGAGGTTGTATAAGTAGGACAAAAGACAGAGTTCAATAGAAAAAATGACAAAACAAGCTGATTATTAAAGAAATTTGCAGCTAGTAGACCATGAAGGAAAAAAGGCTTTTAAAAGTCCCACATCCTGAAAAGACTATGACTGTAAGTGAAGGAACTGATCCAGAACTCCAAATAAAATGAAAAGCAGCAAGATGAGGCAAGGTGCAAAGCTAAATAAAAGCTAAGTAACAAAAATTGAAGGGAAATGGCAAAGAACAGAGAGTTCCTGGAGTCAAACTCATTGAAGAAGAAAGAAAGAAAGAAAAAGACAGCTGAAACTACAATAAGACTCTGAAATGTAAGAGAGCCATCATTATTTATAAATGTCTGAGAAGGGATAGAGAAAGAAATGAAAATGATGCCTGACCTACTATGAGAAACAGAGATCATATTAATTCTAAAAGAAAGGAATTATCTGGCTGTAGCTAGACAGGGCACTAATGGGACTGTACAATTCATCTTATGTACCCATTACTATGAGTAGTACCTAAACACAGATACTATTGTCCCTATCTAGTGCAATAGTACCAGCAACTGGTTAATCATATAATTTTGGGTAAAGGTGCTAAAACAGTCTCAGATTCTTTTGAAGAAAAAGCAAACTGAGCCTGCAATACTCTTCTTTATATATATCTCTCTGGGAAAGACACCATTTAATCAGATTCATCTCAAATATTAATTTCTATACAAATGAGTTTCATAGAAATACATTTAAGTGGAATATATTTGAGAGGGATAAGGATGATTCCTCCTTCTCCATCAGAAGGTTAAATATTTCTAGTTTTAGAAGAGATAAAAAAGTATATTCCAAGCATTAGAATCTGAAAGTGAAATAGACTGTAATTGACTCTTCCCATTTCCAAATGAGAAAAATAGGGGTAGTTACAGCAAAAATAGCAGCATAACATTTTGCCTTTACTTTTTCAATTTAAATAGTGTAATTTGTTAGTTCCTACAAAGTCTAAGTAAAAGATACTAACATTAAAAATATGCTAGTACAGGCAGATACAAGTCCCACAAACTCATGTAAATAGAGATCTTTGCACACTCCCTATGGAACATATCAACTGGATGGCACCTCTTAAAGTCAACACTTTGTGCACAGAGCATGGTAGGCTATTCAGTCACTGGAACTTCTCAGCACTGGTAGGAAAGCTAGATTTTTTTATTAGATTCCTTCATTATTTTTTTAGCCCTTTCTTCTCCTAAGGCGGATTAAAAGACCTACACCTATCTCATATGTGAGTAAAACGTAAAACAAGTTAGGAAAGCTCATTTTTCAGATCAACCCCATCTCCCAAGCCAGAGAGTTCACACCACAGGCTTGTATTTCTACTTCTGGGCTGTCACCAGACAATTAAATGAGTCAAAGTGTGAACTGAGCACTATAAAATGACTGGCTTTCACCAGTTTTGATTCCTTACTTCTAAACCACAGAATGTAGACCAAGCTCCAAGTCAAAATAAAATTTATATGTGTTTTATCCTTTGTCTGCTCAGAACACTCCATGTGACCTACTTGGTACATGTACAACTCATGAGTCAAAACACAGGCATTACATGTATATTGCTATGACTCATAGCAAGTCCAAAAGCATCATAGTAACTTCAAAAATTATTTTTAAATAAGATGCAATATATGTTTCAGACTATATATGGCAGAAATCATGCAGAATTCAGGTGCAGAACTGGACTCTCTTTGCTCCAGGTTTTGTGATAGATGTGTATTTGATCTGTCTATTCTCTGTGGTGCAGCAGAATGATGATTCTTCATGTGGCTGCAAGAGCCCCAAGGAGTTACAAGCACAGCCATGGTCAGAATGAGGTCAGGCTATTCCACATCCCTTTTCTTTGGTACAGCAGCAGGAGGAAAAACATATGGCATAACAGACATGAAGTCATATTGTTTGTTCTAAACATAGTTTTCTATTTCTGCCACATGTGGAAAGTTCCATGTGTAATAAATGTCAAGAGCCCTTGCATTGCCCCAAATTTTTGAAAATTCTTCCTCTTGTTCAGGCAGCTGAAGCAGGAGGGACACAGACCAGAGCCTGCACACTCTCACACAAAAGCACACAGAGACTTGTATCTTTCTTTGGGCTGCAAAGAAATGAATTTACTCACTACAGAAAACCAGAGAAGAGAACTATAATCAGATGTGAAGTGCCTCCAGATTTTATTGGCACCATTGATCACATAATCATAATAAGCTGAGATGGCCACATTTGGGCTCCTTTTCCCATTTCAGGATCAGCTAACTCTGGAGTCACCCTGAAGGTGACACTTGGGGCCAGGAGTGACAGGAAGGGTCAAGACAGGCTGAGGTGCAGTTGGTATTTGTGAGTTGTCCCAAATTTAGCCCCCCTGAGCAGACCTGGTGAGGCAGCACAGTGCCAGGCACAGCCAGGTGACCTCACCACAAACTCTGGGCTTGGGTACCCAGGTTACATGGATGGGAGGCAGGCATTGCTCATATACAGAGATCCTTTGGGCACACATGAACAGACACGGCTGAGAAAGGAATTATGGCAGACACTAAACGGATTTGTAAGAGACAAGGTGTGAGAATCTTCAGCATTCAAGTAGGGAACTTAGAGAGAGTGTTTCAACTTGTACTAGAAACTGCTTATAGAGAGCTAGGATCACAAGCCCATTTATCATTATACTGGCAACTACTCCCTTTGCATCCACAAGGAATGGGGAGAGTCTCACCAGAAAATGTGCTGTACCTTCTGCAGAGTCCTCTGGGACAGCATGGCCCTTTACTCACTCTCAGAAAAATGCCTTAAACCCCTTTCATATCATATATGCTTCACTGGGAGCCTTGCACAGTCGTTCAAGAGGAAAGAAAAATAATGGGTAATTAAAAGTATAGTCATATATTTCTTTTTAAATGGTTATTTATTTATATATATCTACAAACATCTTCAGAGTACTTTTGTTGGAAATATATTAATAAAATCAAGACTCACTGATGTAACTCCTCCCTCAGGTGAAGTTTTCATTCACTTCAGTGGTATAACTGCCTGAGTAAGGCCACAGGACTTGGATTTGATACAAATCAAGGCATGAAATATTCCCTCACCAAAATAAAACTGCTAAAGAGCTGCTACTCTACCACCATAGCACCATTATTCCAAGTGTGTGCTATCAGGCTGTTATTATGCTTGCATTGATAGTTGCAGGAGAAGCAGCTCACGATGTTCCCTTCTCTCAACACAGATCTCTGCAGGTAGTTTTAATGGGGCTGTTAATAAGCTGGCAACCATCCCAGCCAGATGTAGCACTTTTAAACATTGTCCTTACAGCTTTGTCAGAGCTGTTGACATGGCATGTCAGTAATGGAAAATTGCCACTGCACCCAGCAACCATCTTCATTACATGGAATCACATTGTTAATCTACAGCCAAATGCAACTTGAGGCAGGAAGAGAGTTTAGATTGCACCCATCTGTATACTATCACTCCAGGTGGCAGGTCGTTCTTCAGGATTAGAGATTGAATCAGTCTTTCCATCATCAATAAGCCCTGCTCCACAACAAGAACCTGTCAATCCAATATTTTACTTTCAGCACCGTGAGGACCGCACAGCATGGTAATGAAATTTCCCTGTAAGTAGACCACGGGGATCTATACCAGGGAGATACATCTCTTTAAAAAGCTCAGGAAAATCAGACAGCATGCTGCACAATCTGGACAGTAACTCAGTTTTTCCAGCACCACCCTAACTGTTTTATTTGTTTAGGGGTGAGATCAACCAGATAAATCAGCTTTTTAATGCCGGGTTATTTCTTATTCTTTTGGTAGAAATTAATATTGGGTAATTATTTCCCATTTGGAAATGTATGACAGCCTCAGAAAAGACATTAATTTCTGAAACTAAACAAGCTTGTTGATATACAGCTGCTACATCACATATTTTTCATCACTTATTACAACCATAACCTAGGCTAAAAATGTAGTCGTTTTAAATTTCTCCTTATTAAAACTTACTAGGTATTATAGATTACCTTTTCTAGATGCAGTTTAGCATCTTCCAGGGCCAACTGGAATTTCTTCAAAGCCCATTTGCTACTTGCAGCAGGCATTTTGGTGCTCTGAGAAGTCTGCCCCCTTAAATTACCCATCTTCTCTTATATATTTATAATATGCCTACTATATGGCACCTAATCACCATCTCCAGGACCTTC
Source organism: Acridotheres tristis (assembly GCA_037013685.1). Lineage (NCBI taxonomy): Eukaryota > Metazoa > Chordata > Aves > Passeriformes > Sturnidae > Acridotheres > Acridotheres tristis. The sequence continues at coordinate 7,908,871 of CM072888.1, read as the reverse complement.
CTGAATTAGAAGCTTGCTTCAATACTTTAGGCATTTTGACTTTCTGATGACCTATTTTTAAAAAAAAATATACTGTAAAAATGCATACATGCATACTAGCTGCAACGCACACACTTTCATTATTACAAATGAAACTACATTCCTAACAAAAATATCATGAGTGCAAAATTCTCATACTGTTACAAGCATCTAGCTTCTTAAATGTGTATTATATGTATTTTGTTGATTCCTACTTCATTATATTATGGATCGTAAATTCAGCTCCCTCACCGTTTTTAAGTGTTCTTCTTTTAACTGATGATGGTTAGTTACAGTATGTGTTTCAAAGCAGATAGAAATAAGAATAAATTAATTTCCTCAGTTTTACACAATTATTAGCCTTTGTAGGTTATTCGTTTGTTAAACACCGAACAAGTTCAAGCTAACAATTATGATCATTAAAGAGAAATTACTGTGACACTGTCACAGAAACTGCTGAAAATAGGAAAGCAAAGCTGAAGACATTATAACTATGGAGAGAAACAGAAGACAGACTCTAAACCCCTTTTTTTTCTGAAGCAGTAAGACTGGTAGAGATTCATCCTAGAATATCAGTGCATCATTTGGTTTTGGTTTATCACATCCACAAATAGAGAAAACACATCTGTTTGCAAACATAGTTTCTTAGGAATCAGATAATTTGATTATTATCAACGTACTACTTCTTATATTTACCCAGGAGGGGGAAAAAAATAAAGAACACACCAGCTTTTTTCCTGAGCTCTCCCTTTTATCCTACTGACATTGTGTTTGGATTGATGATGCTATTTCCTTCCTAACTACAAGGACTACAGTCCAGTACATATAGAGAAGGCTCTACCCACAGGGTTACAGTGCAGTAAATTAGAAATTCCTGCTTCAGCCAGACTAAATTTTGTGGCTCATGGAAAATAATATTAGTAAATATTCCATATGTGGCACCTGTTAAACCCACTTTTCCCTGAGATGAATACAATGATTCATTTCTTCATGTTCTGATCCTTTAATGAGAAATATCAGATTCAATAAGTTATCGGTATGGACTTAAATTTAATCTGAAGGATAAGGACGGAAATATGGAACTTTCCCCCCACCTGCCTCAGTCATTTTATCATTTATAAAAGAAGGCCACATCCTTCCCTATATCCTGTTATTTTTTTCATGGAGGCTAACTAACTTGATACCATGAAAAGCAACATCACATGAAAAGAAGCACCTCTGCCTCAGAAAAAATGAAAGTTTTCTGTCTAGAACTCAAACTCTTCTATTTATTGTCAGACCCCAACCTGACTTTTTTGATGACCTTGGTCTTGCTTGGCAACACTTATAAGAATATAAAGGTTACATTTATACTACATTTACACTACAAAAAATACATTCTCTGGCATCAGACTACCTGGTATAGAGCACTTGCATCTACATTTCCTTTGGGTTGGATTTCATCAATAAAGGATTAACTCTGTCCAAAGTGTACTGCAGCCCACACTGTTCAGTGTTTTCCTTTAGTCCCTTTGGCCCCTTTTGCTGTTTTGTTACCCATGCCGAAAGAGGGGGTGGTTTTTGCTGTTTAAAACATGCAAAATAACAATCCTGGCACAATCTGCCAGAAGAGTATTTTTTAAACACAACGCTGAGTCTGTACACTGTGCCATGAGCATAGCATGTGACATACGAAGATATTTTAGGGTGCAAGGCTTGCCAAGATAGTGTGGGAAGACCACGTAAACAAAGATGCCAAAGCTTTACATACACTTACAAATGAGCTGTCCCTGGAGCAAGCTGACTGCAAAGCCACATTCAGGTTTGATTTGAAAAGGAACTCAATGGTGTACTCCAAAAGGAAGCCTGTGAGTAAACTACCAGGCATGCACTGTATGTGTTGGTCAAACAGGCTCCCAAGGGTCTCCTGAGTCTTTGGGAAGAGTCAGGACCTCAGGTGGAAACACGACCCTGCTTCCAAGCATGAGGATCCCACTTTTCTCAATTCCAGTCCATTTTTACCTACTGGTGTCTCCTTGCCTGACTTTTCTACATGCTTACACACAACTGGAGAAAGAGTTGGAAACATTTAGGGTGCTGCTTTTCCCCAGCTGCTTGTTACCACCCAGTAACAGCAAGAAGCAGCAGACCAACCTAAGTGGTTTCTGCTATCCTCTGGCTGAACTGCTCTGCTTGATTTGTCTCCCCCTCTCTTAGTGATAATTTCACCACAGCCAAATTAGTGCTGCAGGACCAATGTTCCTCTTCTATCCCTTTCCAGTGGCCTGTGAACTGGTTCCCTCCACATCCCATCCCATCTGTGTGTAGAAAATTATAACTGATCAATGTGTGAAGGACCTTTTATTTTCTTTAGATGGACACTAATTTTAATACCATTCTTTGTGCAAGTGAAACTTCCAATGCAGACAAAGAAACAGCAGAAGGAACAAAACTCAAAGGACATGAAATTGAAATGAACAGGCCATGTGTCATACCCCAAGGGATTTTAGCTCAATGCTACAAGCATCTTCCAAGAAGATTAAGCATCAAGCATTAAATCTGGCCTCCCACTCTGCCACACTCAAATTCAATGAATTTTGTTACTCAGTTTCCAGGGGGGCAATATTTACTACCAAACTTTCAGAATCCCCTTTGTGTCTCTTGTATTTTCACGTTGCCTGGGAACCTGTTGAACTTCTGGCATCAATTAGAGAAAGCTTAAAGCTGGTCTTCTGGCTTCCACCTGTCCAGAAGAGGCAGATAATGGACCACTCTGGACCTGCCTGTGACCCCCAGAACACCTCCCAAGCATGGAGTATTTCTAAAGGCTTTTTCCCTTTTATGACCTCCTCATATTGCCAAAGTGATGTAATTTAGATGAGTCCAATGGACACTTAACTCTTTCATGTGCATTTTAAGCTGGTGAATGCAGAAATGCACCCCACCACAGTCCATGGTGGATTTATCTGTCACTCAGGCCTAATGAATTTCTCCTCTCACTAAGCAGCACTGCAGTGAAATTTTCCAGCTCTATAACTAGAATAAGACTTTCCAATGTATGCTGCCCAGTTACAGCAATTTAGTGAACATATCTGTTTAAAAGAAGATAGAGGAAAGGTGAGTGATTTGTGTAGAAAGTAGCATCATCTGAGAAATCATTTTAAAACCATGATTACAGCCATGATATGTGTGGAGGCAGAGTGAAAGAAATTGACTTATATGGCCAGTTATAATATATTTCACCTAATGGAGGAAAAGCTGAGTCAATGAACAATTCTGTATCACCGTTATTGCAAAATGATTACAGCCCCCTTTATCACAGCTGTACAATATGCTGACTGAACAGGAAAACATGCAGTACACACAGTGTAGTGATTTCCACCACCGTATAAGTAAATGTCAGACTTGTTCCATCTATTCAGTGATTTTCTTAATGAAAACGTCAGCATAATGCTGGCATTTTCCTCCTCTCATTTAATTCCTGTTCTCCTCTTTCATCCACTATTTGACCTTTGCATGCACTTGGTAGCTTGCCCAAGGTGCTGTCACACCTTCACTGCTCCTCTCTAATGATGCTCTTTCACTGCCAGATCCAGACAGGATACTTGAGAAGCAATTGCAGGGCCCTGTTCCCACTATGATGATGAAAATTTGAACGCTTCACTACTTTAGGTGACTTTTCACTTCTGCTCTGAGAAGAATAACCAACGATTGTTTACCAAAATTAACCTATTCAAACAGCATCCTGTTACAGCAGTCTAAGACTCAAGAGAAGCAGGCACAACAATTGCAGCAGCAGCACAGGAATACCGAGGGCTAGTAACTGCTGGATGAGTCAGATGATTAGTGGAATATGTTTTCTCAAAAAGAAAGTGATGACACACAATTTGAAGGAGGGGAGGTTTGCACAAGACAATGACAAATAGGAGCAATGTGAGTCTTATAAGGCAGGAATAAATATATGCCATATTGACCAGTTTTGGTTACTACAATACAAAAAAGATTAAGCTAATAGCATTGAAAAGAGAGCAGCAAAGATGGTGAAGGGCCTTGAGGGGAAACCATAGGAGGAGCATCTGAGGTCACTGGTTCTGTCCTGGAGGAGGCTGAGAGGAGACCTCAGTGCAGTCACAACCTCCTTGTGAGGTGAAGAGGAGGGGCAGCACTGATCTCTTCTGTCTGGTGACAGTGACAGAACCCAAGGGAATGGCCTGAAGCTGTGCCAAGGGAGGTTTAGGTTGGATATCAGGAAAAGGTTCTTCACCCAGAGGGTGGTTGGGCACTGGCACAGGCTCCCCAGGGAAGTATCACAGCACCAAGCCTGACAGGGCTCAGGAGTTTGGGCAATGCTCTCATCTGGATACATATTGTTTCCAGTAGAAATAAAAATGAATCATGGTTCAAGTAGCTGATATGGGAAGTAAGATTAAAAATCTTTTTTTTTTTAATACACGTCCTGGTTGTGCACCATTTTTCCAGGTGATCTGAGATTTATCTCCCCTGTGCTGTGCTTAACATCCTCTTGCATGTGTTTGCCAACAACTGACCTCACAGCAGAGCCAGCGAGGAAGGGCAAGGTGCACAATAAATTCAGGAGTGACTTGGAGAAAAAATTAGTAAAAGCTGACCAAATTCAAACTTTCCTTCTTCAGCAGTGCCATTCTGAGGGTTTGTTCTCTCCTTGCAGGGTCCCTACACTCTCAAAGACTAACTTTCCATCACAGAAGCTCTTTCTCCTGCCTCTTGGAATGAACAGAGCAGAGGCATTTCCTTTTCTACATCACCCTCCCATTTCTTTATGATATTGTTTCAGGTTGCCTGTGGGTTAAGAAAGGAATGGCCTAAGTGCAAGCACAAATAGTTCCTAGCTAGTGGATTTCACAAGGTTCAACAAGAGCAAGACGTCTCTGGGCTGCACAAATACCTTTGCTGATACTGTGCTATGTCAGCACGCTGGTTTATCTACATACAGAAACACAAGGAATTCCTGCCTCGGGCAGAAAGGCATTACCAGCAGCAATTAAGTCTAAACCAAAGAAAACCTGTTTGGGGAACAGAATTATCAGCTATTTAAATCCCTTCCTACATGGCATAAAAAAATATATATGTCTCATAAAAACAACTAGGTTATGAATTTGACAGGTTTCTTCTATGCCACAAGTCTCTTACAAGTCAGGTCTCTACCTGTAATACCTATAATCAGCTTTTCCTCATGAAAACATGGAAAAAAAAGAAATAGAAATGAGGCATACAGCAAGGTATTGAACATAATAAGTAGCCTAAAATAGTTAAAGCTTTAGTTAAAAATTTTCATTTTTATCAGTTCACTGTGTGCTGAGAAAAATAACATACAAAAGAAGGAAAAGCATTTCACATGCCATAGGAAAATGTTCACAAGTCTGAAAAAAAGAGAGAACAAAAGGATCAGAAGCCAGCAAATGCCTGCAGTAGACTCAGGCAGCTCAGCACCAGATCAACATCTCTGAAGTTTGGAACACCAACAACTTCTTTAACCAACTTTAGACACCTGTGATTGAGATTTTTGGCCGTGTGCTTCTGTACAAAAGCATAATCGAATGACAAAGTCCTGCCATAATAAATGACTCCACGTAATGCTGAGTGCTACAGAGCAGATTGCTTATTTCTAGGAGTGAAAGATACAGCACTCGTTCAAGGATAATCTGATAATAGATCACAAGGAATTCCAATGCCACAAAAGACTTAGCAGAGCCTTGGGATTTCACCAAGAAGAGGGACATAACTAACCCGGCACAACCTAATGATGAAGGAGATTCACTGCAAGCTGATTTACTGTTCTACAACCTTCTCTTGTCTCGCCTCATCTTAAGGAGCTGAAATGTTTTCCATAATGGGTCATAAAGCCTGTGTTTTCCCCTGCAGCAAAAGCCAACAGGTTTTACTTTGCAGGAAGGAAATCTGCACAAGCACTCTCAAACTGTGAAAACAAACCACTTCTTTCAACAAAACAAAATCAGTGCAGTAATACAAATTTCCTATGCCCTCCATGAGAAAACATTCTTTATCAAACCCTGCAAAATCAACATGAAAAAGATAATCTGGTTGTAGCACATCTTTCAAAACTACCAGTTTCATACCAGCTCCTATTTTGTTAGATATCATTTGTCTGTTTGGAGGGGCAGGCTGCACTGTTGTGATAGCAAATTTTAAACATTGGGAATTTTTTATATGAAATATTGCCTCTTTTTATATCGGTAAAACCGAGTTGGTAACCAAGAAGCCACTTGGCTAGACAATATATGAGGAAAGGAAAAAGGTGCAAATCTTAGAGTCACTGGAAAGAGAGAATTTGAGATTTCTGCCTCCTCCAGAAAAGGAAAATGTATGCATTTCCAACAGTGGATTTTAAACAGTAAGAAAAAATAAGGAGAATAAAGCCCCAGTAGATACAGAGTAAAGCTGAATTCTTTCTCCAAATGACATTTCTATAGAAGATTTTCAAAGGAAAAGAGTGGATCACACACTTCAGAGTCTGGGACCATTATTCCATAATGATCAAGGGAAAAAGTAGAAAGCTCAAATAATTATAAAATTGTAAGCATCATCATCAGGCCTGGATGGCCTTATTTTGTTTGTCAGAGGTATTGTCATTAGATTTATCTATGTCCTATTTAATTCAAAATAGGAAAGTTTGCTTCCCACTTTTTGCAATTTTTTAAATTGGAAATTTACCAAAGTATATAACCTTAAATTGATGGATTATCTTTTTAAAGCTACATACTTGGCATTGCCAGCTACATAATGCATAAGTGACAGTTTTTCAGGATTGAATTAAATATTATCCAATCCATACAGGCAAACAGAAAGTTTTTAGCGTGTTGTTACCCAGAAGACTTCTCTAAAAGTCACTTCAGCCTCTGCCCTGAAAATTAAATAACTACTGGGTTATATTTTTAATTCAAACTTGCTCCTTCCCATCTTTGTTATCCTGTGACATAGTTGATCAAGATTAGCTGCATGACTTTTGCTGTGGAAAAATGGAAAAAAAATCAATTCATTTCTTTTCTTTTTCATCCAATTCAATATATAAATACTCAGTTTTACATGCTTCCCCTCTTCTTTTTCTTTTTTCTGATCCTATACAACCTTACAGAGTTTTATCCACTAAGTGAAAGGGCATAGTTTAAGGATTTTTAATGACTGAGAAATTTTGAAATAGCTGTTTCCACTGCAACACATTAATGAAGTTTGCCTATGATATTTTTCCACTACACTAATTTTTACTCTAACAACTCACTTGTTAATTTAAGTAGCTTGTTCTGATTTGTTGAATAGATCCCCAAGTTCTCTTTTAAGATATTGTAGAAATACCTATGAGCAATCCTGTAAAGTTTCAAATATAAAGCTTATTAACATTTAAAGTAGATACCCTTAGGTAGTTAGAAGAAATGATTCTATGACATAAGTCAAGTAATTTTAGCAGAAATTAAGTAAACAGAATTTTTGAAGTACAATAATTTACACGAAAATTCCCCATGTTTGAAAGAGATTGACAAAGATCTGCACTTCACACGTTCTTTTCCTCTTGCTTAAGAGGTGGTGCTTTATTCATTGATAATAATAGGCCACTTTATAGAGTATTATTATTCTCAGTGAATAATTTTGAATGAGAGCATAGTAAGGACCTAACAAACCGTGAGTTCAGAATTTGAAAATCAAACAGGAAAATTTATTCGATGAGATTTCTTTTCCAAAATAAAAGCCTTAAGTACTATTTGAAAACTTTCCTGATTGCCATGTTCTCAGTTTCGTGGCTAATTCTAAGCCCAAACAGCCTGACTGACAACTCATGTGCTTAATGTTAAAATAGCACTGAAGTGCTTTAAACTAGGACCTAAATATTTCATACAGATATGATCAGAAGCATGTATTCATCTTGGACAGGGAATCACATTCCATTTACATACCTCCTTGTCTTTGAGTATATGGTCTGAAGTTCAGAGCCTTAAAAACACATTTATTTCAAAGGGTGCTGGATCTGGCATTAATGAATAACTCTGGCTGCAGTAATATGCTATTTGAAAATATTTAATTGAGCTCTGAAAACTCCGTGGAATACCAAAGCAATCTTTAGTACGGTTTGACTAAATTCAATGGCCAAAACTTTATAACACTTCTGGGTCAAGCCCTAAAAGAGTTGAAACTAGAAGACTTGATGGCATAACCCTTATTGCAAGAAAAGTAAGCATCAGGAAGTGTCCACATTGCCTCTGCAGAAACACCATTTTCATTCAATGCCATCCAGAGGACAAGTGGGTCCATGGGAATCTCATGAGGTTTAACAGGACCAAGAGCTGGTGCTGCACATGGATCAGAGCAATCCCTGGTACCAACCCAGGCTAGGGATGAGCAGATGGAGATCAACCCTGCCCAGAAGGACTCGGGGTGCTGGTGGAGGAGAGGCTGGACATGACCCAGCCATGGCACTCACAGCCCAGAGAGCCAAACGTGTCCTGGGCTCATCCAGAGCCCCGTGGGCAGCAGGGCAGGGAGGGGATTCTGTTCCTCTGCTCTGCTCTGGTGAGAGCCCACCTGGAGCACTGCATCCAGAGCTGGGGTCACAGCACAGGGAGCACAGGGACCTGCTGGAGTGAGCCCAGAGCAGGGACACCAAGTTGATTAGAGGGATGTAGAAGAACATCTGCTGTGAGAAAAAGCTGAGAAATTGTTCAGCCTGGAAAAGAGAAGGTTTTGGGGTGGCCTAATTGTGGCCTTCCAAGTACCTGAAGGGAACTTACAGGAGAGCTGGAGAGGGGTTATTCACAAGGGCTGGAGTGACAGGACAAGGGGGAATGGCTTCAAACTGAAAGAAAGTAGGTTTAGATCACACTGGAGGAAGAAATTCTTTACTATGAAATTCTTTACTGTGGATGCACTGGCACAGGTTGCCCAGAAAAGCTGTGGATGCCCCATCCCTGGAAGTGCTCAAGGCCACGTTGGATGGACTGCTGGTCTAGTGAAAAATGTCCCTGTCCATGGTAGAGGGGTTGGAACTGGGTGATGTTTAAGGTCCCTTCCAACCCAAACCATTCTATGGTTCCACTCCTAGGACTTATACTGAACACAATCAATAAATTTGCTGCCTTGGAAGCAAATACAGACAATAAGCAATACTAGCACAGTACTGCAAGTTTTCAAAGTTAATTGAATCAGCATATAAAAATGTTTTCCCTGTGTAATAAATCTCATTATAATCAACCTCTTTATGGCAGGCACTTCCCTATCATATGCAAATTTCAATTATTTATTTAGAATATATTCAGCATTTTCATGTGACTCCATTTTCTGCTTAAAAATTTGAGAGTTGCATTAAATACCCAGCTCTCCTTTGGAAAATGTTATTAGCAACATTGTACGCCAACATAATAATGGAGCTTTTCAAATAATCAGACTACAAATATACTTTGGAAGCGAATAAAGGTTTCACTCAAACTTCATTTTGGATCTCCCTGGTTAAATCTACTATGCTGACTTTTTTACAATATGCAACACTGAAAGAGATAAAGGTTTAAGCATATTCTACCTATTTTTCCCTGACACAAGAGAAAAACTTAATGATGTAATAATTATTTATTTCCATTTTAAAATTCAGTCTCAATGAACTCACACTGGATTTCCAAGTGTGAAAACAGGAACATCTTGTAGGAGAAATACAGACCACTGACAAAAATGTACTAGTGATCCGCTGATGCTATGAATCTGTTTCTCAACCAGTGTTGTTAAATATTCTGGAGAAAAACTAGATGACCTCATTCAAGGTGAAAAAATATAAAGGAAACACCAGAAAACAGATGTTATCTAACTGAACTTTTTTACATTTTACTGAGTTTTTCATAGTTTCTTGTGAGACATGAAGAACACAACAAAAAAAAGTCAAATTTAAGCCAAACAATGAGACTGCAAGTTACAGAGATATGGAGTTCTTTTTATTCCTTGAGTAGCAAATTATTCCCCTCCATCAGAGCTACTGTTAATATAGAACGATAAGACCACAAATTGTCCCATGAATAGTTATCATTTAAATTTGTACAAAGCATGTTTTCTTTTGTGATTCTAATCGTGTAACCTCACTAGGAATGAAAGAACCTTCATGATGATGGCCATCTCTTAAAATTGCAAAACTCAACCTATGAATTTCTGTTCTTTTTCCTTTCTATTGTTTTTCCAGAAAATTGTATCGAAAAATACAATACTTCAATGCAGACTAGACTGTCACTTAAAATAATTTCTAAAGAAGCATTAACATTTAATAAATTCTTCATGCTTGCTTATTTCTGGGATTCACATGGAAAAAATTAAATTTATATGAAAGAAATAACTGAAATATACGTATCACATGGTCAAAGAACTGTTCACTGAAACATACAGCAGAAAAACAAGGATTCATAATTAAAGTAGGTTAAATTATATGCCTCATCAAAATGAGGGGTGTGCAATTAAAAAAAAAAAAGCTTTTATATATGGTCAGTGTACATACTCCTCCAGATATCACAGGAAGTTTGATTATAGACAGCTAATTGATAAATGTTAAACTGTGATAGAAGGATACATCAAAAAAGATACTTGAAGGTCCATAAATACACCCCAGCTGAGAATTGTTTGATGCTAGATTCAAGTATCAGCATGTGAATGATTGGTTGCACCTATCACAGATATTTCTCCTCTTTTTTTCTTTCTGACTGACCCCTTGAATATTTAATTGCACTGTTCAAAAGAGAAGACATTCAAAAGGAGCAGTAATTGTAGAAGATCCACTGGACAAAGACAGCACACACGTAGAGGATGTAGATTTCAATCTCCCCTGATCCCACCTCTCTGTCTGTGCCTCTTTGTGACAGACATAAGAAAAACAATTAATTGCAGAAAAAGGAAGAGTCTGGTAAGGATGTGAAACACCTCCTGAAGTTGTTTATACAGATTCTTACCATCAGTATTTCCTCTTAAATGGAGACGGAGCTCTCTCTTGTGCAAGGGAACAAAGACAACTTGTAGATTTGTGACACAGTGACTGGTTTGGAGGATGGTTGCTACCACATTTAATGCCATGCTGCTGAAGTGCCACCAGACATGTGTGCAACATTTAGGCACATAACAACACACAGGCAACCAGACAGGAACTTCTGTCTTAGCTGGTGCCAGCTAAGAGGAATTTTTAACTGTCATTAGAAACACATTCTGGCTAAACACTGTACGGACTCTTAACTGCTGTGAAAAATCTTATAAACTATTTCTGAATACAAACTCTACATTCAATTTGGCAAGGACAGCAAGAAAGTCAGGATTCTAGTTTAGGTTGGTACTATCTCTTTCCCTGCAGATGAAATTTTTTCCTGTGATTTTTGCCTTTGTAGAGGAAGCAAAGTGATCATTTTTGTCTGCTTGTGTGGCTTTGAGGTCTGCCTTGTCCCTTTCCAAACTAATACAATAAAATAAAAAGTGCTCTGGAAAGCATGACTCTTACAAGAGAGGCACAGTCAGACTTTGAGGGGAAAAAAAAGTGTCTGCATTAGGATGATAAATGACTGACTATAATTAATTGATCAATTAATTGATTTTACAATAAAATCCAGTATTAGAAGTAGTGGCCTTAAATACACCATGACCTGCAGTTTTATCTGATAAATTATGCTCCATCAAAATCCACATTCAGCAGTTATTTATTGTGCAAAGTTCCAAATTGGATCTTCTACTTCTGAATTAATTTGGATCCTAAGTATTTTGCATTTGTATTGCCACCCAAAAGGGTTCTTGTAAAAATCATGTTTAAAAAAGGGATATACAATATTTACAGTAGAAACATGCTTGACTTTCTATGATATTAAAAAAGCTTAGCAAAAGGGAACAATGCTCATCATCTAAATGTCTGGTCTAGAAAAATTATTCCTGGGGTAATTTCAGGATGCAGCTCTCCCTGGATTCAATTTATGTTCTGCATCTACAATAAAGGGCAAATGTCTCTGCAGTTCCCCACTGAAATCAGTGTTGGGCTTGTACTTCTCAGTCTCTCAGCTTGGAAGAATGCCATTGCAAAGAAGCACGGAAAAGGGAAATGAGCCACCGCAGAGAAAGGCAAGAGTGAAGATGCACTTCAAATCAATTTTGCCATGAAGTTGAGCTCTTGTTATGTCTGGTAGGAATGGATTTTAACAGATAGGAGAGAATAACCTCAGGGCTATTATTCTCCTAATCACAGAGATTTTCTTTTTCTTTTTTCAAATTTATTTTTAACTTTTCTGAGAAAACCAAAACGTTAAAGAGTTTGTTTGGGTTTTTTCATTTAATATTATTTTAATCATGCTAAATGTCTAATTAAATCTCAGAAACTGGTTTTGTCTTGGGAAAAAGATGCTATTTAACTAATGAAATGTTGTAAACAGGTTATTTAAATTGGGCTTTGTTATTCTGCTGTGTTGTAACGGTGGAAGAGGTGATGGAAGACACAAAAGATGATGGAAGAGACAAAAGAAGCATCAGTCTGACGAAGTATAAGAAATTTGAAATGGCATTTGACAACATATCAAATAAAGGGCACAATTCAATAAGGGGCCACAATTCAAATATTCAGCAGCATTTAGAAGACTACACCATTTAAAAGCCCACTAAAATATGTTTCTGTAAGTGCTATCCTACTGCACAGGACAAAAAATGAGGAATAAGATTTCAGAATAGCTGAAAAATCACAAGAATTGCTCATAACCACTCCAAGGCTTTTCGACAACTAACTGAAATATAGGTCATAAGTCTCAAAAAAAAAAAAAAAAAAAAAAGTAGAAGAAAAATTCAGCTTCGAATACTTACCATAAACCCATCACTACAGTTACACACATCAGCATCTTTGAGTTCAGCTTGCAGCAGCAAACAGATACTCTTGGCAAAAAGAGAAAGCAAAGTTTGTTGCTACAAATTTCTGGATTATTGAACAAAATATCCATGTGTACAGTCTGTGTTAGAGCAGCTCCATGGTAAAAATGTACTTGGGATTTGTTATCATTTGGGCAAGCACGACAAGATAAGATCTTAACAACTATATTTGAAACATGCACAAGTTCGTTTACACTGCCTGCAGTGCTGCATTGATTCCTATCTCTTTCCTGGGTTATTTCACTAACAAAAGGGTCACAGCAAATGTACACAGAGCCAATAAGCCTACAGAAATTAACTCCCCCCTCTGCATCCCCAAAGTCTTTATATAACAAAAATTGTGTGTGGTTGATTGTGGCTTAGATACACTGCCAAAAGAGTTTTCATCGACTCGCCGTTTATTCACATTGCAACATTCTCAAATTCACTTCATCTATTTTTAGAGACAGATAATAAACATTTATGTGATCAAAATAAATAATACAGGACTACTGAAACATCTCAAAGGCTTTGCTATTCAGAATGCCATCAGCTCCTGCCAAGGAAGTACTCTCAGCACTAGCCACACTTCAGTTTTCAGCCATTTATTTTTGACATAATGAAAATGCCTTCTCTCCCAGTGCATGGCCACTCTTCCTCTCTTACGTCAGAGTCTGCAAGCTATCGAGGGTAAAAGATGTATGAGCCTGTTCAGACTGAGAGAGCCAGAAACTTAGTCAGTATGTTTCTTTTTTTAGTATTTAATATCTTTCCTGACTGCAGCAGATTTAGTGTGCTTGGAAGTTAACGCTGAAGTATTGGGACTACCACTGCTCGAGGGACAGCGACCACTGAGACAGGACAGAGAGTCAGAATTTCTGCTTGTTCTACATTGAAACACGCTGTTGAGGAGATAGGATAAATACTTTTTTTATAAAATAATTCCACTCATCAGGCCACTGTGAACACACATTGCTGCTCACCAGACACGTCTCTGTAACCACAGCTGCTCACATTCCTTTGTGTATGCTTACAGTGTGCAGACTGAAAGTCCTGAAAGGAAGAGGAAAGGGGGAAAAAATGGATTCCAGATGATCTGACTGGCTTCAGACTGAAGAATCTGAGGCAGTAGCTGCTTAAAGCTTCGGGAGGGGTTATCTAACTAAACCTGAGGGATTAATATATTACACCATTCCCAGATAACTTATCTGCAAAGGCATTAACTAAGAGTTGAGAACACAAGTAAAAGCGTTCACCACTTCTACTTCAGCAGCCCAAAACTGCAGCCAAGCCACGTGAGAGTGCATACTGACATCAGATCAGTCCTTTCTAAAGATCTATACAGAACTGCATTGTTTCCTGCAATCAGCACTTTCAGGCCAAATTCTATGAATCCCAGTGACCTTGTCTTTTATCAAATAAAATGTGAAACCCTGGGAGAATTGAATGGAAACTTTAACTAAGCTCAACAAGAGTTTAAGCATTCCATGCTGGGATATGCTAAAGAACAAGGCTATTCTGTAAAAGTACAAGCAGACATGTAGTAGATTAGATTGTCTGTACCAGCATCTCTGAAATTCAATCCTTTCTTAAATCATTTCAAAGGCAGATGGACAGTGTTTTGCCAAGTCTGCAATTTGGTGGTGATGAAATTGCCTCATGAATGTGAAGTTAGATGACTACTTAGAATTTCATATATTTGTGAGAGAACAGAGGCAGAATTATCTGAGGTCTTCTAAACTGCAAGAAAAGAGAGGAAATTGGCTACACGCTGAAGCATCGACAAAAGGACAAGTTGAATCTGTTTATAAGAATGCTGGGAGAAGATTTAAGTGCCTTACAATTTCAAATCAAAGGCCTGCTGGTGGAGAAAAGCTGGAGAGAAAAAAAGAGAAATCTGCAAATACACTTACACTTTGCTTCTGATATGAGACAGAATAGTGGAACAGAGAAACTAAGAGAGGAGGAGGAATATCAGGATTTTTTATGTAGGTAGGTATTCCTGAGCTCAAATTTGCAAAAACATTAGGGGATAATGGAAAAAATGACTATGGTAAATACATTTGAAAGAATCCCCTGGCATATTAAAAAAAAAAATAAATTAATTAAAGACTATTTAGTTTTGTATGATAGCAAGGCTATTTCAATACTTAGTGGTTATATTTTGGTTTGATGACTTTGTTAGAATTCTTGCAGTATAAGCAGTGCAACCCACTTGTTCACCTTGCCATACTATCCTTCAGTCGTTTTCTGGGTTATATTTAAAGGAGAATCTTTATAGCACATTTTCCTACAGTTAGTTTTAGTTTGTGCAGAGAGCACCTGTGCAAAAGATAGCAACATTGGTAGATAACAGAGCTAAAATGTACTTCTATCTATATAATGATACAAAAATCTCATTACTCTTGATATGCTGTACTGGGTACTTTTCTACAAGGGAGAAGGAAAAGAGGGGCATCCCCAACATCTTCTTGTGTGGAAAATCAACATCTCTGCAGTTACTAACGTGAACAAGAGCACATAGAAATGGCAGATCAGTTCTGAAGAAAGGGATGAAAAGAAAAGACTAAACCAATTTTTAAAGGGACTCAGACTTCAGAAAGAGATGTGACTTTGGATATCTGACTTCAGCTCTGTGATCCAAGAAGTTTCTGCCCATTTTCTCCTTTAACAATAGGGCTTTGCAAACACTGACTATCTGATTTTGATTTGAAACCTTATTTCTGCATTTACTTGTCTCAATTTCACCCTGTTTCAATGCCAGCAGAGTAAGAAAAATTGACAGGATAATGTTTAGGTGTTTAGACTTTCATTTTCTTGCTCAGAGCATGTTCACACACCCACTCGTGGCACACTTGACCCACAGGTTTAACCCACTGCCTTCTCCAAAAGTCACTCAGTGGTTTAGCTGACACTCATCTTGGGTAATTTTTGACTCATGCAGAAACATGTGTGTCCAGATCCACCTCAGCCTAGCTGCAAGGAATTCAAGCCCCAGCTTCCCTCCACAATGCCTTAGCCAGAAAACAAGGCAGCCTACATCAGAGCAGTGTAGAATGATTCAGTCTGTCCTGTAATATCTGGACCTGCCTACTTTCATCATCCTCAGTAGGCAGAACGATCATCGTCTGGTGATTCAAGAAACATCTGTGACACATTTCTAGAACATATTTCAGTCCTCCCTGATTTCTTTTATCAGTCTTTTGTCCTTACTCTCTGCTACTTACTTTCCTTTTACCTATGGCAAAAATGGAGCAGTAACTTCAGATTTTGCTAGTCTCTGTTTTTATTCCCTCTTTTAATCTTTGCCTTACTTTCCCATCCTCTCACGTCACAGCACAAACACACTTGTCCCACCCTCAGCCTCTTTAACTGCCATTTCTCCTCTTTATTTCATCTCTTTACACTCAGAAATAGCACTCTGTGTCCTGCCTTGAACTGCCAGCTCCCTACAATAAAGCTAAGTTACTCTTGAAATCAGTCCCCATTTGGCTTCTCTGACTCTGCACTATGATAATTTTTTCCTGCTCTCTTTCTTCTACAGATCCTTCTAGATTTTATTGTGGATCTTGGTGGAAAATCCAAAATACTTT
Organism: Acridotheres tristis; assembly: GCA_037013685.1. Lineage (NCBI taxonomy): Eukaryota > Metazoa > Chordata > Aves > Passeriformes > Sturnidae > Acridotheres > Acridotheres tristis. The sequence goes on along the minus strand of CM072888.1, from coordinate 7,892,402 downwards.
TGTCTCCTTCATTCTTGCCTTTAAATAATCTCTGGCTACCCTTACCTGCAAATTTAAATTTACTTCTTTAAAGCAACTAACAGCCCTACCTCAGCATCCCAGACCCACTGCCTCCTTGTGTCTCTAACATCTTTTTATGAGTGACCAGATATCAACATTTCAAATTCAAAAAATAGGCATCTTGATACTCGCACCATTTTTTAATCTGACTGACCAGCATTTCTCTGTTATGTTTGTTTATAAATACAAGACATATTTCATCTCTCCCCACTTATTAAAATGCTGCTGCAAAGGCTGGTCTTCTACTACGAAGTTGTATCCATGTCACCATTCTCTTTTGATTCTTCTACTCATGGGTCACTTTTTTGTATGAAACACAATCTACTTGTGTTTATTCCTCATGCCAAGAAGATCATGGCCCCATCCAATTCCCTATTCAGCAATTTCCAATAATTCAGCAGCAGGAACTCCAAATTACTTATTGTCTCAGTCTCCATATTTTAACTGCTCTACCTCTCAGGTGACAAAGTAAAAAAATATCCCCATCATTCTCCACCCCATTCATAAAAAAAATTCCCTTATTATGAAGCCTCAGAGCATCAATGAACATCCCTCATACAAATGCACAACTCTCATATTTATAATGCTGTGTAGGGATGTTCTTATGGGGGAGACACCTTGTTCATGCTTGAGACTGTCCTTGTTCATGTTCCAAGCTGGTCCTAAAATGCCTCATGGGAAGGAGAGGGGGAATTATAAGGAATTTTTTTTAGTGAAAGAGGCCTTCATAAAGAAGATCGAGTCTGAAGAACAGTCACAAGTTGCACAGGACAAAATGGAAAAGTCAAGTGAAGAATCTTTTCACCAAGAGAAAAACTGGTCTCAGAAGGGCTTCTACCAAAAAGTCATTTCACTTCTTCCTTTTGATCTTCTCCCTGTCCTAGCCTGGCTAACGTGAGTTGTTCTAAAAGCAAGAGTCACGTTCATGTTCACAGGTTGAAAACTATGAAGAGTAATGCAGAATCTATTGTCATAACCAGCAAACAAGGAGAAAGATGATGAGCTAACAAGCCTATTTCTGTTCTAAACATATGTAGCTATGCAAATAATTTATTTTGATGGTTTTATTCTAAACTGATGCGTCCGTCAATGTTGCTACTGCTACTCCAAGCAAGTATAAAATTTGTCCAATTCTTTGCAGAGTAAATTTCTCTGACTCTTTTTGTCTGGATTTACAGGATCAGTATTACCTCTTGAGTTGCTCTCCATTTTAAACTAAAAGCTTAAAGTGTTTTTAATACTCTTTGTGAAACAGTATTTGCAGTAAAATGGTACTTGGAAAACTAGTAGGAATACGTCACAGAAAGCAAGCATGTTTATTCTGAATTACCTGATTTCTGTCTTTTGTGATTCTGCATATTTAGCATCATTTGGTTTAGGATTAAAGACCAGCAGAAATGACTGCTAAAGACTTATAAGTACATTTAATCCTATTTTATACTGAGGCCTTTATTGAATCATGTATTTTAAGTTACACTCATGAGAAGTGCAGAGAAATGCACACTGAACTGGTCTTATATAGCAGTTAAAAGCCTTCTTCAAATGCTAATCATTTATAATTAGTCTACTTCAATTAGTAATGAACAAATTGCCCTCTCCAAGAAAAGAGAATATATTCCATGTGCTGATTAAAAGGGAAGAGTGATCTTCAAATTCTGAAGCAAATGATTGATGTGAAGCAAAACTCTCTCACAATTTTGTTCTTTTAACTCTTTGATGAACTGATCAACAAAGGCAAGTTTCCCAAAAGTCTTAGAAACATTATTAGCAATTCACATAAAGAAAAGCACATCTGTGTTCATACGTTCTCACTTTAAATACATCCTTACTTTAGTGCTATTTAATGCCATTTACTAAGCAGGTGTTATATTTCCTCTTTTTTTTTCTCAAGGAATCAGCTTTTAATTGGCTACTTTCTAATGTGCAAAAAAAAAAAAAATGCCAAAAAGCAATTGGCTGGTTGGAACTGATTGTTAGGCAGTAGTCCCAAAAAGCCTTTGGGCAGGAATAAAGGCATTTACTGATTCAGTACAACTTCAATCACTACAGATTACACAGTTTAGGAGAAAATACCTAAGCTGAATTTTGATACAGGACTTCTTGCACTTGCTCAGTGTCTATTCTAAATAGCCCAGACAGTGTTTACTGGAAGAGTGGTTTTGCTTTGTCCTAATGAACGAGTTCTTCAGGCAATAGTGCACTTCAAGCATATGCAAATCAATAGTTTTGAAACACCTATTCTGAAATAGGGTAGGGACAAGGGAAAGAAAATTGGACAATTCATTCAGTAAGTTTCTGCTTTCTGCTGATATGCCAACTGGTGAATTACAGAAAATCAATGTTCTGCTCTTTATGTTCTGTTATTAGGTGTTCTGCTTCCAGATGTTTGGAGTGGTCTTGTATAACTGGGGTTTTGTTCATTGCTTTTGGTGGCATTTTTACTTTATCAGAAGTGCATGAGGGATATTAAGTGAAAATATACAGGACAATGTTACATGTTAAAAAATAGAGAAAACCCTTCTCAGTGATATAGTTGTGTAGTCAAATGCCGTAGGACTCGTACAGAATATATTAACCAGAAGATTGCAAATGCGAAAATGAAGAGCTGACAAAATGAGATAAATTTCTTCAATGACAAGTTGGTCTCAATAAGAGCAGCTGAACTAGGGAGAGAGTTTCCAAAAGTAAAAGTAATGGAATTTAACAGATTTCTAGTACTTCATTTCAGTTTTACCTCCCTTTCACCAATTAAAGCTGCATTCAGTTCTACCCCTAAGGACCCATGGCATGGTCTCTGGAGGAAGAGGTGATATCTCCTTCCAGCCATCTTCCACAGGCACTGACTGCCCTTTATTTGAGGAGCCAGGTGAAGGCACTGAAGCATGGCTTGGAATCTGAGATAAACTGTAAAGCATTACCCTTTGGTAATATAATTTGAAAGCACATAGACATGTATTAAATTGCAGTAACTCCCCTCTATATGGGAATAGGGAAAAGGATAATCTTACATTACACAAACATACAGCTATAACACTAATTAATTTTGTGATTAAAGCTATAGATAACTCCATAAAATAATTAGCAATAGCTTCATAGATCATTTACCAAGTATCTGGAATTCAGACAGCAAAACATAGTTGCTCTAGGACAATGGTTATTTTCTCTGATACTCTGCTTCTTCTTTAACTATCAACTACGTTAGTAACATTATGGTGAGCAACTCCATAAATGTTTTATCAGACTTGAAGAAAGATCATTATCCCATAAAACACCAGTGTAAGCAGCTCTCATTTGGCTCACTCAACTCTTTGTCTTAATTCACTTGAAAACTTAATGGTTCTGAAAATGTCGTTTATTGTGTCCAAGAACAACAAATAACTTTTCAAAGGATTTGTTGTTTGATTGCAGGTGATTTCACAGCTTTGTTAAGATGATAGGATCCCTATATTCAGAAGTAGATTGAATTTTTCTTTCTTTCAAGGTTTCCAGACACAGCAACAACAAAATGTCCACAAGACACTGGACTTCACAAGTAAAGTAGCCCTATTATAACTTACCCCTTTGTATTTTTATACAGAAGCACTGTTTATTCAGGGATTATTCAAGAGATTATTTAGGAGTAGATTTTGGGTCAAGTGCCTCAGTTTTATCACATAGAGTCAGTTTTAACTTCTACCCTAAACATTACATCTGACTTTTCTGACAGAGCAAGTTCAGGAATTTACTCCCTTGGGCAAACATAGCTAAATGTGTTACTGTGTTACCTGCTCCATCTTTGGAAATGCAACAGTGAAATAAAGCACTGAAGATACAATCTATTTAAAGAAAAGAATCTGTATTGTTCTAAGGCTGGCCTTCTCTCTGTCCTCATGTTGTGAATACTGTTTTGTTTGGCAGAAAATATTGTATTAAAATAAGTATTGTGTAGTATTATCATCAGATTATTAAAGGATTTCCAGAGTTGACATGAATAATACTAATTCTGCACAAATGAAAAATAAATTGCCCAAGAGTCAATCAATTTGCCACCTATAACACACAAAGTACTCTGAGAAGAAACAGGCAAAAATTTCTTTGCAAATGAAAGTTTGCAATAAAAATTAAATATTATCTTTAATGAAGGGGTTGTTCATATAACAAAACCTCTCACAGCACTAGCTTCAGAATTTATGTTTTGTTTCATTAAAAAACATATATGGAAAAAGGAGCTGTGCGCATATGAAATACTCGGCAGACATGAGCTCTGTATGTTCTATGAGCACGAGACAGGAAAAAGACCTGTTCCAAAGAATTAGTGGAAATACACAGATTTCAAAAAGCAGTCTGGTTGCCTGAGAACTCAGTGAGAAACTCAGGGTAGTTTTACAGCTGATCAAGGTTCATTCAGAAATTGATCAAAAGCTCTGATCTTGAAAGAAATTAAGATGCATATCAACTACACAACATAATCTGCTGTTCAGGCATTCCATAAGGATGTTCCTTAATCTTGGGAACATCCTCATGGTAAACCTTACGGATTTTTTTTTTTTTTTTTGGGGTGGCAAAACATCACAGAATACCTTAATACAGCTGGAAAATTTGTCTTCATATCTAAACCACAGAGAAGTAAACACCTAAGGAAATACTAAGAATGCAACACAATGATGGATTTTTGTGGAAAGAAGAATTGGAAAGAAGAGTATTACTTCATTGTGAGTGCTGCTCCAGAAGTACAGCTAATAATATAGTGGGAAAAGAAAGTGAAAACATAGAGAAGGAATTTTCTCTGATAGTAAGTACTGTGTTATGGAAAAATCTTTGATGGAAATTACACCTCCTGGAATTTGGACAAAGTACCGTAAATGTAATAAAGAATATACAGATGGATTGGCACAACAGGAGCTGGAAGAGCTTTTAAGTATTTTTCCTCTTCTTTCCTAATTCTTTGCTCTTATTATTGACAGCATTAAGTATTTCTAATATTTTTGACGTCATTTCTACAGTAGAAAAATTAATTCCACGTTTTATGTGAAGGAACTCACAATTTCTACAGGAACATCTTACAGTGAGCTACCAGATATTAAAAATAAAAAGTGAGAACTATCAGCACTTAGTTTAACATCTACACAAGAGCTATTTCTACAGAATTCCTTTATACACTGTAGAGATAAGCACTCCTAGTGCCTACATAATTTCATATTGCCAACAGCTTATTTATGAGCTATATGAAGAGAGCAATCACAGCCAGAGGGGAAAACCACAAAAGTTGTACAAGCTAGAGTACAAATGATAAGGTTATTAGGATATAATTAGACATTAGGATGTAATGAAATTAAACGGACATCAAGCACAGAGTTCCTGCAGTGTGGGGCAGGATGATGTAGGGTTTTTTTGAGTAGGGTGAACGGGTGAAGCAAAATGCAGAGGTCAACTCTCCTGAGCTGAGGGCTGGCAGGACCCTTCTGCCTTCACACAAGCACATGCCATAGTGTGAAGAGGAGTTCAGAGAGCATCATTCTCCCTCCAGAAGAGGTAGAAGCTGTCCTCAGGAGCCAGGCTTCTCAGAAGGATGTGCTTTGTACTGCCTTTGCTCTTGTTAACTGCCTGAGATATGGAGAATATTTTTGGATACTTCCACTTACTTCAAGAATCAAACTTCCTAATTTGTCTCCTACTTGTTCTTCAGCTATTCCTGGCTGTGTAACAGACTAGCAAGCAGACTCCACCATAAAGGAACTGTCTGCTCTTTGCATAAACTGGGATTGATGATTCCTAATAAACCTGTATTTTGAGCTCTGCACATTCAGATTCAAAAATGTAAAGCCAAGACTACTGACTGTGATCCCATCACAAAACAGCATGCTTGTGTTCTGCCAGCATGACATTTTATATAGTTATGCCTTCTTGTCACAAGAAAAGAACTGAAAATGTAAAGTAAGCCAAGACACAGAGGTTTTACTCACTTTTTGCAGCACTCAAATCTCAAATCACCCTGATTATATAGCAGTAAATTTATATATATTACAGAAGACTTGAAGACAAATGCAGCCTAAAATCAGTCTTTGAAGAAGGCAGGGCCTTGATTTGCCCCTCAGACTTCAATCTATTCTCAAAGTTGTATATTCTTAAGGTAGATTTTGTAGGTCCAGATTTGCAAAGAAATAAGATATATTTTCCTGGAATACTTTTTTATATACATTTTCATCATATAAGGGAATTTTTATGAAGTTTTTTTCTGGTTGTTTACATTATCAAGCATCAACAGTCTTTGGTATTAAAAAAAAAGGTTTTAAAAAAATCTTTATGTAAATGTGTACATTAAAAATGCTATATATTTTTTGTAAACGTGCAGATTAAAAATGTACTATATATTTATGAAAAGCAAAAGTTAATTCCTCCTCACTGCATGCTCTAAGAAATTATTATTAATCTTGAAATGCAAAAGGAAGTCCAAGTGCACCATTGCCAACGAAAGGGCTTTCTCAGTGGAAACGGGAAAAAGGGAAAGTCTCAGGCAGATTTTCAGATTGCCTAGGATCTCAAAATGACTCTTACACCATTCTTCCTCTTAGCCATTAATGTAGGGAATGAGGCCAAGCAGAAGAAGATGGACACTCCCAAATCAGGATGACCTGTAGCTCTAGGAAGGGCCATCCAGGGCTACAGCCACCAGACACAATTTAGTGTAGACTGACAGAGCTCCAATTTCAGCCAGCAGCAGGGATCTCTCTGGATCTTGGCCAGCATCAGGCTCGAGACAGTGAAAAGCTCTTTTTCTTCTCAGTCTGTTTGGGTTTGGTTTTTTTTCTTTTTTTTTTTCTAAATAAAGCCTGCACACAGCACCCAACCTGATTTCCTATTTATATCCCTATTTAGATGTATATAGGTGACTCTGCAGACCTTTCAGCAAACACATACTTCATGGCAGACACTTTGCCAGGGTGCACACACTGCAGGAAGCAGAGCTCCATCAGCAGTCCCTGCAGCATGTATACCACAGGTTTTCCACGTTATCCAGCTGTCTTTCATTCTCATTAGAAACGAGCTGGGGAATGGATACGGGGAAGTGACGCATTTCCAACTTAAAGTTTGGTCTTTTTCAGTTTAGGGGCTGCATGCAGTGAGCACAAACTCAGACTTGACAAGCTGGGATTGCTCCTTTGTATGTAGCAGAAGATGCTGCTTTGTGAAGTTACATGCACTATGAACATATTTTACTTTTGAAATATTACTGTTTACACGATTAGAAATAATAAAATAATAGCAAGCCCAGCAGAAATAACAGAGCTTGTGTTTGAGTTTTCCTCTCCTAATGGGTAGATATTTATAATTTACTAACCCTGCAGTGATAATGAGGGTAACCTGCCACAGCAAAGCAAGCTCTCTGACTTTCCAGCTTCGTGTTCCACTTGCTGGTGGAACACTAAGAGAGCAGGTTTCCATCTCAGGTGAATGTGTAACTCTCTTCACAGGCTGCTCAGCACAGGAGCTTTGGTCTCTGAAGTTTCCCTGCAGACAATGTGCCCAGAGGATCTCAGTGAGACTCTTCACACAGCCCAGAGATAACTGGAGCCTGGGACACAACAGGAGAAAGGATAGCAGCTGAGAAGTGCTGGGGGACAGAAGGGACTTGGTGAGGGTGTCACACTGTGCAGGGAAGCTGGAGGTGGCCCTTGGCTCCTCCTCAGCTACCATTTTTCTCCTCTCTCTGTTCTGGGGTGTCACTACAACACCGGTGTCCCCAGCTTCTTTCAGAGGGCTGATACAGTGACGAGTGCCACTGAAGGTGATAAACGCTGTCTGGTCAGTCTGGCATTGCCCCACCACCCAGGCTAGTAATATTTATTTGCTTTCTCAAGCTCCACAAAGCACAAAGTCAGACATGCTGCATGCTTTTCTTAAAACTGACTTGGTCTCTGATGCCTTGGAGACTGCTGGACATCACTCCAGTGCCTACAGCCAGACCTACTGATCTCCAGCACTCTTGGTGAAAAAAGACCTGCCTCTCCAAAGGCACCAGATTTTTGGGTGAGAAATAGCTTAAACAGGGCCACAAAATGAAACACTTGAAAATTAAAGGGTGGTGGGTTCAGAAGGGTTTTTTAGGGTGATCGTGGTATCAGGAGAATCCAACACATAACAGACAATTCCATCCTATGTCTGTATGCTATTATGCAGGATAATGTGGATTATTGCACATATTAGAGTCACTAAAACAAAAAAGAGATCACAATGTCTAGGTGTCCATCCTGCTTCTCCTGTATTTTAAAAAGAAAATGAGCCTCTCATCTTATCTAGACAATACTTCTGCGATTTCCTTCTCATCGTGTCCAAGCAATCAACATTCCTGTAATAAGTAATGCCTTGATATTAACTAAATCTCTAAGGTATCTTTTCATGGAGTTTTCATAGCATGGGCTGATTTATTTAATTGATGAATAGCTTTGTATGTGCTTATTTTTAATCCTACCCATTTGTCTTATGAAGAATTGCTGTTTGTAATTATTCCAAAGACCTAATACCAATATTTTTAACGATAATAATGAATGACATAGCTTTTAGCAAGCCTTTTAATGTTCGTAAAACAATACTCTAATTATTCTGAATAAAATATTTACTCAAAAGAGCTTGATATTTTACTTGGTCTCACATGAATACAATGAATCCAACAGGCTGAATTTCTCTTTGAAATCTGTGAGCACATACCTTTCTTTTAATCATATTCTCATACTTCAAAATCTATAAAAGCTCTTGAAGATCTCTATGTTATGAGTTAAATATGAAACACTACCAAATCCACCCCTATAGCATTTTACCTGCTCTATCATCTTCTCCATCCAACTGTTGTGTCACATTGAGAATTTAAATTGGAAGGTCTTTCTGCTAGGGGAGTTTTTTTAACTAAGTGGCAGAACAGCTTCATTGTCCATTGCTAAGGCTCCTTGTGCTAATGCACTACAAAGAATGATTATTATTTAATGAATACCTGGAGTCTCCAGGATGGTTCACGGAGGTTATCACTGTCAGTTACATTTTCTAAGCTTATATTAAAAATTACAGGAATAGCTATTCCCTTGTTCACTAAAGAGGACAGAATATTTTACCACTTAAGTAAAGAGTGTGCATAGATACCATCCGTAGCTGCAGTCTCAAGAGTTCTCAAAAATAGCAAGGAATCCATCTCTGGGTGCCTGATCTTGGCCTGTGATTCAAAATCCATTTTTAGGCCCTTAAATAGGCAAAGGAGTTTATAAAAGCCCTTATTATCTAGTCATGTCACGAAAGTCACTGTCTGCCAGTGGAATCCATCAGTCCCCTATCATTGGAGATGAGTCATTTCTCTTTATCCAAGTTCACAGACTGTAGAGGCTATTATTTTGATAATAGGCCTTCAGGTGTTTCCATTTTGACATCTGAAGCTTTTCAAAAGACTTCTGAAGACTTTCAAGCGATATTCAAACCATCCAGACTCAAATACGAAGAGAGACTCACCTATTGCTTTCCATTCTACCCATCATTCCTCTTTTCTTTTGATTCTTTCAGAAAAAATTTGAGTGAGATTTGCATTTTTCAAATTCTTTCTGAAAAGTGAATTGTTGATTTGAGATTGTAAAGCACAATTTTAATCACTTAATTTTTGGCTGGTCTAATCAGTATTTTAGCTTCTGAAATGAATTTTTTTTTTTACATTCCATGCTTGTAGGCAAACACTAAGAAAAATGGTTGAGAATTTCAACAACTTTTTCCAAGTTTTTCATTCATCTGTGCTTCACTATCCCACATCCTTCTTTCCAGCTTGCTGTAAAGTTTCTTGATCATTAAGGAAATTGTCACCACTATTTGATATAACTTTGACTAATCTTATAACAAAGGCTTTTCTGAACAAGCTATACACTTTATATCCGTTATTTTTAAAATTTAATCAACAGCAGAGCACATTCATGGTTAGAATTTTATCTCTCTGTAGCATTCATGCAACATACAACCAACTTTGAGCAAGAACTGAGGTGTTCTGAACATTGATGTGTACTGAAAACAGATAAAACCAGTATGGAAGTTCTTTCAGCCTATAGAAAAGCATCAAGCAAATTCTTCATTGTGAAAAAGCACTGGAAATTTTGCCTCAAATTTTTGTGAGCTTTCCTTCATTGGCTTCTGCTGTTTAAACACTATGAGGTTTCAGATTATCATGTCTATTAAACTAATTCTCACCTAAATTTTGCTTATTCTACACTTTGTGTCTAACAGCATCTTCCCATAAAAGCTCTCAAGTGGAAATACAACTACTTTACTTTTTAGGTTGTAAGAACTTCATTCTCTCTCTTCTGTTAAAGGAGAAAAAGACTGAAAAGCTATAACTGTTCATCAAATTTATTGTGCTCGTAATTCCGTAAATTCCAATTTCACTGTTGTTTTTATTGGCTGAAAAACTTACTCAGGCTTTACTCATGAATTATGTATTTAAGAACTGAGTATAGACAGGATCTTATGATCCATAATTACAAATCAAGTCTTATACAAGAATCTCTTCCTGTATCATGCTGGTAATTCTTTCAGGAACACAGTTTTGTATCTCCAGTATTATTTTTTCTATTTCTTTGGGATCTGTATATTCTTAATAAAAAAAAATAAAAATATCCTCACAACAAGCTCATATTGAGACTGCTGCAGTCCCTGTCCCCATAACCACACTTCTGTGACTTCACTAGGCTAATGAGTGTGCTCACAATTGCTCCAAAAAATGTTTTATCCTCCTCGCTTTGAGTGCTTGCACAAATTTCTAACTTGGCAAGTCTACAAAATTTAACACTGTGCCTAGACATACACACAAGCACAGCCTGAACCCACAAGCAAAAGGTGGCAAGGAGGTGGAGAACAGTAACAGTCCTGCAGCCCTACAGCATACTTAGCACTGGAAATACTGGAGGAATAATTTTCTGCATGTCACCCAACACAGCCATTTAGTCAAGTATGAATTGGATCAGAAGAGTCCTTAGACATTTGTCATAAGAGATTCCTGTTCTGATTATTCCCTGGGGCAGCATCCAGGTCTTTCAGCCTACACAAAAAGCCCGAATACTTGTAACACGTGTGTTTAAGCTCAAACCCAAAGTACCATGAGCACTCTGGTAAAATGAAGAAAAGGAAAGCTCCATAATCTGACAGTGTGGAGTGGGAGCTCTGCATGCTGGGTATCTCAATAGGTAAGCAGTAATAGCTCAGAAGTTACCAGCTGAAAGGTCAGACAATGGAAGCATCTTCTTTAAACATGTCAGATTGCACTCAGCTGTCTGACAACAGTCAGATTTAGTGTGCCTCCTTTCTAAAAGGAGTTTAAAATGCTATAGCTCTGTAGAAACCTAGATGGCCAACCCTTGTGCTATTCAAACAAGGAGTACACATAGCAGGATGCTGTGCTCAAAATCAATTGCAGTAGCTTAATGATTAACTGAAAAAAGATGACTGATTATTTCATTACTTTATATGCAATTTATTTTAGAATCATAGAGCCTTTGGATATGTGGAAAAAAACCTGAACACCAGTTTGATGGTGTTTTCAATATTCTAATTTTATCATAATGATTTAAGGCCTTAATGACTGCTTTAAACTAGAAAGCACATCTCCAACTTCCAGATCTATAAAAAGCAACAAAAATGTGTCTCTTATTGAACGTTAGGCACAAGTCTATGACTTTTTTTAAAAAGCTTTGAATATTAATGAACAGTTTCTGAAAAATTGCTTAAAACTTATGAAATGGTAACTCGAATCACAACATTAACAAATTTGAGTTCCCTGTAATGATAAGAGTCCAAAGGATTTAGGATAGTTTTAAAAGAAACAGAAACGCTGAGTGTAAAGCTGCTCTGATGCCACTCAGGATCAACTTATTCCTAGATAACAAAATACCAGCCAAGCATGAGATTTGCACCTTCACTTCAGATTTCTTGCACATGAACTTCTTCCTGCCTTATCAATGCAGCTACCAAAAAGCTTAGTGAGTGCAGTTGGATCAGAGTCTCTCAGTGTAGGTCTGACTGAAAACTTAATTGTTCGTGTCCATGGGTAGCAGCAAGTCATGCCTGCAGACTTGTGATAAATTTAACTGCAGAACAGGGAAAAAAAAAAATAGGGGATAGATAAAATATTAACCTCCATCTATAAGAGTTAATATGCCAAATTATATCACATGTGTTATGCACATAACTTAATTTTATTTATACTTTAAATCAAATGGCCTGATCAAAAGGAGAAATCCTCTACCTGCACTTCAAGAAATATGGGTCAGTTTAAACATGCTTAATGCTACCGTGTCCCTAGCAAATTTATTTCTGTCATTTAGATCAAAGGCATGTATTTGCAGAATTTTCTATGCCTGCTCTATAGATGCAGATACGTTACTTCCATAAGACCCGCTACAAACGCTATTGTAATTGCTCAAAAAATACTAAAATCACAAGATTTAATTCTGTGAAAGATTCTCTTTAATAAAATATTACTGGTTTTCTCTTAAGACTGGGTCATTACTTATTCTTTTCATGCAGTTCATTTCAGAAGTTTCAAAGTGTTTGACAATAACAAAAAAAAATCAATTAAAAGCCCAAAGACAACACTGCAGTAACATGAAAAGAAATATAATAAAATTAAATGCAAATTTCTAAATTATTCAAATTAAAAGTTTTATAGGTATCCACAGTAAAAAAAAATAAAAAAATAAAAAGGCTTCAAAGGAAGAAAAAAAGCCAACAGAGGGTTTGAAGACTGATATTTAGTTTAATATCTGTAATTAGTTTAATAATTTGGCAATGCTTGTGCCTCACAGGATAATGGCAGTTGTCTACAGAAATTGCATAAGCACTTGCTCAAAACTACAGTTTTTCTTTTAACTATCTGTGCACCAAGGTACAGCTCCCTTATGCAAAGAAATATTTTGTGCTTTTCTGATGAGTTTGAACTATAAATCCCAAGGTAACTTGAACAATCACAGCATTTGGCAAGATGAAAATTATTTTAACTTTATAACTGGAGAAACTGCAGGATGAGATTCCTACCTTCAGACATTTCACACTTTTTTTTGAGTAAAAGCTGGAGTGCCCAAAAGCACAGAGGTGACAAATATCCATGGTTTGCAGTGATGTGTGTGGGAGTTCCAAAGCCTCGCTGTGTCAGCAGCAGCAGTCCTGCTGCACTCACTCAGGTGTGAACCTGGAGACCTCTGCTTTTGCTGCCTGGGTGTATAAATGCTGGACTGCATGATTTATTCCTTGATAACTGATTGTGGTGCTGCATCCTAAACCCCGCGTGATGGAGAATTTGATGGCCTTTACTATAATGCGAGCTGAGGATCTCACAGATGGTGTATTTGCCATCACTTCTTCTCATGACAGCATCCTGGTTTTACAGAGTGAGAACCCACAAACAATGGAATTAAGAGCTGCATGTAAATTCACCTGGATCAAGATGCTGCACTATCCCAGAGATAATGGAGAAATTAGCATAATGAGGCAAACAAATGCTTTAGAGTCATAACTTCCCCTCCAATGCCTTTTGCAACGCTTCCTTTGCTCTGATGAGTTCTAAAACCATCTCAGGGCTGCTGACAAGCGAGTGATAAAGGAAAATAATAAAATGCTGTCAACAAATGTTGCCCATTCCTTTTTATGCTCTACACACACATGATCTAGGATACAGAAAAGTAGAAAGAGTCATGCTGGGTGAGAATTAAATGGCTAAATTCTGCCTCTACCTGCAGCCTGTGGCTGCTGCTTAGGGGACATGGGAGAAACAAGGTGAGGACAGACTGGTCCTGCTTAGCAAGCATCACTGCTTTTGGCAGACAAAAGGTTAAGGATTTCCTGAACTGCCAATCCACCATTCATCTGGAACCAAGTTTTAAAATTTAATTACAACTTTATGAAAAAACATTCACTCCTGCTTATTTTAGACATATTCCTTGAAAACAGAGAAGTGGGTTCTACTCTTTCTTAAGTAAATTGTTCACAGTCACCTTTGTAATGACGTTTTTATTGATCTCCCTCTGACCCTCTTTCTTTTTGTGTCGTCTGTTTCCTTAGAAGAAATAAATCCTCATGTATTTGGTAACATCCATCTCTAGTAAATACTTCCACTACTCATAATACTCTATCTCACCTTTACACCAGGCATTAATCATCACAGCTGATAATTACTATGATTAAGAAACAGTGACACTCAAGTAAAAACATTTTTTTCTCATATCATAAGAGCTTAGTTTCCTAAAGTAACTTCCTGTGTATACTGTCAGAAATCCTAGTTCACCAGCACTACAGCTATTCCAGTAAACTCAGGAGCCACAAACATTCCTACTCACAAGAATTTCTCTCTCTCTGCAGTTATTAAACCATTAAAATTGCCTTTGTCACACCTTTGGTGCAGTGACCTGGCACTCCTTGGATAGTACCAGCTGCAGTGCAGCACTCTAGGTCAAGTGTGCTCCCCATGGGCATTTTGGATGCAGTCCCTCTACCTCTGGATGTTGAAAATGTTTAATAGCATGGCCAGATGCTGGCTGGTGGCCCCGGGGCCAGCAAACATACCCTGGCACTGCTCGTTGCCAGCATGGATTTTAAAAAATCCCAAAACAACGAGGTTATGCAATGCACAGCACAGGGAATGATTTACCTTCCACTTCCATTCCTGCTGATTAGAAGAGGTTATATTTGATTAGCATAAGCCCACACAAACAGACTTCCAGATTTTGGATATTCTTGATATAGGGCTCCTACATCCATCTGCAGCCATCTAGGTCAAGCACATGCTCTTCATAAACATTTAACATAAAGAGATTCAACCACCAACTGAGAGCAGTATTCCTACAGCTCAGCCCACTGCCAGAATCATATTTTCCTCTGTTTTGTGCTTAACGTGCCCTTCAAAATTTTTGGTCACAGTTGCTCAAGGTTTTTAAAATTAAAGCAATTAAACTATTTAATCACAGTTCAGAAGCTCTACAAGTAGGATGCTTATTCCTGTACCAAATAATATTTTACTTTCTTATTTTAAATTATTTTATAATAATTTATTAATGTCTCTTTTTTCCTCCCCAGAAAGGAGGTCAGAGATAATATATTTCTTCTACTTTAAAAATTAAAACCTAAAAAATCCCCAACCCAAGTCCTTTCCAGGCAACCTTTTATTAAAGATGTGCTTTAACATGGTGTACTTCCTCACACTTTCTTGCTTAGCTGGTAAGGCTACCCAGCTGATCATCCAGGTTTTCAGCTGTACACTTAAAGCCACATAGCATTTCACGGGGCTGAATTGAACTGAGGGCTTGTTGAATAAGGAATTCTGCTCTGACTTTGTGACTTCTCATCCAACAATTATAATATTGATGGGTTCCGTTTACAAACCTAACCATCTTCTCATTGAAACGCGGACTTTTATGCAATTTTTATGTATTAGTGTGAACATTACCTCTACTATATGTTCACGCTTTCCTTTGTGTTTCTCCCGTGCCTGTTGGTTTCTGTAGGGTTTGGCTGCTGCACTGCTCCAGAAAGTTAAACAATTTTGCTAAGCTCTGCACAAAGGTGACTTGTTCAATCTAACTTTAGGCGAGATCCATCTCACTAACTTTGGATAGCTACAACTGAGACAGTCATCTGAGTCTGCATTAGAAGGCCCCTGCTAAGTTTGTGGAGAGAAAAAGGCATTTTATAAGACAGTATACTCCAGTCTTGAGAAATCACAACAACTAGCTAATATCCAGACTTTTAAACTCCAGCTGTCTAAAATTAGCTGAACTAATTCTGTTTCACTTACATTTTTTTTAATACCACCTTCCTCATAAGCACACGAGGAGAGCCAATTTTCTGATTGCCCTGAAAAACAATAGCAGAACAACACTCGAGAGCTCAATGTGTTGTATTTTCCCAAGTGATTAGCAGTCCATGAGTGCCAACCTGCAAGTGCAAATCATATTCAATTACCATCAATCTAGAGCAGAAAATAAGGACATGATTGTTCACAGAGGCTTAGTGTGTAATTCTCTCTTTTTCAATGATTTCTCCAGAACACACTACACAGCCTATGTAAATCTTCCAGACACTTAATTTATAGCATAGTCTAAAGAAAACAATTGTCCTCTTTGATGAGCTATGATCAAATACATTTCAGCTTAAGACAGAATGAATTTGAACCAGCAGCATGTTTCCTTGAGCCATGAAGGAGTAAGAGATAAGCAAGGTTTGTTATGAGCTGTGCTCAAATTGAAATTCAATCAATCATGCCCCTGCTCTATGACTCAATTTACCCTTGTGCAGACAGAGAATTCGTACTTTGTGGGGAAGAAAAAAACAAAAAAACCCAAGAAACAAAAAAACCCCAAACAAACAAACAAACAAACCCAACAAAAAAACAAAACAAAAAACCCCCCATAACTGTGAAGTTTTATGGCACAGAATTACACTTTGCTTTCAAATACACAGAAACTTCTGTTTGTTTCACATCTGGAGCTGAAATCAGAGTTCAACCCTTGAGGTCCACATAATTTGAGATTCTCAGTTTGAAAAGGTCTAGGAAGGTGTGCATTAATATTTAAACTTGTTTTGCACGGCATTTTCTGGGACATGTTTTCTAGTCATTGACATTATCCAAACATGCCACATTTCCTCTTTAGCAAGGTTTTACTGTGGGATTATCTTGATTGATGTGGATAACAGCATTGCTGTGAAGAGAGGTTTTTTATGCATGCACTCCAGTTTCTGCTAACAACTGTAAAGATTAGGGGTTTATACAACAGGTATTAACAGACTTTCCCTGTTATTAACAATTTAGGTCAGTATTTTGCTTTTTATTTTATGCATGAATGTTTTATGATTATGTATTCCAAGCGATTCTGCTTTCTTGTTTGATTTATTGTTGAGCAAGCTTACTTAAGTTCTTTGCTCACTTTTTAATATTTGAGGAATTCAAAAAGGCTGCAGGCTCAGGGAGGGTCAATACATTATATTGTACATTTAGGATGAATGTAAAATGTATTTCCATTTTATTTTGTGTTCCTAAAAACTTTATCAGCAACGTCATCAACTTTATTAACATTATTGG
Source organism: Acridotheres tristis (assembly GCA_037013685.1). Lineage (NCBI taxonomy): Eukaryota > Metazoa > Chordata > Aves > Passeriformes > Sturnidae > Acridotheres > Acridotheres tristis. Next base: position 7,875,277 of record CM072888.1, on the reverse strand, counting down.
AAAAATGAAATGACACATCACCAGGGTCACAACGAGACTGCCACAGCTGAATGTGGCTCTGTTCAAGGCTGTGAGTGGTACTGGGTGAGAAAAGGCAAGGAAGTGCCACTCAAATACATGAAATTACATATAATACAAAGATTTAAAAATCCTCTCCCTTGAGTCCCAGCATATTATGTTCCTCCCATGCCCATCTTCTCTCAGAAACCTCCATTAAGGCTTTAATTTTTATTTTTGTCAAAGAATTCAGAAACCTTTTACCTTCTTTTCTGAAGGAAATTCTATGCCCCATCTATTCCCTACTATCTGCAGATCTGAAAGTTAAACAGATATTTTTCTTCATGATAACTGAAGTATCAGGGGGTTAAAACGAAAAAAAAAAATTTAGAGCAATAACATTGGGCTGAAATACATGCATTCACTTCACTTCGAAGCCTGTAGCTTCCAAAAAATTTTGAGTTTGCATAATAAAAGGAATGAATGCTCAAACGACAAATTTTACATATAAATAGGTTTCTTACAAATCACATATGTATATAGCTTAAAAAGCATCCCAGAATCTTGATGGCTGTAAAATGTTTAGTTGTTGACCTCACTTCATTCTTCCTAAGGAGAAACAGATGTATGTAATTGAAATTATATGTGGATTTAAAGTTGTGCCTAATTTACGGATTTTGATACATCTCTTCACTATTATACAACAAAAGAGGATTTCTTTCTTCCTTTTTTTTTATTTTTTAGTTTTTTCATTTTGATGTAGCTGTATATTTTTTGAGGCTTGTCAATGCTATAGGCAAGGGTGTAATTTTGGCACAAATCTTCGCTCCTGATGTGTATACATTGTGCATTTGGCACAAACACAGGGTAATGACATCATCCACTATCCAGACAATTAAAAAACCCAAAAATTTAAATTATGCTGCCCTCTATAATTTTTGAGTACTGCAAATCCAGTGAAGATCTCTGTTTCTCTGCCCACTGCCAGCCAGTGTGAGCTCTGCCGTGAGCCAGGTCCAGGCCACCTGCTGGCTTTGGCAAAAATACACAAATAGAAGGGAATTAGAAGCTCTTAAGAGAAAACAATAAGTATTCCAGAGCTAGGATGCAAAAGGAGAAGAATAGCAGCAATAGTTCCATGAGGTAAGATCAGTAGCATTTTGAATGTTTTTCATTTTATCAAACAAAAGGTACAGCACTAGAAGATGGCATTTTTTTGGTGGCATCACACCATGACATCAAGGAGAGCAGGATTTGGCTGACCTAAGCTGCTGCAATTCTCTTGCATCTCGTTTGAAATAACTAGTGTAGGAGGGTTCCCCTAGTATTTTTGCAATTATTTCAGAAATATACTTCCTTTACACACAAAAAAAAGGGGAATATTCTCTGCTGATGCACATCCATTCCAGTGCGCTCAGTTATAAGCAAAGTGTATAACTTGCTTTTGTTTGGCAATTAATTAAAAATACAGTTTTATTTCACAAATTAAAGAACAATTGAGTAAAATGCAAACAGCACAGCTCCCTTTAGACTCAGGTGATAAAATTTCTTTTAAAACCACTTGATGAAAACACCTTCCCACATGATTAAATCTCCCCTGTCACATTAACATTGACCTAAGCTCTGTGAGATGAGCAATTTCAACAGCAAAGCCCTGTTTGGCAATATTACACAATATTTTCTGGAACCCTTCCCTGCAGCCTACTGAGCTAACACCATGGCAGTTATCAGGATCTACTGTATAAGACAAGGTTAAACCTTCAGAAACCTTAATTAGTCTACTGAGTGCTTGCAAATAGGCACATTGACAAAGGGGGGGGGAGCCTACTAAGTATAGGAGGGAATATAGTTAGCAGAATAAAGCACATTTCTCAAAAATTTGAGACAGAATTGGAAACAATACCAAATAATTGAATATTTAAGGGAATTTTTAGGCAACACTATTCACAGTGGGGAATAACCGAGATTTTGCATGACTCAGACAGGGAGTATACTTAAAAGAAAATTTTATTTTTTAAAAGTCAACTGGCTTTCTTCCACTTTCCTGCTCAAAGAATGAGAAAAATTTAACCCGTGTGCCCATAAACACAGAATTTTGGGGTACAGTCACAAGTTGCTTGGAGTTCTGTTCTGAAATGAATCCCTAAGCTTTTTGCCCCCTGAACCTTCTGGCAGGGAGGAAAGGGAGCTGGAGCCCAAAGAGCCAAGCCAGCCCAAAGGGGAAGCCCTTACAAGCTGTCTGGAGCTGGTTTTCACACACTGCAGGCAGACAGAGCCATCTCAGGACACTCTGCAAAAATCCAGTGCCTGGCACCACCACAGGCTCACACAATGAAGCACTACCTCCATCATCAGGAGCTGAACATTCCCAGTGATGCTTTTCCCTACACCACTGCCCTTCAAGGCCATTGGTTCTGAAAATTCTGGAAAAATGCAAGCAGATAATTTTTTCAAGGTCTTATAACCAGGTTTCTTCAGCAAGTGGCTTGTGGCTTCAGGTAAGGGGCTGCCCACCTGAAGAAGATGGGAAAATTCTGCCATAACAGAAACACAAGGTTTCAATTAACAGTCACACAGAGGAAGACTGTCCAAACTGAGTGAAATGTCAATGTTAAATGGCACAGTACAGATGCTATTTAAAAATACCATCCCAGGCTCTAGGACTGCCTGAAAAATGGTGAGAGGATCTCAAAAGAAGACTGAAATCACAACTTGTCCACTTACTTCAAATCATTATGTCAGACTAGGAAGGTAAGGTTTTGCCCTAATTTGTTTCAACAAAGGACTGGATAAAAAGAATAATGACTCCATACAACCAATTGTCTTTCTTTTAAAGCTTAGATTCAACAATATTTTCTGGAGCTAATTCTTACTCTTTTTTTATGACAGTATTACCTTCAGAAATATAATGTGTCCTCTTACTTAATTTAAAAGGGAAAATATCTTCTGGATGCATAAGTGCAGTAGAGAATTCTGCAAAAATTAAAATATCAACATGCTAAACTTAGTGTAAGATAATGCCATTCTCATGACCAAGGAAAGTTTCACCACACATTTCAGATATATTAAACTCTCAGACTGGAAGCTATATGTCTTCTTTCCAAACTCAAGGACATGGAAAATCACGGCAAATCCACACTGAGTAACTCCCAACAAATAATACAAAAGAAACAAGAGTCCCAGTGATTAGCTCATACAATTACTGAAGTTTTTTAGTTTGAAAAGACCTCTAAGATTGAGTCCAACTCTTTGCCCAGCACTGTGAAGCATTGCCACTAAACCATGTCCCCAACTGCCACATCTGCATGTCTTTTAAAAGTGTGCAGGGATGGTGACTCAACCACTTCTTTTGGCAGCTTGTTCTGATGTCTGACAAGCCTTTCAGTGAAGACGTTTTTATTACTATTCAATCTAAACCTCTCCAGTGCAGCATGAGGCTGTTTCATCTCATCATATCACTTGTCACCTGGCAGAAGAGACCAACCTCCACCTTACCACAATCTCCTTTCAGGTAGCTGTAGACAGTGATCTGCTTTTGTAAAAGTGGCTACGTCTTATTTTCCCACAATATTTTAACAATTTTTAGTTTCACAATATTTTTGCCCAAAAAAGGAGCTTTCTGGCTTTACAGCCCAACCATCAGAACACACTGTCAGAGGCTCAGATTCAAATCTAATCTCTCTCTGAACCAAATAAAGCATTTAGGAAAATACCTTAGACACAAAATTATGAAGAAATGTGGGCTAATACTCCCTAAGTCTATAATTTATTTTCTATTGAGCACTTGGATTCATTAATATAGTAACCTGGGAATCATCAGGATGTTCTTAGCAGCACTTTTTGTAGTGCTGCTTTTTGTGCTGCTGACCAAAAGAGATGCTTAAGAATTTAATACATAGTGGAGATGTTCCAACAGAAAGGCACAACATTCTGTAATAACATATAACTGCACAGTTAGGACAATTTAAATTAAGTGGGAGGGAGGAGAGTGTATCTCCTTAAAATCAGTAGAGATTTGGACTGTTTCTGACCCAATATACATAAGAAAACTGCAGGACCTAATTTGTGATAGTGTCTATATTGTCCTGAAAATCTAGATTTTGCTTTTATCTAAAATGTCTGGGAATTAATATTTCTTTTCGTTTTAAAAAAAGTCTTGATTTGATTAGCTGGGGGGAAAAAAAAAAGTGGGGAGGAGTAAAGAGAGATCTGTTTCTTGTCAGCTGGAACCATTTTAATTTATTTATTTTTAAGTCGGTCACTGAACTGACAAATCAATTTATTGTGTAGCCCAAGTGCAAATCGCCTGCCCTGGAGCCAAAGAGAGTTGCACATATGTAGGCAAAATTTGGCCTTTGCTTTCTGAGCACACCCCTCTGAGCTGCAGAACACCAACTGCAGGCTCCATGTCAGCCAGTGCCAATGGCTAATAGGGAGAAGCCTCACAGAGATTAAGAGATTACAGTTTCTCTGCAAAATATAATTAAAAGAGAAGGAAGATTAATTTCTCTAATTCCTAAAATGGAATAATTTAGAGAAAAATATCTTCTGTTTTTATTTTCAGAAAAGCGAGTATTCATGAGTGTCACAAAGCATTTTATCACTACACGTGTATTCCAACAACAAAGCAAATGTATCCATGAAGAAACACCTATTTTGCACTATTTTGTAATTTCACCCGACTTTCTAATTCATTAATTGTACAGCAACTAGCAGGAGCAAGCTATGCAACAAAGAAGTAGAATTACAGAATTTTCTGCAACTTAAAGCAAAACATAAATACCTGGAGCAGATTTACTTCTTTGCCATTTGCTGTGACCAGCCTGCACCTACAAAAAATTATTTCTAGATACCTTCCTGATCATAAGTAAGAAGAGTTTTCTGCTTGCTGTTTAAATCCCGTGTCAGTAACTGGCCAAAACTGGCATTCCTGTCTCTGCAGAAGACATGGATGGTTTCTGGACTAACCTTCTCTGAACACGTTTAATAAGAGGAAGCAAGAAAAGCAGCAGAGCAGTTCCTGTGCACAGGGATACCACGAGGAGGTGGTATGTGCTGTGGCAGACTGTGGGGTTAGGTCTCTGGGTGCTCTCAGCACCCACTAGTCAGGTTGTTTTCTCCAACGAGCCAAGCAGTTAATAGTCGCTATAAAGTTGGTTATTGCAGAAGAAGAACATCAGTCTCAAGGCAAAAGTCACAGGCGCTCAAGTCCATGTGAAGTTTTGGTATAAAGTCCCAAATACAAGCAGAAGCAAAAGGCAAAAAGTAATGGCAAAAAGCAACGCCAAAGAGCAAAAAGCAAAAGCCCCAGCTCTCCCTAATGCATATTCTTATATAGAAACTTCTCAACTAGCTAAGACACAAACTCGGATCATTACTTCTTAACCTATTAGAATTCTAGTTTCTTAGCACGCCAGGCTACGTATAAACTACGTATATGGTCTATCTTGTTTTATTTAAAAAATGTAAGCAATATTCTTACTATAGTTTTATTATATCTAAAATTATATTCTTGGTGCCTCCACAGAAACACTAATATCTAGGACTATGTTTTTCAACCTTCACTAGAACATGTACTACTATTCTGGCATCCGAGACTTTTACTCACTAAAAGCACTTAAACTTATTCTACTTACTTACTTGCTTGCTCACTTATACTGAAACCTAAACTTTCACCTCTGCCTTATGTGTTAGGGCTTAACATACTTCAATCCATCCAAAGGCTTTAATTCAATTCCCTGCACTCTGATTTCTCTCTTTAGAATTCAGAGAAACTCCTGACTTGCTGACTCCAACAGCAGATCAGTTTGGATCTATGGGAGGCTTTTGGAAAACCACTGATGCATATTCTTGGAAAGCACCACTTGAAATCGCCCCTAAAGCAACACAAGACACATGCAGAACAACAAACACAACACAACGTGCAGAACACAAATCTGCCCCGGCTGTGCAGATAGTTTACCTCACAGCTGATGTGGGGCTGTGCAGACAAGTTTCCTCCGCATCTGACATGTGGTGCCACAAATGTGGGACGCTCCCATTTTTCCACCTCCTGCAGGAAGAGCAGGAGGGCAGCCTCTGGCTCCACTCTGGCCCGGAGTGCTTGATTTAGGGATCCAGTGGCTTGATGTAATTGCTACAAGTGACTTTTAAAGCTGTTGCACACTGTGCCTTCCGGAATTAGAAAAGCAGAAAGAACATATATGTTCATCTAGCCTGATAGCATCTGTGGAACTCACCTAAAATCTGAGAAATTCTGCATCAAACCAAAATATGCTGTTTCAATTGCTGTTTGTTTTAGGAAGATATACAGGTGCAATTTAGAGTTCCAGCAACAGATAACCACCACATTTGAAGAAGCATTGTTTCAATGATGAATTAAGTTCATTAATAATATATATCTTGTTTTTATCTGAACTTGTTCTCCCAAATATGAAATTGACCCATTGAATTCAAAATGTACTTGAATACTGTCTATTCTTGTGTTTGAACTAAAAGACAAATTATATAGATATAAACATATAAAAATCAGAGTTTCACCACTCCTCTTTGGAACCAGCTGTGTGCTTACAGTTCCTGTGAAATCACCTGGTTTTAAATGTGACATTTTATTAGCATTTAATCTGGCATTATAAAAGGTATTCTATTCTAACTGTGGAGGAATTTTAAAACAGCAAGAAGAAAACTCTTCTCAGCAAGAAATCAAAAAGGATCCAGCCACAGAGTCTGAAATCTGCGCCTCAGTGTAGGTTTGATTTCTCAGAAAATGAGAAGGTGTGAACATGGCTTGGGAGGGGGTGGGTGAGGGTGCATTCAGCAGCTCTAGCATGAAAAATCATGTCTCATTATCACCTCACACTTTACACTGCCACAAAGTCATTTGTCCTGTGTTTGGCTAATAAAACAGCTTTGGGAGAGTCCCTCTGGTCTCTGCAAACAAAGAAACTCTCCCCAGGAAGGGGAAACCCAAACTGAAACCTGGCACTTCTACTATGACCACTCTGCTCCCTGTGGTTTTCCCTTGGGCCCTTTTCACATTTGGCAACCCCCAGAGCTCCAGCATTCCCATTCTCACTCCCATCCCATATTCCCCCTGCACTATCTTCCAATTCCCCCTCTTCCTCTACTCACCGTGCCCTTTCCCTTTATGAACTCCCCTTGCCTCTTGACTAAAAAATCCTCCCCAAAAAAATTCCATTAAAACATTTTCAAAATTCTGGAAGCTACTGAAAAAGACCTCTCCCATGGTGAAAAGTAACTACAAAAAAAAAAAAAAATAAAAAAAAGTAGCTACAAAAAGTAACTACAAAGCCCTCATGTTTTGATATAATAACTGCAGTCACTATATTTATCATTCTTTTTTGTTCTATCCCCTTCTTCATACTCTTTTTTCACTGTTTAGTTGGATATTATTAATTTGTCCTCATAAAGCATGTGGGCAGTTCTACAAATCTGCAAAACAAAATCTTCAGTATCAATAACTATACTGATTAAATATATTAGCAAGGATATTATATAAAACACATCTCTTGACTTTTACCTCCATCCCAGTGTTAATCACCATCCTGCACTTATCCTAACACTAAAAAAGATCTCTTGAATGATTCAAGAAGATGCAAGACTGAATGAATAAATAACTGTACAAAGGTCTTAAATCAATTTATGTAATTCAAAGTCAGGGTTTAATTTTATGGTAAATTTAAATTCTATCATAAAGAATGTCGCACTCTATGCCTCTTTTTTTGCCTTATGCTTGTATCAGTAATAAAAATCTGTTTTTCATAACATGTAAATATGAACAGATCATAGGCATTAAAAAGATTCTCTGTGGTGGAAAAAAATGTTCACCAAAAAACCCCAAACCTTCATCATATTTAGTAAAAACACAAAGCAATCAAGGCCCTCACATGACATTCCTATACTTAGCTTAAAACTTTTTCATTAAATTACAGCAATCTCCTATGCTGCTGTAGCAGCAAAATCCAAATAACCGCACTTAGAAAATCCTTTGGCATACATACGTAAAAATGAAAGAACAGACCAAAAAATTCCTTTAATCCAGTGTGGCTGATACCAGGCAGACTCAGAGCTGGATCAGGTACTGGGGCTGAGTGGCTGGAGCACCTGGCAGTGTGGAACCCAGGAATGATGCTCCGGCATCCAGTGCTGCTAATGCTAGAGCTCCAGCAATCAAGTAAAGCCAGCAGGAATCCCATCAGATGGGCAGTGCACAGCAAAACCCCAGAGGGCTGCAAGAATGGAAAGGCAGCAGGGGAGGAGAACAAACAAGAGATGCTGAAACCGCAAACAACCAGAAAAAAAAAAAAACCAAAACAGTGGCAACAGGGAAGAGCAGTTTAAGAAACAAACATAAAACTGAACCACACAACACTTTATTAGCAAGACAAAGCACAGAGAGCTTCAGGCAGGCTGAAGGCAAGCAGGAGTTAGTGATGGATTTCAAACACTCAGCTCCAAAATAGAATTAATTCAGCAAATAGAAATCATCTTTTGGAAGGAGACTTTTTTTTCATTTATTATCTATTTCATATGTATCCTAGTCCTTTCTGATAGACATTGAAAATTCTGACAATCATTCTGAGAACATGACAGAATGATAACTCAGCTGGTGAGCCAAACTAGCTTGTTCAGCAAAGAGCCATTTGAGTTTACTAGTAAGAAGAATCCAGAATAGAAGTGTGACTTCGCAAAAACCTCTCTTAAGTAAGAAGTGACCAATATTACCTCTTTCAACATAAAGTAGAGATTGTCCTTGTTTGTTTTTTTTTTTAAATTAAGCTACAGGATGAGATATTCGTATTTGACACTACAAAACAGCTCATAAACAGTCAAAACACTCTTCCAGGCTGATGGGACTATTTCCTACTGTCAGAGAACTGAACCCTGTATTTCTGCCTTTAAAGAGGTGGGCTATCATACCCATCAAGATTTTCCCCATTCTCCTCATGAAGTTACAGAGGACAAAGCTAAACTGGAGAATTCTGCAGTCTATGAACCACCTTACCTGGGAAGAGAACTTCAAATCCCTGTGTCAAAAGCTGACATTAGAGCCGAGTCTGTCCTTAGCATGGAAACTGGAGCCCTCAGGTGAATACAAACCACTAAGCCTCATGTCCACATGTATTTTCTCTCTGGCTCACTGAATCATAAATTATGTTCTGCCTAAAATAACCAAGGTCAAGGAAACTCCTTGTTCGTGAGAAGAGATTCTGAACGGGTTCAGACCTCAGGTATTGTGGGTGAATGCTTTAGCTGTGAAGCAAGTAAACACACAGAGAGACTTTTGTACCAGCAGCCCTTCAGCTCCCTGCTGTGCATGCAATAAACTATTTCTTGGGCTGGGAATGGGGGACAGGTCAGTTTGTTTTTTTAAATTCTTGAGGCAAGTCAGGTAGAACATGAAGAGAGGGCACAGTGCTCTGTTTCGTCCTGTTCCCTTTCCATCTCCTCCATGAAGTACAGGAGAGAAAGTTTTCTCATTCTGTACACACCTAAACAGCCAGGCTCACCCTCTTCTGCAAGCAGGGAGGAAACAGAGGGACAGCCAAAGCAAAGTGGAGCTGGTGCTGTCCTTTAACTTCAGGCTTGGCATTTGCTCCCTCCCTCTCTAGATAGATAAGCCTATATGATGGCAGAGTCTGAACAGGTGTCTGGGACCCGAAAGACATGCTTCCCACGTGGCAAAATTCAGAATTTAGCAAAACTTAGGATGTTTCCATCTAATTTGTAGGTTCTACCATTATTGGCAAGATTGGAAAGTTCAACAAGGAGGTCTCTAATCAGGTAACATAAGAACCTGATGGCATTGTTGCGGGTTCAGTGAGTATGTTAATCAGAATTCAGTGTCTTTCCTCAAATCTTTTCTGGTACCTGTAGGAGAATAGGAATTGTTGAGAATAGAGAGCGAATATCACTTCTGCATATTCCAAGACAAGCAGTGCCCTGTGGGAATTCAAAGAGTGCTGCCACGCAGCCTGAGTGATGGTTCTTTGAGGAAGAATGCCTAAAATAGTTCCCAGATTCTGCAATTAGCCATGTTACAGTGACTGTTATGCCTGAGTCTTTCTGCATATGCTTATGTGATACAGAGATTCCACCCTCTGCTTCAAAAAAATTACCTGTTAGTAGTGGTTACTCACTAACAAACAACCAAGAGATGTGATTAAAAAGAATTTCATTGTGGCACCAACTTTCTTTGAAAGGAAAAGGAGGAGTAGGCAGAGGAAGAGAGGGAGAGAGAGATGTTGTAAGTTCAGAAGCAAAACACTGTTATTATTCTGAAGCAGGAATGACATCCTTGCATTAACACAGCATGAAATCATGGTAGCAATTTTCATGCTGTATTATTTTGTTTTTGTCAGGTCACTGATTTTCAATTTCATCAATACTATATAAAACTAAGGAAGATAATATAATAAAAAGCATCCACTCAGAGTCCAATACCAAAGCAAGAACATGTTGCTTTTTCTGTGAATTTTAACCAATTCACACACAGAAAATTTGTGCATAAATACACCAAACTCAGTGGTTAAAAAAAAGACAATATACTAAAGTAAACCTGATACAATACTAACTGACTACTACCATGGTTTTCAGGTTGGTCTTTGCCTTCTTCTAACATGCAAAATAAACAAAGTATAAAGACAAAAACTACAGTAGGTTTTGTTTACACTGATCTAAACCCATGTTCTCCAGCTTTTCCCAAGTACTATTCATTTAAAGAGAAATGACCACTTAAATCATCCCAGATTTCACTCACTGATTCTCATCACCCAGCTGTCCTTCTGTGTTTTGACTGTATCACTACAGCTGACCTGAGGTCTCCTAAACCACAAGTTCACACAAGATACAGAAATAAGAGTGAGACACACGCTATTTTCAAAGCAAGCCCCCAGCCATGAGGATTGCCACTCCAGGAAGAAAAGCTCACAGAGCTGCATTTGGGTAGCAGAGAAGTCCCTAGAGATCCACCTCTCCTTTTGGAAGCATTTATGAGATACTTTACCTAGAGAAGGGAGAACAAAAACCAAGGAGCTATCACATACAAAACACACAAATGGGCTTTGAGTTTGGCATCTTGACCATGAAGCACGTCAGTATCTGCTTCTCTAATTCACAGCTGTTCCACCAGGCTCTAAATCCCTGAGCACCTTATCTGAGCATCTGCACACAGCCTCAACCCCAGAAACTTTCTTATGAAGGAGGCGCCACACTTTCAGTTTTCCTCTCAGGCATACACCTGTGCAAAACCACAGGTGATTTTCCAAGGAGATATGTGCAGCTGCTTTCTTCAGAGCGGACTGGAAGCCCCTAAATGCTTTCCCCAGGATTAACACAGCCTCTTCTGGGGGCTGCAGTACCTCTACCTTCTTTGTAAGAGCTGAAACATGAACAGTTGCTGTGATATCCTCCATTGTCCTACAAATAATGGCAGCCATGTGTTTCCCTATTAAAACGCTGTGGGAGTAGATTAGACATTCCATGATTTTTTTATAAAATTGGATCCTTCCCATCGCTATTTGAAAATAATTAGTCCTTCTTCAACACTGAATGATTAAAATGTAACTAACATCACACTTCTTTCACATGATCAATGTTGGTACAATGAATAGTGCATGAATTAATAATGTCTAGCCACTTTTTCTAATTGTTTCCTAATGTTCTGTTATTATATATTCATTTGATATTCACTGCAATGCTAGTGATCACCATTTTTTAATTTGTTCCACAAAAAAAAAAAAAAGAAAACACCACAATTTGCCTTTGCTTTCTGCAAAAGAATTTAAAAAGTGCAGTCACCTGATTTCTGTCAGGTGAGGTCCCAGCTGACTGGAAATGGGGAAGCATTGTATCCATCTTTAAAAAAGGGTACAAAGAAGGATGCTGGGAGCTGCTGGGAACTACTGACCCCTGGGACTGGGAAGTTCATGGAACAGATCCTCCCAGAAACTCTAATAAGGCACAGGGAGGGCAGGGAGGTGATTCAGGACAGCCAGCACAGCTTCACCAAGGGCAAGCCCTGCCTGTCCAACCCAGAGGTTTTCTATGATGGAGTCACTCCATCAGTGGACAAGGGGAGGGCTACAGATGTCAATTTTATGGATTTCTGGAAAACAAACTTAAAAACAACCACAAAAACCCCACATCAATTGCAATGCATCTTTTTCCAGGTGTGAGTCCCTAGAAGGGGGTATTTTTCCAGCTTCTATGGTGTCCAAATTTTTCAGGTGGCATCAGATTTTTTATTACGAGCTGCCTTTCTTTGTCTGTTTTCAGGCTGTGAAGTATGAAGGGAAAATCACATTAGATTGTTAATGGAATAACAAACTTGCCTTTAAACAAAAAAAAAAAAAAAACAAAAAACAAACGAAAACATTCTAATAACACATATTACTAAGCCACACACTTAGGAGGAAAAAAATTAAAAGCACTGTGTAGAAATACATTCTTTAAAAGCAGGGCACCTGAATGTGATATGAGTAATAAATGTGATATCCAGAGGAGTGTATACAGTGCTTGTTTCATTTGTTATTAGGTTTTGCTAGGCTTGATCATAACTCCCAGCACAAAATCTACTAAGACAGATCACTCAAGACAATACCACAGAGTATTTTCCACCACAGAGTATTTTCTTTAACACAAATAAGACATCCACATTTTGTGGAAAAGCTCAAAAGAATACAAAATACAAAATGGTTTGACTCCAGGCTTTGTTTTGTGCTGTTGTCCATATCTTCAAAATACCTTATCAAACAAAGTTAAAAAAAAGGTGCTTACATCAATATTTTATTGAAATTCTTTCAGAGAAGACTTACATGCATTATATTTTCAAGATGAGATGCAGACTATTTTACTTGCAGCAGAGAGCAATATATTGGATGATGGCTGACATTTGACTCCCAGGGTTTTTCTTTTATGAATCAAAATTCATTTATGGATAGTAAAGTAGAAGAGTGTGGCTAAGAAATCAATAAAAATGTTCTGTATTCTAGTTATGGAACATAGAGATAACCTTAAATCAACATTAAAGATGCTGGCCTGTGTAAACATTGACAAAGCCAAAGGAATTATTTTAAATAATAGACTTCAACAAGCAGGTATCAACAAGTTCTGTTAGTGGAGATTGCTGCCATCATTTATGATGGTTCTAATTTATTCAGTGTGTGAAAATGATCAGTGTCATGCAGATGATGGTGTAATTTAGAAAAAAAAAATTCAAACTATATGACAATGTTAATCTTTCCTCTAAAGGCTCTAAAATAAAATAATAATAATATAAAAATCTCTTTTAAATACATAACATTTATTTACTGGCTCACCCTATCTCCATACCAGTTGCCAAAGACAGTTTTGTTTTTATTTTTCTTATTGGCAATGAACACACTGAAATTACACTACTGAACACACACAGCCTATGCATTAATAAATGCATAAATCAGCAAAACGAGTAGAACAAAGACCTCATATTTCCTGACTGTCCAAAATATGGCTGCTGTTGTGGCAAGTACTGTTTGTGTTCAAGGAACAAAACAGCAGAGCAGCAGAGAGGGATGAGGATGTGAGCCCTCTGCTCCCTACGTGCACAAACCTGAGCCCATCTCCCCAGCTTGGAAAGAGAACCGACCCAACCCACCCAAGCAAAAGGGTAAAACAGAAGAAAGGAGTGAAATTGTTTTTTACAAAACAGGCCCAAGAAACAAAGACTCAATATCAACGGAAATTCAGGTCAAGAACAAGACACAATCCAAATCTATTTTATATCAAACACTAATTCTACGAAGACATATTCTTCAGTTCTGGGTTTGAAACGTTTTATTCTGAAAAGCAGGAGCCTAAACTAACTCTTTAGACATTAAGTAAAAACAAGAGCAAAAAAAACCCCTATTTGCATTCTGTTTTACTTCGAGGATTTGATTTTTCTTTTTAACCTTTTCCTCTTTGCACACCAACATGTAATTTTTCTCTGATTCAACAGGCTGCTTGAAATAGAGCTGTTCTTGAGATCTCTCAGATAGAGCTTTAGAACATCCACTTAATTTTCAGCTTATTCAGAAACAATTTCATTCTATTACTCTAAGAGATCATGTGTACTGCAAAGAAAGCCGCCAGGAATACCTACAAGTATACAGTTCATGACTGCAGCACATCTCTTATTTATTGAGTCTTCCAACAGTTGTTAGCACATATTGCTAACAAGGCTTCAGAACCTACACTTCTGAGAATATAAAATTTTAGTAAAAAAGGCATATCTATGTCTTAGACATATAAAAAAGGACTTAAATATACAACTTTAATGTACCCCAAAGACAAAAGGTAGAATCAAAGGAAAAAAAAAAAAGAAAGAAGAATCCAAAATGTCTTTTTATTTTATGTTTTAAGCAATAGACCTGATTCATCTGCATTTAACAATATTAGCAATACTGTATATTCAAAATGTCAGGGAATCTTTGCCAGCAGGATCAACACAATGAGAATGAGGAATAAAGCATGTCCAGGCAAAAGAAAGTACTTTTTCTCCCCTCAGTTTGATGTTTTACTAAGAAATCAGAATATGCTTATTACTCTCTATTGGGAAATGCATATCAATTTCACCTTTATTTTATGAATATTTACTTAGCTGAATACCTAGTGCTGCTAATCCATATTTTATGAATATGCGTACACACACACAAAAGCTACATGGAAATTGTTTTCCTTATAACATAAAAGAACTTTTTCTCTTGGTGAGCATTTGTTATTTTGATCAGGGAGAAGAGATAAACCCTGTCACCAGCCGAAAATATATATCTAAATCTTGAGAAGTTTTTAAGACTATTTCCAAGCCATGGATTATTTTTTTTTTGTTTTCATATTGTACCTTTTGAGGCAGAAAAGGAGAGACGTTTTCCTTTTATCTTTTATTCTGTCCTTTATTATGCCCTTACCTATGTTATCTTTAGTGAATAGCAATACATTTCATAAAGATAACCTAATTATTTTCAGGACAATAAGCAGCAAAAAGCCTCAGTGACTGAGGATAAAAATGCTTACCTTTTCACCACCCCATCATGTGATATTTTTATATCAGCTATTTTCCTTTGCAAGGGTGCAGGGAGAAACATCAGGAGCATTTTCTGCTCACATAGGAGAGAATAACTCAATATATGTGTTTCAGAAACCATTTCTCAGAATCTTTCAATTCCATTTATTTCAAATAGCACTGCCTCAAGAGTAATAAATATACAACTGCCTGGGGACAAAACAAAGTGTTTAATCTTGATGCAAGAGGTTGCACAGTTGTTAAACAAGAGAACCTCAGAATTTGTTTCTATTAGATAGAAGGAGGGAAGAATTTTATTCAGGATACTTTCTGCCAACCAAAAGAATTAAGAAATGCAGGTAGATTTCAGCAGCAAAGACATTAAATAAATGTATCATGCATCAGGATTTTTGCAAGCTGACCTTAAAGCTGCCTCTTTAACTCAGCAGGAGGCAGATCAGGCAGGGAAAATCAGCATATTTTGTAATGGAGCTGTGTGTAGACACTAATGTTTACATCTTTGTTGACTCTGGTTCAGGAAAACACGAACATTAGTACTTCCTTTACAAAAGTCTCATTACTAACCTATCTCAGTGTATCACCACTGTAAGCATCTACATATGCTCTTGCTTTGTTCAGCTCAAAAAATCATGCTGGTATTAAAATTGTTGCTTAGGCCTGCCTTATTTGTATTTATGTATTCAGGAATACCCTAAAGTGACTAATTTTTTTCAGTGGTGTTCCAGGGATTTAAGCAAAACATATCCTCATCCTTCATCTAAAGGCAGATTGTTTCCTCCTTTTTTAGACTAAAAATCTCATAAGACAAGAGAAACACCCACACTTTCACTGGAAAGTTGTCTTCAGAAGTGTCAGTATTTTGTCTAGTCATCTCAGCATACAACCTCTGTCTCAATGAACTACTTATAAATTAACCACAGGCAGCTCAGGCATTAAACAAAGTTAAAATGCAATATTGTTGTTTAGTTTGAATGAAGCAGTTCCAGTACATAGAAGTATTAATTTATCTAATTGTATTTTGATACATCTGAACAAGATGTGGAATTTTTCTGCAAGGGAAAAGGGTTTCAACCATGTTTTTGCCAATTCACTGCATTAACTGAAGGTAACCCACAGTTTACTATGGCAAGACATTAGTGTCCAAGTCTGCCAGCAATGATGGTCTGTAAGATCCTTCACAACACCACTGCTCATTCAGATGTCCATGAGCCACCAAATTGGAAATCCAGGTTCTTTCCAAGAAAACAAAGATGACAGCCACTAATTCATGAGGAAAAATCTGTATTGACGAAGCCCAAAAATAATATTTCAAAGTGACAAAGTGGATCACAAAATTACAAACTTAATTTCTAAAAAGAGAGCTTCAAAATTAATACTTTTTTTTTTTCCCCTAGCAAGGATGTCTAATTGTCTAAGGTTTTAGGCAAAGAAAGCTAAAAAGGAAAAATGGATTAATGATGACACTCCTAAAATAAGGGTTAGCTTTAGTCTGATGCTTTCATCTCAGCCATAAAGCATAGTACAAGGCTTGAGATGAGACAACAGGGCAGCTAAATTCATTGAAAGACAAATTAATGAATGGCATCAATGATGTAAAGCTTACAGAATTGATGCAAGCTTACAGAATAGCAAGTAATTGAGACCTGAGAGCTAAAAGATCAGTAGGCAAAGATGAGAATAAAACTTACAAGCTTTTCTCCTTAAAGAAGACAATGTAATCCACGACACCTAAATACCAAAATAAAGGTTGAGTACTCCTCACCTCTCACAGAGAGAGATTTTGGCTGAATGTTATGCAGTGCACTGGCCTACAAGTAAGAAAAGCAAAGCTGCTTCTCCTTCACATGAGCCTCATTCCAAGCACCAATTTGGGAATTCACTGATGGGAAGACTCTAGTTTTGTTCTAAATTTGCCTAAGTTGCAATTATTTGTGTTGTCCTTAACACAAAAACAAACAACAACAACAAAAATTGCATTAGCTAAACCAGATTTAAAAAAAAAAAAAAAAAAAAGTATTTGAAAGTGAAATTTTGGGGAACTATTAGAACAAAATAAAAAATTTTGGGTTTTTTGTTAGAAAATACACATATATGTGTATGTATAATGTATAAAATTATATTCACATACAGAAGAGAAAAAAATAATTAAGTTGGTCTTTTCTTGGACCAAAAAAACAAGACAAAAAAGAAGGGTCCGGGGTGGATGATAAACAATCTTTAGACTAAGGGCAAACTGTAGACTGTGAAAGTAGCATGACTCAGTTAAAAAAAACCAACATACAGCTCAAAGTATTCTTACAGGTGATGCCACTATTACTACCACAGTACCAGCTTCTGTTGCTATTCCAAAAGAAAATGAGAAGAGAGATCTGCAGCAATAACATGGGTGTGTGCAAATCCTCAAAGAAAATACAACTACATTACACTGCACAACTGGTAGAACATAATTCTGAATTGGTACAAACACAAATCCAGAATTATCCTCAATTTTTCCAGGCCTGGCAATCTCAGCATCATCTTCTTTTTGGAAAGATAATTTAAAATGCCCACTGAGCACTCAGTTGCTAGAATAAATGTTGATATTGTGCTAAATCTTCATCAGCAGAGAGATAAACTTTTATTGCATCTCCTACATTTTCAATGTAAGTAAAGCAAAAGGACATCTGGATAGAGGGATGCACATGGACTTTAATTCCCCAAAAGTGTGCTGCAGCAGGACTGGCATGGCTCCAAGGCAGAGGCTCCTCACAGCTGCACAGAGACCATGCTGCATCACTGTGAGAGGGAAACACAAGGCACTATGTGTAAAATTCAGCCACACTTTTAGGGGCTTTTTTGCCCTCTTATGTTAGATTGGTGATTGACATGAGGCATAGACCCAAACTAATCAGACCCCCACCTTGCTTGCCTGTTGGTCTCACATAAAACCCACAGCAAACTGTGCAATTAAGCAGAGAAACCAGTGCTGGAGGTGACCTCTAGCCTGGCTTTACTGGGGTGTGTCTCACCAGGTTCATTTCCACCTTTGCCTTGGTCTTCCTCACCCCTCCCTACACAACTGTGCTTCGTCTCTGTGCTCTTCCCAGGTCACCTGTGCCAGCTGGAACTCTCTATTCATTTTCTTCTTTCCCTTCAGTTTGACCAGCCTGCCCCTGCTCAGCCATGCCAATGGCTCACATTCCTTGACCACTCTGTTTCATCTGGGAATGGCTAGCTCTTGCACTCCATGGAAGAGTTCCTTAGAGATCTGCCAGCTCTGTACCACTCCCTTGTCCCTGAGGGCAGTGTCCCAGGGAATCCCACTGACTAGAGCTGGAAGTCTGTGCCCCTAAAGTTCGGGGGTCTAACTTTACAGCTCACCTGGCCCATATCCCTCAGGACTGTGAACACCACCAATGCCTGATGACTGCAGCCTCCAACCCTTGTGTCCCCAATAACTCACCTGCACCTGGTGACCAACAGACCTGGGACTGCCTCCCCTCGGGTAGGGCTGGCTATTACCCTGCTCAGGAATCTACCTTCCATGCATTCCAGGAGTCTCCTGGATTGCCCACAGCTACTTCCAGCAGATGTCAAGGTGGTTGAAATCTCCCAGCAGGACAGCCTGCAAGTGCTTTTTACTTAGATCTTCTCATATATATCTCTCCTTTTTGGTGAAGGGTTAAAGCTGAAAGGGGAGGAAACTCACACTTCAGTGTCTGCCCCATAAATTGTCTTAAACCAACACACTCTTATCACACAGCTTGCCAGGGACAAGCCTGATACTGTCCTGCTTCTTCTTCACATCCAGTTTAAAGCTGTGTCAGTGAGACCCACTAGTTCCTGAGTTTCTCCTTCTACTGAGAAAAAGTGAGTCCCATCTGATACCAGCATACCTGCTGTTGCATAGACCATTCCATAGTCAACACCCCCCTCCAATTTTGTCTTTTTTCCTTGGTGAACTTTACATACTTTCCCTGTCCTCTGCAGCAGTTTGACAAGACAGCACCCACCGTGCCCCTTTGAATGCCTCCTACATCTAAAACATTCCACCAGCATGGAGCAAAGTATACAAGCTTTGAATATGTCAACTCAACCCTGCCTGGCAGTGCACGACTCTATTCCCACCTGGATGTGTTTGGAAAAGCAGCAAGCCAAAATCTCTGATTGCTTGGGTTGTGTCGGGGCACCCAGGCACAGCTCAGTGACACAGCTGAACTTCAAGATGCTCTGGGCTGAGGCATCTTGCTCCTGCCCTATAGGGGACCCCCTTTGCTCTCCCCTCCTTGTCTGCCTCTCTCCTTGCCTTGCACTTTTCTCTGCAGTGGCTGACAAGTGACACTGAGCCAACTGACCTACAAGTAGTGCCTTCCTGCACATTTCATGTGACCAGTCAGAGAAAAAAACAAACCACAAACTAATGAGGCACTAGAATGGATAATAAAAAAAATAATAAAAGCAGAATCACTTGTCCTGCTTCAGATTTAAGGCAGTTACTGATGTGGAGACATTAAGACATTTCCCTATAGGAGGACTCTATAAATATCTCAACGGGTGATTTCTAGCTGCCTTTGAAGTGTCAGGCACTTGACATTACCAGAGATTCCTCTGCATTAGGCAGACAGATGTGATATAACATATTAATCCCAAGAGGTAGGTTGCTATATCCCCTCTTGGCACTCTCCTAAAACTCAACAGAAAGGAGTGAACTTAAAGCAAACTGCTTTGAAGATGTTTGTTGTCACTTCATCCATTTAGAGAAGAAGGGTGTCAAAGCCAAATGCTGTATTGCTGGAATCTGCAGGACAGCCTAGAGCCATGCTCAGTGCTACTTCTTCCATTTGTTCTGCAACTGCAAGGGCTCTCTAAGTGCAAACAGTGCAGGACTGTGCCGCATTAGACCCTTAAATTTTTGGTGAGAGAAAGCTTGATGTCATACTCTGGATCAAGGTGCTGCTGGGTTAAGACCCTGTGACAACCAAGGGTTGACTCGAGCCAGAAAAACTTTCACTATAAATAAAGGATCTGTGTTCTTTTTGCCACAGAGAGTACAAGGTCTCCAAAAAGGAGCCATGGGAAGAAGAAAGACAAATGTACATGTTAGTGACCCAAGCTTTCCTTGCTGTGGGTAACCAAAATTCCCCTGAAGATTTGCTCTACCACAACTACCCAACACAGCAGGGTAGGAAGGGGAAAAGATTCCTTCTGCCCCCAACCACATTTACAGCCACAAGCAAAGTACACACAATCCCAATAGGAATCACCTGGAGCATAGCACAGGATTCAGGGGTTTACTCACTATGATTATTTGTGAAAGAGATATATTAGGGTTTGGTGCTACAAAGGCAAACAAAATTCTGACAGGCTCTATAGACTTGCGATTACTATACTGAAAGTACATCTGTGTTTATGAAGCACAAATAATAGAAGCCTCTGTCTCTTTTTTTCCTTGAGATGGGAAAAGGCACTTAAGCCCCTATTTCCAAAGGTATTTCTGTCTTCTATAAGTCACTTAACTCCCACTGAACTTCGTGCTTAGCTGCCCTAGAGAAGCTGACATTTAGATTTTATCTAGACAATTTCTGAAAATACCTTCAACTCCCTGGAAAGTAAAGGAACAAACATTAGTGGCATCTCTTAAAAATGGAGAATATTTTAGGAAGTCATGAATTATCAGAAACAGCCAAGCCTAAAGCAAGTTTGGAGGAATGATGCCAGTTTAAAAGAAAAAAACAAAAGAACAATTTAGGTAGCACAATGAAACAATAAAGCTACATTAAAAAATGAAAATAAAAAATAGTGAGCTCACATTATTTAAAATTTACCTTGGCTGTATATATTTTGATTATGGCTATACACACCAAAATCAGCTCTAGCCTGGATTTTACCTGTTTATTTAAATTGAGATGGTTAAAAACACATAATTTTATTCTCTTCGCAGAATAAAATCGCAAGAAACTGAAAACAAGTTGAGTTTGAAATTATCACAGAAAATTTTCAAAGACTTCTATGGATGTTTTAAATACCTTTATACTCCTATTTCATTTAATGGGTCACTTGTGATACTCATCAGCTTTACTTTGCTTTGTATTTATAAAAAAAAATAAATAATAAAGTGTCAGCCTTGTGTCATGGTGTTGGATGCATCTATATCTGTTTACTTGCATACAATTCAGCTCAGCACCTATGACCCTGTGTCCTTCAGTTTTCACAGCAATAATACAGTTCAATCCCAACCAGACAACTTTACAAGACATTCAGAATGCCTACAAAACATGTGGTCCTCTCTCTCCTCTCTTCCTCCCCATCCTTCATTGAAAATTGTTATTTGTTATTTACACAAAACATTCTGCAATGTGTACCTGGATGATAGGAAGAAAAGAGACAACAAGCTCTAGCAACCACATGAAATGTTAATTGGACATTTCTCATCACCCACATTAAAATAATTTAGAAGCTGTTAGGGAACTAAGGTTTTTATGATTAAAAAAAAACAAAAAACCAAAAAACAACAAAAAAAACCCCAAAGAAAATAAACAAACAAAAATCCCATAACCCACAAGCAAATGCAACAACAACAAAAAAAAAAAACCCCTCCCCAACCAACCAAACCATATTTGTTCTGCCAAATAAAGTATCCCCCAAATCTTCCTTTACAAGCAATCATTATCACAAGAGAAGTCTACCACTGCATACTCTGTCACCAACTCCCAGCCTTATCCATGGCTGCAATTTTGGGAATATTGTGGCTGAAATTGGCACCAATTCTATGTATAAAAATTTAATGTTGCTTTGCAGAAACAATTGAAAGAAAAATTTACCCCTTCATTTCTTATCTGACAGGTGTTCAAAAATGAGCAAGAACAATGCACTCAGTCCCTCAGTTCATCACAGGAAAAGAAAAAATCAAAAACCCAACAAAAACTCCCAAGTTTCTTTAGATTGAGACTCATTTCCCATCAGATTTATCAAACATATCCCTCACGTTAGATGAGGCAAGAAGTCCTTGTGAATGGATCAGTAAGCTCATTCAAACTACTCAAATAACTTCTACAAATGTCAAGTTTTAGAAAACAAGAGCCTGTGCAGAATGTGCCTATACCATTTCACTTTACAAAATGTGCTTCAGAATACGTTCCTCTGATACTGTTTTTATTAAAACCACAGCACTAGCAATCACTGCCAAGAAATGATGCTGATCTGAAAGCTCTTGCTGTATTAAAGCAACACGTTCAGAGAGGAGGAATATTTATTATTAAAAAGAGCTACAAAACCCTGTGATGTGAAAAAGAAATCTGTGTACTTTCTTAGAGAGAACTTCCATAATCCTGCTGAGGAGCATTTGTGTGCATAGCTGAACTACCCGTCTAAGGCTGGCCAAATGTTTGATTAAATTCTCAGAGTAAGCTCTGCATCCCCACACAAAACTCTGCTAAACTGTTCTTAATGTTAACCAGGTGGTCCACAAGCAGATGAATACCCTTCTGAGGAGTCCTTTTAATATAACAACTTAAAGTAAATAACCATTTTGAAGTACAATGTAAAGAGGTTCGGTTTGGTTTTTGTTTGGTTAGGTTTTTTTCCCCCTAAAGAAAAGCTCAGTGCTACTTAAGAGCTACATTAAATTAAGCAAATTGGGGCTGAGGGGTGTTGCAGTTGTTGCAGAGAAATAGACTCTCATTACGCTGATGGGAGAATGCACTTTCAAAACAGATATGTAATTTTATCATGAGCTACAGAAATCAAAGTTTTGGTCTGTTTTGGTTTGGTTTTTTTCCCTTGATTTTGTTTTCTGCTTTGTGTGTGGGTAGGGCTTTGTGGTTTTTTAAGACAAATCTAAAATTTTCATATGCCCTTTCAAATCTCTATTCAAGACTCACAGAAGAAACACAGCATCCAATATCCAGGGTTGTGTAGAACAAAATAAAACAGGCAAACTATTTTTCAAGCATAAAAGCAAAAGGCTTCTGGCATAAATCCCAGCCACAGGTGCTGAGATCTCCTATAATTCAGCAACTACTCTCTTCCAAAGAGTTTCCCAGTTTGCTCCTAAGAGTCACAGTGACAACAGCTCCTTGTGCACCAGCTCACCTTTTCTATAATCACTCCATAATGTGACTGTGCCACAGATATGTCTGCCAATGCCTCCCTATGCTTGTTTCCAGCTTCTTAATTATGAAAGACCTCCTAATTGGTTTTCCTCATTTGGTCAATTCAAAAAGAAAAGTGCCTAGCAATACGGCTCCATGTGCTTTATTTAAATTTCACTTTAATATCCAAAAGAATCTTTTCTCGTCTTTAAGCATCCAGCCAGAATAAATATGGCTTCCAGTTCTAAGCAGGGGAGCTTTCTTCCTGCTCACTAGCTTCCTTATGATTATACAATTTAATTAACATTTCTGTAGTACTTTTTCTGCCAGATAGCGACTTCTTTCTTCAACTTTGCTTTTCAAAAACACTATATAATAAATCACAAGGGAAAAATCTTTATTTTTAATTTTTCCATTTATGTATTTAATGAACATTATTGAATTTTTGCCAAGTATTTATTGGAAACTTAGAATAAATATCTGTGAACTACTAATTCATTTCTGTCTGTGAGGATGAAGTGTTCTGCTGACACCAGAACTTTAATAAAAATTAGCTCTTCTATTAGAAATATGCTCTTCATTTTCAGTAACATTGTAAAAGGCTGTTTTAAACTAAGCTAAAAATCAAAAGCTGGGGGGTTTTTTGTTTTTTTTTTTAACTGAAGCTTTTCCATCCTTTGAATATAACAACTTTTGAGGAAACCTTCAAAAACACAGATTTCAGAATGCCATGCCAGGCCTACTACTAATTAGTGCTCTGCACTGGATTTGGAGTTTTCAGCAATGAAGACCAGCCTGGCCTCTTGAACTGCCTTAGTTATGCCTGCAGTTCTCCCTCTGAAACTCACATTGTGCTGATGAATCTGCTGCATTTTTATGCACAGCTCCTCAGATCTTTTCCATGCCTTGCTGCTGGGAGGCTTCACTTCCCAGCTGACCCATGATAGGTGCACCAGTGGTCCCATTTCCCCACTCCAAAGTTTCAATCCTCTCTTGGTACCCTTTGTTCTCAGTTATTAACCTGCCTCTCTGACAGAACTGCTCTTGTTCCATTTGAGGACACACATAATGCAGCTTTAATGCCCTAAATATAAGAAAAATACAGGTACAAACATCAGAACTCTTACTCACCCCCAAATTTCTCTGTCATATGCCCACTAAACAGACATTATCATCAAGTTGGCAGGGGTATCCAGAGTGATAAAACAGGATCTGCTTTATCACAGACCTCTAAGGCATGGTATTGATTGTTTAATTATGAAACACAACTAGACTTCTTTAGAAGAGAATGTGAAGCTTCTTTGTGCAGAAGCTCTGTTATCCTCAGAGTATTTCATCAGTAGAGTGAAATAGAATTCAGTATTTAGCAGCATTATTTCTTTCTTGTTGATATTTTGACAGGATCAGGTCCATTAAAATAGAGCTTTTAGTGCACAATCCTTCATGTCTGTGTGTAAACTACCATAGTTATCTGAAGTTTTCACACTTATAATGTATCTAAAGCATCAATTATAAATCAAAGCATTCAACATTCAGTAGGTTTCAAATTATGAATCCTCTTGATCATATTTCTTTTTACAGCTTCTTTGACAAACTATATGACAAAAGATTTTTTTAAAAGCCTAATCTTTACTAAATAATTGGCTGTGTAATTGTAATGTTTTTGCATTTATGAAAAAGAACTGTGTCTTTTCATTCTGAATTCTTTCTAGGCTAAGGAAACCACAAAACCAAAACAAAAATTGAAACCACACTTTATTGCCTGTGAAGGGGTCCTTCCCACAATATCCACAGACTCATCATAGGCAAAGGCTAAATATCTCAACATAAGAATAAAATTATGATTTGGTTACTTTGGCATACATGTAGTCCTGTATCAGATGCACTTTGAATGGAAATTACAGCTTGGCAAGTACCAGTGCAATATTATTTTCATATACAGCCCTGACTAGTGTTTTAAAAAGTAATATCAGTTTGTTTTTTGACCATCACAAATTCTTGATTCAAGATGTGAATATTGACTGTGGCTAGGCTATAGGCCAAATTTATACGTTGAAAATAAATCTTGGTATTAAAGAATATAAATGTCAGTGTTTGGTGGAAGCCTGTGCATGTGCACATATCTTTTTGCTTTAAATTGGGCTGGATGTTTTCCTGCCTCAGAACTGTTCTGCATGTCCCTGCAGCTATCTACATCCTCCCAGGCTAAGGACTGGTACCCTGTGTGAGATGCTATCCTCTCCTCTGCCACCAGAAAGAACAAGAATCGTGGCATATTGCTGTCACAGGGCACTCCTGGTTTCTTTAGCAGCAACAGCACAATGAGCAAGCAGACGTGTGAGAAACAAACTCATCACATGTAGAGCACCGACTGTACTGCTCATGTCACAGCTGCTCTTCCCCCCTATCCCCCAAACAGAATTAACTTCACATTTCTTCACCTCTGCTCTAAGATAAACAGCAGCTATTGCCCAAGAAACCTCATATTTTCTGGTCAGTTTTTCTACTATTAGGGTGTTTTTGTTTTGGTTTTTTTTTGGTGGTAGTGTTTTGGGTTTTTTTTTTTGTGACAGGGCAATGTTTTGACTGAGGTATTTCCCATTTCCTGCACTCTGAGAGAGCAAGCCTATTTTTACACCATTATCAGCTGTGGAAATCTGAGACATGATTCACAGTTTACTGAAGTAAGTGGACAGCCTACCATTGATCTCAAAAGATTAAAAACCTGACCTTTTGCATGCATGTTTCCACTCCCAAAGGAGAGCCAAGAATGGCTAGAAAAGCACAACCCAAAGTTATAAAGACCTAGTTTGGGCTGTTTATCTCATTCATGTCTTTTTTTCCCCTCTCTGTAATGTCCTGATACCTTTCTAGATTTGTGGGCAATTCTTTAATTTGAAGACAAAACCATCTAGTATTTCTGGAGGAGACTGACATGCACAAATCACATCTACTTTTTACTAGAGTTACCCTGAAGGAACAGTATGGCAGACCATAATGCTTTTATTTTAACAATGCTTTTTTTTTTACTTTTACTTCTCCAAATTAATTGATACCTACCTACCAACAGGTATTTGATATTCTGGATTCTCTTTGTTGTTCACTGGAAATTCCTTAAATGTGGCTTTGTAATTACATACAGTAGCAGGCCTTTGCCTATGTAAAATTGATAACTTCTATTGGAACATCTTAATTGTAGCACTTCCTAAAAACTAAGTACTGGACTTTACACCCTTTTAAATGGAATGATAAAAGTGTCTGTATCTATGGGATTGTGCATAGGGTACTGGTAAAGTGCAGACCACTGCATCATGTAGAAAAAACCCAGATAATTTGCACATCAGATTTAAGTGTAGTTCAGCATTCTCCAGGTTACCCGATTATTTGTATCAAGTTTTGTCAACTTAGTAATGCTTATTTCTATTTTGATCAAACCCAAGAGTCTAAAGACCTTCCAAAACAAGATTGAAAATAAAACTTGGAACAAAATTTGCTGTTCTAATGACATCATGTACAGGCAGACAAACTATTCAACTCCCTAAATGGGGTTTCAAGCAAACTTTGCAAATGTATGCACTTGGATGCACAAGTGTTTGCCTATATTCACCAAGAACCTGAAATTACTCTAAAGTGAATTAATTTCAAGACTGACAACCTCTCAAGTGCCCATATAATTAACTGATCATCAGACCTGTCTGAAGCATCACATTACCTAGACCTACAGTCTGCAAACAACCACTCTTTCAAACAATTCACAGTATTTTAGTTAGCTAAGATACACTTTTAGAGTTAAGGAAAGTTGTGCTTTAAGTGGTAATTTTTAAACACAGAGGAGAAAAAAAATAATCAAACATCCCTCTAGAAAAATACTGAATTTAGGTGAAATGCCACAAATTGACTAGTAATAGTCTTTACTTTCCCCCACATGATATCTTTTAGATTTGGATACCATTGTTTCTGACAATGAAACAATACATAGCCAGTGCAGTTAGGGCAAATTTACAGAAGTTTTTGCACGTTAGGAACTATTTACTGAACAATTAAAATTGTGAGAAGTGGGTGCTTTATTTGTAATTTTCTACAACAAGACCCTGGGGATACCTTAGGCTAATGATTCAATAATCATTAAGAGCTTAGAAGTATGGAGCCTTTAAAAAAACAGATCTTATTGAAACTTCACAGTTTCAAAACAGAATGACACTGTATTGTGGTTTCTCTTTTCTGGCAGAGACTCTGTCAGTACTTTGTGAACTTCAGGAGGTACTGAGAGCAACACGTTATTAAAGTCAGATCATGATCATATCATGACTTTCAGACAAATCCTAAAATGCACTAAACTAGAATTAAAAAGTAGTTATCCATTCTGGTGTTTCAACTACAGCTGGCTGATTCCTCATAGCTCTGCTGGAAATGTGTCCAGTGATTCCTGAAACTCTTGAACTCCACTTCAGTCCATTTTAAAATTTTTTTCCTCCAAAGTTCCTCCTTGATTTAAGACCCCCAGAAGCTGCAGCACTCAGAAAACCTCCCTATTCTGAGCAGGTTCTCTCTTTGGTGGTGTGGAGTACCAGCCTGGAAATGAAATGACCAACAAGGGAGTTTCCTTTGATGTCTCAAATCAATATTTTCAAGAACTTGGAGGGGGGATTAACCACAGGTAATTTTCATAGATTTGGAAAGGAGCAAAACACCAAACAAGTTTTTGCTGCTACCTCCCATAGAAAGGTACTTGTGTTACACTTTCTATGCATTCTATTGAGAAGGGCACCAAGGCAATCTATTCTTTCAGCAAAATTAAGATACAAGAAGTGTTGCTCATTAAGGAATCAGTACTGACTGTAATTTTCAAGCTTAGGTTGCGGTTTATTAATAAAATTCTTCTTGTATTTATGTTAGAAAGAATGATACTCTTCATCCACAATGCAAGTACACACCCAAGTTAGTGACTTTGTAAATCTCAGATGATGCCAGCACAGGATACAGACAAACACTTAATACAAGATGCTGTATCTAACTATCATGCTTTCTTTAAATCCATGTAC
Source organism: Acridotheres tristis (assembly GCA_037013685.1). NCBI lineage: Eukaryota > Metazoa > Chordata > Aves > Passeriformes > Sturnidae > Acridotheres > Acridotheres tristis. The sequence goes on along the minus strand of CM072888.1, from coordinate 7,847,108 downwards.
AAAACTGATGGTGAAAGAGGTGATCTTTAATTTATCAGCTGATCAGTGAAATGAAAAGTGAGATTAAACATGCCGAAATGTTGACTATCACTGTAATGAAAGTGTTTAATTCAGACAAATGGCCATTTGCACTGTTTGAAACTAAAATACTGATCATATTTCATTTGCAGGAGGAGAGCTTTCTTTTCTTTCTCTGCTTTTCTATTTTTTCTTCTTGAAGTATGGTAATCTAAAATTAGACGGGTAGAGTTTGTTAAGTTGATACCCAGTGAAATGGTTAATTCTGACTGAATGTTTTAAGTCTTCCAAATTTCCTATCATCTAAAGTTTGCCAGTAAAGTTTGGTTTTTAACCTCCTGAGAAAGCTGTTGCATCTCTTCTGTGTGCCCATTTCAAAAAATAGTACCTCAAGCCTCCATTAAATAAACTCACCAGGGAAGAGCTGGGGCTCTACAGTTGGTGATGGGCAAAGTTAAATGATGCCAAACAAGTCATCCCAAACACATTTTGATTTTCCACGGTTTTGAGATATATTCTAAGTCCTTCTGCTCTCACATCTAGAGTGATGATGTCGTTGTGGCAACTCAGAGGAAATCAGCACAAGCCAAAACTGGAATAACCTCTTCCCCATCCCCTAATATGTGCTGTATATACCTGCACATTGCAAGCAGCATATCATAGCCACTGTGATACATTTCCTGTAATCCCCAGTTCTCTCTGAAGACTTTTTTGTGTTTGAATATGAGTAGTCAATAGGTAGCATAAAGTTTCAGAAGTTCTGATTCTACTGTCTAAATACAACTCGATAACAGCTGTGAAATGCAGGGTTATCCTCTGAATATAGATCTAACTTCAGCACAGTAATTGAAACTGGAAATATTTATGCACAGATGTTAACCAAGTAGAAAAATACCACATGTACTGTTTCATAGCTTTGAAACCAGGCCTTTACACATTTGAAGGTAAACTATGTAATTGGCCCTCAAATATTTTAACACAGACAAGATAAAGATGTTAGGACCAGACCGAGGAGAGAAGGGTTAATTATTGTTTTTCCTAAGAAACCCGGTATTAATTGCTTCACAAATCTGAAATACAAATCTGACCAGTCTCCATTTTTAAATTGGAGATTTAGACTGAGTTTCTGTAATATTGTATCTACACAAGTGAAAGCAAAATCAGGCTTCATAGCTTACCTCAGGATAAAGTCAGCAAAATCTTCAAATTATTTTTGCATTATACAGCTGAAGCAATATATGAATTTTGATACCTTTCATTAAAATTTAGCAAACACAAAACTACTATCTGGATAATGAACAAAGAATTCTGCTTTTTTTCTTAATCCCAAGGATTCATGAGGAGAAAAAACTCCAAACCCTTCACACTTTCCTTACTCCTGCTGCCTTCAAATGTGACCAAATTGCTGAACAAGTCAGATTCACAGATGGAAAATGGCAGAAGACAGAACACTCTTCCAGTCATTTGGGTGCACAGAAGGCTCAAATTCAAATGCCAACATTTCAACATTAGAAATGGATGAAATACCCAACAGGAAGGCTTGAGTCATTAGAAAAATAGATGGAAATCTAAGCAGCAACTAAGATACCAGATTTATATTTTATCACTAGCATAGTTCCACGTTAAAACAGCCTGTGGGGTGGAATCATTTCCCATGGATCATGAATCAGCTGCTTTTCAACTGTGTGCAGTGTCCAACTTGGTACTACAACCAAGACTAATGGTATGGCCCAGTAATTGAAGCAGATCTACATTGCCTTTTGGAATTGGACTGATTTCTATTCCAGTTGCTTTGGGAGCTAACCAGATCATCACGAAAAACTGATTAAAAAATTTATCAGAGTGACATTATAGAGTTCCTGCTTAGTACACTGAAGTACTGGAGGTCTGATCCTGCAGTGCTTATTCCCATAAGCATTACTTAATGAAATGCCCATTCCTGCTCACCTAAGAAGAATAATTCATGAGCAAAGATTTCTCATTTAAGTATTTGCAAGAAGAGGTCTTCTCTTTGACCTTTCAATTACATTATCATATATACTTAGTAGTCATGGTATTAACAGCCATATTTTATGGCTTTATATTTACATATTCTAAGTGTTTTAAAAGTTACAAATTGATATGGTGGTAATCATTTTCCTCACTTATTTCGCTAACACTTGAAAAGTAATTTCTGAGAACTTTCACTCCTAGCATTAACTTCGTTTTCTATGGAATACATGCTGACCTTAGCAGTACTACTAGTGTTCAGGATTAAATAATGACTAGAAGGTGATTTCTGTTAAAGTCAAATGAATAAAAGTAGGACGAGACTCCAAATCAAACCATAATCCTGACTGCTTCATATAGGTAGAATTAGATTTTTCTGTAATGAACACTATTCATGTCACTCCTCTACTCTCAAATATTTCAATTATTCACGCTGATAGAAAAGAGCAAGCCTTCATTGATCTAAAGCCTTATTCTATAACATACAAGAATTCTTTAGGATTTGGCAAGCACACACTGGATATTTGGTTTTTTAGGGAACATGGAATAACCAGAATGAACATCCAGCATCACACAAGCATTCTGATCCAACACACTGTGTTTACCATGTTTACTTAGGGAGGAAGAGAAGTATCACTTAGAAGGCCACAGCTTGGACATGATGTCCTTCAGATATTAAAAATAATCGTAGGAAGTAAATTTTATTCAAAGGGAGTGAGCAGAATCTGAGTACGGGTAATGCATGACTCCAGGCAGTAAGATGACAGGATCATTGCTGTACCTTTCCCTGGAGCTGATGTCCACCCCTGGTAGAATTATCACATATGCCAGGGGCAATATGAGTGGTCCATAATACCATCCATAAAGCCCTCTCCTTCCTTCATACTGCTTGTAATTAAAGGAATGAATTGCCTTTCTTGCCTATTTTGTCTACCTGTTTGCAATTTCATTTCACTTTTCTATTAATTTGAAGCCTTACAAACTATATCACTCTACAAATCCAATCACACCATCAGCTCCAATTTCAGTCCACAGCAGTGAATTATTGAACTGTGAAAAGAAAGAGACAGAGATCTGTTTCTGTACCTCAGACCTGCACAGCCTTGTTTACTAATTTAATTTGGTAACAAAGTTGGTAATTCCATTTCTTCCCAGATATTTGAATGCTACATTTTTCTAGGTACATACCTGCTCATTTGATCTAATGGTTGTCCTTTCAAAAATGTCACAGAAAGCCATTAGCATAGCTTCACCAGTGTTAAATGGTTGGACATAAATGCTGATTGCTGAGAACAATATCCTTTGCCCACAGCACAGTGATGTAAAGGTTGGATAATTTTATTACCTTTAATAGCACTTGCAGCTATGCAAGCTAAGCCAATGATATGGGTAATCAAATCTCTGACTTACAGGATGACCACCTGTGGCTATTAGGGAAGGAATCCCCACTATTTTAGGCCCAGCCACAATGCCACCATAACCAATGGTTTGCCTTTTCAGAGGGGGAAGAGGGATGGGAAAAGGGATGAGACAATTGCTCCGGGTGTCAAACAAACTGTAGTTTTCACCAGAATTCCTCATTGCTCATTCACAGAGAATCTTAAACATGAAGTATGGGAGACTTCTCGTTGTCCCCTGCTCCCTCCAGATTGCCCATCCACAGCTTTGGCAGGTCTCAAACCTGCCTGTGAGGGTCAGATGCACAGCGCTGCCAGAACCGGCAAGCCTCAGCCCATGGCTGCTACCTGTGCTTCACCCTGCCCTGCTGTGCAACTGCAAATGTTTGGAAGAACAAAATTTCCAACTGCAAGAGGCAGTGCCACTGCAGACTGTTATGTTCCACCCTCATTTGTGGAAGAGCTTCAAGGCAAGTGGTCTGTTCACTTATTAAGATCGCCTCATTTCCTTAATTGTAGGCTAATTGTGCAGGCTGACCACAACTTAACTGGGTATAAAGAGAGAATGGTGACCTCAAAAGTAGTAAAGTAAAGCTGGGGTTGTAGATATTTTCCAACTTACACGGCATTTCCTTCATTATTCCTTAGCCTGCCGTGTTTTCTTGGTCTCACCTTTGCAGACTTAAGCTTGTTCCTCCACCTGACATGGTGCACAAAATACATGCTGCACTTCTGAGTACTTGAAATAAGCTGGCAAGTTGAAATTTCAGAGTGATTTTAAGCCCCTCTTTTAAAACTGTGCAAATACACTGTGAATTATATAGTGAATATATTACAAGAGAGAACACAAAACATTTAGTCCTGAACTGCTGCATATTTAAGCTTTATTTCATGGCAGCTACCATGGCTACTAAATCCTAAACTTCAGATCCAGAGATCTGCTAAACCAGATAAAATACAGAATATTGTTCAAAGAGGTAGATGATAAATCAGAAACATCTCCTATGTGAAATTAGGAAACATGAAAGTAACTTTTTTTTTTTATGATGCACTCACTTTCAAGAATACTGCATTGCAGAAAGTACTTAGCTTGTCATGTTATTCTATTATTTTATTTTACACTTCATTCGTTTCTATTACATAGTCTTGCACTTTATCATTATGGTGTTCTGTTGTTGCAAACAGGCACATTGAATTCTGATCCAGTTATTCCAGAAGAAATTTTTTGTCAGCCTTTAAACTGAAACAAATAGATGAGTGTGACACTCAACAGTTTTAATAATGTGTTGACTCTTGGGTATTCTTGGCCTTTAGATGCCTAAAAATAATAATGTTTTTGTATGAAAAATGAATATTGATTAATGAACTGTTTTTTTTTACATCAGCCATTGAGCCAGTAGCTATACTTGTCATGAAACTTGTTATAAATCACATAACATATATACCAAGCAAATTGAATTTTTCCACTGCAAAATGCCTCCCTATCATAGGCATATGTCCTTTGTTCTCCTTAACCATGGAGGACAAATGCACAAATACTAAAAAAAACCCAAACAAATATCCTCCTTGACATATGCTTAATAAATTTATGCATGAATAATTATCAGAAAAAAAAAATCAGCAATATTGTAACCATCTGTGAAAGTAACAAGCTTCTGTGTAAACCAATATCATCTACAGATAAGAATTCCTTTATGCACAAGTGCTAGTACTGGAAAATGCTACACTTTTTCTGGAGTTGAAGATATACTCAAGTGTTAATTATTTACAATATTTTTTTCCAGCAAAATGCAAAGTGAACTATCTTTACTGTAATATATACCAACCTCTGCTAAGCCACCATGATCCTAAGAATCTTCAAATTTGACTAGGCAACGAACTTCAGATGGAAAAAATGGAAAAAAAATATCAATTAATCTATTCAGGTGAAGAAAGAAATGATGAGTGGAAAATAACTTCAATATGCTCAAAGCCAAGGAAAAACATGAGTGGTGGAATATTTAACAGAAAAATATTAGTAAAGATTATCACACTCCTGTGATAATTTTAAACACGCTGTGAACACTTTAATAAATTGAAACTTAAACCCATACTCCATTATTTTTATATTCATCAAGTCAAACCATTCCTCTGGAGTGAGAAGCAGGAGATTCCCAGAGCATCCAAGTGCAGGGCCAGGTAGCACAGTGCATCTGCTAATCCACCTGCTGCCTCCTGAGCCACCTGCAAAGCTCACCCAAAAACCTTCTTCCCCTGTCAGCTCCACCCTGAACATTTTGAAGAGTTTATTTTTTCCCCCATTTAGCTTTTAAAATGAAAGGAGCTAGAGAATCACACTTTTTGTTGTTGTTGTTTTGTTTTTTTTTTTTAAAGCATTTCCCTTTTAACACTGCATTTTATGTATTTCATTAGCCATAACACTAAGGTCTGCTGCCCTCATTCCCCTGATACTCAGAACCAATAAAGGTGACAGAATCTGGATGTATCTCACTTCTTTCATTTCTCTCCACGAAATTTACCTTATTTCACCATACTTAAAGGATCCAGAAATAGCGGGTATAATAAATACCCTTCACATAAATGTTGAGGTGGTGGGGTACTTAGGGGCTTCTAGGAAACCTCTAATTTATTTTTACCCTGAAACATCCTCAAGGAAGAAAGCTTATCTTTTCACTGCATTTCACAAAAATTTCCCTTAATTGCACAAATCATGATTTTCTACATTTTCTCTCAAAGCTCTTCGTGGAACTCCTTTGATTCAGAGTACTCTACCTATTACTTGAACAATAACTTCCTTCAATAACACGTAAAATACAGGCAATTTCATCAGAGATTTTTCCTCATCTTTTAGATAGAGGAAAACAATGTCGTTTTAGATGAAAAAAAACAAACACTCCAATCTGAGCAACAACACTCCAATGTTGCAGCAATGCAGTTAGTTTATTCCTGCACTTCTCAATCTTTGATTATTTCAACAACAAAAAAAAAAGTATCTTGATTTTTTTAACTTGCCAGATTCACCACAGAAGAGTTGCTTATATAATAGAAGTCATCCTCACGCAGCACGTAAAACAGGATATTCCATAAATCTAAATTAGGCAAACCAGGTCTTCCTAATGATCTGTTTGTGAATGAAATGGTCTGTTTTTCTAGTATGTCTGGTAGCAGTCAGGAGAGCAATTTATGGACCCAAAAAATATAGTTTTGGTTTAACATGTCTCTGTTTTGTAGAAACACAAGCAAAGTTTATTTTCAGGGTGCCAAAACAATTGACAGCAAAATAAAAAGGACATGTAAATAGTCATACTATAATTATCCTGATTAATTTACATATATTGACAACACAAAGTATGATTTTATTAGAAAGCTGTAATTGGAATCAGACACCAAAATCTTAAAAAGATTATTTTAAAAAACAGCCTTGCTGTTGTTCAATCTCAATTTTCTGCTTGTAAATATTTAATGACTTTCATTTTTGCAAATGAATAGAATTGCATTTGGCTCCTAAGAAAATAGTTTTCTACCCTGCTACAGAGTGTGCTATCTCAGCACTTGCTACATGTGTAAATCTTCTCCAGAATATTAATGTATTCAAGAAAAAATAATAATTTCAGAATTTTTTAAAACCCACTTATTTGGTAATTGAAACTTTTGGAAAAGTTGCATCTTTCAGATAAAGAAACCCTAAAGAGCTATACATTTTCCATCATAAAAGAGTGAAATATTCAGAAGTTTCTAAGTAAAAATCCCAACTAGAAATTACAATTTTACTTCATATGTTGAGTTAGTTTTGAAATAACATTTTGGCACATTTTAACTACCCAGTACAAGAAGTCTTACAGCACAAAATCCTCAGCATTCCTACACAAATCAAGCAAAGTAGTGATTCTTACATAGGATTTCTATTGGATCACTCTAAATGCAAACATAGTATATAAAACAAAACATTTTCTACAGCTAAAAAGTCCTCAACACTTCTCCTCAATTCCAGTTAGTTTTATCATGGGTCTCTTTTATAACTATAAAACATGGGCATTCTTCCTCCTTCTTTGATGTTAAAAAAAAAAAAAAAAATTTCTAAGAAATTTCTAGCAGCTCCACATAGACATGCAATTTCAAATCACCAAGAGACTCTCTGAAAGAAAACTCTTTCCACATTATTTTTTAGAATAGGTAAAATTATAAACATTTCACTGATCTGGTCAAGTCTATGACCTTCCTCTTTTTAATTTCAGTGGGACTCTATCTAAACAGTTTTATTATTGTCAGCCTCAGCCATGAGGCAGATGCTCACAGTTAAGGGACCAGAAAGTGGGAAAAGCCTAATGCAGGATGCCTTCTCTGCTAGCATGAGGAAACAAGGAGTACAACCTCTGAAGCCCTTGGAGAATCAAGGATGGATGAGAAAAAGAAACAAAACAAAACGCAGCCAGCTCAAGGTTTACAGAAAAGAAAGTCATCAGCCAGCACAGCCTGGGATGAAACACCAGGGCCTGCAGTTTCTAAATATCCTCCCAAATATCAGGATCTAAACATTCCTCTCAAGAAAGGAATAAGGAAGCTGTGAAGGAGGAGCAGATAGGGAAAATCTACCAATACAAACAACGTAGAGCAGAGAGGGTGTGTGTTCTAGGACCAAAATTGCAGAAGCTTGAAGAGAACTGTTGTATAAATACTCTAAAGAAAGCAAGAATTACCTCAACAAAATTGACAACTTCCTAAATGGCATGGTTTCAAGATAAAGCAGTCTCATTATAATAAAATGTATCAGCAGAAGAAAAGCTTCTAAAATTAACAAGCAACTCTGAATAATCCTCAGCCATGCTGTCATTAATAAGTGAAAAGTTTAGCTAGTAAAAAAACGCATTGGTAAAATTTAATAAATTTAGTAAAATTGAATTCCATAATTAAAGTTATAAATGTAATTGAAAAAATGGTAATATACCAAAAACTAAACCTTGTTTCAGCACAGATAACAAAGCGTTCCTTTCTTATTTTAAAATTGTCATGCATGTGCAATTTGCCTTGCAGGAGAACGTGGACCTGAAGTCCAAGGCAAGTATTTTCATGGTTTTACCTTTCTTTTTTTTATCAAGGAATAAATTCTGCTCCTGAATCATTTATCTTAGCTAAATAAATGGCACACAGCATCAACACACAGAGGGTTTGGTTCTCCTTCCTCTTTTCAGCAAGTTCTCTCAGCACAGAGGTGAACCTCCACTTGTTTCACATATTTTTAGGGACTCTGACAGAGCAGATGCAAGTCAGAACATCCTGGGATAAGAGCTAACTGTACCCAAGAATCAGAGTGCTAAAATGAAAAAGTAAAACAAGATTCTCCTGTGGATCAGCAAGATGCTCAGTCCCATGGCTGTGAAGAAGCTTTAAAGACAAACAAGATTAAGTAGGAAAATACTGCTTGCATTTAAAGCGTTTGCGATAGTGATAATTAAACCTCTGGTTTTGTTCACTTCTACAGTCAATGATTTTTTTTTATAAACTTTGTGAAAAATCTCATTTGCTGTATGAAGCAGCAGATGCTCAATTCGGATACAGCCTTTGCATTTTCCCTATGTCCTTGTATAGGGTACAGCCCCTGTATAGAGAGGGAACACATACATGTTATATATTAACTCCTACATGACAGGAGCTGAATCATAGATGTAATCACCTCACTATCTCCAAGCTACTTGGTAGACAATTCAAAAAAGAAAGTAATTTATTCTTAGAGACCAAATACTCTTCACATGGACTCTTCAGTCTGTCTCCGTGAACACCTTAGAATTTTAATTGCTAACTTCATCAGCAGGAAATTACAGGCTTTAAGAACAGAATTCAGGAAAGCTTTAGCTAGTAATAATCCATGACTAAATACAATCTTAAAAGGTGAATGAATACCTGCTTAAGAAGTTTTTTTTAAATCCACTGCCTGAACAGTTCTAATTCTGTAACCTGCATAATTTACTGCATAATGATTACTAATATATTTTTAATGTTAACTGCACTATAATTGTTGTTCAACATATACAAAAGAATAAAAAGATTATCAAATGAATACATACCTTTTTTCTAAAGTGTATTTAGTAGCTCTTCTATAATAAAAGCATTCTGTAGAATTTATTAGAATTTAGAGGAAGCTATAGTTCATAAATTACTGAACATACTGACATTTTAATATATTTTCAGTGAATATTCACTTCAATTAATTTAAAGATTCCTCATAGTGTAAACAAGTCAGCTCACTATAAAATAGAGAATACAAACGTATCCACTGTATTTTAAACTCTACCTTTCATCAGCATGAGATTAAATCTTATGGTCTTTAAAATTTCTTCTTAGCTTGTAATGCAATCATATTCTATTAAATGCTACAGCCTAGGGCAGTATTCCATTACACATTTCTAGGCCTATGACCATGGAGACAAAAATAGCTTGAGGGGTAGGAAGAAAGATGGATACAATCCGTAGTTAATTCTACCTCTTCACCTCTTGTAGTCATTCAGCCTGACTCCTACTATAGGTAACAAAAAAAACAACATCTGCTGCATGATTCATTTTGATGGCTTAGGACTCCAATTCAGGATTTATAATAAATTAATAAATATATAATATTGCTATTTTTTTTCTTATACCATTACTGAAAGAAAAAAACAAATGTTTATTCTTAGCTAAAGGGAAAGCAATGTACAAGAGGTTCTTGAAAGATCATACATATGAACAAACAACTCTAGATTAAAACCAGGGTCAACCTCAAATGAGAGAAGTATTTAAATTAAAACAGAACAATCGTCAGTGTGAAGATAATTTGGTCAGACATGGTATCCTCCTTCTCTTCTTGCTGGGTACAAACATGTGTGTAGATAATATACATGTGTGTGAAAATGCCAAACATGGGGAAAGGCAGCAAGATCCCGTGTTATTTTCTGGTATTGCTCCATGGATGATACACATCAGGATATGGAGCACAGGAGGATATGGCAGTGGACACAGCAGGTTGTGTTTCTTCACTTCCCTGAGAGCTCTGAGTGCCTCCTTAGCTGGGCCAACACAGAGCAGAATGTGACAGCAGGAAATATTGGGATGCCCCATTTGGCTGAGGCTTCAGAGAGTGTGTGTGAAATACTCTGGGCAGAACTCTCCCAGGGAATCAGGGATGCTGGATGTATTCCTGGCTCTGAGAACCTCCCACCAGCCAAGATAAAGGACAAGCTAAGGATCAAGATGGACACGGAGACCCTTACACACATTGGCATCTGCTCCTAGTGACCAGAATGACATCAGGGGACACAAATATCCCCTTTTGGATATTGTGCTGAGGTTTTCAGCTATGTATCATAGCTCTAGACCATTGTGTGACAAGTGGGAAATTGATTTTTCGCCGGCCTCAGTGAAGGGGTGCACAAACCTTTGTCCTTTTGCTGTGTGAGGGAGCACTCAGCAGGGCCAGGGTGTTAACAAGTTCCTGCCTTCAGAGGTGAGCACAACTTTCATACAGCACAGCAGGAACTCCAAAAACACCCTAACAGTGACACTGAGCTGTGAAGGGCACCAGCTACTTCTCTGATCAACTCCCAGCTTCTAAAAATTCTTCAGACAGAAAAAAAAAAAAATAAAAATCATTCTTTATGAGAGAGGCACAAGTTTATATACTACCACAGTACTAGTAACTCACACCCTCCTAAAAAATCAAAACCTGCTTTCCATGACTTTTGCTCTCTTGCTTGATTTGTAAAGCTCCACTGTTCTTAAGGAAGGAGCTGTAGGAGGACAAAGTAAGACAATTTTACATTCAGCTTTACACTTGATGTGTTGGGTGCTGCTGAAAGCATAAAATATTTTTTAAAGACCCCAAACAAACAAACAACTAAACAAACAAAAAACCAAAACCAAACTTAAGCAGTAAGCACTGCTTATTACATGCTAACATAGCTTGCTTCAGATGGTCTAAGTTACTCAACCTCAACTTAATAAAAAAGAATACTAAATAGAAGAATTGGTGAATACAGACAAATATCTAAATCCATTTTTCTGATGAATAAGTGTTTATGTCATCTATTATTATTGAATTAATGAGACTGGCCATCCTGAGGATGACCTTTACATTATTTTAATGCAGATGTTTCTAATACGAATAAAGTGTGTTTTTTCTGAAAGTACTATTCATTTAAAAAAATCACATTTGACAGGTACAAGATAGGCATCAAGGAAAAAAAATTATTTTGTATATGCTTCAAAACATATTTGAAATGAGTTTCAAAAGTATCATTATATAAAAGCAGATCTTAGAAAAGGCATGTATTTTACCTGCTTTTCATTAGGATATAATAATGATTAAATATTTTTTCCACTATACTTTCCATCAATTGAAATATACTCTGTAGTTATTTAGTTCAGAGAATAAGGCAACATAGATATCCTAATATAATTATCAGAAAGCAAATTAAAGAAATTAAAGATTATTACAAAGTTACATCCTTATTGAAGTCAGAGAGCAGTAGAATCAATATATGAAAGGTTACATGTCTTTAGTACCATTAGACAAAACAAAAGAAAATGTATTACACTGTTCAGTTTTTCCATTATTATGGTATTTCCTTTGATTCTACTTTTTTCCTTTGAAGTATCACCTCAACATTTAGCTTGCAAACCAATTGCATGTTAGCGTAAACCTGCACTTAACTTTTATTCTGTAGGCCTCTATCCAAAAGCCTAACTTAGCACAGAAGTTCAGGAAAGTAGTAAACAAAAACAAAGTTTAAAAAAGTCCAGGAAAATATGTAAACATTATAACAGCAAACCACAGAATTCAGAAGAATATTACATGATTTTTGTGAAAGTAAAGTGAAAAACTTTAATTTGCTTACACTGAGACTGCTAATATGTTTTTAAAAATTAGTATGTAATAGCTAAACACACGTGAATTGTATACACAGAGAGAATTGTCTACAAAAATTTCATGGAGTAGTTTAGAATTCCTATGTTTACAGTCCATTAACAAATTTTAGAACCAAAAAGAGAAGCTTTTTTTTAATGCCAGTGTAAATCCAGGTGACAGTAGTAGTCTTGATATACCTGATGTCACTACAGTTTTCTGCTGGTTTAACACTGAGAGCATCTTTTCATTCTAATAGTTATCTTTGGCTATCCCCAGCCTAATAATAGTGTAATCCCTACCCTAATAATAGACTCATCAGATGAACTTGTGAGATTGTTACAGAAGATTGAGAAGAGCTGCATGGAAGACCACAGGAAAAATCATTTCTCAAATACAGCTGGGCGGGGTGACAGCAGGTATACAGCCACAGATGCAAACAGGTCTCTGACAGGCAGAGAACACTGGATGTTTAAGAGAGTTTTTTATTTTGAAGTTCACTGACAAGCCATTCTATTGAAGACAGAAGTGGCAGAGAGCTAATTTTTAAAAATCTTTTCCAGCTATCAACTTTACCAGAATTTAAACTTGATGCAATCAACTTGATTATTGTTCAGGTATTCTGAGTCACCATTGCAGACAAGAAAAGAAAGTAACAGCATTGAGAGATTTTTCTTTCCATATATGCTGAGATAGGGTTAAAGGAAGATAATTCGAGAAACAGTTATTTAGAATATAGGGATAAAGCCACAAATTACATTAGGCACTGAACTACAGTTTATGTGACAGAGCACTCCCCTGGGTTGGAAACTTTTGATCAGCTGGTGCTTATTCCTGATGCTGCAGTACCTTTTAAAAGCTGATGCACTTACACAGTGATCCCAGTGACTTGCTCTGTCATAACCAGCATGGTTCAGGCTCACTGTGAATCAATTTCATCTGGATCAGAGATGCTCAGAGCTGCCAGGTCTAAGCATTCAAACGCAGTAAACAAGGTGCCTGCCTTTGCCAGGCAATTTGCAGAGCTTTAATTTCAGCTTTTGCTCCATTTTGTCACAGAGCTTCACAGCATATGCAGTTACCAAAGTAATTCAGGCACTTCTAGAGCAAAATATCAGCAGAGAGCCAAAACTATTAGATCCATGCATACTGCTGAAAGCCAGGCCTTGCTTTTCTTCAAAGTGGACTTGAACAACTTCTCCCCATCAGCTGTAACTCTGAAAGCTGCCCTGATTAAGTAAGAAATTTATTGCACTTTTTTCTTCAGGACACACAAATTTTAAAGTAGAGTTACAAACCCTTCTGCATGGACAGAACAAAGGCTTACTTACCCTGTTACCCGACCTCCAACAACAAGTTTCTCACAGGTGCTCAGGAAAAGAGCAGAACTGTGATGGACAATACGTGCCCGGAGAAGAACCCCTCCCTCCAATACCATACAAGCATCTGACAATCAGCTTTAGGGAAGATGTTTTATAGTTGCTAACGGACACTGCATTTTCTATTTTTTTTTTTTCCTTTTCTCTTGGACTCCCTACCTCTAGAAAGCATAAGTTTAAATGACTAATCTCTCCCCAAGGGGGAAGAGGGATATTATTTTTCCACTTTAGATCTGCCACTTGAATAATGGCATTGGGCACCTTTTAGAACCAGCATTGTCAGAAACAGTGAGCAATCACTCCCCATTCACTTTCTCTATACTCTCATGATTTCTTAAATCTCCATCATATTTCATCTCACCAGTTTTTTGCCATTTGAAAAGTCAGTTTCATCTTTCTTTTAAGAACTTGCCCTCTTCCACACCCTCTATTCTTTCCTGCTCCGGGCCTTATCTGGTTTTTGAATATAAGTCCAAGCTGTCTTTTCTAACTGCTGAAAACTGAATTAGAGCCTAGCATTGCATATATATCAATTTAGCTGTTTTAATTTGTCCTTAGATGCATTCATTACTTTGCATTCATGAACAGTGTATTTCTGCATGACTTTTAGTTGCATCATATAAGCATTCTTCACAAAGTCAAATAAAAGCAGTATTTGCAGTCACCACCTTTTATTCCCTTGGAATCAGGGCTGATTTAGTGCAAGGTCATGCTACACAACCATTCACTCAGTCACTTAATTTCTTCGTTTCCCAAGGACTCTAAGGTAATGCTATGCCAACCTTACATTTGCTACAGTTCATTTTCTTGTTTTATTCTCAAACTCTTACTATTGGTACTACAGTTTGAGACTGTTCCAAGGGCTTCTCAGTGAAGAAGGTGAAACCTTGCTTTAGCGTATTTCTAAAATCCTCTGGAGCGAGGAGTGCAGCAAACACTGGCTTTACCTGTTTGCTGCTGCCACACGTTCTGTCAGCTGCTTCTTTCACCTCACTTCTCTACTCCTCTTGTGTTAGCCAGTCCCACCAGTTTACCAGCATGCTTCACCATCTCACTATTTACTAGAGGCTTATGATCCACCACACATCATCTGAAATCCTTTTCCACCACTGGTCCCTTCTAATGCTGCTGCAGAGCTCAAAAGGAAAACACATATAACTCATTAGGAGAAGAAATTACCTCACTAAACTTCTCCTTCACTATTCTCCTCCTTTCGACAAAATTCTTCATCATCAGGTTTCTTTAGACAAACAACCCACAGAATTAAGATTTTTTTTCAGCTTCTTCTAGTCTTGATGCTGATTTCAGATAAGTACATCAGCATCAGCAGAGTGGAAGATTAAGTCCTTCATTTTCACTTAGATATATTTTATTCTTACGAGCAAAGGGCTGAAGCTTCTAGTCAGGGGACAAAAAAGGGACATCTTAAAATTTTCACCTAAATTATATGAAGTGGCAGGAACTACAGTTAAGAAGAAACTCTGGCGGGTTTTAGTATTCCAAAACTGGAAATAGTTTAGATGCATCTCTTTTGAAATTCGAGATTATTCTTCCCACTCTGTGGGAGAGTAACGACCATGTTTAAAATAAAAATATGTGAGGACCTGCAAGCTCTCAGTCTTATCTATTCTAGCTGGCATGTCTAATACTGAAATGGAGTTCTCAAGTTTGTACAGCAACAACTATTCCCTTTGAAATCACCAGAAACATAGCATGAGTTCAAGTGAAGCTAATGGGACCACTTTTGGAGCAGGATACTTGACAGCTGAAGTAGTGCTGTCACAATCTGGCTTTTGCAAAATACTTCCAAAGCAGAGTTAAGTTACTGCCACACAACACCTGCTGCTCTGATACCATAAAATAAATTTTGCAGATGTTATTTTTATTGGAATCTATTTTTTGTTTGTTTAATTAAATACCCATCTCTTCTTATATTGATTGCAGGGCATCTGTTCATTTGTGTGATTCTGACTCATGTCTTCAGTCCTATATTTGCCTTTCTATTCTATTTATTCATTTGTACCTATACTTCTGTTACAGCAAAGATTTTCTTATCTGTTCTATGCTTTTCCTTCTCCTGCTAGGGTCAATTCATCTTAACAGAGCTAAGGTTATGAAATATGAATTAATAATTCTTCCAAGTCAATAAAAACCTACACCTACAGTATACAAAATTTGTGTAATTACTACAATGTGTTGGGCAAATAACCTACAAAAGAGATTAACAGGAGTTTCTGGAGTTTAAATATTTAAATCATATTCTGCTGATGCAAGGACATAGTTCTGATAACCTCTGTGGAATTACCAGATTGTCTGTGTTTTATAACCACTAGTATTAAAAAGCCCAAGTCAAACATAACTGAATGTCCAGACATCTTACTCTAAAGAAATACAAAAAAAAAAAAAATGCAAAGAAAGGCTGCTCATCTGTCTAAGGCAGGTGCAGGGAAGTGCTGCCATCTGTCTTATGATTCTCTTTGTATTATCCCTAAGACTACGTTATACTTTTGTGTGTGGTTCAGTCTGCCCATCCCTCAAAGTACTGAGAGGTGAAGTGCAGGAATTTAGCAGCTGTTCTTTATAATACTAAATCTATCTTTTTTTTCTTTTCTTTTTTTCCCCAGACTCCAATGTAGAAGTTTATTTTTTGCTGTTCAACTACTCAGCTGCTAATATCATTTTAAAGCAAGGAATGTACACCATCCTCTTCTACACTCACAATATTTTTAAACCTCATACTTGTACAGTATTAAATAAATATTAACTAGTTGAGTTATATAAAAGGCTGTTTTTCTTTTAAATACAAAACCTATTTTTTCCTAGTTTTCTCCCAGTTACTAGACAAAATCATCTATTTCAAAATTCCTGGTGGTAAAGTAACTCTGTCATTAATTTCCACTAGTAATTTTACAACTTAATGACAAAACACCACTTGAAAAATCACGTATGATGTCGAAGAACCCATATAATTTAATTTATCCCTTTGTCATCTTTCAAATAAGATGACGGTAAGGGCAGCAAATAACATCTGAACATTAGTTGTAGAGATGTGTTATCAAAACATAACCACGACATATGTACTTCTATTCCAAGAGGAAATGGTCTCAGGTTGTTATAGAACCTCCAGCTGGGAACATAACATCAGGGCTGGGCTTGGCACTTTGAAAGCAAATGGTCCACCAGATTTCAAAAGAAAAAAACAAAGCAACCCCAACACAGAAAGAACGCATTCAGTAGCATGGCAAAAAATTCCCAGGAACATAAGAAAGCCATAATCAATGCCCAGGATACTAAGTCACAAATTAATCTTACTTATGCATTTATCTGCTTTGCTTAATCTACTTTTTTTCCCCCCTTTTTCTACTCTTATTTCATCTTATTTTTAACTGGAAATCTATGTTCCCTCCTTGTTGACTTTACTTCAAAGCAGGGTCTGCAGTTTAGTTTCACATAAGCTTGCCATGAAAAAGCTATCAAAACCATTCACACAGTCTGCCCTCTTCTCAGGGACAAAAGAGAACATCAAAGTGCTTTGTACTTATTGTAAACGTGTGACCCTCCTTCCCAGACAGCCAAGATGCAAATATATAGCTGCATTCAATTTTGATTAAATTCTCACAGCACAGTAATGCAGCTTAAGCTTTGTGTTTCAGAAAGGAAAGCAGCCAAAATTGAATACAGATGCAATAAACTCTGAAAATAATATTGTTCTTGCAACACAACCCTTTTTACAGCACTGAAGGAAAACATACATTTTAACTGTTTTGCATTAACCCGAATTTTTTTTATATACCTTTCATTTCCTGTTTTCATTATTCAAATAAGAAAGCATTCAAAATTTTAAACAAAAATCACTCTTGACCTTTTCAGTAAGGAGAAGTACAAAGAAATTTGACTTGTATTCACAATACAAGTGAATACAAGCTGACCCTGATGCCTCCTATTTTCAGCTTTATTATTTATTTCTTTATGATCTTTCAAGAAAATTAAAGAGACTGCATCATTCTTTAAACAAATAGTCCATAAACTGAAGATAAAATTGTAAACCAAGTTACCTACCTCTTTTCCTAATGGCTTAATCCTTGTATTTTAGCTTTCAGTGAAAGAGGACCATTTCCAACTGTATCCCACTGGAGAAAAAAGGAGGAAAGAAATCATTTTAGTGACTGAGAAACAAAAAATATGGGTTTCAATATATCAAGGTTTTGCTCCATTTGGGATTGTGAAAGAATATGTAATTTTAAGTTATGCAATTTAAAGTATCTAAAATACGTTCCATTTAACAATTCACATCTTACAGCACTATTTTATTATATAGTGAAATACTTATGGCTTCTGGCTCTAATCAAAATGTTTTCTCAAAATTATCTTGCTTATTTCAAATGAAGACTTAAAATGTGAAAACAGAAAATGCAGTAAATATTTGAAAGGAAATGATCTATGACTATTCACTCATAAATGGCAGAGTGAAAGAACACACCAAAGCTACTCTGGACATCATCTTCTCCAGACTAGCAAAGCATAAACAGATCTAGCTCATGTGGCTACAGTGAGTTGTAACTATATCTTGCAAATGCTTTGATTATGAATAAAGGACTGGAAGAAATTCTCAAGATAAGTAATTTTAGACTATTTTGATAGTTATAGACCATTTTTCTCCTCCCATTTTCAAAAGCAACACACTAATGGAACTGTTCAGCTGACCCTCAAAAGAGAAAAACAGCAAAGCTAGATGGAGGCACAAGTTAAAACTGAACCACTAGATTTAAATGGGTCCTGCACACATGGGACAACATTCCTGTCTCCTAAACAGAGAAACATCTGCCTGGTCATACTCTGGCACCACTGTCAGTCTGCATTTTTCCATAGGTGGAAAGAGCCTTTTCTTACCCTCTCATCACTTTGCACTAGAAAACTCTTTTGTTCTGCCTTTTCCCTTTAAGTTGAAAACTTACATCTTTAGCCAGAAAAATGGCTCCCAGGATTTTCAGTCTCAGGGGAAGGACTTTCATTTATTTTAACCAAAGAGTAGGGTACACCAGCATCAGCAGGGCCATGGTTACCTGGCTGCTTTCCTAAATTGGTATTTCATGATTTGTAACTCATCTGCAGAATGGACTAGTGCAAGGAGGTCTTACTGATGTCCTCTCTCTCTGTCCCAAGAGCAGCTGCAGGAATACCAAACCCCTGCATTCCAACATCCACATTCCCTCTGGTGCCCCAAGATGGAAGTCAGTGATTCCTGTGCCAAGCCCTAAAATGATGACTTGTAGCATCTCCACAACCGAGTGCTCTTTGCTTTATTTGGAAATGGATTTGTACGAAGATGCCTAAATAATTACATACCATTCATCACGTGCATCAACAGTTTACTGCCTTTGGCTGTCCAACTGATTTCAGATAAAGTCAGTTTGGATTTGTGTAAGCACAGGGACTAAATATTTACTAGAGGTAATGGCATTCTTCAAAGGAAATTATTACATTGCTAATGCAGGCAATGCAATAAAAATGACTCCTCTTTAATATTTTATTTATAGTAATTATTTTGAGTCTCGGTGTTTTTCTTTTTAAAAGAGAAATTGGTGAAAAATGCTAATTTTAATGTAATATTTTAAAGTCTTATTTAAAATGCTGGAGGCATTTTATTTGGCATTTCTAAACAGCACCATTTTCATTTCCTTCTGAAAAGAAAATAAAAGTGATTGCCATCATTCTCGTTATATTTTTTTTTACATTTTCAGTAGCAGCTTTTTTTTTTTTTTTGTTTGGAGTTATGAGGGTTTGTTGCTTTTTTGGTGCTGGCTTTTTAGAAATGGGGTTATAGTTGGATCTGTGGTGGGTGAGTCCTGGCTGTCAGCCAGCCACCCTCACTGCCTTCTCAGCAGGACAGAGGAACAGGGTAAGATGAGAAAAATCTCCAGGATGTAGGTAAGGACAGGGAGCTCCCTCACCAGTTAGCAAAAACTCCAAAAACTAAAACCACCTTCCTGCCTTCTTCCCAGGCTCAACTTCACTCCCAAGTTATCTGCCTCCTGCCCCTCCTGAGGAGCTGAGTGCTGCCTTGAGAATCCCCCAGAGCTCCTGGAAGTGATGGAGCTGGACACACCTCCCAGAGCAGTGCTGGGGACCCAGCTCCTGCTAACTGAAACATCCATTAAATACCCTGTCTCATCCTCCAGTAACAGACAAGGATAAGAAAACTTCTGACAATATGCAGGATTAAAACCAGGAGTCTTTCAGCATCCTTCCTTAAGTTTTGGGCTTATTTTCTCCTGTGACAATCACAAGAAAAAAAAATGAACTGTCTGAAATACTAGGGAATCAGTCAACAATATATATTTTAAGCTTTGAAATATTAGTGACAACTTCTTAGTATGCACCTTTTCAGATCAAGAGAATGTAAAGGCAAACACCATTAGAGATGCTGAAGGAAGGGGGTTTGGTTATAAGCACACAATTCAAATGAATTAGTAAGGTACAAATCACTAAGGGTTATGTTCATTTCATGGGCAAAATCAGAAAAGTCAGAAGGTCTGCACTTTGAAGTGAGCATGCTCAAAAAAAATCAAACCAAACCAATTTGAATTTGGCATATTTTTGCAAAAAGATAGAAGTCCAGTGCACACGAAGTAGTAAGAGTTTTGAAATTAGCTATACAGAAAGTGTATTCCTTATAATACATGAGTTATGTGAGTATTTTGTTTCAAAATTACATCATTTTTCTACTTTTTATTCCCTACTAAATACAAATCAATGACACTTGTGCAATAACAGTAAAACTGGTCTTCTGCCAGCCTTTGAGGCCTCACACAGGGTATTTATGGAAACAATTTGTACAAAGCATAGACTTAGCTTAATCTTCAGATTCTGGGTTAAATTATGTTTTGAAAACCATAAGAAAGGAGGGAAAAAACCCTAAAGAATAGATCACTTTTTACATACTCAAAGTTACCTTTTATTCTCTAGCTTCTAGAAGGTTCATCTGAACATGAAGATCCTCAATTTTGCAAGCGTGCATCTTAAATACTGCAAGAATTCTCGCTAGCTAAACACAGTGTTATTCTATTAGCATGATTTACACACAGTTTTACATTTTCACTGTACTGTAAAGGAAAGGAAAACACTTCAGAGTGCAATATAATTCTCTGTCTTCTTTTTAAATGGTTGAGAATATTCTGGGCTGTTTCAATGCACACTCTGGAAACTCATTCCAGCAATAAGATAATGGTTATTCTGTGTTAAACTAAAAGTAAAACCCATCATTACTTGATGAGATGATGTCTAAATGCATAAATCCTGACTGGCAGCCTGTTACTTATCACCTTTACCACTTGCCCACACATTTGTTTTTGTTAATGTTTTTGAACTCTCTTTTCCTAAAGACCTAGTAGAACTTTATGAAATACAGTGACACAGAACTCTGACACAGTCCTTGTTACAAAACATGCCTCAGATGGCAATTACTCAAAGGATGCCATGAGCTCAACAAAACCTTCAATAAATACAAGAGAACTGAACATCTGCAGCTATTGTTTCAGCTGTAAATCTTGTGAATGCTTTTTACTGTAGCAACAAACTGCTAATAAATCCAACTTTCATTGCCAGAAACATATAAAGGACAGGATACACTTCATGATGTTTTCTCAGTGTCCTCCCCGAGCCCATGCACTCAGGCATATTGTTTCCAGATATATTTTATAACTAGCAGTGATACACTGTCCCCTCTACCCTTTTCCTTGACTGATGAGACAGAGAACACTGACTGAGTGCCATTACCTGGCACTACCTCCCTCCTGCCCAACAGAAATGGGAGGCTTCATGCTTACAATTCTCGTTAGCTTTAGCAGCAATCAGCATTAATTGCACACGTATCATTTGGCAAACAGACTCTTCTTAAATTCCCCATGAAGCAACTCAAGTGCTGCTCCTGCTACTGTGCAAAAGCAAGTTCCCTGGCCTGCTTTTAATACATATATTCAATACGTAGGACTGACAGGCCAGCCACAGAGAAGGATGCTCTGTAAAGCCTCATATTTTCAAAGTATTTTAAATGCTAATTCAAAAAAGTAGCACAAAACCTAGACACTTCTCAGTAACATTAGTTTCCATATAAAAAAGTAACCTAGAAATTATCTCTACAAGTAAGATTTACAGAAGCATTCACATGGCACATAGCTGTAATCTCTACTAACTACAAAAATCACTGGCTTGTTTATCCTTTCACTTCCTATTACCACATTCTGTTCTGAATGAGGGCATGATAGAGCCAAAGAGAGAAACTGAAATTGCTTGGCATCACCAGAAAAGCTGAACTAAACAAAAGATCGCCACCCTTATACCCAGTGTCTGAAAATCTCTGTAGAAGTTAAGCTGGTTTAAATTCAGGCAGAGGGAGGTTGAAGGTGCATGGCTTGTCAGCCAGCTGTGTTCCATGTGTTCTACTGTACTCTTGGGTGTCCTTAATTTTTTCTCTGCTTCTTCATTTCTTGAAGGTTTGAAACCCACCACCATCTGCAGCCTTCAGAAATGTAATGGTGGGTTAACGTGTAAATTATCAAGGGTTTCTTTGTCTCCAGATCCTCATTTATTAACCAAAACTGAAAAGGAAGGAGAGGAGAACTGTTCCACAGATAACTAACTTGTTGCCACCTACCTCAAAGCTAAAGATGACATTATAAACATTTATCTGACACAATTCAGCATAGGCTGTTGCGTCAAGGCAGGCTGCAAATTCAAAGTTTATCCTAGAGATGTATAATTTGTTTTCTGGGATCTCAGCATTTTGCTGGTGTTCATCCTTAGCAAGTTCTATGTAGCTCTGCTGTACTGCTATTTCCACAGCTGGCCATCTGTCTAGACGCAGAGACATCTAAAACTACAGGAAAGCAACAGCTTAGTGGACCCTTACTACTAAAGGCAGAGAAAAATGTTTCAGTGCTAAAGATAGAGGAAAAGATTTGTTTATCAAAGACAAAGATTTCAATATGAGAAGAGGGAAAAGGAACTGGAAAAAGAGAAAACTACTATCTCATATAAGATTCATTTATAAACAATTTATTTTCCCAGAGATTTACACAGTGTATGCTATAGAAATACTTGTCATCACAAAGGGTATCAGACATCAGAAGTCAACGGGTTTTGCAAACATGAAGGATTGGCCATGGTCACTAAACACAATAATAAACAGATAATGCTGGTATGTCAGGAAGTGACTTGGTGCATAAAACTATTTTCTCAGTTAAGAAGAGTTACATTCCAGAAAATGCACTTCTAAGGAAACCATATTTCAATTGGGCATTTATTCCATTAAGCTCAAAAAAAGCCAAAAGCACTTTCTGCTGCCAGGAGATACATTAGTATCAACACATGACATGGGTTTCCAGACAACTTTTTAGAAGCTTTTCTTTGATTAAAGACATGCAGGTAGAATGTTCTGGAGAAACTGTAAACAGCTGCATTATAGCAACAGATATGACTTCACAAGGAGGTTGATTGCCTTCTACTTGGAGACTGAGTGAGTGACTGTAAGAAGATTTCCATTTTTAGGGAGTGCTGTCACTGATGTTTTGCTAGTTGGTATTTACTAAACAGACCAAAACAGGTGTATGTTTGGTTCAGGGCAGTTTAAGGGAAAGCTGCTTATTCTTTTACAAACTAATCCCTCTTCCCTTGTGTTCAGTCACATAATAGTCTGCAGTTCACAAGTACCAAATACTAGCTAGCATTGTAAAGATGGAATCAATAGCATAATCCTATTAAATTCCGCAATGCAGGCTACTTTTCAGATATATAGTGGAATCCGCTTAAATCGATTTTTTTTTTTTTAATAAAAGGTAGGGTTATGTGAGGCTCTAGCTAGAAACCTAAAATATATTGTCTACATAATGCTCTTAAGATAGCAGTTCAGTCTGTTTTCTTCTGTACGATTTCTGTGTGTTGGCTGGATTGTAACTGTGATGCTTTACTAGATGAACTTCCAAAACAAAACCAGCATTTCCTTAGTTATTGCAAACATAGAAAAATGAAAGAATCGATACGTTTTCTCACATAAGTCTTCAATGAGAAGCACACATCCAAGTGCATGTAAGCTATTGCTGTGATTTCATCCCAGCCCAACACAGCCACACACTCCCCACCAGAGAAAGAATGGGAAGGGTAAAAGCCAGAAAACTTGTGGGTTGAGATAAAGTCATTTTAACAGGGAAGAACCACACACAAAAGCAAAGCAAAACAAGGCATTAATTCACCACTTCCCGTGGGCAGGCAGGTGTTCAGACATCTGCAGGAGAGCAGGGCTCCATCACAGCTAACAGTGACTTAGGAAGACAAAACATCACTTCAAATGTCCCTGCCTTCCTCCAACTTCTCCCTACTCTACATTCTGAGCATGATGCCACATATCTGGAATATCCCTTTGGTCAGTTGGGGTAACCTGGCTGGGCTGGGCCTTTTCCCACCTTCCCAGGCACCCTCAGCTTCCTCCAGGTGAGGCAGCACAAAAAGCAGAGAAGGCCCTGGCTCTGTGTAAGCTCTGCTCAGCAATAACAAAAACATCTCTGTGTTATCAGCCCTGTGTTCAGCACAAATCCAAAACACCTCCCCATAGCAGCCACTGGGACAGGAATCAACTCTACTCCAGCCAAATCCAGCACATCCACCCCTATACTGTACTATTTATATCATGCTAAGATTCCACACTATGGAATAGAACTTCATTGCCCACCACCCTCCTTTCCCTTCTTTAGTATAACACACAAATATTCACTTCATCTATGGAGCACCCTACAAAATGTCTACAGAACTCATTTAGTGCATGACTTTGGTGGATCTCCTCCGTTGTTTACTCATTCACAAGTCACAATCCCTTCAACTCAAGCTCAGACCAAAGTCCCAGCCTGTCCAGCACAGCAACAGCAGCCACATGCTGGCCACCTGCCAGCCCAGGCACATCCATGGCTGTTATCAAAACACCCCCAGGCACAATACAGGGAGGTGATGAGACGTGCAGCACCACAGCAAGGAGTGAAAGCCACTAACAAGCACTGGGCTATGCTGGACAGTCATGGGAACAAGCCCCATGGCAAGCACAGGAGCCTGTTCATTACAGGCTAAACAGCACTACCAGACAAATTCAGTCTGGTACATCCCATCAGATCTGTCATCTCAGACCCCTCGAGCCTATCACTGGGCACCAAATGAGGCTGTTGGAGTTTGGGAACAGCATTCCCCAGTTCAGTGTCCCCACCAAGATTCTTCCCACACTGCTGTCCCTCCTCCCCTGCCACAGGATGGAGAGAACTGGAAGCACAAAAGCAAAGAACACAAGTTGAGATAAGAACAATTTACTGGAAATAGCAATGGGATAAAAAAAAGAAAACAGTCACAGCAGCACTACTAACGACAGAGGGTAAAAGATATAATGCACATCTAAAAAACACCTGATAATAGACAGTACCAATGGCTCCCTTCATCACATTTTCTCAATCAGAAGGAACCCCTTCTTCCCAGAAGAGTCTCTTTCCCCTGCCAATAACATAAGGGGTGTAGAATAACCTCTGGGTCCTAGCCATGTCCCCTCCCAGCTACTGCAAAAAAATTAACTCTGCCCTAGCCAGAATCAGGACAGTTATTGATACCTAATTGCCAAAATTCCTTCACTAACAAAATCAGAGTGCTACTTTTTTTGAAAGTTAGTGTTAGCATTTACTTGAGCATCTTTCTGGATAACATCTCTTGTACAGTTTACTTGATCCCAAACTTTGTTCATATTTGAAAACTGGTGGATCTTTAAATCTCTTTTGAAAAACTGTCATGCTTGAACCAATAGGAAGATGCAATGCCTTTCTCCACAGGAATACAGCAAGGGTGTAAATTCCACCTGTGACACTAGCTACCTGATCCTTGAACCAACCAAAACAAATGTTATCGAGTGCCTAGTACCCAACCCACACCCAGGCCTCTGCAGTGTGTGTTATGGGGATAGTTGCTGATGGCAGACTGAGATTTCCAGTTGTGGCAGTGGAAGGTGATTTATCCAGTGAGTCATGCCATAGTCCATACATATTCCAGGAAACCCAGATATTTGTCTCGTGTCTTTCAGAACAAAGGAAGCACATGCAGGAATTTAGGGAATTCTATTTCCACAGAAAAGATCTGTACATGTTTGAACTTCTACCTTTCTCTGTACCACAAACACTTCCCAGCTGTGCAGCCACTGCAGATCCTGATGCTATCTGCAGATGTACAAAAAATTTGGGCCTTTACAGTACCTCGACTGCCTTGAGAATCACAAAAATCTGTAACTACAGTTTTCAAGGCAGAAAACCACAACAACTCTATGATCAGGATGATAAACTGACATTGCCAAAGAGATGGCAGATTTCTCATTTCTCCAGGCAATAAAAGTAGACTAATTTTTTCTAGACTAATTTGATGCATTTTGCAGATTAATTTCTGTTGTTAACTCCATACAATATCAGAATTCCTGTATTCACAAATCATCAGCAGCATCCCTCACATGTGCAGTACTACCTAGACATTTTCTCTGAAATGAAATCCTGGGAACAGACAGGAGCTGAGGGCCAGGCAATGCCTCTGCTCGACCTTCTGGTGCAGCAGGGCCACAGAGGAGCTGGGGAGAGCACCCAGAACCCTGCCTTTGACCCATCCATCTCCCACATTTTAAATGAACCCCTCAACAGATCACAACATGTTACAAAGGTTCGGGATTGACAGGAGAGAAAAAAAAAAAAGGAGCAAGTGTAGCAGCCTCATTAGGATTCTGCTCTCAAAGACTCCACACAGCTTTGTCTTTTGAAGAGTAAAAGCCTCTTAAACAAGTCAGCAATAGCTCGGTCCCCCCAGAACAGCTATGGTAACAGGCTGCATTGCACAAACACGTTTCTTGAACTGCTTTCCCAAGTCCCTGCTAATGCAAACCTGTGGAGTGAAATAAATGCAAGACAGCTCTTTTGTCTCCCTGGATTTTTTAAACACTCCACATGACAAGTATATCACTCCTGCTTCCTGTCTTTTGCCTTCTGTTAGAAATTATTCCTCGAAATGCATGTTTCTGAGATATACAACTAAATCCACAAAATCAGCTGCACAACTGCTGTCAAAGTTAACCAAAGATTTCAGAGATTTTTGTTCTAGAGAAGCCACTTGGCAGTGCGCTTAGAGATGTACTTGTTCAAGCTCTTGAACATACTTTTTATGGTTAACAGGAGTGCCTTAGGGTGGTTACACAATTATGCTAATCACAGGCTATAACAAAATCAATTTACCCACCCTAAACAAACAATTGTAGCTCTTCTTATTTTTAGAGACTGGCAGGCAGAAGTGTTGATTTTCCCTTCCATTCCCGTTTTCTCTGAAAATCTGGACACTGCCCTCTGCCAGCACTGAGCTGTCCTGACTGGAGTACCTGCAGGGAAGTGCTCAGTGCCACATCTGGACTGGGCAGCCAGGGCTGCTGCTTCAGAACTTCGTGGCTACTGCATTGAGCTTGAAAAAACTAAGATCAAAACAGCACGATCAGGGAAATAAATTTACTTCAGCACTGTCATATAGATGTTTAATGCTAAAGCTAGATGGACTGCTACTCTTTTGCCTTGCCTAGCCTGAAGGAAAAAGTATGATTATAAGCAAGGTGCAGGGGGCAGGCTACCTCAGGCTCTTTCTCTGCAGCAGGTCCAACAATCCTCTATGGGAATTTGATCCCTTCTGTACAACTTTCAGCTGCTGAGCTTCAGGGTTCTATTACAAAAATCCTTAAGATATTCAACAATTTGCTTTAAAACCTTTCTGCCATACTTATCCTCCTGAAAGAAACACTGGCCATAAAGGGGCAGGAAGAATGAACTTATTAACAAAATGTCTAAAAAACAAACTAATTTCTGATTAATAAATCACAATAGTAGCATTAGTCTCAAGAGTAAATGATGAAAGCCACAAAGAAAAGGTCAGATTTTGAGATTTCTACTGATAAAAGTTGTATGCTAGTTGTACTAGGATATTGGTTGTCCTAATCCTTATATACACACCCAAGTTTCTACAGTGTGGAATCAAAGATGAAAATAAAGTACTTACAAGTTAATACACATTTGCTTCATGCACAATTCTAAACACAAGGCAAATCTAGCCTTTTCTGAAGGGCTGACAAGGCCAGTATTGTTTTCCTTCTCCCTGCTCCATCCCTTTGCCCTTGTGAGACACTTGGACTGAAGAAGCAGAAACTATACTATGCTCCCAAAAACACACCACTGACATAGCTGGCACAGCTTGCATACATAAAATTACGCATTTCCTTTATAAAGCATAGGAAGTCCTAAGCATTTTAAAAAGTCTCAAAGTGACAAAAGTCAAATAAATATACATGCTTAGGGTAGCATATGCAGTGCTGTGTTCATTTGAAAGATGCTCAGGGATTCAGCGCTTCAAGGAATCCATGAATTTCTAAAGTGCATCATCCTTGCCCTTTGAATAGAGAGACGAGCTCATGGCAGAAATTCTTTCAACACCCCTGGAAGGAAGAAGACCACTTAGAAGCAGTGGCTGGAAAGCCCCCAGCACAGGACCCAGCAGTAGCACCAATTTCCCTGAACAGCACAGAGCTCTTTTGAAAAGAACTACAGGATTAACAAGTCTGATTTCTCATGATTTGAATACTATTGACTTTAAATTTAGTAAATGTAGATAGAGACCTATACACCCCAGGGGTGAGAACAAATTGCAGCATAAAAACCTTCACTCATAATGGCTAGAAGGTCAACATAATTAGCAAAAAGCATTTCCATTTCCTTCTTCCCTTCTCTTTACTTTATATGCAGAATAAATATTAAAAAAAAACCAACCCCAACCTGAAACAACGATGTGTTTTCTATCAGACACTGACAAATTGACTGGGAAAGGAGAACAGTCTAACATTTCTAAGATCACTTCCTGTTATTTTTACATATACAAGAGAAACATCAGTGATGTAAAAGTATTATACAGAATATGACTGTTTTAACTGGTACTGCTGAGGCAATGAAAATAAAGCACATTGCATATTCAGTGAGTCATTCTAGATAGAAATCATAGAGAGACGTTAAGAGCTAAGTGTGGCAAAGAGTTCTCAAACAGGACAAAATTATGTGATTAAAAAGAACAGTCCCAGTGTTATCAACAGCTCGATGGGACGAGAGCTTTGCAGTGCTTTGGTCTTTCTTGCCATCTGATCAGGAAGGAGAGAAAAAGGTGAACACCAGTGGTACAGCTCAGCAGCACATCTACAGTGGCATAAATAAGACTGTGTCTATACAGCTAATGATTTAACTTCAATGGGTTAATTAGTTAGGAAAAAATTGTGTAACCAAGCATGACTATGGAAAGTATTTTCTGTGGAACAGTTCTGATAGTTAAAAAGAAGGGGGGGAAAAAAGTGCTCTTGCAAAGATCCATTTTGTAAGTGGTACAGTTTTATGTTGCCCTTTAAGATTAGACAGAAGGGGAGAAGAAAACTTATGATTCAGAAATAAGTCTGAATCATTTTTCCCTGGAACTACACTCGGAGGACAGTATTCACCCTGCTGTATTAAGTGTTAACATGACTATCTAACTCCTACACACAAATATTTCTAACTTGTCACCTAAATTTTCTAATTAAAACATTTATAGTGCCTTTAATCCAAATCAGTTGAATATCACCACAACAATCTGGTGGAGGATCCGATCTGCAAACCAGCACGGTTCTAGAAATCCACACTAAAGTGTATATATGTATATATACATACATGATACACCTGACCCAGTACATTTTGCTATTTCATGATTCATTAACACAAACCTAGTCGTAAGCATATTTTACTCTCCATTATACATACTTATTTTTAATTTCTAAACATATAAACCCAGATTTTTTTCCATGCTTACAGCATCTAACACTTTTTTCCCTTCACTCATATGGAAGAAAAATGTTCATACCCATAAAAATCAGTGTGTCTTCAGTAATCAGAAAATTTTCATCTAATTGGCAGATACAGAGTTTATTATTTAGATTTTAGTAAGCCTAAATTAATGAGCATGAGAGGGGAGATTTGGTTTTGTAGGGACCAGGTTCACATTCTACTGAACAGAAAGTGGTTTACCTGACTAATGGACTTCAGAATTCAGCCTTTGAGTAGTCCAGTGAAAGAGCTATGAACAACTATTGTGTCAAAATTTTGTTTGGAGAATGCCCTAAAGCTTCTTTTTGTGTAATTCATGTAAGCCTTGAACTTTGGCCATTAATCAACACAGTGCTTACATACCCTAAAAAACAAAATCTTATGTCATGCATCATTAGATGATTTCACACTGCTCCTCCAGTCTGGCTCACTGATGTTAAACACTGTCCTGGAAAATCTTTGTACAGTTTGGTAGTCTCAGTATCACACTTGTAGTGCAATGAGTCAATGACAACTTATGCTGTAGCCCAAATAATTATTAGACTTCTTAAAAATTCTTAATCTATGTATTTTTTTCCTTCATTTGTTTTCTGTACTTAACTTACAATTATTTTGTACAGAGTCACAGACCATCACTTCATCATAGGAGAGGTTAAGTGCCCTCCCCATCTATTCAAACAAAAAGGGCAAGCAGGCTCAACCAAACTTCATGTAAGTCCAGAAGTCAGTGTATTTGTCTGGTTTCTTCCTCAAGCCATCAGAATCCTAATCCAAGAATGGTTCACACTTAAGGGGGGATATGCTTGATAAGGTACCTGCTGCTCATCATAAGGAAAGAATGTGAAAGGCAACCTACTGAAGAAAGGGAGCCAGAATTTTCTTTCTAAACAATTTGATTTTAAAAAACATTGACTTTCACTAACTCAAAAGTATGGCCATGATTGTTACTTTCTGTGGAGTTTTATTCTGCCCACAGCTGCTGTGGGAGGAAAATCCCCAGAGGAGCAGCAGGACTACAGCTGAGTCCTCATGAATACAGTGCCCTGTTCCTACTGATAGGAAAATCTTTTATACCACAAGTCACCCCAAGATAGTGTAGCATTGCAACTAAAGCTGAGTGGTCTGAGGGCAGAAGAAGTTATTTTTGAACCACACAAAACCATGCCATTTTTTTTTGTTTTGCTGTATTTCTGCAGGAGGCTTGAAATCATGGCTAGTGTAACTCACAGCTTGGCTTTCCCTATTTCAACTACCCTACTTTATAAAATATTTAAATTCAGGAGACAAAGTATTTTAAGAGCTTGCCTAGAATGAAGGAATGCTCAGAAATTCGCAGAAACAATAGAAATATATTACTCATTTCCTTAACTCAAACTTTACTAACACAGAAAGAATGTTTGGGTTTTTTTCCTAGATTTAGTGCATGACAATCCCAGGCTTGAATTGTTGTGGGGTTTTGTTTGCTTTTCTCCTTCGTAAGGGAACACAAAAGTGACATGAGCATCTCTCATGGCATACATGGTCAAGCATAAATCATTCTCCCATATCCCTACCAATCTTCATTATGACCAGAGCATAGATTTTTTGACCCTGCTCCTGAGGATCTTTGTCTTCAGTAACAACACCAGTTAATGAGCAGATCTTTCATTGGGCAGTGTATAATGGGTGAATAAAGCTCACTACTCTTTTAAGTTACATATTCAGGTGACTACATTTAGATGCATCGAAATTTTTTTCTTCCATCTTTCATTCTTGTTTCAGCTCAGAAATAAAACTGAGTCCATACACATCTCCCAAAATGCTTTATACCTAATGAGGGTGGGTAGTCAATGAATTATCAAAAGGTTAAAGAAACTGTTCTTGGCTCAATTTTATCCCTCACACTCCTATTTGTGTTCAAAGGCCAAGGTCTCTCTAGTACAAGTATTTGTCAGTGTTCCACAACCTTCATGACACGCATTTGTGTTAGGAGTGTCCATGCTTCTTCCATCCATGCAAAGAAAAATTTAAAGTAAGAAACACAGTTGCCTACAGAGAGACCAAAGGAACCTTACACATCCTTATTAGAATTCTCTGTACTTCAAGAACTGACAATAACCCCATAAGTACTGGCTGTTCCCCAGTCAGTCCTTCATTAGCAATCTCTGTAGCCAGAAGATATCTTTTTTTAAAAAAACACTGACAAGTGATTTGCAGAGATTCTACTTTTTTGAGCTAATCTGAGACAATTTAAGACAAATTAACACAAAGAAGAATTATTTCTTTGACAGCAATTTGTAGAAGCTCTCCAAACACTGGAACATAAATTTACTACTGGTCAACTCTGACAATATAAAACAATATATTTTGTTTTGTTGCTCAATTTAAATTATTCCACAGGGTACAGTTTATCAACCTTAAAATTCTTTAAAGCAAAATCAATATTATCACTGCAGCCCAGCAATGTATTTTATCTTCTGTGGTAGCCTCTTCAAAGAAGCAGCAGTCATTAGGCTAACACTGGAGGAGGAGACAGCCCTTCCTGGGACACATTTTACATTTAATCTAAAGAGATGCACAAAACTGTTGATGTATTCAAAACTGAATTATTCTGCTGACAACTAAGGTATTCATATAGTTTATAGCTTGTTAGCCTTCTTTTCATTTCTAAGCTTCTTTCTTTCATCTTCTATGTTTTCTTTAGCTGCTGTCATCTTCCTAGGCCCCTCCACTTATACATTTGAGATTTAGTGTGTAGAAAAGTCTAAAACCCCTTAGCAAATGGCTTCCATGGCATTAATTCATTCTGCACACTAATTTCTCTCTATTGGTTTACTTCTGTACTGACCAGAGAGAAAAATCACTCTTGGTTCTTTACAGAGGTTACTCTATGTTGTCACAGTAAGTATGCCAACCTACACTGGTACTTTTCTGCCAGCTCCAACATATTGGCAGATTGTGCTGGTTAGATGCAATTTTTCACTGGCAGTTCAGAGGGCTGCAGTGTAACTGGTGCATGTCAAAAATACAGTGTGTAAAATACAGATACATTTGAATTTGTTCCTTAGGTATAATTCTGCTATACACACCAAGCATTTTCCTTTACAGACCACATTGCTCAGCAAATGATGGACACTGGTCCTTATTTGAGAAGTGCAGCATCATTAAGGAAAGCTGTGGTCTCACAGTGGCAGATGTTATGAGGAGGAATTAAGAGCAGACTACATGTACTCAGAACAAATATGCTATTGGGTAGATATTTGTTCCTAAGGCTGAACAAAGTAGAAGCAATATTTTCAGACTTGATCAAGAAAAGTAGAATCAACTTCCACTAGGAACAGACAAGATATTCAAACATCCTGAGCAACAGCACTAATAATTCATGAAGATGCAGCTTTCAGCAGCATCCCACACCTATGAAGCTACAGCATTCTCACAAACTACTCATTTATGACTTCTAATGTTTATACAAACATTTTAGACAAATAATTTTATGGCTTCATTCAGTTGCAATCATCCCCCTGACACTGTAGTTTTAAAGGTCAAGTATGGTATGTCTAAGCAGCTCAGGTTTTGAAGAAGAAATTAAAATTTAGGGAAGAAGCAGGGGTGCCTGATCTTCCTTTGAACTCAGTCATGTGGAATTCAGAGATTAGAACCAAGTTAATATACTGAAGAATAAATTAAACTTAAGTTTATTTGCAAGTAGTTCAAATTATGTACATCTCCATCTTAAAGTAATTTTCAAACAGTTATATTTGCAGACTTCTTTGCACTAAAGGAAATGTATAGTAAAAATAGAATGCCAAACAAAAGCATTGCTACTTGGCCAATCCCCAGCATGGCTCTGTGCTAACATCAAATTAATTTTCCTGCAAATTCTTCTTCATCCCTATTATTTTCCAACATGTACTTCTAGCTAAGATAGAAGAGTGCTTTGTTTAAAGACTAGAGGAACAAGGACATACTTCAAGTTGACTAGAAGTTGCTAAGATAGGAACAGCTATAACAGAAAATAATATTTTTTTCCAAGTGTTTCCAGTATAGCACCTGCATTCCAAGACATGTGGTTCATATATAGATAATGCTTGATCGCTTGCTTTCATGTTCTTGCCAGGAAATACTGGGAATTTATCTTTCACATGATAGAAAAGTGCAGCTTTGTTGATACTAGCAATTTTTATATTTAGTCTTGTTAGAAGATATTCTTAACCTATTAGGGAAAAAAGAAAAGTCTCATCAAAACTCACTAATTAAATTACAAGCAAGGTAAGAGTACATAGCATGATTTTATTCTACAACATTTCTGAGTTATTAACACTTCAGCATTGCTACTCAGTGTCAAATATCTACTTATTTTTAAGTGAGGTTTCAGGCAAAATTACGTTCCCAGTGTTTTGTGGGGAAGCATGCTGTCCCTTAGAGATTGACTCTTTGCTTCCAAACCTGGAATCCTCAAGTTCACAAACCACAGCTACATCTCATCTTCACCAAGAGAATCCAATTCTTTTATTATTAATAGCATTAACAGTTATTAATATTAACAAAGCCATTCTGTTAATATCACTTATTTAGGGCATCCCTGCATGCTGATCCATGTGCTCGTGGATGCAGGCATTGACTGAAGTGCTAAGTGAGGGTAAGGCAGGCCAGGAGATGCCCTCGCCTGCTCTGACTGCTGGCCCTGGCCTCTGGGCTCCTGTGCCACTGTTTGCACCTCCAAAAGCACCACACTGGTCTTGCATTTGTCAGGGCTCTGAAGCATCTCTCACTTCCATAAAAATCAGTAAGCCTCGGAGGAAGAGGGAGTTTAAATTGAACCCAAGGAAGCCATCAAGTGAGTTTCTGAAGCAGTTTAGAATTTACCAAAAGGAAATCTTCTCTGGGAGATACACTCCAACACTCTGGTCAGGGAGGCAGCTTGGGAAATCAGAGGAATACAGGTACAGAGAGTAAACTTCCTAATTTTATTTCTGTGTAGACATTGCTTATTTCTCCACTAAAGTCTAAAAACATTAGTACCCATATTATCTACTTTGAACACTGCAAATACTTTCATTTGCATTTTCACCTAAACCATTTTGAATGAAAAGTCATTTCCAGGTGAAAATCTAGTTTCTCACCAAAGGATGAGGTATCTGCCTATCAGGGATTAAAGAACATGAATGTACATCTCATGTGCAGCATTTCAGCAGATAAATGGATAATAAGATGTGCTTCAACAAAAGTAGTACTTAACACTGAGAATTAGCATGACTAGACTGTGAAGAGAAGGAAGCATCTTGCAACAATAAATGAAATCCAAGGTCTCTCTTTCCCTGTTGTCAGGGAAAATACCTTGAGGGTTTTTTGGCTAAGTTATTTCCAAAGGAGCTGATATCAACTTCCTTTAAGGAAAAGACTACTGGGCTCATCTAGTTGCACTTAAAGAAGTTTGTGCCTTGACAGTGCTGGCTGCAACATGCCCAGTCAAACCTCCGACAAGGAAATGGAAATTAGCTTCAAGTAAATGGACAAGACGGAGGTAATCCTTGGATCAATCTCACACTGCCCAAGTATTAGGGTGCATCAAGAGGCAGCTACAAACTTCCAGCATCACCCACTGCAACACACAAGGTCAGGCCACTAGCATCCCTTTGATCCCTTCCTTGAATAAGGTTCAAGAAGCCACTAAAAAAACCCAAAATAAGCAGTGTAGAAAAATTGAGGGTTACTTCCAGCCCCCACTGGAATTGATAAAAACTCTTGCACAAAATCCTTACTTGATCTACCAATAGGCAGTGTCACAATTATTTATGTTTTATGGAATTGATTAAAAGTTCAATAGCAGAAAAATACTCTTGTCCTTAGAAATAAGGACCACTT
This sequence comes from Acridotheres tristis, assembly GCA_037013685.1. Classification (NCBI taxonomy): domain Eukaryota; kingdom Metazoa; phylum Chordata; class Aves; order Passeriformes; family Sturnidae; genus Acridotheres; species Acridotheres tristis. The sequence goes on along the minus strand of CM072888.1, from coordinate 7,811,680 downwards.
GAAAATAGTAGGAGAATTTGGAAGTTTAATAGATGCCTTTTGTCATGACAACACTTCAGTAAACAAGCTCTAACTTTAAAATGAGGGGCTTTCATTTAAAAAAAAAATAGTACCAATTTTCAACTAGCAAGATGATTAATTAACAGAACAGACTGAAAGCTACCAAGGAGTTATTCATATTCAGTAACCAAGGCATATACTTTGAGTCAAACATGTTACTCTGATCAACCCACACACATTCTGCATCTGTAGAGAAATTGAGAATGTTAGAGATAATTCACTGTGGACTTAATTGATGAATTTATGCCTTACTGGATTTAAAGTAATATTTTACTAAAGGTTATGCAAGTGGCTTCACTGCAGATACAGAAAAGTTTGTTTCTCTGGCTGTCTCAGGAGTGCAGGTCAGCATCCTGCTCACTGATGGACAAGGCTCTAACAGTTATAGCTAAAACAGCAGGAACAATATAAATATATATATGCTACCACTTCATAGTTCACAAACTGTTCCTGTCACCATTAGTCAGTGCTTTTACAGTCAGTGAAACTACTGGTATAGAAGGCTTCATAATTATCCAGCTTAGAGTATAAGAAATACGTCCTTCCATTTCCTAGAAAATGCCAAAAAGAGGAGGGAATAACCTTGTTCTAGGACAGCAGAAAGCTTAATTTCCTTCATTTATGAATGTTTTTCCAAGGTCCAGCCATGATTGAGAGATGACTGAGAAATTTTTGAAATGAGAAATAGATTGTGTCTTGTGTGCCAACATCAGATACATAAAACAGCTCAACAGACCATGCTCTTTTTTTTAACCATGTTGATGATTCTCAGAAAAAAGTATACAAGCAGCATGCACCAACTGGACTTCAACTGGATTAAATTAGACACCATCTGATAGAAGACTCAACTACTCTGCCTTGCTCTTAAAGTAATAGGATTTTTGGTACCATTTAAGTAGTAATTCCATTGTTAAAAATTTTAATAAGGTAAGCTACCTGTTAACTCTTTTAATTCACACAAATATACTTTGTTAGACTACTATGAATAATACCATACTAAAAATTACAGGAGGATATAGTTACATCAGAATTCAAGAAAACATTAATATCTTCTAAGGGAACTGACTGTGATTTCCAGCATGCAAACAGAATCACAGAATATTCTGAGTTGGAAGGGGCCCACAAAGGCCATTGAGTCAGCTCAAGTGAATGACATATATGGAGATCAAACCCACAAACTTTGCCTTATTAATACCATGTTCTACCCAGCTGACCTTTTGTTCTTATCTACTACATGTATCCATCTTCCAGACTCACAAAGAAATCAGTGTTACTACATGAATCAGTAATTCTTCTGTCTACACAACAGTATCTTAATCTTTTATCAGAATTCATGCTGTTGCAATTATATTCAAAACAGATTTTTGCTTATGACTAATGTCTAAGAATACTCTAATGATCAGAAGATCATATCCTAAAAATATACCAGATCTCTTCTTTCATTTTGGAATGATAGATCTGTATAATCTTTTCAGCGAATAATTTAACTATTATGCAACAACATATTTGCAACCAAGTTCACCCCCACAAGCAAACTATTTTGATTTAGTTTCTCTTAATTACGTTTCTTTGGATCAAGAACACATCTTAGAACTTAATAAGATTTTGGTCAAGCAAGTGAACTACCTTGAGGTCACCCTGAATATTTTTCTTGCTTTAGAGGAAGTCCCTTAATACAATAAGGATACATATTCCTTATGTAAAATTGCTTATGAGATTTTCTATGTTCTCTTTCAGAAGACTGGTAACACTATTAAGAGGTTTATTTTAAAGCTTATTTTATCTTCTAATGCACAAATTTATTTTTTTTTATAAACTTGACCAGACCAAGAAATATTTGCACCAATTTCCATGAATTGATGCTTTTAACAGTTATGGACAGCTATGGCCTTTAGCATCAACCCCTGCTGGTTTGCAGAGTTGAATGATGTCCTTCAATATTTCTCTGCTCTATTTTGTGACAGTAAGAAACTTACCAAGTAGTAAAAAACATCTTCCCTAATGTGCACAACCAATGACAACTGCAAAATCATTTTGACATTTGGAGAGTTGTTACAATGCTCATAGTCTCTTTAGCATCTTGAACATGGTAATTATAAATTTCATTAGTGAATGGAAAAAAAAAAGAAACCTGTAAGTTCAATGCTTGCATTCTGCTACATCTTCTTACTGCATGATCACATTACAATGATGAATTTGGGACAAAATAACATACTGGCTTACACCTCTTGAGAGCACTACCCTGTTTAGGAAACATGATTCTTGCTAAAAATGACGTGGAACAGAGTCAGTGATATTCACATGGCAAACGGCACGAGTGACAGCTCCTTGGTGCCAGAGGTGACGTGCATCCTCCATCAGCCACACACAAACCCGTGGTGCCTCCAGAGAAGAGTGGTGGGTGAGGACTCAGGCACACCCCACCCTTGCACTCAAAGAGCCTCTGGGCAGAAGCACAGAGCTGAGTCTGGATTCCCAGGGTGCTGTAGCTCTGCTGCCAAGGATAAATCGTCTGTCTGGAACAGTGCTGCATTTTTCCACATTCTGCCAGAAGCTCCTTAAACGGGGCCTATTTTTCCCTTGGGTATCTGCCCTTAGGATGCTGTAACTAAGTGACACATGATTAAATCATCAGTTCATAACTTGTGACGTTTCTTTTTGCCAACTTGGCAAAGGGCACGTTATAACAGATGAAACTTAAGGCAACCTTACCACATGCTACTAAAATTACCTTCAGAACAGCCATTTATGGAAGGTTCCTTACCAAAAACATTTACCTCCTTTGTATGAATATGAGCCATGTATTTATATAAACCTGATTTCTGTTCTCCCATTTGATGAAAACATATCTTTTCTAGATTAAAACCATTTTAGAAAGCTATGATACAATAAGCAAGAGACAGACACACACAGAATGTGCTGCTGCCACTGAGTCATGAATGTCCAAGTGAGGCAGGGTGCAGAGAAAACTGAGCAGAATCAGCTAGCATAGCTCAATAAACAAGCCTGCATGCACAGAAACTGTTCTTTGGGTCTGAAACTGTAAGATCCTGCTGAGGAAAAATGATCAAGCTCATCTCCAGGAATAGGAAGCTGGTATTCTTTCTGCTCTAGGCCTGGAGAAAAGTTTGCACAGATCTGGTGCTCATAACTCTTAAATTTCTCTAATTGAGAGCAGTTCTTTAAAAAAATATACAAATGTCCCTAGAGCTTTTCTTGGGCAGGTGGCACTGTAACCCAAGCAAGGTCAAACAAATCTATAATCAGTACCCTATTAGAAACATTATGGGCTTTAAGGACCACATTGACAAACATTTCATAATAAGCTATGCCTCTCCTTTGGAGGGGAGGCATAAATAAATAACCAGGGGCAAGGCAACATCTTTTACTGCATTAAGTACAGGTTTAGTCTGGGGTAGAGCTGAATTTCATCACAGCAGTTAGTATGGGGCTATGTTCTGGGCATGTGCTGAACACTGCGTTAATGACACAGTGTTTCTGTTATTAATATTTATTATTGTTATTAAATATTCTGTTATGGTATATATACACACAGTCAAGGCCTTTTCCTCTCCTTATCTCGGAGAGTAAGCTGGAGGTGTTCAAGGAGTATAAGGGGACACAGCTGGGACATCTGATCCCAACTGACCCAAGGAATGCTCCATATGATGATCCATATGGCATCACACTCAGAACAGAAAGTCAGGTCACCATTACATGTGATGAAGCCCTGCTTTCCCGGGATAGTTGAGTCCCTGCCTGCCCCTGGGAAGAGGTGAATTTTTTTTTTTTTCCTTTTTTTTGCTTTACCTGTTCAGCTGCTTTCATATCAATCCATAAGTTTTCTCACTTTTACTCTTTCCTACTGGGGAAGACTGGGCCAGCAATCATGGGACTGAGTGATAACACATCATTAAATTCTATCCCACAAATCAGCTTCTCTGCTGCTGAATCCCAACACAGAAGGGCTGAGTCATGAGCTGCAAGGGGAAATTTTGTGCTCCCTTTGGTTTTAAACCCAGCTTTACTACAGATCCACTATACAGAGCTGATTGTTATTTCTTCTTATCTACTAATTGCCACATATTGTGATGATCTATTTATATCTTCAAAACCACTCCTAAAATGCACTGCAAAATAGTTGCCTGAGGATTCCAAGGCCAAAAGTGATCAATCATTTGGCACATATTGTATTTTTCTGCACAAACAAATTATATTTCTGTTTCTCATTTTAAAAAATCACTACAGTTCACAGAGAGAGAAAAAAGAAGAAACTACGAGGAAATCTTTGTTTTTAAATCTAATATAAAAGGGAACAGTAACCAGCCTGCAGATTTTTAGTTATTCCCTCTGGATATGGCAGGTATGCCCATTTGACATAGGCAGATTCATCTTTGAAGGGGCTATAGATGCCATTTTGAAGCAACACATTTCAAGGCTACAAAATAACATTTTTGACATTCAAAAATTATGCATTAAGCATTAATGACATTCAAAAGGGGAGGCCTACATTCAGCTGTGACTGGAAAGTGAGAGCCCAGCAGTACCACATAGCAGTAACACACACCTGAGACGTGTTTGTCCCACTGGGCAAACCTCACCCCTCTCCTGTGCCCTTACAAACCAGCCACGGGTTGTTCTCTGCTAAGGATTTATGACAACACTTCATCCCTCTTGCTACAACTCACCTTTATGTCATGGGTCAATCAATAGCATGGGCAGGTGCCCTTTCCTCCTATCCTGGCCACCGTGAGAATGAAGATGAGGAAGGGATTTGTTACACAGATGGGATCACTTCTTGGTTCTGGGTTTTTATCTTCTTCATTTCTCCTTTCCAAGAGCCTGCTTGTTGTCTTGTTGTTTCCATCACTTTTAAGTGAGGCTGTCAAATTTCCCCACTCAGAGAAATGGCAAACACTTGACTTTGATTAGGAACATCAGGTTTGTAAGTGTAACAGCACTAGCATCTACTTAACTGACAATAGATGAATCTATTCAGCTGTATTGACAGGAGGAGGTCTGCTACCCTGCTTTACATACTTTTTTAGCAGCTCTAAGGTTATAACGAGAATTTTTGGAGCTTTTCAGAGAGACAAAATGAGGCCTGCAAACAGGTCAGCAGTTCAAAATGCAAATTATCTGCATGTTTTGCTTTAGGTGATAGACTGCCATTGTTTCTAAAGTAGTCTTGTTCTTACTCTGGAGAAAACAGTGCATAAAAGGCAGAAAAATCACAACTCAAATGAGAATGAAGACAACTATTTTAAGGATGCAAAAGACACAGAACACTGATGAATTTTTATTGCTGGAGCATAATTCAAACTCTATTCGTGCAGCGCAAGGCTGAAGAACTACCTGATGACTTTACATTCTCAAAAACAGTCTTAGAAGCTTAACTGCAAGTGTGAAAAAAGTGGGCATTGGACTTTCAAGCCATCCTTGCCTTAACTCCATAATATAAATGCTAACACTAAAGATGCCTCTCCACTAATAGCTCTTCAAAACTTGAGTGATTAATGGTGTCACATTTTATGTTAGTGTTATCAAGCTTCTACTGTACAGATTCTGAAAAGAAAATCTAAAATGTCTGTATTATTTATTCTGAAAGCCAAGAGACTTTGCAAGTAACAGGATGAGATCTTTGCCCAGGAGCTGGAGCTGGTTTTGATATCAGAACTCAGTCCTCCTCACTTCTTGTTCTGCACTCATTAGCACTGTCAAAAATTGTTGTAGATGAAAAGCCATATTATTCTGTTCCTCCTTTGGCAGGCCAAAAAAAATTTAAAAAAAATAAAAAATAATAAAAAAAAAAAAAATCAAGATTTACTGACATGATCCATCTTTCAAGCCTAGTGAGTTCACTTGTGCTTAGCAAAACTGGTGGGGATGGGCCTTACAGCTTTATTGTATCCACTGCACTGCAATCTTCTTCACCTCTCCTCCACAATTCACCACTTTCCAGCATGCTTTGTCTATATAGGAGGGAAAAGTGCCTTGTTAGATCTATACAAGATTTGTTTATCTCTAACTTCAACAGCTTCCTATCCATACTGGATCTGTCTGGAACACAGCTAACTTTGCTCACAACAGCCCCTATAGTGCTGTGTTTTGAGTTTGTGGCTAAAGCTGTGGAGATAACACAATATTTTGTTGTGGCTGTTTCTGAACAATGATGTGAACACAGCAACAAAACAGGGGAGAGACAAAAAAAAAAAAAAAAAAGGCACTTTATGAAGCATTAAGGCTTTCTCTATTTCCCACTCTCTTCCCCTTCTCTCCCCAACAAGTAGTCTGTGAGTAAGAAGGGAGCTGAGTGAGGACACAGACAGGACAGATGAGTCAAGCTGGCCAGAGGGATGTTCCATCCCATCCAATGCCATGCTGTCTTCTCTCAGTGCTCCCAGTTTGAAACCAGAGAGAGCAAAAGCGTTCACTGATCAAGACTAAGTCTAAGAACTGAAGGAAAATGGGAGAGTGGAGGGGAAAGACAGGCAAATCACACAGCCAATCCCAGAAGCCAAAACCCTCTCACCCTTAACTGACAAAAAAAAAAATTAAAGAAGAAAAAAAAAAAAAATCAAGAATGCAAAATTGTCTCCAGTCAAAACTGAGATGATTGAGAATTATGCAGGTTATATTTCTGTGGCACAGATTCTGCTTTTGCAAACACACACTATTTACGGTACAAGCTTCATAAAGGACACTACATTACACCTAACTACACTAAGGTTTTTTGAAGGATAAGATATGAGGAGGAAAAAAAGCCATTTGATTCAGAAAGAAATAAATTTGAGTATTCTTGTCCATGTTATGAGATGTCAGTCATCCTATTGTCAGGCTTTTCATAACACCACCAAGGTCACTTAGAAGGAAACAATTGCCATTTGAGTCTGATCTGAACAACCCTAAATACAATCACAAACCATTTTAGAATTGCATCAAGACCAATAGCAAAGCTACCAACAGCATAGAAAAACTTGTTCCCAGCCATCTGCCTAGTGTGTAGTTTGATAGATTCTTGGGGATAGTTAAGGAGAAAACTCCCTAGGTACTACAGCATTGATCTGTTAAGCTCTAAACTAACTTACACGATTTCTCAAAAATTGAATTGGAAGTCCACACAATATATAAACACCTTCAATTAATTCAACCAAGCAAGCTAATTCTGCCCCCCTTCATACTGGTTACTTTTTTTTCTTTATGACCTCAGGCAAACTGCAATAATTTGTCTGAAAAAATTATTTATTCAATTCAACTTAAAAACATTATTGCCCTCCTTCTCATTTGGGTTTTCTCAAATCTGACTGCTGCCAGATGTTACAGGTAGAGGCAGACAGAACATGCCATCTGCACTACTGAACGTCTCAGACACGTCCTAACAAGCTGTTGGCTTTGTCTGAACATTAATGGCTGATGGCAGCACAGCAGGTGCACTGGAGGACCAGTGGGAAATGTGCTGAGAAGCCCAGAATGGGCTCGGTATTTAAGTGCTAGATGAAAGTTGGGAGTTGCAAAAAACTCCAGACTATTCAGCACAGATTAAAAGACATTGAGAACATAGTTGAAATTGCAGCTTTAATCTCCAAATAATCCTACATGGTGTTAAATTTTTAAACCAAAAGTCTTAGTCTATTCTATTTCACAGATGTAGGAAATCAGAAACATAATTACCAGGATGTTCATAAACTGAAGTGCATGTTAATAGCTTGCTTGACATACTGCAAAAAGGTCCAACAGCATCAACTGGGAGATAGCAGGAGACAAATATGACAATATATACACTTGTACAAAGACAGACATTCCTCATCTGGTTTTAAAATACAAAGCTACTAAAGAAAAAGTGCATTCATTACACTCCTGTGCTGTTTCTAAGCAAACATTTCAGATCCAAGTGCACAAGGCACTACCCAACACAAAGCAAACAGCATAAAATCAAAACTTGGGAAGTTTTAAATCAGTGTATGAACAACTTCCTTCTATGAAGTTGTTTCAAAATCAATAAGCATGGCCAGAAAGGCTAATTTTATTATTGGCGCATAATGTTCTTTTTTATTACTCCTATCTTTCCATTCCTCTAACTAGCATCACTTGTTACTTTAGTTGGCAAGAATTGACCTCCTCCCCAGGATTCACAACGAATTACTTCATCACAGTGTTAAGGAAGGAGTTAAAAACCTCAGTTCCTCTGAAAACAATGAAATGTATTCCATAGGTCTCAGGAAAAATACATAGATGCAGGCTTTGCTCTGAGAGTTTTCTAGTGTAAGCCCAAAACATAGCAAATCACATCTGAACTCTGCTGATGTATCACCAAAGCCTTTTCATGTCAGTATACCTGTATCTGCTGTGAATGAAAGGTCTTTAGAGAATGAATAAATGAATAAAACTTACCCCTCTTGTTACTCTTAAATATCTGAGATGAACAGAATCTGTGAACTACGTGGGAAATATCCCAGCTGTGTTATCTGATATGCAATGTTTTCATTTCTTTACCAGCAACTGAACCAAGACCTACTCATTTCACACAGACAAAACTGTTTGTTTTTAAAGATCACTGCAAATAGTTTTCTTGAGAGGCTAAAATCACCATAACTCACTGTTCTGACCTTACCAGCTACCCAGCATAGCTGTAAGAAAATAAGTTCACATCAGAGCCATAATTCTAAAGGTCTTTGTATGCCTACAAATCTTAATCACAGAGTGGGAAAGACGTAGGAATAAAAAAAGACTAGTCACAAATGTGATGAACAAAGTGATATGCCTGATCATTTCTGCTCATTAAAAATTTAATAACTCCCTATGATTGCCTCTCAGTTCCTAAATTAATTTCAAGTTTCCCTCGAACAGACCAGATAAATTCCAATTCAGACTACAAACTTTGCGCTGCTCTCCCAAAAAAAAAAAAAAAAAAAAAAAAAGAAAAGAAAAAAGGGCAAAGTGCTCATGACAGAGCACCCACAGGACCAGGGGTCAGCAGCCAGCAGGAAATGCCAGCCCTGGGCACATTGCCAGCAGGGTCTCACAGGATGGACAACTGTACATGCATGCACACCCTTCAGATGCCACCACAAGCAAATTCAGAGCAGTCCCCGAGGTGTGTTACTGCTGGACTGATGGAATTACCTGGTTTGCTTTGCTCAAGGGAGGCTCTATCTGTCCCACATCACTCAAGTGCTTCACCAACCAACACATCACCAAAATGCTGGAGGACTCTGAGTCAAACCCAGGTCTTTGAACAAGGGGGAATTAGGTAATAAAACTCCATCTCAACAGCTGAAAGGTCCTGAAGCCTTTGCTTGCTTTCCCCATTTAGTATTTGTTTTATTATACCTTGAACAACACCTTAAATTCTCTTCTGCACTCCCTTGAATATAAAGTAAATAAGGACTTCCATTAAACAAACAACGATGTTTAATTTCCCAGTCACAGAACATCCCAAACGTTCTCCAAGTGGAACAGAAATTTGTTGTTTGTTGGGTTTTGGGGTTTTTTTGTTTGATTTGTTTGTTTTTATTTTTGGGGGTTTTTTTTAAGTTTAAATTCCCTAAATCTTCCAACTATTTTAAAATCTCATTCATTAACCCAAAGATTTGGCTGACTGCATGCCTATCCATTCCTCAACATTTAATTGAGCAGCACACAAACCAAGAGGACAGACTGCTAATTCTTTAAGTCACAGTTAGATTTAATAATGCCCATAGTACTATTAGAGTCAGTGAAAGCATTTCTTTGAGGGTGGTTCACAGGTTTTGTTTACTTTCCTTTTAGACAGATAAGGGTGAAACAAACATTCATTAACTTCAAAATAGCTCCATAGAGTGTCAGGGATGTGAAGTGGATCCATTGTTTAACATTACATTTTCTGACTTTTGCCTTTATTATCCTTTGAATAATTAAAACCCTTAAAAGCCTGTTCCATTAAACAACTAACTTTCATATCATTAGTTGTTTGGATAACTGAAAGGCCAAATGTAATATTTGCTACAGGTAGTTTTGAAAAAGTGTTAATTTCTTTATGTTGACACTCACAAACCCTGCCAGAGATCTGTACAGCCTCTATTACTGAAATACAATATTAATAGTAGATTTAAGCTCAGCAGCAAAATATCACTGCTATTAATTGTAACCTGATACTGAATTAAAGGAGATTAAGCTCCTAAATGTTAAAGATTTTTATGACAATAACATTGACAATATTTCTTTCCACAAGTTCAAGTTATAGGATACTTTCAATTTAGCAGAATTACAGGTATTTTCTTCCAATTGAATCAATATTAAGGCAGGTATCAGTTATCATTTTTAGAAAGCTTGAGCCCAAATGAACAAAGGCAAAACAGGACTTGATTCCTACCAAGGAACAGGATCAAACAGGAAGGGTATTATTCCCTCTTTCTCCCTTAGAAAATCTTACAGTCTATATATCATCATTAGTGAAGTGGGGAAAAAAAAAAGGGTACCAAAATATCATCCCACACTTTCTTTAATCATATAAAAAAGTCATCATATAAGCATTATTCATTCAAAAACTGTCTCATTTTTAACAGCCTGGGGCTAAAGGGAGATACAGATGGAAGAAAATTAACAGAACAATCTACAGAGAGGAACTCATCATGCAAAGTACTGTTTCAAAGGAAATAAAGGATATGGGAAGAGCATTCTGCACTTGATCCACTGCTAAATATAGGTTGGAAGATAGCCATTTAAATGCATTTATTCCTATTTATATGCACATATATGCCAATTACTTCTGTAACTTAGTTTCCAAATCAAGCAGCTTTGTAGGATCATACTTGCACTAAAAATGTGAGAAGGTTAAAGAAGTTTAAAGAAGTTTCCAGTGTGGCATTTTCTTTCCCCAATGATTACTTAAACAGTCCAAGATATTGGATTTCTTTTTAAGTGTTAGTTATGAACATTCTTCAACATAATTGTCTTTATGGCTTTATGAACTGAACTGTTGCAACATCTTTGAATATTTAACCAGTAACAAAGATCTGGCTTTTGAGAACACAGCTGTGTGACATCTCCCCTGTCACAGCAGCAATATGTATAGTACCAAATCATGTCACCCTTCCAAGTGCTGTGTGTCCAAACACAGCCTGGGAAAAACCTAAACTGAAGAACCCAATGTTCCATAGGAATGTTGCTGAGTGAAACATTTCATATGCAATATACATTTCACTATTAGAAGTGAGATATAAATTCCTACTGCTGTCAAAGACTATCACAAAATCACTGCCAATCCATGCCAATGTTTATTGAAAACCCTGCTGTGCTACCAGCTCAGAGCTCAACCTCTCATCTTTCATATCAAAAGTGACATTGTTGGAATAAAATTGAGACACTTGAGAGAGTGGTCAATCTACAAAGCACAAGTACATACAGGTAAGCATAATCTGCAATTATCTAAGCAGTGTCATAATTTAGCCCTTGCTTTTAGAAACAGGGTACTGATCTGACTGGGAAGAACAATGTTTCAGGCAGTACCATTACAGATCCTAAAAAACTGAAGTCAGAGAAGACCCCTGTTAATGAGGAGCACTTCGCAGTATGATGAACACTGATTAAGAGCACAAGCATGAGCACAGAAGGAGCTCCCTTCTCAGATACTACAATTTCCTTAAAAGCTATGCCCAAAAACCGAAGCTGTGATCCTTCTGGGGAGACCCTGCTTCAGAAATCCTGATCCAAATCAGACATGAACTCAGCACTTGTCATTCTTCTTGGGTTTTAGCCTCAAATTTCTAGCTGTCCCCACAGAGCTCTTCCAAATATAATTTCACTGACTCTAATAACTAAATTAGATAGACTACAGTATATAGTCTGAAATAATAGCAAAACAAACTTATGCTCATATTTAGGTGCACAGGAGAAAAAGCGTCTAATGTGGCTTTTTTACTGCCACACTGCATATCATAGCAGGATTGCTGGCATTAGAGAACCTAGAGCCTACATCAGCTTTCACTCTGCTCAACATTGAGTAAACCCATAGCAGAAAGGTTCCTCATACATTTGTCTTCTTTTTTTGACTCCATAAATTAGCTGTGATGTAATTTTTCTAATGCCAGTCTGCTCTTATCACATGGTATGTTATAAAAAACATCTCTTAGGCCAGACTGTTTCATGAGTGTATCTTTTAAAGTATAACTGGCTGATTTGAATGCAAATTCAAAACAAGCACACACTTCAGACATCCATACTTGGACACAGACAGCATCCCCCCCCCACAGACTTCTCGTGCCATCCTCACAAGAGAGCACTTCCAGCTGCATGGAAGGGGCTGAGCAGAGCAGTGTGTGCTAGAGCCAAGCTCAGATTCCACCAGCTGGAAAAAATCAGAAGCTTACTGCCATCTGAATTTTAAGGTTATATCTTGCTGCTAAGCTCCCCTTGATAGACGAGGGCAGCTACAGGATACAGAGTGCCTTCAGGACTAAAGTCTCTCAAAAAAAAAAAAAAAAAAAAAGAAAAAGACTTTTTATCCCTTTTTTTCTTTTTCCTTATATTTTTCCCTTTTTGCCAATGCACAATATGGCAGCTTCGAGCAATATCACCCATTTGAGCATTACACCACTGAACAGCACAAGATAGCATTCCCTTGCAGTGGCACTAAAATTTGCTGAAGAAGGAAATAGCAGGAGATGAAGTGCATGCTCCAGTTTCCAAGGAAAGCATGTTAATACCTAATACGTGCTGGGGGGAGGAACAGTAAGTAAAAAAAAAAAAAAAAAGAAGAAGAAAAAGAAGTATCCATTAGAAAGATCTTATTCAAGTGGTGTCAGGGGAAGATCAGCAGGACCTATAGTAGTGATCTGAGTAAATGCAGGTCATGCAAGCTGAAACTGCCAAAGAGCAGCTTTCAGTGACATACCCAATTTCAGTGTTTACAATGCACAGGCTATTAAAATTCAACCAATATGACTCTTTATGGCAGCCTTCTTCAGAGCTACATGCTGACTAACACTTATATACCAAAAAGTAAACAAAATACTCTTCTGTATCAATTTCTCAAGGAAAAGCACTAGCTTTTAGTACAGACTGACAGCAAGAAAATATCCAAACTCAAATTCTGTTTATATCAAGATTCCTATTCACCAGCTACCTGCCCCAAAATTTGGGGCACTTTAGGAATGCAAGTGTAGGAAAGCACAGTTTTGGTTACGACTTCACAAGAAACAGTCCCTTCCCGACTTTCATGATGCTTCTAACATTCTCACTACCCAAAATTTTATTCAAATGTTGGACACATGTTTAAGTCCAAATATGGACTAGAAAGGTCATTATCATTGAATCTGTTCAGCTGTGGTGCTGAGTGCTCCAAAACGCCCATAAAAGTCTCACAGTTATCCCAGTGTCATTCACACAGCACATTTGTGAAACTGTCCCTTTATTTGGCACTCTATACAAAGAAATGCTGAGCAAAACAATTTTTTTTAATGGACTGCTCAGTGACTCGTGTCAGGCCAAATTAGGTTTTAATTTTTAGGAGGAGGAAAACTAACTGCCATGACCTATGGATTAGGAAGAGCCACCAGGATCTGTACAAAACCTGTCCACAGCACTACTCCTCAGATTGATGGAATGCCATGCACCTCTTCCTAATCTTTGGGAAATTCAGCAATTCTGCCACAGAACTGCTTATTGTGAGACTAAGTATTTTCCCCAGAATCTCACACCTTACTATTCTGTACTTGTCAATACTGGAAAAGCTCTTTTTATATGATCTACTGACATAAATAAAACATCATGCAGGGAATGCCCCCGATCCTTTCAACACAGATTTGTTACATTTCCCACCTCTACCTCCCCTCTCCAGTGGGGTCAGGTTATTACCAGCAGCAAGTTTTTTCCCACTTCACAGTATGTGACCTGTTGAACAAAGCTGTTGAACAATATTACTTTACCAAAACACCTGCTACTAAGACTGGCAAAAGTCCAGCGTGTAGAGTCCATCACTATCTAATCCAGCAGATCCATTTCTACTTCCACTTATCTTTCTATGGTAGCCTTTCACTTAAATACTTTAGAAGTTTGTTTTTTTCTTACCAATCAGTGTACAAGAAATTTAGATTTTATATACAGTGTTTACTCTCATCGTGCCTCAGCTTGAATAAGCACTCAAGTAAATTCTTTTATTTTTTAGGATAAGACCAGAATTATTTTGATCTCTTCAGAACCCTAATGCAGAAAAAATTTGTATGAGTTCTATTAAATACAAGCAGCAACCATCAATCTTCCCCACAGGGACAGAGTAGAACTGAACATTCAGCCCATGGCCAAAAGGACAGCAAGGAAAAAAAAACACAAACAGCAACAGGTTATTAAAAAAAGCCCCATTCCATCAGATTGGTCAACCTCCAGCCAAGCAGTCCAGCCAAGCTTGCTGAAGAACTCAAACAGCTGCTGGAGTCCCTCCAAAGCTGAGAGGGCAGAATCAGGTGCTTCAATGCAAGCAAATGTTACCAAACCTTCATGGGAATCTGGGGCCAGCCTCTAAAAAAAAAAAAAGAAAAAAGCTAACTTGGCAGACTAGATTCCTTCTTCACAATGGAAACATTGCATGTTCTCTAAAATTCTACAAAAAAAAAAAAAAAATTCTCTCCCCCCAACAAAACCAAAAAACCCCCCCCCCCAAAAATCTCCCCCCTCCCCGCACAACACCCCCCCTCCCACCCACACCCATCAACACTCCCTCCCCACGCTAAAACCCATTTTTAAAACATTATATCATTCTTCCACAGAAAAACCTAATATTGCATTTTTTTCCTCAAAAACTTTCTCACACATATGGCAAAACATGTTAGCAGCATGCACAAATTCTCTTTCACTCCAGCCTGTTAGGCACACAAACTATACAGAAAAAAAAATAAAAAGTTGGGCTGGGTCTACTAAGGTCCTCACTCTTTATAAATTTCCAGAAAGCATCACCAATGTTAAACCTGCTGACACAGAGTAAAGTGACATCAGTTTCCATAATAACAATTTAAAAATCTCTTGAAGAGAGTCTTGTGTGACTAAGAAGAATGCTCTAGTACTTTTGGCATTTGCCTGCATAGACTGAAATATTCATGCAGATGGTCTTGACAAAGAGAGGGCACGCTGAAGTATCTTGGAGATACTTGGATGTTGATGCATTGATCAGGCAACACATGAAGTTAACTAATGCCAAAGTGTTAAAGTGATGCACTTCATCTAATGGCACAGATGGAGATTCACACTCTCACCACATTAAGTGGGTGTGCAGTCACCTGATGCAAGAACAAAAATCGTTCAGAGCCCACAATTCCTCTTGCTCAGCACATCAATACTCAACATTCCCCCCTTTCTTTATGGGTACCCCATAATCACATTTTGTACAGAACTGCTGGTGGTGCTGCCAACGAGGCTGCCTCTACTTAGCTTACAACTACTGGATTTAGAGCACCCACAAAAGGAGAACATGTCATTCACCCCACATTCTTGTATTAACTCCATGCATGCAAATAGTTGAATAGACTCAAACCAAAAGAGCCTGGGGAATGTAAAATATTCACATTTTTCCGAGTAAATTTGGAATTAAAAATTGTTTTGTTGCACAAACATTTTCTCTACAATTAGAACACACGGGCTTGAAAAAACTGAACCCCTAAATCTATGTGTTTTAGTGCACTTAAAATTGGACTGCAACAACAAATCAAACTACCCACTTCAGAAAGGTGCTACTAATTTCTCCTATGGGCTGCACATTGGCCTGTCCTCTGATTTGTGCAATGAAAACAGTAAGATACTTCCTTTGTGCTATTGAGAAATGCTACTTCTGATCTTACTGCTGATGAAACAGGATAACAGAAATTCCAGCATGATGACATTTATACTGCCTGCATAAACTCACAAGACTCTAAAGCTGATAGCAATTGCAGAAGGAGAAAAAGCTGGTTTTTCCCCCCACTTTTTAATAACAATATCTCTTGGGTACAGAGAGGAAGGGGTGAAGTTTTCAGGGCTATTTAATTCTTAATTTACATCAAATATACATTCACTTAGAACAGCTACAGGACATGCCTACCAAATGAAAAAAACAAAACATTTCACTGTATGTGAAAGGTAAACTTTGTCTTTGATTCACAGCAACAATGAAAACTACCATGAAATTTCATTAGAAGTGAAACTGGTTTGTAAGACCTGGAACACACATGAAAAAATGCCTTCACAGTGGAAACTAAATATCAGCCATGTAAGTCTTAGAAGGAATTCTAAAGAACCATGATTTTGAAAAACTCAACTCCACACTAAATCAAATCAAAATGCCAATCCACAAACAGAAGAAAACTCTTGTTTTTCTTCCCCAATGCAAACATACTTTGAGAAATGAATTTCTAATTGGCATATCCCTCCTTTAAAATATTTTCCCATGTCTACAAGCATTGGTAACAGAACAAATTGTACTGTTTCTCAAGGCTTCTCTGCTGCCTGTTTAACATTTTGGCAGAATGAGGGTTTTTTGTGTATTCTCATCTTTAATTTAAAAAGCACACACACCTTGTGTGTTATTTCCCCTAAAACAAATCTCAGCCAGTCCGGATCCAGCCCTGCTACTGCTGATTCAGCAGCACAGCTATTCATGCCAAAGGCTAAAACAATTAGAGATGAACCAGATGAAATGACAGCACTTTCTATTTTCTAAATGATGCTGAAGTGTTTTCATATCTTAGTGTTTATAACTGCAGGTGCCCTATGCCTGAGCCCTAATGCTCCCCTCTGCCACTGTGACTTGTAACCATGAGCACAAGGAACAGATTATAACCTTGATAGTCTCATTATCTCTGGCATGTTTCTCTCTGCTACTTGAATAATAATAAATAATAATTTTACCAGAGATGTCTTAATGCTGACAACGAGATGC
Source organism: Acridotheres tristis (assembly GCA_037013685.1). NCBI lineage: Eukaryota > Metazoa > Chordata > Aves > Passeriformes > Sturnidae > Acridotheres > Acridotheres tristis. The sequence goes on along the minus strand of CM072888.1, from coordinate 7,794,738 downwards.
ACTTCAGCTAAACCATCTAAACATTAGTTGTTCTAGAGAGGAAAGAGTTCCCAAGCATCAGAGTATAGGGAAGACAAATTATCAGACACTTACGAACACCAGGGAATGGGCAATGAAGGAACAGCCTGCACACAGACCATATAAAATACACCCTGCTCTCACAGCCATGGGTTAGCTGAATTTCCTCAGTAAATGGAGATGTTCTTTCCAACCTTGAGCACAGCTGAAGAAATGGCCCCAATTTCTATTCATGCAAAATTCAGTGAGGAGGCAAAAAAGACACCAGGTTGGCAAAAATTAGAACAGAAAGGAAATAATCTCTGATGACAACAGAAGGCAAACTGAGGATACTGTGTTTAGAATTAGAGGGACTCTTAGCAATGTCAGTTAGTTTCCACCAAAAATCTGTGGACAGAATTTCAGTTTCTTGAAAGTCCAGGTGAGGGAGATGGATGTGCTCACGTCAAAAGAATTAAGCATGAGAAGTTAAGTCTCTATTCAGACCCAGAAATGTGATTTTCACTTGCTAATCTATTTTCTGAGCATACAAAGTACTTTACTTCTTCAATGCCATTTGTAGAGCAAGGTTGCTGAAAGACAAACACATGGAGCAGGTGTAAGGCTGAGCACATACCATGGATCCTTCAGCTTTATCTTTGGAAATTATTTACTTATCCATTTCTCCCTGGAAAAAGATTTACTCATCCACTTCTGCCCTGGAAGCAGTGGATCTTATTTTCTAGTCAAATAGCAGGGGATTGTGTGGTGGGTTTTTTGTGCATGAAATACAGACTTGAAAAGGAAAATATTAATACTGCCAAGGAGAATGTCAATATCAAGTAGCGTCCAAGAAAATAAAAAGCTTTAGGAAATTAATCTAGCATTGTTCCTTTTCTTGTCTGCAGCTGTTACAAAGAGGTGACATGAGGGAAACAAACTGAGAAACAAATTATTTATAATTAAATTAAGTATGAAGACATAAATGAAGATGCATATCAAGATATTCAGAATTATATTTAATCACCGAATCAATTGTTTTAAGTATCTTGAAAATGGTGTGTCTGCAGGATGAAATTAAAAACTACAGAAGACATACCTGGAGGGCATCCTGGCTGGACAAAAAGGGATATTATCCTAGAGCTTCTTGGGAGCAACTCTAATGTGCACTTCAATTAGAAGACTAAAAGGTACCAGCATAAGACCAAAGGCAACAAAATTGTGCCCAGTCTGCTGAAATAATAAAAACACAAGTGAGATTGCCAGAGGAAGCTGGCAATTATCTTATGTAGATATATGGAGGTATTACACAAAACTGCAGAGACAAAAGAAGGATTTGGAGACTCTTATTTTGAGTTAGTTTTTTTTTTAAGTAGGAAAAAAAATTTCTTTGAGAAGATTTATCCCAAGAGAGACAGACCAGAAAAAAGAGAAAAACAAGTAGTTAAGCACTGTGTGTAAAGGTAAAAAAGGATATAGCCATTAGGATTTTTCAGTCTAAATTCATTAAGAAAATAAATCTTTCCTAAAAGCATTCCATAATACGTCCAGATACCAAGTTACAAAGAAAGTCACTGTATCTATCCAAGTTTGAAATAATATGTTTGGCATAATTAGTACTGTAGTGAGGTAAATCACATGACAACACTATTGAATCATTTTACAATATTTATTTGGAGAAGGACTGAGGGAACAAAAGGAAGTGAAGAGTGGGATAGGTGCTTTGTGAAGTCCAAGCTGAAAGAAAGTAGAACTTGATTTTGGATCACTGATCACTCAGGAAAAGGAGGTAAAATAAAAACCATCTACAGATCAAGATATTTTAAATCTAGTGGCATGTTTTGAGAAATGAGTATTAAATCTCAATTAGAATACATGATTTATGTAATTTACATATATTTTTAGATATTCTGAGGAAGCTATTATATAAGACAAATTTCATTATTTACAAAGAAAATTTCCAGCTGTATTAGAAAGAAGATGGACTAGGATAGAGTCAAAAAAGGATTTTGGCATGATTTAGCCCACATCACATCTGTTACAGACAGGTAATAAACCAAAGCTCAGTCCCAGAAAGTAAAAGTATCAGCAAGTTCTAGGCTGCAGAAAGAAATCATACTGCAAGAGATTCAAACAGCAGCAGAAGAAAACCTTGCCAAGAGGAAGCAGGATTCTCTAAGTCACTGGAGGCTCAAACTTCTTTCCAAGGGCTAGTTTTGTGGTTTGTCCAACAATTCTTTAATAAAAACATGCATGTGAAATGAAAGTGACTTCTTGATTTTTTTTCTGGAAACAAAAGTCTTCACTTTTTAAACAGTAAAATAAATCAAAGCATAAATTTGAATATGAAAATACTCATATGAAAAACTGATATTAAAGAAAGATATAATAATTAATCTTCCCATCTTGTAATCAATGAAAGAAGCAGGGGCTTTAGAATCAAGTCAGCCCTATGTTATTTATAAAGCAAGAGGAGGACACGAGGACGCAACATTGGTGGGCAAGCAGAACAGGTGCAAACAAATCCAAGTTCTCTTCTGAACTCCTCATGGAGCACTTGTAGGTGTCCACCATGCTCTGAAGAACAACAAAAATCAGAATGACTGAAGGAGGAAGAAGCTCCTAAACCTCAGGAAAAAAATAATTCCTTTTATGCAGCCTTTTTTCTTGAGCTCAGACACCAAAGAAGGAAGCAAGAAATTAGAGAAATCACATTTTTCTAGCTCTTATTACAAAATCTCTGCCCAAAGGCAGAGTGACAACCTGAGATGTTAATTCAAGACAGTCTTCCAAGTAGCTGAATCACCACAAGAGCAACTCATCTGAGCCTGGTTATTACTCTTCAGTCTCTTGGAAGAGCAAACCAGCACTTCACTCACAACATCTTTGAGTGGCAGAAGGTGGTCTTGTGCAACTGGAACACTAAAATGCTATTAAAACATTCAAGAGAGTCTTACATGGGACATGCAAAACCAGGAGCTTATAGCAATGATTTATTTGGAAAAATATCAAACCTCTATTACTGTGAAAAGTTGTAACTTCTTCTGAACTAAGGCAACTTTCTTACTTGATCAACTGCAGAAGAATTACACTTGGACTCGGTCCCAAGAGAGACTGTCAGGATTGACTGCACTCAGTTCTCTGAGAAACTGAATCCAACATGTGGAAGATATGCTAATTCTGAAATATTTTTTTTTCCAAATATAACCTATTTCTACACTTCTGGAGCTTACATACCACTCTCATGTCTCCTAGCCCCCCTTCATTCTGTGCTTCAGTATTTTCCTTACAGCCACTAATTAACACACCAAAGTGTAGCAAAATTGACAGGTAAATTATCCTTTAAGAGCATTAAAATATTTTCCAGATAAACAGCCACATCAAAATATGTTTAAGTGATGATTTTTCTGTACTAAGTCCTGAAATGCATTTCTGAACATCTACATTGCAAACTTGCATGCCACCTTGAGTTATTTTTTTCATTTCTTTCACCTAATGTACCTTGTAGAATAACAGAAAGCTTCCTTTTCTCCTTCCTCAGGTACTGCCTTCCCAACCCATCAGGACTAAATGTACCAGCCCTGTACCTGACAGGAACAGCTGAACCTCTCTCAGCTTCTTTTTGGTGATTATTCATTCCTGTCTCCTCCTCCTTATCTGGCACCAAAGGGAAACCTTGGCATGGAGTGCCAAATCCTTCTGTGCATAGCCAGACTTTCACCTCTGTCAAACTCATTTATGTTTGTGCTAAAAGCATACATGTAGAGCATGTACACCTATTTTTGTTTTGAATCCCAGATAAAAAACAATAAAGGCATATTTTTATGTTGTTAGGTCTCCCACACTAACAACCATCATACTTCTACAAAAAGATAGTAACATTGGACTGTTTTTTTTATTTTAAACCTCAAAAATATAACAGTCTGCACAGAGCTGTTTTCCAATACTGAGTTACTTTAATTATAGCATGTTTAAAACCAGGGGTTTTTTTCTATATTGCACTATACCTCAAAAAAGCAAGTAAGGCCAAGTTTTACTGAGATCTAAACAAAGCATGCTGGTTAAAAGAATTACTGAATAAAGTTTCTGTTAAATTGAGGGAGTAATTTCAAGTGCCTTTGACTTCAGACATCAATTTAAAATTAAATCTGAAAAGAAATAAAAAAAGGTAACTCCCACACATCATGGGTCCCTATATTCCCTCAAAACAGGACAGAAAAAAATACTCATATCTACAAACCAGAAGGACATCACTAAGCCATAGCCTCAGAGGCACTCTGCTACTTCTTGTAGCTGGAACTGCTATGTCAGACAAACATAAAATTGTAATAAACACACGTTTGCCCATTGAGGCACATTCATGAACCCTGTTGGACAATAAGAAACGTCACACAGCCTTGCCAAGTGCACCTCAAGGGACTTCTATTAACCAAACATCTGTTCAAGATCATGTCTTTCCAATATTATTTTGCATGCTGCCTCTGATTTGCCCACAAAAGAGCACACAAACAAGTCAGTAGAAAGCCTGCAACACAGTAAGAGGCCCTTTTTTCTTTTGTTACACCACGTGAAAAGCAAGCCTAATTAAAAAGATTTGTTAAAGTAGTGTAATTAATTATAGGATCATTACATAGAACAGTAACTGTTATTGACAATAAAAGATTGCTACATATACTGAGCTAGGAGCCAAGCAACATACCAAAGAGAAAATACCAAATTTTAGTCTCAAACTTGCCTTTTGAAGACTTTTTCCTTTTTAAACATTGAAACAAAATAGTGTGGAAAAAAGAAAGGGCTTCCTAGTTTAAGAGTCAAAGCCCAGAGACAAAACCATCTCACACCGAGGAGTGCTTTAGGATGTGTCCAGTAATATTCCAGAAGCCTCAAACCGTTCTCACCTCTGCTATCTCAAAGGAATCCAGGTTTCATTTGGAGCACAACAGCTCCAGAACATGAACCTCACAGCAGTCACAGGCTAAACTCTCCTGAGAGGTGATGGTTTGAGCAGCCTCAGGTGAAGGGAGCTGAGCCCAGCACTACCAGAGCTCCAGTATGTGCTTTAGCAAACCACTTCTGAGTAACAAAAAAACTGCTGCAGTTATGACTCCAGGCTGCTAGAGTTGTATCTCATGTGCAAAAAGTTATTAGAAGTTTCAATTCTTCCCTTCCTAGAGTTTATTTACATGGAATTATTTCCCTACAGCATAACTTACTGCTTTGCAGTCCAGAGGACTGGGTTGCACTGCAAACCACTGGCTGGGGTACAAAACCTTCCCCCGGCTTCTCCACCAGCACAGCAAACATGCAGGTGCCTCACTCAGACACAGAAATCTGTTTTTAAGCACAAGGTTGTGTTTAAAGAAAGGCAATACACCATGTCACAACATCCGTGTCACCCTCTCCAGATCTGATTCCTGACATTTACACCGAGTCCCATCTTCTTCAGGAAAGAATTTAGAACACACAAGGATTAATCATTCCTGCTGTTCTCAAATCCCTCTCTGTGATCCAATACACACTACAGCTTTGCTACTCTTTGGCATGAATGACTCAAAGTAACTAAAAACCCTCCAGCTCATAAATACATTGGACAACTGACCAAAGCCTGTTCCCAGCTCCCTTCTTTCACAGTCTATTCCACACAGCCACACTCAAAAATTATACAGAGCACTGCCCTGTATAGGACCCCTGACATGACAGCAGCATTTTGCAATTCAGGCTGCAGCAATCCATGACACTTGGCCTGCCTCTCAGCAAAGTGAAAAACATATCACAATCTACCTCTTTGGTTACAAAATGCCTTGGCCTAGCTCTCTTAATAGAAAGAAAAAAAAAAAATCCCCAAAAAATTACCCAAAGCCTTGACATGACTTTCACTCCCCTGGGAAGCATGCCATACATCAAACTGCAGTCCTGCTCTGTAAAAAAGTATTTTCCATTGTTATGTTCTCTTTGTTCAAGGGTTGTTACTCTTTAAAATCGTGTCCAATTATTAAAATCCCAACTGCAAATATAGAGTAATCAGTGCAGACACTTACCTTGGTAAAGCAGTAATTGAAGAATAAAGGATATAAGATTTGCCATGCAGATCTAGGCACAAAATTATTTCCAGCATAAGCAAACATCCAATAATTAATTGTATACAGATTTTAGGTTTAATCAGCATGATGTTTTTGTCTTTCAGAGCCCGAAGCAGTCTCAGATGGATAAGATTAGGGCCCTGAATGATGAACAATAAGGCTGGAGAAGATATTGCCAGAAACAGTCTACCTTTCAGTGACTATTTTTTTATACCCAGTCTTCCATCACCAAAAGATGTAACTTCAGTCTAAGGGTTAGAAAAGAAAGTAACATACAATAACAAGGTGTCCCAAAGTTGTCAAAGTTGAAAAAAACTTAATAAATGAACCAATGGTCTTTTCCCTCCTATCCATAGCTTTTCAGAGTATAAAAACCACCCAGAGTACTATTAAAACACAAGAAATTCATGATTTGAAAGCTTGAATTATGCTGATTTAGAACCACAAAGATACTTTAAAATAAATCTTTAGAAAATTCTGGATGTGGAGAGGTGTGCTCTTTGACACCATCCAAACAAGTTCTCTGGAAGACCAGAGAGCCCACACAGTTACTGCTTTGTTTTCTGGCATCCTGCATTTATGGTAAATTAGAGGTCAAACACAGAAAACCACCACAATGCACAGAATTAATCATTTGCATGCATTCCTTATATCTTTCACTCACATCACTGTTTGGAGAGCCACAAAATAAAACTAATTTCAAAGTAAGTTGTTAACAAGACAATCAGAATTTTTTGCTTTTCTACCTGCACACACTCCAGGTGATGTGGGGGTGTTTATGTCAGGAGCTGTTATCATGTCCCCAAAATCCTGTCTGTATGCAGAGTTCATTCATGCTTAGATACAAGTTGGGATTAGATGCCAGTTTAGATATATTTAAGACCTTAATGAACCATAAGAATCCTGCCTCAGCTATTTATTTTCAGATAAATTGCTTTGGTAATGGATAATATGTTGCAAGATTGTAACAGCAGATATAAAAACAACACTCAGCTACTGATCCAGCCAGGAGGGCACGGCTGTACCTCACATCTTGGCAGAAATGCAACTCTCGTATTTACTCATAAACAAAAACTCACCCACAGCCATCTCATTTTTCCTGAGGAATGGAAAGGGGGGACATCAATCACTGCCATAGGTAATACACTGTGAAGCCAGGTGAGATAAAAGCTTTTGCCCACACACTTGTCCAGTTCTGACCACTGAGAGTTTGGGGTTGTAGCTCTAATTGTGTTGTGAGTGTGGGAAAATCCCACACACTAACTGGGCTTCTCACTTGCTTGTTTGGGATCCTGAAAAAATGTTTGCTATGGAAAATTAACTCAGGCCTCAGTAAATCCTAAAACAGCTTTTAAAGAGGCAACAACTTTTAAACATCTGTGTAACACTTTTACACCCACCTTACTGAAGTTCCTGCACCAAATAAACATACTTTTAGATGCAGCAGTACACAATCACTTAAAACCCCCAAGGTTTTGAGTTCCACACAAGTGCTTGGTGCCCAAGCCTGAACTTCATTAATGCAGGTTAATTAATCTTTCCTAGAAGAGTCCTCACAGCCCCACGAGTTTGGTGGTTGTTGCCCCAGCAGTTCAGGTGAACAACGAGTCCAGCAGTCACCCCATAACAAAACAAGGTGCTCAGAGGCAAACTCTGGTAAATCTTACCCCTGTAGCTTGCAGCTGCCAAAGCTGAATTCCCACACACTCCCCTGCTGCCTATCTACCAGAGAGGGGAAAAAAACGAGTCATCATCACTCCAGACTGCACCTTCCTCACGTGAAGCCATTCTTAACTGATAATTTGAAGTAAACTTAATTTGAAATTAATAATTTAAATAAAGCCTATTTATTTTTAAATAAAAATTTAAAATAAATTTTTAAAATAAACCTACATTAATTGATAATTTAAAATAAACCACTTTAAAATAAACTTCATGGTTTATAATGAAATACATACATTTCTCCATTATGCCTTGGAGAGTAGATTGACAACAGGAATGAAGTGCAAATGCAAACATTAACCACTCAAGCAGGATTCTCCAGGGCTCACCAGTTAGCAACCATAGACAGAATTACTTATTTTTTGCAGTCAAAAAATAAAAATATTCCTGTGATTAATAGGGATTTTAATGGATGATGGATAAGCACTCTTACAAAGGAGACAGAGCCAAATCTCTGCAAGCTCAGACTTCATCACTACACATAACCCAGAAATGGGAACTCAGTACAGTGGGTGTCCTGCTGCCATGATATATCCTGTTGTCTTATAAGATGATCTTAGAAATCAAGAAAAAAAACCTAACAAGATCTTAATAAAAGACATTTCCAGCTCCTTCATGGACTGCCCATTCCAAAACCAAAGAATTATACTTTCAGAAGTGCTAAGATTTGCTTTAGAGGAGCAATGCGTAAAGTACAATTTAGGAGGGAGTGTGTTTGAGTTGCAAAAAGTTAGTCCCAAGTCAGACTTTAATACCTGCAGAAACACTCTACCTGTCTACCTTGTTGCATCTGCAACATTGCATAGGAAGTAGAGGAAAGTTTGAAGGCATGACAAGTGTGACAGTAAATTACTGACAGCTGCTTTTGTTCAAGGATGAAAACCATGAAGTCATTGACACAAGTCCAGGTATAGGAGGTAGCCCCTGGTGTGTGTCCACCTTTGGGTTTGTGGGTGGACTTAGGTTTGAGATTTCTACCTAAAAATGTACAATGTTTGAAAAGTCTGAATGGCTGACTACAGCTTTAGAACTGGTCTTGACTAATACTGTTAGAAATAACCACCAAATCAGTCTTAAAATTTAAGTAATTTCTGTCAGTTCAAGAAGAGGCATGTGCCAGCTGAGCTGTAGCATCCCACTGTTAAATGCATCAGCTCCTCCTCCCACTGGGCATCCCCACTAAGTGTCAGAATCTCATTCCAGGTTCTCAGGGAGATCCTCACAGAGACATGGATCCAGCAATGGAGGCTGACAGATTTATTTATGCACTTACTCTTCCGTGGAGCTCGTGCCAGCCGTCACAGCTGTGCACATCAGGACTTGGCAGGCTTTAGCCCTACAAGATCTTCAGGTAGGAACAGCAGTCAGAATTTAAAGTGCAGAGTCTCTTACCAAGACCCTACGCAAGGGAGAATTTGAAATGCAGTTTTGCTTATGCAAATCACATCTTTCATAGTCAGAATCTGACACTGAGCAAACACTGTGGGATGTAATAGCATTGAGTGAAGTACTTCATGGGGAGACTCGAATCAGGAGCCAGATAATGAAACAACTGCTGTCATAAGGCAGTTGATGATCTCTTTTGCAGTGTTCCATGTATCTCTCAGCATGTAGAAAAATGTTTGAGGCAAGCTTATCCTTGTAGCAATAAATTAAAACATTTCGGGAATCTTGTTTTCCAAGCAATTTTAATAAACAGTGACACTTCTTTGATAGAAGTCAGTTTAACCTAAATCCCACCTGCTATTTTGGAAATAGTGACAATTCAAGAGGTTAAGCTTAGTAATAGATTTGATAGCCTTGATTCAAGAAGAATTTTACTCAAACTGAGTTCCATGAAAACAACTATTCCTTGCTCCTGCCAAGTCCAGATGTAAGAGATTGGAGAAGATTGCTCAAAACATTTTAGGTGCCTGTGTGGGGAAAAGGGGCAGGGTAGGTCAGGTTTTGCTCTGGGTGAGGCAATGCCATGCTCCACACCCCCAGAGCCTGTATCCCAGGCTGGCAGTGGCTGCCCATCCCTGGCACAGCAGAGGATGCTCCACACCCACCTCTGGAGCCCCAACCCAGCTCCTGAGTGGCCAAATGACCCAAAATCCCACCTGGGACAAGGGCCCAGGAAGGCCAAGGGGTTCTTAACCCAAGACACAAGGCAAGCACATGTCTTGACATCACCTCCTCTTGGAATTTCTATCAGCTGAACACTGCTGGAAACCAGAAGTTGGTAGCTATACATGATGTTGTCTATATCCTTTCTGCTTTTCTCTCTTTCTCCTGCTAATTCCCTCTGCTCAGAGTTTTGAGTAACTCAAAATTGGATTGGCTTGGAGTTTGCTAAATTGACTGGGCTAAAGTTAATGCTTCCTGAAGTGTTTGCTGTTGATTGAATGCTGCTCTAAAGCTTTATCAAGTTCTCTGATTTTCTCAAGTTTGCCAGTAAAGTTTTTTGTTACTTTTTTAGTCAGCATTTCTCTTGTGTGTCTAACACACAGTACATGAAAAGCTGTAAGCCCTTTTAAGAGTCTTGTCAAGTGAGATTTTGAGGGCCTTACACTAACATAATTAGTGTAATTTCCAACAAATGTAATAAGAACTGTTTCAATTACCCTACTTTTCCATTATTCTCCATAATATCTTCTCTTTTGGAAAGACTAGACTGTCTTCTATTAACAGTGTTAAACTGATAATGATGATGTGAAAAGTCAGGGGAAGAGGGGAGGAGCTGACTACACAGGAAAAATTGTATCATACATTATTTACCCTATTTCACTCAAACTCCAAAGGAAAGGGAAAGACAGAATAAGTGACTTAATGTGAATTTCTGGATTAGACACACAGATGAGTTATAAGGATTAAGGTCAAAGGATAGATAAAGGGCATAAATCTGCTCAACATTCATTAAGATGCAGATGTTTTATTTAAAGACACTCCTAATTCAGACATTAATAGGGGAAAAAAAAATCTGTTAATACCAGCACTGTCATATCTACTAAAACAACTTATTTCTGAATCTTTGCATGTGATTTAAGCTATTGACACAAAAATGCCATTAGATAATTAGATAGATTTCCTTTTTGATGAAGAACTTAAATCCCATTTTGAGGTACTATGGAAGTGTGGAAAAGACTGCATTCTGTTACAAATACTATGTCAATCCTTTGTAGTTAAAATTGCTTTTTTCCAACAAGATATCTTTGCCTGACATAGCCTATCAGCTAATAAGCTAATTGTAGCTAATAAATCCATATATCCAGTTAAAGGTCTGAGTGCACTGCACCAGCACAAGCAATAGCCTGTGCTGTTCTGAGGCTGAGTGTGTTTGGAAAACAACAATGCATGGAACCCAACTACTTGTGCCAGCAGTGTCCTGGAGGCCTTTGTGGCCATTAGATATTAGAAGGCTTTTTTTTTAAAAAAAAAATCTTACACAAACTCTGCTTGCATTTCTGCTATTTAAAGTGATGCACGTATCTCTACAAGCCATGAATTACAGAGCATTCTACTTTATAAAATCTTTCCACATATTGACTTATGCAGGGTTTTAATATGCAATGATCAGCATATGCATTGCTTTGGAGGTTTTTTGTTCTGTTTATTTCATGTAAACTTCTACATCAGCACTTTAGAATGCACCCCATTTGTTTTTATTGCCATTCCAGAAAAAAATCACCATCAAGTCCTTACATAACTTTTTGTGCTGGACTTCTAGTTATGAGGTCAATCTCATTTTAAGGGCTAGACATGTCTAGCAATGTTTTATTTTTACTGTGTCATCAAATAAAGACATAATACAGAACAGAATTAAGAAAGCATAAAGGCCTCTAAAAGCAGGGACAAAATTCAGATATTTTCACATCCTATTCTTGTTCAAACAAGAAATACTTAAAGATAAAACAATATGTATGAGTGGCACCTCAAAAACATACTATAGATTTAAATGTCTGTCCAAATTTGTATAGTAAATCCTGCTTTGTGCAATTAAAGACTTGTCAAAGTTAATTTCCATCAATATGAAGTCTGGAACAACAGTCCGTACTTTATGTGCATCTCCTCTTTTCTAATTTTTGAACAACATTCGATGCAAATTGTTTCAGACCTTTCCATTATTATGAGATATTCATGCCTTTATTGCTTTTCTAACCAAAGGAAAAAAGCCAAGTAACAAACAACTGATGTAACCAGTTGGATTGTTCTTTTTATTTTCTAGGAGTAAAAGGAGTCTTAGAACTACATTACAAAAACTTCTTTAAAGGTCTTCTCAGATTACATTCCAAAACTACAGTACCAAACATGGAGAATCAAAAGGACACAGCATTTAACACAATTTATAAATAAAAACATAAAAACATAAATAAAAACGGAAACATCCACTATGGCATCTCTTACTTGGGCAAATCTGCTTTGAATTTCAGCCTAGACAATCTCAATATTAAAGTTTGTGATCACTCCATGTTAAGATCTACTTTGTAGGGGACAATTTCCCTTACAGTAAGCCAGTTTTTATTGGTCTTTACAGAAGGTCTGTAATAGGACTTCAGCCACAGTTTTGTGAAAAAATTCTCACCCCACTTCAGGTGCCCATACCATGGGAAAGCAGAGAATCCGAGTCATCCTTTTACACACAGCAGAATAACAGATCCATGAAGAAACAGATATTGAAAGGTTCCTCAGAGCTCCTCTACAGCCACAGAACACTCTGAGTTGGAAAGGACCCAGAAGGCTCCTTTAAAGTCAGTGTCCCAGACAAGGATAAATCCCACGACCTGGTGCTAATAATGCCCATTCTCTAACCAACTGAGCTAATCCTGGGGTCAGTCTGTCCTGCCCAAGACTGGAGCAGACCTTAAACAGTATCCATCACAACACAGGTGCTTCAACATTTAGGGATCAGTAGATTAGAAACAAGCTTTGAAAAAGCTTTCAAACACACATATTTACTGTGCTTCAGTTTGCATGGTGGGATGGACACTGGGCTCCTTTTGGGGTAAGCTAAATCAAAGCACCCCTCATACTCTTGTCTTGGAATCAGATTAAAATTAAACCAAAATAAACAAAAAGGACAAAAGGTGCATTGATATGCTTCAAGCACGCCCATGAAGTTCTCAGGTCCTCCCAGTTCTCTCTGTACATCCATCCTTGTTGGTCCACATCACTTCACACAGAGCAGCCAGAGGCAGCCCAGCCAAGAGGAGAAAACCCTGCCCTGTGTAGGAAACCTCATTCATTTTCTGGATGTGGCAGTCCCCATTTAAATCCAGCCAAAGCTTTACAAGATGGTCTGTATTTTAATATACACACAGGAAGAGATTATGCTAACCACAGCAACCAGGCTATTGCAGCAGAGCCCTCAGAGCCATTCACTCACATTCTCACTATGCTGCCAACACTATTATATCCCAGCTGACTCTGAACACCTGACCCAGTTATCAGCAGAAAACATCTCAGAACAAATTCACAAAATGTACATAAAAGACAAATGACAGACAGTCACTCAGCTGTTCGTCCAAATGGTCCTAAGGGAATCTGAACACAGTGATGCTGAATGACTGCATCCTGTAACTTGTCACCTGCAGAGCACATGCAGAAGAGGAGTTGTGTCTGTCTGCCATGTAACCATGTTTAAAACTGGTTTCAAGAGAACAGTAAATCTTAATCCATCCCTTGTGTGCAGAGTAAAAAGGAAAAGCCATTAAAAAAAATATTAGCAGACAAACACAAACCAAGGAAAGACGAGTGATTTGTTTAGGATAAGAAATCACTTCTCAGTTCAAGCTGAAGCCCTTCAAAGGGGTCATGGAACACAGGGATAATCTTGTCAATAAAGTATACTCCTTTCTCCTAGAAGCTTTTGTCACAAATCCTCATTAAAGGCTCCTAAAGAAACTGAGCTGTAATTAGATGAGAGAAGATCCCACCCTTCGTTTCCTATCTTTTGATCACTTATTAATGAAAAAAGTAAATTGCCCTTTCAAAGCAGTTGCTAAGATAGTCCTTGAAATATATATGGGTCTTCACTGTTCAGTGCACTCAAGTGATCAAGATGGGGCAGAGAGAAGATGATGCACAAATAAAAAGGACAACAGGGTACAGAGTTTATAGTTTAAGAACTAAGGATTACTATGACAGGTTGGAGAGTACCTTGAGAAGATGAGTGAGGACAGAGAAGAATGCAAATATGTACCTTGAGGGAGAAAAATTATTTCAGCCTCACAAAAACTGAGAGTTACCACTAAAGAAAAATACTAGAATTAACTCAGTTTTCAAAAGCAGACAAATAGAAGATTTGAGATTATTAGGAAAGGAACAACAAACCAAAAAGCAGCAAGCTATTTCTCCTAGAGACCATACAGACATTTATGAACTCATACTGCATACAATTCTATTAATCCCATTTCAGAAAGATCAAAAAAATTAGAAGACATGCAGAATATTCTGAGGATAATCAAAGATATGGGAAAATCTTCTTTAGAAGAGGATTAAGTAGATTAGTTTTCATCTGAAAACTAGGGGAGAGAGAGTAGCAACTTACAAAATTGAACATAGTATAAAGAAAACTCTGTTCTACAGCAAGGCAATGGGGAAGAACTAAGTGTCCCCCAGCACAGTTATCATGAGCCAGGTGTGCCCAGGTGGCCAAGAAGGCCAATGGCATCCTGCTTTCTACCTCAAATGATCTGGCCAGCAGAACTGATCCAGGTTGTCCCTCTGTACCCAGTAGTGTTCTCACCAGTGCCATGTCCAGTTCTGTGCCCCTCACTTCAAGAAAGAGATTGAGGTGCTGGAACAAGTCCAGAGAAGGGCAACAGAGCTGGGGAAGGGTGTAGGGGGTAAATCCTGTGAGCAGCAGCTGAGCTTAATGAGTGGTTTATCAGGCTCCGAGGAGACCACAACTCCACAACTCCCTGAATTGTAGAGAGGTTGTTGTAAGGTGGGGGTCAGCCTCTTCTCCCTGGTAACAAGCATCAGGACAAGAGGAAATGGCCTCAAGCTGCAGCAGGGGAGGTTCAGGTCGGACATCAGGAGGAATTTCCTCATGGAAAGGGTGGTTAGGCACTGGAATGGGCTGCTCAGAAAGTCGAGTCACCATCCCTGGATGTTCAAGAGACAGCTGGATGTTGTGCTTACTGCTATGCTTCAGCTGACAAGGTGCTGTTTGATCAAAGGTTGGGCTCAATGATCTTGGAGGTCTTTTCCAACCCTAATGGTTCTAAAAGCTGGCCTAGAAACACTCACTTGGCCAGTTCTTGTGTAACACAGAATTCCACAGCCTACATAGTGTTCCAACAGGATTGGTAGAAGAGTTATTTTTCCTATTCAACTCAAACTTCCCATAAAACATTCACTGAAACTAATGCTAGCTCCAATTACTCCAATTGTTAAAGTTTCAGAAAAAAAAAAACACAAAAACTGGTCATAGCAAGATATTTAATTAATTGGACTTCAAGAACAGTTTATTTTTTGCGCATTGTAGTCTTTGTGTTCAAAACTGTCAGTCCCTGTCTGCTGCTCTCCTGAGAGGCACAAGGAAAAGCAGAAGCATCAGCTTCAGTATCTCTCACCCACAGTCCTCCTTCCCTGTGTATCAAATCCACTCTCCAGTGAGCTTCCATAGAAAGCACCAAGACAAATACTTGGATATCTAGACATATATGCATCTGTTTCCTGTGAGATACAAAATTTCACCTCCTTTTGATCCTATGCCAGCTAAAAAGGGTAGAAGACAGCCTAACAAAATTCAGAAAGTGTTCTGCCCATGTCTATCAGCAACCTAAATTCTGAAACTATTCAAACAGCTGTCTGGAGTAAGCTTGCATTTTTACATAAATGCTGGACTACAGCATACAAATTAAAATATCATAATACTAGAAACAACCAAGACAAAAAACCCTCACAAAACCACACAACAAAACAAACAGACTAGAAAACCCCATATGACATCAAACCAATAACCTGTCAGGGAATTAGCAACTGTTAAACAGATTTCTTTCCTGGTGAAGGCCTAGCCATGGACTTCTTTGGAGTAGCTATAAATCAGAGTGTCATATTCACAAACAGTTGGCTAATCAGGAGTCTGTACACCCATTAATCTGTCGATTACTGTAATAAAATTGCTAAGGTTTATTCTTGAATTCATGGGGACAGGAGTTGGTCTTTCTTCCCAGCCGAACCCAAAGATTACTTGGTGCAACTCTGAGAACTTATTTTGAAGAAATGCATCAATTTATATAAAACAGTGATCTGTCACAGCTATTTTTTTACATTAACAGGAAGATACTGAAAAAATTAAAGATCAAGGACCATCTATTTAGTACAAAAGGACCCTCTTCAAAATAATTTTGACAAGGATTAAGAACACATAAAAGCATTCCCCAAACTATTCTTGTTAAACTGAACTCCTCCTACAGCTCCTTAAGAAGGCAGAACAGAGAGGCATACCTTTCATCACAGGAAAAAATAATATATGAAGACCAAGCTCCAGCTTGACCTTTATCTTCCTAAGTGATAACTCTCAAAAGTGACCAAAAGGTTAACTAAACTCTAAAAAGGTCATCTGTCTTTAATCTGGCTATATAGATCCTTTTCTGATGTTCAATAGTACACAGCTACTGTTCATTAAATATCACCCGTCCATTCTGTGTTTTCACCAGCAGCTAGATTTTTGTGCTGTCATATTAAATAGCTTGCAACTTTTTCCAGTCCAGCACATTTTCTGGGATAGGAAGTGTTTTATAGTTATGTAAATAAATTCCCAACAGTTCTCCTTGTCTAACAGTTCTGTAATGTCAGATATATACATATTTGTTCTGAGCACATTAGTGCCTTCTTTGCTCCACTATGTCTTTCATACTTTTGAGAGATAACATTCACCTCTTTTGCTCCTCATAAGTGATGCAGCTCAAATCATGTTCAGCTAAGTCTTATTTCAAAGCAATTATATAATCCAAAGTTATACCAGAAATTAAACACTGAGCTTCAAATTCAATATACAAAGCAATGTTATACAGGAACAGGTTTCTTGAGATGGCTAGAGAATTCAGAATGAACAGTGAATAAGACTTTCCTTAAAAAAAATATTTTTATATGTGCAAGTACATCCTGAAAGTTCGTATGATCTAATTGAATAGCCCAGGTTATTCTTGTTGCTTTATTCTCTTTTCTGTTTGCAATTTTGCAAATACTGCTACTTAAGAGTCTAGGGTCAAAACTGCAGGGAATGAAGCAACCATTTTTTTCATCCTTTCAAGAACAGCAGTATTCCAAAGGTCTAGTTCCTTCCACTCTTCATTAACCACATCCAATTGATAAAATATCAGAAAAGGTAGTATTATCTTCTAATTTTTTACCAGGTATGTAACAAAACCCATGAAAGAGACTCTAGCATTCCTCTAGTTAGCTTTCATGTTTTCTGCACATCTCCCTTAAGGGAGAATTCAAAGTCAATCTGGAATATTCACAGTGAAGAACCTTTTGTTTAAAGAAAAGTTTTATATATTTTATCTTTATAAACAGAATTTTACAAGGTTATGTAGCATTAAAAAAAACAACTATTTTAAAAATTAGCTCTTCAAACTACCACCATTAACCTAAGCAGAAGCAATGCATCAGGTCACTCAAAAACATGCTGTTGCTGGATAGGCTTCTACAGTCCACCTTGCTCCTAGAATTAAAGAATGTAAGTGATCTACAGGCAGATACTACTTATTCTCTTCACTGATAGCAATACAAGGAGAAGCAGAAAATTTTTAGTGTAGATGGGAAAGTATATTCTTTTTCAGCTCTTTCCTAGCCATAATATAATAAATATCATCTAACATCAACCATTATTGTCATAAGGAATACTAATATATTGATATTTACATTAATATATTATAATCAGCCCTGTTGTTATTATCCTCTCTTGTTTGGCATTGCTGAGGTTGATAAGAAGGGCACCAAGGTAATTAAAATGTTCTTCAAGGCTCTGGGTCAATTGGTTGGTGGAGCAGGAGTACGGGTGATGTTCTGCTCATTGCCTTCAGTAGCAGGGATGAATGATGGAAGGACCAGGATAACCCACACAATCAAGCTGCTGCCACCAGTGGAATTTTGTTTTTTTTTTATTATAGGGCAATTTTTTTGGCACCAGGCCTGCTAGAATCAGATGGGCTTCATCTGCCTAAAAAGGGCAAAAGGGTTCCAGCCCATCAGTTGATGGAGTGGGCTTTAAAATAGGTTTGAAAGCAGAAGAGGATGAAACTAGGCTCTCCAGAAAAAGCCCAAGGGTGGTAAGGCAGAGTCAGGGGTGCAATCAGCAGCCCAGTTGAAGTGCACACTCTCACATGCAAAGGGATGTAAATTCTTTCACGTGATTATTGCCCAGGATCTGAATCCCTAAGAACCACCTGAGACAGCAAAATCAGCAAAACTGATTGATCCAAACACAGAAGAGGGTGAGGCTAAGCAAGCTGTAGGCATCCCACAACATTGTATGCCTTTGGGTAAGTCTGCAGAGGGTACCTGGTTAATCTGTGCAGCTACATTTCAAGAGAAATGTTGGTTTGTGAATCAGTGGGTGCATGAACCTGCCTCACCACTCCTGCCTCTCACTAGAAGCACAGCTCTCATGTCAAAGACAATCCAATCTTATGAGTCAAAGCGAAAGAAAAAATGGTTTGTCAAAAGCAAATGAGGATAGGAGAGATGAAAGAGATTCCAGACCTCAGATCTAAGTTTAATGTTGCTAAAAAACAACAAGGAAGGATCAGAATGGATAGGGATAGCTTGAGAGTTTTATCTGTTTCTTCTGCCTACAAAAATCACCCTAACAGTAAAATTACCAGGGTTTCACTTCAGCCATCCAAATCAACCTTTGCCCATTTATCCTGCAGCATCTGTAAGAAATGGGGAGAGGTTCAAGGGATGAACAGCATGGCATGTGCTACAGGTCAGCATCTCAAACCTCAGGTGCATTTGATGTTAATCTCCATCAGGAAATTTCTTCATAATGTATTATGAAATTAATTATTTGCAAACCCTGGGACTGAGCCCATTGGAGACATTATCCTGCAAGTGGGTCCTACCAGCCCACCTGTACATATTTTGTTGTAAGAAGACATGGAATGTAGAACTTCAGTCTAAACATCTACCTTCATATCGATACAGTCAGTTCTCAAGCACTGATTTCTCAAAGAAATAAATTACTGGTGAGTGGGATGCAACATACCAGCCCACACAGCCATTAGTGTGGCATCCCCAAAAATATAAATATAAAGTAGTCTCAACAATGAAAAGAGTGGATAAGGGCTGCAATCATTAAATCATTTCTTGAATCTTCCAGTGGCAGGCTTGTTTCCCTACATCTGATCTCACAAATGTAGCGAGGAAAACAGATATTATCAAGAAGAAGTGGGCACTAGGGAAAATAATTTCCTCCCCAGCAAGATTAAAGGCATTTTCACGGGAAAAGGCTTATAAGAAGCAGTTTTATTGTGTGCAACAATAACCAGGTGCTTTATAAACAGCAGTATGAAATGAAATTTCTTTCAAATTAAGTAAGGTTATTTCCATCAGAAAAGTTCAGAGACCTTACCCTCTATGAATGAAAAAGACTACTTTTAAATTGCTTACAGATTTCTTTCTTAAACAAAGAAAATCAAGATTTTTTTTATGCATCAAATGACAAAAAAACGCCTACATAACAAAAAGTAAATGGTTAAGTAACTAACTTGAATTTCCAAGAAAGAATTTTTGCTATTGAGTGAGAGAGAGAATATCCCATTCCACAAATCAAATTTCTTCTCCACTTTAAAAGAAAAAGACCAGGTTGAAAGAAAAGCCACGATCATACCAAGATTTGAGCTCAACAAAACTTGGAGGGGTGGCTGCCTAATCCTTTTATGCCTCTTCCAAGGGAGCAGGCTCACACTCAAACAATATTGTATCAAAATGCACCCAGATATCCTTTTGCAAGGCAATACATAAGCAGAAAAAAACCAAATTCAGTTCGGTGGGTTATCAGAATAACAACGTGGTGATGTAGGAGAAATATTTCTCCACTCACATCCTTGAAATAAGGGTAGGGGTCCCTCGGGGTCCTGATTTAGCCCAACAGCTTTCAGCACATTCTCAAGTTGAGCAGCCATCAGACAAACCTCTCTTAGCTCTCTAAAGTCTGCATCCCTTCCTACAGCTGGGCTTGACCAGCAGCTCCCTGCTGAAAGCAGAATCTTCACTCGGTGCCTTTCTCATTAGCTGACCACTTCACTTTGTCCTCCAGGGCCCTCCTCAGAGAACACCAGGAAAGGAGCAATTTCTCCTTCTTTCTTTGCCACAGAAAATAAAATATGTCCAAGAGTACAGCAGCTCCCAGGATATCAGATGCAGTTTCCCTTCCCTGGGCAGTCACAACTTAATATTACATACATTTAACATTATGTTCAGCTTGCCTGATCAGCAACATATTTGTCATGCACCCTGATTGCACTACTCCAAGCACTAAGCAGCAAACCTATAAGCTGAAATTCCACCTGAACTCAATGCCAGATTAATTGTCTAAATCAGAACCTTGCTTTCCTGTGTAATGAATAAATAAAAAAATAAACACTGGTGTCCTCTTTTCAGCCAGCATTCCCTGAAATTTGACTGGAAGAGTCTGCTGTTCAGGATTCCATTCTGGAATCCAGTTTTTAGCAAACTCTACATACTACACAAAGACTATTTAGTGGTTACTCCACTAAGCAGAGCCTGTCAGGAGCCATATACTCTGTAGACATCAGTTTGTACAGATCAGTTAAAAGATTCCAAAGAGGACATAAAAAGAGTCAGCACAGTATACTGTCCTGAGAAAACACTAATTCAGGTCCCAGAAACAAAACAACAACCACAGCACTGGTTTGCTTCTATTTGGGGAGCAAGGAGGAAAACTCCTCAGTGAAGGCAGGATTTAATGCTGCAGACACCCAAGCTAGGCAGAAGGATCCTTTCACCACATTAGAGTGGACATGCACTGTCTTCCCTTTTGATTTCAGCCCTCTAAAACACACCCCGACCACAACAGCTGGCTTCTGTGAGGTTATAGAACCAATGAGCTGCTGAACATGGAAATACTCCTTTTTAATTACTCATCTTTCATTTGACTGTGTGAGTGAAGCTACTACACATCTGCTGGGAGCAAGGCTTCACTTACATAATGAAAACATACAATTTATTCCTTTCTCATTTCTGTAAGGATTTTCTAAAGTGTTAATCCAGGGGAAGTTTTAAAAATAATTTCCTTGACTAAAAGCAAAAGGCAGACCAAATAATTCCAAGATATGAGATCTTACCAGAAAAGTCATACTTCTGACTAAGCTCCCTCTCTCTGCCTAGTGCAAGAAATTTGTTGGTTACAGGGAATAAAAATGTATTGGTCATACTGGTGCTCTTGTAATTTTTTTTCACTGCAGAAGAACAGCTAGCAGCAGAAAAAAGTATCTAAAAATGAAAGTGGAACATACGCCTGAACTTCAACATACCAACTTGTATCCACTTTCCCAGAAATTAATAGGTCTTGATCTCAAGATCCCATCAAAAAACTTCAAATACCCAAGATTTAAGCAATTGCTGCAATCTAAAAACTTCATTAAAACTTATTTTGCCTTTCAACGCTTGAACTCTAGAAGCAGTTGCAAGATAATGATCACAGCAAAGGGTGGAATTAAGTTCATTACGCATTTCCAAGAGAAAGTCTGTTCTCACTGCCAGTTTGAATTAAGATGCACGACCTCATGAAGCTGATAATCTCGTGAAGAATTTGAATGCAGAGAGAGGGGAAGGGAACAAGAATGTCAGAAATAGGACAAGGAGCTCTACAGCCATAAAAGCACTTAAAACTGTACCACTGCCTAATTCTACCACACAGAGTTGGTTGTTTCATTTGGTCAACTATGAAGATACTCTAAAGGCAGTGGACCCCCAGGGACTGCACAAGAAAACCCACTAGTGCAGAAAAAAATTTGTATACTAAATAAATAAAATATTTTTAAATAAGATTGTTTCTTCTTTACCTTATCTTTTTCCCTTCCTATTTTTGTGTATATTTTATTATGTCCATAATAGCACAGTAGTGTATACGTATAACTTATAATACATACATTTTTTCCTTTCACAGACATGCATAAAAGTCTGGGGAGCTGCTATAAATGGTTCATCCACCCAAGAGTAATCATCTTAATATCTGTAAAGCATTTACACTATTCTCAGACATCTAGAACTATCAGTTTTCTATTCCATCTCCAAGCCATTCCAAACCACAAACAATTCAATATTAGTACCCTGTAAACACATCTAGCTACAGCACAAGCAAATCCTAGTGCATGCTCAGTCCTCTCATTGTTCCTCTAAGACCTCAGAACTGAAATAATCCATTTTCAAGTACTTGACAAAAATGAAGCTTTCTGTTATGGTCTTCAAACTGGCTAGATCAAGGTAATAACTTCATGTTGATATTGAATGAAAAAGAGGGATATTTCTAAATCTTGTATGCAACCATCACTACCCAGCCATGGCAGAGCAGGTTTCTTAAATTGTTAGATTTCAGCCTGTCTTTAACTGAAGTAAATCTTCTACTGCTTCAGCCTTTAAAAATTAAAATAGCTTTTATCAATATGCATAGAGAACATCAAGATTCTGAAAATATTACCTCTAGAGAGCAGTTATTTTCTGCTCTGCTTTATTTCATGCCTTGATTTTTAATATTTTGAGAGCCATACCAGTAAGCAGAGAACAGAGGTTGGCTTCTGTCAACCAAATAAAGTATCCCAGTTCTGAGATCCAATATTGGGTACTACTTGGAAGGGAAATGCATCCATGGTAACACTCCAAAATACCATCCTATGGTTCCCCAAGGCTACCCCAGCCCCTTGATTGAGGTATCTTGGTGGGGTTTTGGTGGTTTTTGAGGCTTGTGTAAGGACAGGGAGCCTTTGCAGTGCACGAACACCATGCTCTGGCCATAGCACACACAGCTGACCCAACTTCCTCAGCAGGGGAAGCTCCAGCCCAGATTCTCTATTGCCACTCTCATCAGTTTTCATTGCCTTTGAGCACCAACACACCCCAAAAGAGCTTGAACTTTCCTCCAAAACAGCTCAGCACAGCTGCCCAGGAGTTCCAGGGATCTCCCTGTGCCTTGTCCCAAGCCCAGCCCCAAGCTCCCTGATCACCAGCTTCACTCAGCTCTGCCAGACCCACCTGACCATGGCTGCAGCTCACTGCCCTCCAAACTTTACCTTCTCCCCCCACTTTCAAAGCCTTCCCCTCACCCACCACACTGACCCTGACCAGGTGTGCCATTAACTCTGCCCAGCTGGGGCAGCTCCTACACACCCCCATTAAACCGAGTATTTAAAAACAGAAGAATTCACTAGTCCAAGCTGCTCTAAGCCCCATCCAGCCTGGGGCTGAAACTTCCAGGGATGGGTCATCCACAGCTTTCCTGGGCAACCTGTTCCAGTGTCTCCTCATCCTCACAGTGAATAATTTCTTCCTAATAACTGGTCTACATCTACCCTCTTTCAGTTTAAAGCCATTCCCCCTTGTCCTATCACACACCATTGTTAAAAAAAAAAAAATAAAAAAAATTACCTCCACACCACTTGCTGTTCCTTTAGGAAGTGAGAGGTCTCCCCAAAGCCTTCTCTTCTCCAGGTGGAAAAGTTTCAGCTCTCTCAGCCTGTCATGAATGGAGGAAAATGCCTCCACCTTAACACGGGGTTATAGGACAAGAAACAGCCCCCAGTTGCTCCAGGAGAGGTTTAGATTGGATGTTAGGAAAAAGTTCTCCGCAGAAATGGTGGTCAGGCATTTGAACAGTCTGCCCAGGGAAGTGGTGGAATCACCATCCCTGGAAGTTGTCAAAAATGTATATATATGGTATTTCAGGACATGGGGCTTAGTGGTGGATTGCAGCTTCCCTGGAGGGCTCCTTCTCCCATCTTACTCAGCCCTGGCTCACTTTTTGATACTAAAAAGGAAACTATAACTTTAAGCTGTCCCCAGGAAGGGTTCCAGCGGCACCTAAGTGTTCCACCGTGGCTGCAGAGAGCCTTCAATAACTTTTTGAGAGATGGTATAGCTGTGTAAAGAGCTCTTCAACCCTACATCTGTATTTTGGATGGACATACATGCCACTTTCATTTCTTTTAGCTCAGCCTACCATTTGCCCTTTCACGTTCTCCTTTAAGCCACTGGGAATTCAGAGTTAGTTCAAAGCATTATTATAGCAATCTGCATATAAAAGGCTGTATGTCCTACAGAGGGTTCAGCTGCATTGAAAAAAGAAACCCAACCTCCTCCATTGAAGAAAAAATTAGGAGCTAATTCCACAACCAAGATTCAGAAGAGCTACTATATCTTTCACCTGACGTGAACATAATTCAGATTTGTAAAGCCACCAGAAAATTGTCTAAGCCACTACACTGAGTCAGTCTGAATGCATAGAAAAATCGTAGCTGCTACAGAGGAACTACAGCTTTAAGCTTGCTATAGGCTTGGGGGTCTTTGTAAGACCCAATAATCAGTGGTGTAACATTGCTTGACAATATCATCTCAAACCACTATTTAACCGTTGCAGCAGACCTCTCATTAGGGGCAGAAATGAGCCAAGACACAGACTCTCATTCAGCATGAAAAGGGTCCTGGGTTAGTCTCTACAGCTCAGCCATCCTGACTGTGACTACAGAAAGCTCCTACTGTAAGGTCCAACTGCAGGCTCTGACTGACCTCATAGCAGATCTTCTACAGCAGCAACTCTTCTTCGTGTCTTCCTGGAACCTTCCTTCTCCCTCAGGGCTCCTCTAACACCTCTTTTTCCAAGTCTCCTTTCTCAAGGATCCCCCTAACCAGCCAACCCACCCCTTTTATCACACTTATCTTTATTAGTCACAGCTGTGACCCGTTGAGGGCGAGGCTGTTCCTCTTCTTTGGTAATAAGTACAACTGTAACTTATCAGGGGTAATAAGTAATAAGTCTTCTTCTCTTGTAATAAGTACAACTGTGACTTATCAGGGGCAAGATCACCTGCAATCTCTTCTTCTACACCTACATTTAACAAAATTAAGATACAGGAATTATAGCTATAAGTGCTATAAATGGTGCATCACAGAAGTCTTTTTTTTCATCAATACTCCTTACACTGAACATGTGGAGTTAACCTCATGAAACTTATAAAAAATGCTAAAAGTCATTGGAGTGTTTTTTATTTACCTTACTCAGTTTACATACTCATCTTAAAACCTTTCTGATAGTTAGAAATATTTATTATTTCAAGTTTAAAGCTGAGCTGCAAAGGGTTGTAGGACTTGAGGGAAATGACCATAAATTAAAATTGAAGTATTTGCAACATAATCATGAGTGCTGGTAGTACCAATTTTCTGGGATTATTTTCCAGATGTGGTTTACCTACCACACAGTTTGTCCTTCTCCCAGTCTCTAACTTTGCTGGGGTTATATTTTTTGGGAATTATGTTTCTGGGGTTATGTTTCAGAAGTGGTTTCCCTAGCACATAGCTTTTTCTTCTCTAATTTTCTAGTCTCCTTCCCCACCTTGCCCCCTACTGAACTGTCATCAAACTCTCCTTCACTCCAGTCACTTTTCAGTTCTCCTTAGGATCACACTCCTTCATCACCTTCTTTCTTCCTCATAAGTTTGGACAGTCTGTAGAGATGTTTTCAAAGGAGAGTAAAGGTGCTGGGAAAGCAGCTCCAGATGAGTTGTCTTTTGCCTCTCCCTCTGCAAAAGCAGCCAGCCAGTCCACCCTCCCCAAGTGACATACTGCAGGCAAATCCATGCCTTTCTCTTTTCCTAGGAAGAGCCTGGTGATCAATGTTTGGCTGAGAAAAGCATCACAACAAGTTAAAAATGACATTATGAATGATACCAAAGATTCAAGAACTTGCATCCTGGATATGTAGCAGTATGGAGATTTATGACTTTTCTATAAAGCTATATTGTGAAGAGACTGAAACTCAAGATTTCATTTTTAAAATGGAAAAAATACCATAACAACTTAGGGAAATCAGTTTTTTTTTAAAAAAAAAGCAGGAACAGTACAACTAACATTTCTGTATTTATAGCTTCTTAGAGATATTAATGTTTATCAACTTTAATTTTTCTTTTCTTTGAGAAAGATATTCCATTGATTTCTAAATTGTAAGAAAGATTTTTTTCAATACAGGTTCAGCTCTGATTAAATGTTTCTAGGCCAAACGGCAGTAGTGAAATTAATAACAATGCTGCTTTACTTATAAACAAATTTTAAAACATGCCTCTGATTATAGGTAAGTCCAGTGTGAGCAGGTATTGGTAAATATGTGTGGTAGGCTGACCCTGGCTCAGTGGCAGGCACCCACCAGAGCCACTCCATCATTCCTCTCTGCAACAGGGGAGAAAAAGTAAATGAAGAGTTCATGGTTGGAGACACACACTGTGCAAAAACTGCTTTTTCTTTCTTCTTAAATCTGTTATCACAGAGATGTTACCACCATTTCTAATTGTCCCAGCCTTGGCCAGCTTTTGGCACATCCTTTTGGAGCCAGCTGGCATTGGCTCTGCTGGTCATGGAGGAAGCTTCCAGCAGCTTCTCACCTGTAGCCTCCCCTCCTCTCCCCACCCCACTACCAAAACCTGGCCACACCAACCCAATATGACATGTGCTACAAAAAATTAAATGCTGGTAAAACGATTACAAGTGAGAGGAGGGGATTTCTCAGAAGATTATGACACGCAGCATTCAGTCCTGATTAAAAGTGTTTTCTTGCTTGTTGTTTGCAAATGCCATAATTTCCCTTTATTTTATAATCCTGTATATTTAAAAAAAAAAAAACTAAGTTCAGGCTTTTAGCATGGAGACATTGAAGCATATGGAAATCCCAGTCCCAAACACTAAAATGTGCCTGTCTGTGCCAACTCTTAATTACCAGCTCATTAACACTCAGGTGTCAATTGCTGATGGCAAAGGCAGTACTCAGTTGGCCTGGTTTCTGTCATGCACAATGTAATTAAATTGACCTCCGCAAAAGGAGCCCTGTCGTTGCCTGATACCACTTGGACACCCATTGCAGCACTAATCACAATCGTGTAATTTAGTGAATCACAGAGTGTAATGAGGGAAAGACTCTGGAGAGGACCAAATTGTACTTGCATATGTAATAATGACTTTAAGGACAATTAGGGAAATAGTCGCTGCTCTGTTTTCTTCCAAGTTAATAATGAACTGCAGTAACTGCTTGAGTTTCTATTGTTGATTTAAAACTTTAGCTGCTATTTTCTGTTTTAAAATAATGGTTAGAAGGAACTAAAATGTTAAAAAAATGAATTAAATTTCCTGCTGCTTTTGGTTGGGCTAGAGTTAATTATTTTCATAGTAGCTGGTACAGGGCTATGGTTTTGGATTTCTGCTGTGAACAGTGCTGATAATTCAGGGAGGCTTTGTTATTGCTGAGCAATGCTTACAGAGATGGACATGTCACTTCCCTGGCAAAGGCTCCAACTTTGGCACCAGCATCTGCATGGGACTTCACCTTGAGTATTGTGTCCTGTTTTAGGCACCATAATGTTAGAAATATAAAGAGCTTTGTCCTCGTTCTGGCCAGGACAGGGTTAATTTCTGCAGTAGCCAGGAGGGACCATGGCCAAGACCCTGAGTTTATTCTGTACTACCCCACATCCTGCACAGGGGGCAGGGAGCAGGAGGAAAAGTGTCCCTGACAGTTGGGCCAGTGGTGAAATGAGTGGCCAGGGTTCTGCATGGTGAAAAATCAGGTGTGAATCATTCACTTCTCTTCTGCACTCTGGTATCGTTATTGTTCCTGTTATGTTTGGTTTTATTTCACTGCTTTTCCAGCAATTATTTTTATTTCAATCCATGATTTTTAGCTTTTGTGTCTCCACTTCTCCCCATCCCTCCGCAGGAGGAGGCAAGGAGGAGCGGGGTGTTAGCAAGCAGCGTGTGGTTTGGAATGTTTCAGTGGGAACACTGCATTGGGGAATACCATTGCTAAACCACGATAAGCTGTGAGAAAATGTCCTAGGCTGGGCTATAAAGATGGTGAAGAGTCTTGAGGGGAAGCTGAGGAGCAGCTGAAGTCACTGATTCAGCCTGGAGGAGAGAAGGCTGAGGAGACTGCAGAAGAGGGGGCTCATGGCTGTCCACAGCTCCCTGACAGGGCAGGCACTGATCTCTTCTCCTGGTGACCAATGGCAGGACTGCTGGAACCCACCTCTGAGGCAGGATAACCAGGTTCATTGCTAAAGGATCCCTTGGGATGGGTTAAAGTGAAATGGTGCTAAATAAACAAGCAACAGATTTTATTAGAACACCTTTGAAACTGTAAAAAAAATGGATTGGAAAGGGTGTATATAGCCATCCTGGCATGTATGGTCACCCTAAGAGAGGAGATTGTAAAGGCAGAAGTAGGGAAAGAGGGGTAGAAGAAGAGCTAAAGGGATATCCCCACCCATGGCACCAGCAATGTGTGGGTGATTGTTGTCTGGGGTTGCAATGCACCAGGTCCATTTGGGGTGGGGATCAATGTACACATCAAAAACTGGGGGGTTTTATAACTCTGTTTTTTTTCCAGTAAATACTCCAATAGCTACCCTGGAAGTAGTTCTGGTCATGCATCTTCTCGGGAGATTCTGGAAGTCTGGTGGCATCTAGGGGTGGGGGGGTTGTGTGCATTGTCTGTGTGTCCAGGTGTTCTTGGACAAATCTTCTGAGCAAAATTCCTGAGTAAACTTCCTGAGCTTTGAGGCTGCACAGTGCTGGCTCATGGTGTAGGAAAGAGACTGACATGTAAACACTGCTACTCTTCAGGGTCTATTTCTTAATGACAGATTCAAAACCAGCTTGTTTAAAGCAAAGTTGAGCCATAAGATCCAAGTGGTTTACTAGAAGGACACAAGGGGATGGCATGAAACTGTCAGGACACGTTTAAGTGGTTTCTTCAACCAGAGGTGGTGGGGCCCTGGAAGAGATTCACCAGGGCAGTGATCACATCACCAAGCCTGGCAGAGTTCAAGAAGTATTTAGAAAATGATCTCAGGCACAGGGTGTGATTCTTGGAGTGTCCTGTGCAGGGTCAGGAGCTGGATTTAGATGATCCTCATATGTCACTCCTAACTCAGGCTATTCTGTGATTCTGTGATCTGATTGATTTGTATGAACGCAGCTACTCAGTTTAGCCAAGATTTAAATAACAAAGCTTTCTCTGGCAGATATAGAGCTTCTGAACTCTTCAGAGAAATCTCTGCCTTAGGACTTAGGAAGATGAGGCTTTTAAGATTGAGTTTGTGGTATTGAAGTTTTTGTGCCTAAATGAAGCCATCAACATCTGAAGTCTATGTAATCTCGACCTGCTTCTTGGCCAGGTAAGCAGCACTACCAGTCATTTCAGTACTGCTTCAATTTCAGCTTTCCCTGATACAATTTTCTCTTTCCCTCTATTATTTAGCAGCTTACTGCCATATCCTAATGGGGTCATCTAATGTTGACGTCTAAACTTGAATGGGATCAATCTAGGCTATGACATGCAACAATTCAAACTTGCAAAGTTCCCAAAGGTCAGACACACCTAAACTTGAGTATTTTGTCTTCATTAGTTCAGAAGGCTGACTCCCCAGACTGATCTCTGTTCCTACACAAGTAGTGAAATTCCAGAATTGATATTTTGGTGAAGAAAAGCTAAAATTTTCAAACTTTTTTCATTCCTGCTTACTCTGTCACCAGGCCATCTTTCCTACACATCTTTTGTGAACTACTGCTAACTTTCAGTACCACATGGACTGGGTTCCCACTTCTCATTTTTGGGTATTTTCCCTTCTGGTCCTTTTTTCAGTTGTCTGAATCTGGCTACTGACTTTAATAATTGAACTGTTGCAAGTGCATAGACTATGTACTATTTTTTTAAATAAATAGTGATAAATAAAAATCTGATGTCCACACCCAAGTATAGGTAAGAAAGGATATTTTGTCTTTGTACTGATTCGTGGGATGCATTTAATTATTCAGCAAATCACACAATATGAATCAGAATTTTTATGACACATGTGAGTAACCTTTTTATATGTACTACAGAATGCCAAATGTATTTTTATGGGGAAATTGGATGGTGTCAATTTGTAACACATGCTAAAATATAAAAATTCAAGACTCTCCTGCAAGTATTTTGCATATAATAAAAACCTGCATCTTAGATCTTTATTTTACACTGACATCAGTGGGATATCTGAGCCCTGGGCTTGTGTATGATTGATTCAGTTGTCACAGTGAATGGTTAAAAAACCACCACCACCAAAGAGTGCAAGCTATCTGATGAAGAGTTACTAAACTGGGAGAGGAACAAAGGGAAAGTGAAAAGTTTAGTTCTCTGAGAGTGAAGTAAGTACATTTGCTGACAACTTCATGCAAAACACATCGAAGGAACAAAATAATTTCTAGAGATGTTACAAAACCTAAAGAATAGATGAAAGCATTTTGCGTGCTGATGTGTTTATTAAAGATTGTGAATTGTGGAGAAGTGAATCCATCTAACAAAGAGAAAGCAATGCTGTGCAGAGATTAGGAACAAAAGGGAAGGATCCTTCTTGAAGAGTGGCAGGCCATCAAGGAAAGATACTTCCCAGTGAAGTGCTAACAGATGTAACAGATGAAACTCTATCCGCTGAAAGTTTCACAATCTACAAACAAGTGGAATTCAACATTGTTTCATGCATAAGTTCCTACCTGCAAAACAGTGCTCAGCATGGATGGCATAAATATGCAGCTAAGGGAGACAGAAAAATTCAGAGCACCCTCCCAGCAGACATCTGTAAATATGTCTTGTGTTTGTTGAACAAAGAAAGCTTCATGTTGAAATAAAGGTGATGGAAATGCTGCATCCATAATTGTGGGAGAAAGGAAGTCAGGCTCTTTCTTATGTAGTAACTTGCTTTTGAGAAACGCTGAATATTCCCAGCACCCTTTGAGCTGTGGCTGCTCAGAAATTTTTTAAATCATTGTTCGGAGACAATGCCCTGGTTCCAGCCAGGACAGGGTTAATTTTTGCAGTATCCAGGAGTGGGGCATGGCCAGGACCCAGAGGGTATTCTATGCCACCTGGAATCATTTTCTGGGAACAGAGGAAGAGCTCCCTTACAGTTTAGGGAAGAGGGCTGTGGTTGGTATTGTCAGGCTCCATGTGATATAGTGGTGAGTGTTTACATGGGATAGTCTCACACCCTTGTTATTAATATTGCTGCTGTCACTGTTTATTTTCTTATTTCGTTGCTGTTTCCAGTAACTTGTTCTCATCTCGACCCATGATCTTTTCCTTTTGTGCCTCCAGCTCTCCTGTCCATCCTGCTGCAGGGGGAGAGGGAGTGAGCAGCACATGGTTTGGAGTGGTTTCAGTGGGAATGCTGAATTGAAGAATACCATCCTGAAACTGTGACAGCCATGAAGCACTTTTATTTTTAGATAAAAATTACTGTCAACAGCTGATTTCTTTTTGGCTGTGAGTTGTAAAGGGACAGGAGTGGCCTGCTCCCCAGTCCATTCAAAGGGAGGCTCCATGCTGAAGTCCCAGCAAAGTGAGCTAACCATGCAAAGAAGTGGATGGTGCTATCCTCCAAACAGGAGAGCTAGCTGCAGCCTTCTGAAACTCCAAGCTTTTGCTTATTGTAGCTATTGTATGACATAAGCACGCATAAACAAACCTAATAGAAATGCCTATTTAAAGTATTTTTTAAATGTTTAAAAGTGCTTTCCATTCAGCTTTGAGGGCAAATCCATTATACTGATGCAGACAGAAGTACCCAGGTATGTACAGAGAACTTGCCCCATATTCCTCAATCAACGCTGTTAGTTATTCATTCACCACCTATACTGTCCATACCACTCCTTTTCTACTTTGTTTTGCCTTCTCTCCTCAAGGAAGCAAGCCCTAATTTTTGTCTGTGTATGTTTATCTCCCCCAACATGGACATGTCTGATCATGACAGCTGCTGGTGATTTAACATACAAATGGCAGCCAGAAATCAGCAGGCCACAGGGTGTCATTTTTTATGCTATTTTATCTTTGATTCTGCCCATTCTCAGGGCAAAAAAGAGAAGGATGGCACTGATATAATTCAAGGTGATAAGCAGATCCTTCTGACTTGAGTGGGCTTCTTGTGATCTTCCATATTATTTAAGGGTTCAAAGTCTCCTAAGGTTTTGATCTTTTAAGAAAGAGATTTTCTCCCAATTTAGCTCCTGTGTGTTTAAAAAGTGCAGGGGGAATACAACAGGGTGTTAAAATGCAAGATCAGTCCAGAGGGGTATTCTCACTAACATCAAGACAGAACAGTGTCTGTTGCTCCCTTTTTTCTTCTTTGAAAGCCTTAAGGGAACACAAATCCTGGGAATAGGAGCAGAGAGACTCTCTACTTCTAATAATATAATCTGGTATAATGTAATCTAGTGTAGTCTGGTTGGCTGATGCCAAATTGACAAACTTCTGGTATAATCAGCCTATCTCAAGAATGCAGAGTGATTAATTCAGATACCTTTTTATATTAGGTAATTTCTTCTTCCCTAAGTTGTGAGCTCTGTGCTACGACTTTGAGAGGGACAACCCCATATCTCACTTTTTAATTCAGTTTGCATTCACTGATTATTTATGTTTATTCATTCAACTATAAAATTATAGTTCTACAAAGACATTTGATATTTTGATTAATGTGATAGTTTGCCCTCTTTACAATGGACCTGTCAGGGCAAGATGTTGGCCTGCAGTAGGCTAAGAATCTACATTTATGCTCCTTGGCTTATTTAGATGAAACTGAAGTAGGATTTTACCTGCACTCCAACAAGAGCAGAAAATTCTTCAAATTAAACTTCTTTTCATATGTCTCTCATTAGCTTATTTGTTCAAATTGGTCAGGCTAACTTAAATGTCTCAGAAGGGGATGAAATTGGGGAAAGAGGACAGAGTTCTGTTATATGTCTGCAAGGTTTTCCTTTGTAAGAGCAAGCCAGGACCAAGTAAATAAAATGAAGACCTCAAGCAATATTAGTGACAACATATGCACAGGAAAAGTTCTTGTTTGATTTATTTGAAACAGCTAGTGTTTTGCAATCTAAATACTCTAGTATTTCACAACCACACGATATCAAAGTTATCAAAGCAAAGTTGCATCTCAAAATGAAATATTCCTTTTCCACCACGTTTGGTGGTGGAAAAACACCTGGGCATGGGACAGGACTGGGCCAAGGAAGGGCTGAAATCCTGGCCCATGGTAGAGGTCAGCATCAGGCCTGGTGAGAGGCAGCCTTGGGGAATCTGAGGCCATCAGAGTAGTCCATGGGAATCTGAAGTGTGGGAAAATCCTTTTTTTCTACCCACAGTTCTGTGAGCACCATTCTTACTTTATGTCTTCTCTGTGTCTTTGCAGTTTGTGATGCTGGTGTGCAGGCACTTGTTGCAGGGAAAGGACTCAAATGGTATGGTACTTTTGTTGTCATCAACAGGATGTCTCAGGAAACACCTTACAGAAAATTTATTATTTGTCCAGAATCTCTGAACTTTTCAACATTTGCCAAATAAATACCAGGTAAGTCCCTCCCAGCAATGCATTCTCTCAGTGCAGGATTTTTAGACTGCCCTTGCCACAGTTATTTTCTGGTAAGACATTAATCTACATGACCAGCATGTCAGGGGTGGTTTGTTCTTGATCTCTCCCTTTGGAAGAAGAGAAAGCTCTCTGTTATACACCTCCTGCCACTCTCTGTGTCATCCACAAATGCCTACTGAGCAGAACTTTTTGCACAGTATAAACACTCCCTGGAGAGCAAGCAAATGAGTCTGTATTTAATCAGTGGTAAGCCAAGGGAGGTGACAAGGGTGCCTAGTTCCTCAACCAAGAGATGCTTAAAAGCTCTTGCAGACTGCAACAGCAGGAAAGGAGACAACTCTCTAACTTGCTGTTTAGAAATTCTTCTAAGATGGGTGTGGATGCAGAAATTATATGAGGTGGAAAGAACTGAATGCAGATTTCTCACATCCTGATAAAATATTCCAGAAGTCATACCATTTGCCCAGGAAATCTTAGGTATCTAGTCTTTAACATCTTAACAAACATCTTAACAAAACTGGATCCTATTTCTAGGTGTTTGCAGAAAACATGTATTCAACAGAGAACTACCAAAGAAATGCTGATAGAGGCCCTTTTTATGCCATGTGATCATAGTATTTCCTCATAATCTTGGCTGCTGAGGACAAATGCTTCTTCAATATGATGGGATCTAAACTCAATTTCCTTTTCCCAACCCTCCCTAATCATCAAATCCAAAAGGATTTAGGCTCTGAGTGGAAAAATGAAGAGCTCTTCATTTTTCTCTTTGAAGCTGTCCCTTTTTGAAAAGAATAATTATATATTCTTTTGACAGAGAGACCAAGGGCACCAAATTGCATATTGCTCTCTAGACTGCTAGTTAGCTCGTTAACCTGGATGTGGGGAGAGCTCAGTATGGTGGCACTCATGTGATTTCACATTATTATACTGCATAATGACTCTTGTGGTGGTTTTTTCTCTTATTATTTTGATTTAGGAACTAGCTTCTGTTGCCACCTCTGCAGTATGAGGTTTCTCAGTATTGCCTCAGGAAAATAAGGATAGTGATGCAGGAATTTGTCATAACACTGGAGTATATTTTGGTTACTAATAAAGGATATAAAGCACACAGAATAGGCGTCAATTGATCTATCTTTAACAATCTATCTTTAAAAACCTATCAAGAAAAATATCTGTATTTAAAATAAATATTTTTCCATTTCCATATATTTTCTCCTGCTGACAGTTATATTTGGGATGAGAACACGAGACTTTTTGAGTTTGTTTTTCTTTTTCCCTTGAAGCTTTAGATCTGTGAATATTAGCAACATGTTCAGTAAAGCAGTATATTTAAATCTGTGAACGAAGAATTAAACATCTAAAAAGTTTGCACGCAAATAGTGGTTTCCAGTTTACTCCAGATAGAAAGGAAGCAGGAAAGCAATTTCCCAAGTCCAGTGAATCAGTGTGTAGACTTCAAATATTTTCTGTTACAGCATTTCCTGTCCTTCGTGAGCAGTGGTAGGTCTGGAAATTATTTATATAAAAAAGAAAAACAGTAAGCTACTTGATTTTGTCTCAGTATTTTCCTAATTAAGGGGTACTTCTTAGATCAGGCTTACTAAATAGAACAAAATTTTATTTCTTTAATAATAAAATTAAATTAATTCCCTGTGTTGTAGCATAGGAAGTGACAACAGGAATCAAAGTACCAAAATTAAACCCAGGAGCCTTGATCAGAGTTTCTATATGGTAGGGGCTACTTGAACTCCATCTATAATTATAAAGGAAAATTCAAGTTAGACTGGTAAGTCTATTACTTAACTATTCATAACGACAGGAAGCTCTCAAAAATAGCTTACATAAATGGTCTGAAGCACGGTGAGGTATCATCCTTTAAAAAGTAGTATTTGAAGCAGAATATATAATAATACATCTGAAAGAAAGTTTGTAAATTCTTAAATTTTCACAATAGGATAAGGAACGTTCCAGAATATTCCTGGCCAAAGGAGGTGCTGGATGCCCTTTCCATCTCCTGGAAAGACGTGTAAGAAAAATATGATACCTCACATTTATACCTCAGCCATTTTATTTCAACTTAGCCGAGGTGGATTGAATGTAAATGTGTACCTGGAGTGCCAACATGCAGATTTATTTCTTGTTTTGGGGGTTTTGTTTGCTTGTTTGTTTAATTTTTAACAGATCGTTTCAAGCAGCTCAGTGAGGTTTAACGATATTATTACAAGGTATATTGTATTTTCCCCCTAGATTATACTAATTACCTCTCTTCAACTTCCAGCACACTGTCTGTAGTCTCTTTCTTTGTGGAAAGCCAGAATATAAATCAAGCAGAGCCCCTCTCAGAAACTGAATGGCTGTGAGCTCCAGGGGCATCATTTAGCCTCATCTTCAGCAGTCTGAGCAGGAGAATGTTTCCTTGCATCCTTGCTTTTGTTGTTTGCTTATTTTTTTAATATAGCACAAGCCACAACAAATATATTGCTCTCATGGTGAAATCTTTCTCCTTTCATGATATTTATGTTCCTGAACAAAGCACTATTTAAGTATCAATTAATGTTGTCTGTGAGACTAGGAAGAGCAGAGAACGTTCTCTCTCTCTGTCTTTTTTTTCTTCTTCACATAGGAACAGTGCCACACCACTGCTTTTCCATCAGCATCCCATAACATTTCAGCCCTAAATCATTCTGATACCTGGTTAGAAAAGCTGTAGTGATGGGCATGGAATTACCAGGCAATTTTGACATCAGGCTTCATCTAGGTCTTTTTTCCAGATTATTTTCAACAAATGGGAATACCTTCCCTCCTCTGAAGTGAATGTGCAAACCATTCAGAGGACTGCTTTTACACTCCAATATGTTAGACCAAAAAAGATGATGGAAAACCTCTTTCAGCCAAGTCTGAAAGGAGATAATGTTCTTAGGATCTGTTTGTTACCTTCCAGAGCAAAACTTACTGAAACATCCATAAGGTTGAGATCGATATTTTCTTTGCTTGTTTTGGTCACATTTTCAGCCAACTAGGGCAGTGTAAGAATCCTGTTCCAATGAGTTTTTAGTTGTCTGAACTTCTGCATAATAAAAACATGAATCTGTCTTTTCAGGACTGCATTTCTGTCTCTATCTTAATAGAAAACCTAAACATTTATATCACTTAATATCTTGTGTTACTTTGCTTTGAGATAAAATTATCAGAAAAGTCTGTTTTACACTGACACATAGCCATGTCCAAACTTTCAAATTTCCAAACTGCAGCTTTTTTAAAAGCAAAGCCAGTGAATTTTCTCTTTTCTGATGTCAAATAATTTTATTGCAGGCTGCTCTTGCTTAAAAATGCATAAAGAAAGAAATGGAAACTTCCTTTTGCTCTCCTTCAGATCACTGCAACTTGGGCCACTGCCTTTAATGGAATTAGGCTCTGATGCATATAAAATACAGCTCAGTTTTGCAGCCTGCAGGTTTGGATCCAAGACTTTGGAAACTTAAGGTTGGTTTGGTTACATTCCCTCTATCATGTAGTGGTAATGCTTTGTCATACAATAAATTGATCTCCAGGGTTAGTGCAAATCAAAGATGAGATTACCCAAAATATGCTTCTAAGTTGAGCATCAGATGAACTTTAATCTTTGAAGTGCATGTATTTGATAGCATTCTCTTAAATGTTTGACTTAAATGCTTTTTCCATATTGTATGATAGAGACCAGTATTTCAGTATATATTTACCTATTTCTCCAAGTCTTCCACAGGAATGGTAAATATTGTCTGCATCCTGTTTGCAATTTTTGATATCTTCTGCTTGCCTAAAGTGGTTACCATCCAGAGGACACTTTAATCAGTGCTGACACAGTGAACAAGAAAGCTTTAGCACAGCATCTTTCATCTTGACTCAGCAAGATTTCCAGCAGTTGCATTTATACAGTTTTTTTGACAGGATGCTTCCTAAGTGAAGCGTTTGCCTTCTGGAGAGCTACACCCACAGAGATTTCATTTTTCTTGATGTCTGTCAATATCATGAACTTTATTAATAAATTCAAATTCAAAAACAATTTCAGTTCAAGAAATCTGTCCAGGTTAGTTCTTGCTTATTCCTTACATATGAGGATATCTACAAAAACACAGATGCTCAACAATGGATTGTAATGGCTGTGTATATTTGTTTATATATATATGTATCCATTTCTTAGAGACAAAATAAAATGAAGGAGCTCTTTAAGGAGAATTTGATCTCTGATTGTAGGGATCAGTGCAAAGTATTTGACTCACAGTTTCAGAATTTGTCACAGCACAATATTATAATAAAGTTCTACTGGCTTTTACATTACTGCAAATAGAATAGAATAAAATACTTTTTACCCTTTATAGACAGACATCTGATGCCAATTTTTTTGCAATCAAATTTCAGTAAATAAATGTATATCAAAGATGCTTATTTTGGTCCCTACACCTTTGTATAGGTTTTAATTCACAAGTCTAAATGGCATAAACCTCAAGACTAGAACATGGAACAGTGGCAGGATATGACCAGCTTTCTCCAGGTAAGACATACAAATATTTAACAGCCTTGCAAAATTGCAATTGCAATTTATCAGCCTAGGAAGACTATCTATTTATCCACCCTTCACCCTGAGGAATGAGATTACTTAAAAAAAATGAAAAAAAAAAATCCTTTCTATGTGCAGGTAGCATTCTGGAAGTAAAAAAAGTAATAAAATGAGTTGTGTGCTTGGTTGTGGGTATAACACATGAAGAAGAGGCTGAATTTAATTACTGAATGCAAAACTCCATTCTACACTAAGGAACAAGTCTAGTTTTGTAGTACCCTACCATGTGTTTCTACCCTTTTGTTTACATTTACGGACAGGAGCTGTAAGAAAAAATCCTGTGGCAACTTCCCAGAATTTGCACTATAGTTACACACACACACACACACACACACACACATATGTATGTCCCCCACGACTATATAGAAGCTATAATGCAGGAATCTTTACAAATTGTATTTATCTGTGTATTTTCATTTCACCTAATTTTGCAACAACACTAATGAAAAATTACTACACCTTGTTCCAGTAATTTAAGAATATGTTCATGGAAATACCTTCCCTCAATAGGCATGTTAGCAAAAAATTGTTGTAAAAAATTGGAATTTTATTTCAAGTAGTTAAATGTTTTAGTACTTCTAAGTTTTGGAAGAATCCATCTGGAAGAAACTAGTCTGACTTTGAAAAATATTAATAGGCAAGCTGCTTAGAAATCTATTGCTAATATCCAAATCAGGAATAGAAAAAAAAAAAATCACAGATCTGATTCCATACTGTTATCTTTTATAAGACCCTGTCTTCTTTGCTTGAACTCTAATTTACTCCAAAGACAGTTATTCTCACAGGCAGCTTGTTCTATTATGCTCATAAGTTGTAAATTTAAACATTAGATATTGCTTCAAAGAACTAATTGAAGGATAGAGCATTCTTATCCCTACAGCTGTGCAGAGATTAACTCCTCCAAAGCTTAGCATGCCCCACTAGGAACATTACAGAACAACAGCACTGAGAGCCTTCTCCGTGCTTTTCCACTGAGGCAAGTTTAAGTACACTTATATCATCCCTTACAGGTGTTTTTTGAACTGTCCTTGAAAACCTGCAATGAAGGAGATTCCAAAAGCTTCCTTATCTCAGTTTTATGGGTATCAATCTTTCCCCTTAATATCCAGCCTAAATATTTCCCGATTACTTCCAGCTCGCTGTTGGGTCCAAAATGCAAAGAGAGCCCTTCAATATTTGCATCACCTGTGCTCAAAGGAAGAGGCAGACACAGGAGCTGATGCCTGAAGGCATTTCCAGAGCTGTCCCTGCAGGCAGCCACCCAGCAGCACGATGGAATACGTGGGGGATGCTGAACAAGGCAGTTTCAATGGGAGGTGGCCAGATGCCCACTAGAACAAAGAAACAGGACAAACGGAGCCTCTGAACTGCCCAAATTGCCCTTCTCTGGGGACAGCGGCTATGTACTGGGTTTAAATGTGTCCCAAGGCTTGTGCCAGCAAATGTTAGTGCACCAAAACTCACAGTGAGCAGGGGAAATCAGCAGAAGCTACAGCTTTATCTGGGGAGCTCAGGCTGCTCAATTCCTCCTTTCCCTTGGCATTCTGCAGCCCACCATGGCTCCCTCTAGGACTCTCCCAGTGAACTCAGGATTTCTGTGTATATTTGGACCAATGCCAATGGTATTTAACGTTTAATGCAAATAAAGAAGATTAGTAAATCTGTATGTATAGCACACTTGATGGAAAGAGTTCAGTTTTGGAAATGAATGACAGGACATGGTTAATAGTTTTTACAGGAAAAAAAATGGCATGCAAAATGTGAAGAGAGTTTCATTAAATAGAAACACTTTGGTTGTTCATGGAATAGAAAGTAAAACCATTTCCTTTTCTTCCCAAAGACCGAAAACAACCATAAATTACAATATATGTCTGTATTAAAAAGTTACTTAGAAACAGGTTTAAGAATGGCAAGGACTTTCTTGCTTTAAAAGCAGAAACAAGAATCTAACAATCTCCTTTAAATGAAATATTTGTCACAAATTCCATTGCTTTTTTTCATAAAATAAATGAAGCCTGCAGGCAACTAAAAGTACCTACAGCAGGAGGAACATTTCACTGTTGTATTTGCTCAAATCAATAGCTATTGAAGTTGTTTGGGGGATTTTTGGATTGAGTATTTTATAAAACACATTTTTAAAAGGATCTCATGAAACAATTTGTCGTTACACAAACCTGCTAGATGTGCACATTAAACTGTTTGATGAGCATTTTTTTGTTTGTTTGTTTGGAATATTAAATTAGCAACTTCAGGGCCTAGTCCACTAGGTGTACAAAGAACTCGTGGAATTTGATCAGGAATGTTGGATTCCCTGTATATTTTTGGATCCACGGCAGGATGGTTTTCATACAGGTGATTTATATACTCCTATCTAATAGAAACAAAGAACAAAAAACCCAGAACCAAAAAACAAAAATAAGAAACTCAAATTCTATTATGACACAGCACACATTCATCCCATGGCAGCATTGATGGGGACAACAAAATTACTATATAATGACATGATCCAAATCCGAATGCAGTCAATGAAACATTTTCTCTTGTTTTACTTAATATTGAATATTAATTAGGAATTGTTTTGAATTTGACTAGGCATTGGCTGACAACAAGGTGTTCTCTCATTTGCTTTCATTATTTGACATATTAAGGTACAGTGGGGGGAAAAAAATCACAGCACAAAAAAAAAAAAGAAAAAAATTTTACTAGATTTTTACATTTAGTAAATGGTACTTAAACTCCATGGACATGAAAGTAGTTTTAAACTTTACCTTTGAAATTTTACTTTTTCCAATATTTCATAGAAAAGAAACGCTCTAAGATACTGTTTCAGACCACAGAATTATTACAGAACATAAAGATTATATGCAAGGGCTTAATCCTTTTCCCAACAAAGATGGTGGCCAACACCATTTTAACTCCAATGGGACAGGGGTCAGCTGAGAATGTGCCATGTTCCTAATTGGAAATCTCCTTTGTGATAAAAGAGTCTGGCATACACTTTGCCTTTGTAATTCGAATTCTATCAACAACTATTCCTAGCCACAAGAGAAATATTTTTAGGCAATATATTTGTATCGTTTCACAAAACTATGTTAAAGAGAGATGTGTGGGTGTTTGTGTGTGTGTGTGTATGTATTTATGTATGTATGTATACATATTTATGAGCTTGGGATGATTTTCTTAAAATACTTAACTTCACTTACATTATATCTTACATTGCAAAATGTACAGACACCCAGTGTTCTTTTTAACAACATATACAGGTGAATTTATAGAGCCTTATAAAAGATTTTGTGATTCCAAATTAAAAACCATAGAAACATAACCAAAATAATGGAGAGTGATTTATACCTCAGATAGTACATAGCGCTCATTCGGGTAATATTGACAGCTGCATCTTTGGCATTGAAAATTCCTTACAACTTTTTAGACAAAATGTTGTTGCTTACAGCTTTTTTTTTTTTTTTTTTAAACAAGAAAAACAGGATCGACCAAAATACGAATTTTGGGGAAGTACTATTAAAGGTTTATTTTATTTTTGTTTTTAGCAAGGATAGCTTAGGAACCCTGAATTATCTTCTCACTTTAGTGTATGGTGTAGACTGTATGAATCCATTTAAAAATCAACTAAGTTGTACCACGTTTTTCGGAAAATTATATATAATATAATATATATATATTTTATATTTATTTAGAAGCTTTGAAATAGTACAGTAAACACTTTGCAACACGGTGTATAAACTACAGAAATGTCTTTGATAATTTTGTGGGTCTCCAGATTAACAACATTTTTATGACCCACAGGTGAAAAGAACATGATCACAATCTCTCTTGTAAAGTTGGAATAGTTTGGGGAACACTTGATCACACAAAAATAATATAAAACAGTCAAGTTTAAAACAGTGATATTGCATTTATAATGCACATCTCTTTTATCTGTACGATTGGCTTTTTGTGGTGAATATAAACATCTAAAGGGCTCAGTGACATTTTGGAGAGAGAAAGATATATAGTGCTGTAAACAGGCACACACTGATCAGAGAGGCAAGATCAGTTGCCTCTGGAGTTTCTACAGTTCTACACATTTCAACTCATTTCTCAGGCCTGCTGAGAGCAATTAGGTCCTATTGTTGGCCAGGATGTCTCCAACAGCACACAAATCCTTCAGTTACACAGAACTGGATGGCCAAGATAATGAAGTTGAAAGCTGATGCTTTTTGTTGGTCGACTTTCTTTTGTGCAAATCATGCTGCTTCAGGTAAGTCCTGTAGAAGTGACTAGCATATCCTTTTCCGTGCTGCAGGAAAGAAAGAAAGACACTTCTGAGAGGAACAAAAATAAAAAAAAAAAATCAGTCTCCAACAGTTCTTAGGTTTAGGATTTCTTAGGGTGTAGAGAAACAATCAAAACTTGTCACAAACTGATGCTGGAAATTCCCATTATGGCAAACAGTTTAATGTTGATTCACTTTTCAGAGAAAGCCTCTTTTTGAGGCTTGATAGCCTGAATACCAAATTTCATAGGCTGTTTTATTATTCAGTCTAACTTGTCATGGCAAATATTCCAGTGAGCCTGTACAGAATCAGTATAAGGATAAAGCAATTATTCAGACTTACAGGTGAAGTATTACTGGAATTTCACAGGCTAATTTTTCCCTAGTTCAGCTTCTTTTTTGAAGCAAGATCTAGAATTCCCCCTAGAATTCAGAAGCTGGTTTTCCTTCTCTTTCAAAGTGAACCATTATCCTCATCACTAAATGACCCTTCAGTCTGGTTTGACAGATGAAAAAAAAATGGTGCATTAGTGCTACAATTCAAATTTCAGCATTTATTGTCAGGCTGAAAATTAACTCATGTTACACAGAGGAAGAAGGTCAATGCATTAGCAAAGCCATATCCCAATCCACCAGCTGCAGTAGCTCTATTACCTCAAGACACCTGCTAATTTAACTGTAATTGGGAGCAAGAGTAACAAATGATTTGTACTAGCATTCAGGAAGACCCCAGGTTAAATTCTGACCTCAATCCCAGATTAAAACAGCGAACTAACTCACTTGCTCAAGTATTATAATTAGCATCAGCACCATTATTATCTGGTAAAGCTTGTAGTGATAAAATCAGGTGTTACCTTAGCTCCAAATCAACTAAATCCCTACCTGAAATTCAGTCTGCTTCTCTGCATGAAGTTTTACAAGTGAAACAAAAAGCAATCTTAACTTTTGAATGAAACTTTGAATCATGTACAGGTTGATGCTTGCGTGGTGACACATAAACACATCCAGTCTCCGTTCCATTTAACATGAATGTATACATGAAATACATATTATTTCCTATATATATTCACTAGTAAAGGTATGAAATGTGGGAACTCTATCACAGGGAAGTTAGATTACTTACATGAAAGTGTCACTGTGGGTGTTGTATCTTTGTCTAATCTAGCCTGCCTATGCTACAGGATACACACAGAAAAATGTGAAAAACATTTCTGTACAAGCTATCTGTTCAACATAGAGAAAACTGCCAGATATGTTGTTAATATTAAAATATCTAATAGATGAGGTTTTCAATGTTTCATTTCTGTAGCAAATTAGTAGTAGAATTAGAAAGAATTTTTAAAAGCTTCTGCAAGAAATTTTTTAAACAATGTTTTTAAGAATAATGAGATCAGAACCTTCATGAGGTTTTGATGCAGTACATTATCAGATTAATCCAGTATCTAGGTATCTTTTAAAGTATCTTTTTTAATTTTGCAAGAAAGAATCATTCCAATAATAGCAGTAAAAATGACAAGACTTATATTGCATCTTTAAAACTTTTTTCCCAAAGCTCAGTCATAATTTCAGTTCTCTTGTAAATATTTAGGCACAGTTGTCTAAATTGGTGTCTGCCACTGAGGAACTCGTGCTGCACTGCAGACACAGTAGGAGAAAGATAAACAGAGATGCAGCTGGGGGCAATTGCTGCATTTATGCAGCACCACTGCCCCAGTCCTGTCTGACACAGTGCCTTGGTGGTGCTGATGTGGCACCATCTTTCAGATAACGCAGAGATTGAGTTACTGGCTGTGTCTGGCCTTTTGCCACGTGAATCGATGCCTTTTGAAATTCTTAATCTCCAGTTAACATGCTTATATTGCAAAACAATCAAGCCCTTTTATAGCAATAACTAAATATTACACATTAAGTTGCAGAACTACTGCAATTCTCTCCACCTACAAAAATGGTATCAAATCTTAAAATATTCTCTTCCAACACATAAAAAGCATTGGACTTTAAAGGCAACTTTTGTGCTCTGTGTTTGTTTGGCTTTTTTTCTGGTTCTGCACAGAAATTTATGTGCAAGCAAATCTCTCCATATCTATACCAGTTTCCGTCTTTTTACAGATGGGGAATATAAATCAGAGAGGTTAAATGGAAAGGAGGATGGACTCAACTTAAAAAAGAGAGCAATGAAAGTTCTGACATCTGGTTCTGTGTGTGTGCATGCATGTATGTTCATAAATAAACTTTTAAAAAAACAACACTAAGCCTCTCTGTATCACAATTTCTCCATCTGTAAAATGGGAATAATATTGCTTACCTATCTCCTAGAGGTGCAGGAAGGTTTAAATCACTATTCTTTATAATCCACTTTGAGATCCAGAGATGGCAAGTGCTATAGAAATGGAAGTATCACAGTCAGTGTAAGAGCTGGAACAAGAACACCATAATTTCTGGTGCCTAATATCTCCTCTGAGGTCACAGCTCTCTCTTTCATCTTTATTTTATCACCTGCTCTGAACTCTCAAACTAGTACACAGGG
Source organism: Acridotheres tristis (assembly GCA_037013685.1). NCBI lineage: Eukaryota > Metazoa > Chordata > Aves > Passeriformes > Sturnidae > Acridotheres > Acridotheres tristis. Next base: position 7,749,929 of record CM072888.1, on the reverse strand, counting down.
AAGTTCTAAGTCTGTGTGAGTATGGGTGGTCAGAAAAAAGGCTTTAATAATAAGCAGTTTCATAATTCTGGTAATGTAATTATACTAATTGTACATATATTCTAATATCATTTGAGGCGAACAAGATGATTAAAGATTCACAAGCATTACAATTAAAATTCTTAGGGTACAGGACTTGTGCTGTATTGATCCTTCCCAGAACAACAAAGATTTTAAGTGTTACAGTAAGAGTACTTAAAGCATATCATTTATGTGGAATGAAATAAAATAAATTAAAATAAAATAAAATAAAATAAAATAAAATAAAATAAAATAATAAAATAAGATCTGGCAAAGGTTCATATGTTGCTCAATACACCCTAATAAGCCTCCCATCCACAGTGAGATAATTCTATGTAGACTTATAAGAGAAGACATGTAAAGATATCAGTAGTAGTTGAACAGAAAAATAAATGAAAAATACTAACATAACAAACAGGAAAGAGAAATTAAAGTATGCAGTAATTACTCCTAGCTCATGGATCAGAAATGAACAAAAAATAATGTAAAGCCCTTGTCTCTTTAATAAATCTTCCTTTCACCCTGTTGCAAACCATCCTATCACATCCAAACTCGATGTCAGATTACTACTTTATAACTATGAGAACAGGCAGGAGCACTTGCTCTTATGGAAAAGCCTAGAAGGGATTGCCTGTGCTTGGAACACCTTCAAACTCTCCAAATCAAGTTTTGCTCCTGCTTAGCAGTGGTAGCTAATCTAAAGGGATCAGAGGAAGGGCCCAGTGCTTCCCTCCACAGCTGGCGACCCAAGTAGCAAAAGGAAACAAATCCCATACCTTTATAACTATTGTCATTTTCCCTCTGGACTATATTTAAGAGCTCCATAAGCTCCTGCAGCTTTGCTTCTGCTCTTAACAGAACAACTGCTGAGCCCCCCCAGAAGTGCCAACAGCCTAAAGATCCAAAGGAACAGCTGGATGATAACATTTCCAAAGAATATCAAATACCAGGCATGCTGCTGCTGTTTCAGATATACTCCTGCTCCCCCTACACTTAGCAGAAAGATTACCTAAACCCCTTTCTTTCAAATCAGAAAAACTCTGCAACAGCATTTCAGGGGAAAAGCCACTATGTAAACTCTTATCTTGTTTCAGATCTACATTCCCTAAGTTCAGACAATATCCAAGCAATATTTGTCTTCACATCCGGGCTTTTGTGCTAGCACTCAGCTCACAGTTTCCTCTGGTGGTTGCCCTGTACAAACTGTGTGCCTCACCAAGCCTTCCCCACAGAGCACAGCAAATGATGGAGGAACACAGGATGCTGTGACTTCCTGCATTTCACTCAGAAACAGCCCAGCTATTCTGGCTCCACTTGCAGTGAGCAATAATTTAAAAAGGAGTTAATTACCTCATATGCACTACGGCAAGGTTGGATTTAAATTTGCATTGTTAATTTTAACTGTGCTTTATGTTTTGATGGTTGGCCTTACAGTCTACATGTTAACTGTAGCATATGAAACATGGCTCTTCACTAAGTCCAGAGCCAGGAAATTATAATTCTAGTGACCAACCAACCAAGCAGACTGCAAGTTCAGTGTTCCTGCTCTGACCCAGCCCAAGCGAATGCAGAGCAAGACCTGAGCAGTGGCAGAATGTATTCTGTCAGAAATAACCTGGCTGTTCCACCTAGCCTGGAGCTCAAGTTCAGATACCAGCAACTGTGGGGTTTTTTTTGGAAAGAGGAAATGGGAATGCAGAGTAAACTACCATAGCTCCCTCACCCTTCGTAGTGGTGCATCCAGGTAAAGGGTGAGACACACGGCTGGGGCTGGGGCTGGGGGATGTAGGATGGGGATTACTCTGCTGCCACCCATGTTCTGTGGATAAAAAAGCATTCCAGTCACTGCAAGTGTCAATTCAGTATATTTTGCAACCCATAAAGTCCTTTTTTTCTTTTAAAAATGATCTATTACTTAAAGACGTTTGCGAAAGCATTGCTTATAATATTTTATGAATATTCCAGTAGTGGCATTATAAAAAGAGAGTGTCTTATCCAGGCCAATAAACTTTGGTACACAAATATAAAAATAGTATTTTACTCATATATCTTTTCCTTATGAATTAGTTTCAGGGGAACTTTTTTCCTTTGCTTTCAAGGCTTTAGTGAAGAGATTTTGTTCTTCAAATTTACATATTCTGTAGAGAACTCTTGGATAAAACACCTTTCATTACAGATGCCCATGTTCCATTTTACACAATTAATGCGGGTTTTTACTCTGCATTATATCAAAGAGTTGGGGAGGTAAAAAAAACAAAAAACAAAACAAAACAAAAGGAACACACTATACTTACTTTTGTACTTGAAAATAAAGATAATTAATTAAATAAGATCAAATCTCCATTAATGTCAGTGAGTCTGTTGGCTTTGGTGGTCAGTGTTTGTGTGCTTTAGGAGGGTCCTGAAGGCCACTAAAGATGCCAGGTGAGAATGAGACCACGTTCTGCCTGTCGAATTCTGGCATGTCACAAGGCAGGCAAGGCAGGAGAAGTTCCTGCACAGGAACCTCTCAGTTGCCCCCGGGTAGAATTTGCCCCTAATAACAATATGGCATTCAGTGTGGCTGAAATGCTCCTTCTGGCATCTGCAAATTCCAAGATATAAATATTGTTTCTAAAATAAAACAACAGCATTTGGAGTGATGGGTACTACAATTGTCCAGATTTCATGTGAAACAAGAAAATTGTGAGCACTGGGTCTTCAGGCTGTGAATAAATTAGAGTTGGCCAAAATGCAGAAGTTTTATTGCTGCACTGAAACTTTTCTGGAAACAGGCTTGATTTTAGCTAAATAAATTATCTCCACAGGCCATTAAAATCTTTCCTTCTTTTGAGAGTACATCTTTACTTCTGGAACAAATATGATTATGCAAAAAAACCCCTATCTTTTGTATAAAGAAAACTATGTAACCACATATATTGTGCTTTTCTTTCTCCTTTCATTAAGTGCATACATTTCCATGTCTATATTCATTTAAATCACTTCAAGAAAGGAGGATTCCCAACCATGCCAGAATATGACAGTACTGGATACTGCACTGCCCATAATGCAGTAAACCTGACAAATAGTGTCACCTACTCCAGGAAAAGGGGCAAGAGGTTTTTCCTTTGCATTTAGGTACAAAACTGCCACTTTTCAAATTTGAACATCATCTTCTAGACCAATAACAGATTATTTTTTTGAAAAAAATATTTGACCAAATGGCTGACTTAACACACATTGCCACTTCTTTTAGCTTTATTTTGAGATTGGAAAATACATACCTAAAAGGTATTTAGGTATTTTTGGTGTTTGGAACATGCAACTATTTTCATATGGCAAGTGAGATGCCTGATACAAATGCTGACACATCATGACAGCCACTGAAATGATGTTTCTCTGGTGCTAATGGTTGCTCAGAGATTTATATGCCACCTGGACTTAGCTAATCCTCTGGAAAAGGAAAAAAAAAAAGAAATAAAAATAAAAGAAAAAGAATAAAAAAGCTTTTCAATAAGAACAGCTACTCAAAACTATCCAATTCCCAGTTCATTTAAGCAGTGGCCTTTAATCAACATGTGCTTTACATCAAGCACATGACTAAGAAGGATTGACTTTTGAATCAAGCCCTGGATTTTGTCATCAGTGTTCTGTTGCACACAAGATACTTTTATGTGCATTTGATTTTCTGTTCTAAATGCAGAGAATTTTGTTTTCCACCCCCAGCAACAGCCCAGAGGCACAGGAGATGTCAAATTTGATTTATCTCTGGTTCTGATTATTTACTACCGAAACAATGCTTTTTAGTTACTACAACTCAGCAGAGAAAAGTACTAAGCTATATTCAATAATGCACCATTAAAACACAAAAGACCATTTTTCCACAAGATACGGTGGGAATAAAGCTTCTTTGTCTTTCTGTACTATTATAACCATATTATCTACCTGAAAACACTAAAGATAATACATGACATCACCATTAAAGTCAGAGAACCACAGAATATTTAATTTTGCAAGAGTTCTTATAATTATGTACTGTGTTCAGGCTTATTAAATAACTCCCAAATTACTCCTGATGTATGTCAAACTTACAGCACAGAGCATATTCCCTAAGAATATTTCCAAATTCTCTGTCAACAACTTACTCTAATTGCATAGATATTGTAGTACCAGATTCAAATTCTTTGCAATTCACTATAAACTAATAATTTTAGTATCATCCTTAGTAAAACTCCTATTTGACTCTTTTCTTTAGTATTTTTTTATAAAAATAGCTAATGTGTTTGTATGCAACAGTAATTTTTTCTCCTCAATCTTGTTTTCTTTTTTCTCTATTTGTTTTTGTTCTTTGTTTTTCAAAATTCACCATTTTTGTCGCATTCTTACAAAATCTGCAGCACACGTTTCTTTCAGCTGACAAGCCTGGAAATGAACATTTCAGTTTGAGGCTTAACCAATGCAGAACACACTAAAGGCCAGCTACAATGTGACTTAAAATTTTCAGAGCCCTGGGGAGCAGAGGAGGGATATGAACCATTCCTCCTAAATCGCTCATAAGTGCCCCAGTTCCCTATAGATTCAAGGGAGAAGCAGACATGTAGATCACCATTTGGTGGCCTTCAGAGGTGCCTGAATTATTCATGCAGGATTTGGCCTGAAATAATTAAATTTACTTGTTCTTACATGAGGTAACATGCATTGCAGCATTACATCAGCATCACACTATGAATTCCTATACAATTTATCTTTGCCAGGATGTTTTCTCCAACGCTCCTCTCTCCTAGCAGGGATTAGCTGGCATTAGGACCTGGCAGGTATGTTCCCACTCTTTTTCTCAATGTTTTATTTTCTGTTTCTAAAGCACACTGCTTGTCATAAGCAGCACACACTCTGATTTCAAGGAGTCTTTCCCAGTTTACCAAGATAACACACTTAAGTGTATCAAAGGCTTCTCACAAGACTTTCAAAACTTCTCTTTTTCAAAATCACATGTTGGCTTGTTTCTATTCGTAAATGAAGTTTGCCCATCACTATTCTTTGTCACTTAAGACTAGCAGAATGGAATGATTTATATCCACATTATTAAAATTTCTCAGCCATATCAAGCAATCTACATGGGCCACAGCATGTGAACAAATTCAGTCTGCTTTCAGGAGTGGTCCCTGGCACCGTGTCCCAGATTTTTTAGGGAAAAAAGCTGGGTTGACACGGGCTAAAGGCAGGCCAGAGAGTGTGAGAATACAGACCATGACATTCCAGTGGTGGAAAGGATCCAGTTTAATTCATTACAGTAGCCATAAAGAAGCGTGGAAGTAGAAAGCACACAGCCCTTTATCTCAAGTGGAGCAGAAGAAATGTTATTACTGCATCTCATTTGTAAGGTAGAACTTTCTTAGATCTCAGTTCCTATCAATACGCACAGCTGTGTGCAGCTCCATTCAATTGTCATCTCAATTCCAATTGAGCAGACATGGATGTTAAATTAAAGCCCAAACAGTCAACTAAAAAAAGTCACAAAGTGACAGAATTTGACTCTGACAAAAGATGAATTCACAATATCAGCATCTATAAAATTCCTTATGAATAAAGAAAGGTTGCATTCAAGCAGTTTCATCATGGATCTTTTTCCAGGGCTGAATGCAGCCGTGATGCTGAAGGTGAAAAAGAGAAAGTCAGAAGACTCAGCTCACTTGCAAAAACAGGAGTCTGCCATCCCTGTACTTTAGGAGATCTACTCTGCATCCTTTATTTTTATTTCCTAATCCACATTACTTCTGGTGACCTATAAAAATGTCATGTAAAATAACACTCTTTACACACATGGTCTAGGTTCATGTACATGCAAAAAATGCATATTTACTCTTGCAACTCATACAAGCATGTGATTTTCAGGCAGAATTGAGGAAGCAAGTTCTGAAAATTTGCTTTTCCATGTCCACTGTATTTTCTTCAACCAATAAAACCATTATCCTAACAAAGAAAGAAATCAAATTACCTCAGAAGAGTTTGAATTTTCAGTGAACCCACATCATATTTAGTTCTTCCAACATTTGGTTAGGTATTGAAGTAAAAAATTATATTCTTATTGTATCTCCTACTTCCTCTCCAAAAAGGTACCCAATACCTAATTTTTCACTTTTCTGACCTCACCATACTATGTCTCTAAAACAAATACATTCACAGCTACTTCCCAGCAGCAGTCATCAGACTACTAGCATGGAAATGTGGATTCTCAGTGGTTAATGCACAAATAAAGCTGTTTACAGGCTTGCCAGACAAACAGCAACACCGATCCCCACAGCGTGCTTGTCCAAACGTGATAAACAGATGCACTTCCCTATCTTATTGCCTATTTGTTGCATTTCTTTAAATGTTTTGGTTTTTTTGTTTTTTTTTTTTTCCCACTTGGGTCAAGGCAAGAAAAAGTAAGAAAAAGGGAAAGGAAACCCTCTAAAATGAAAGCAGTGGAAATGACCGTGGAAAATCAGTAGTTGTGTACATCAAAAGACTCAAGGCAAGTATAATTGCCTCTGCTCTGCAGGCCAAGGGGTTCCTTGGGCAGAGGCACACAGAGAGGAAAAGATTTGCTGCACACAGACCCAGGATCAGGCACACATTCAATTCTCCAGCTCCTGACTGTCACAGTGAGGAGTTTTGTACATTGAAGAACAGCATGTATTTATAATGAATAGAATTTTGCCTATCAAAAATAAATAACTTCAGTGCCTTTGAAAATTTTAACTGCAAACATCTCCATGCTTCCCAGAGAGATTCATGTCCCTAAGTGGCTAAATTATTTTTGTCATAGGGTTTAAATTTATGGGACAAGAGGCCTTTTGGAATTTTAAACCAGCATAGCACACTAATCTTAAAAATTACTCTGAAGTTTGAAGCAATCTTTCTGCTGGGTTTCTCAGTCGTCTTCATACTCCACTGGTAGGAAGACAGAAAATGGTATCTTATAATTTAAAAAGAAAAATCTCCACAGATTGTATATGGACAGCACACATAAGCACTACCAAAATTGACCTAAATGAATAAATATAGCACCAGTCTGAGATAGCTAAGATACACGAGACTTCTACACATTCCAGTCAGAACTGGCAAATACAGATTTTACAGCCATTAGAGGAAAAGAAGCAGTGGAAATCCTGTCTTTTTAAGGTTAACTAAAAGTATAATCTTCTTTCAAATAAAACTTGCTAATTTTTTTAAACTTTTTCAATTCTTTTCCTGCACTGTAGCTGGAAAGACCTCTAGAGTCATCTAAGATAAAAGATATTATGTAAACCTAAAGGCAGACACAATTTTTAATCAGTATTTTGTACAGTACTGGGTACTGTTAATTCTGTCCAAGACCAGTTACACAAACAGATTGAAGCACATAGATTTAAGAGCTATCACCTGTGCTTTAAAATAAAACGAAGAATGCTTATTTCACTTTCTTCAAAAATTGATTAAAATAATGTAATTTATAGGCTTTATTGGGCTACAGCCAAGTTACCTTTGCATATTTATATATTCCTTTCTAATTTGACTTTCTGAGCTATCCATATCCTTTCTACTGCTGCAATAATGCTCTGAGTTTCCCCCCTTGAGCAGGAGCTGCAAGAGGAATACATTTTGAAGAAGAATGTAAACCATGAATGCAAGATAAAAATACCTTTCAGAAGTTATGCAATAAACACTGAACAGTTGAATCATCAGAAGTGGTTTATCTAAGATCATAAAGAACCTGCTGTTATAAGTAAAAATACATCAGTTTTGCTCTGCCTCAATTGTGTTTTAATTAGCACACGTTTAAGTTTTATTTCAGGTGTAGGAGGTTTTTTGTAAGATTTGTTTACCTAACAGAGATGCTGTATTATCTGAAGTGGCAAACTTGAGGTATGAGCAAACAAATCTCAGCTTTTCAAATACAGAAAATATGGCAATGCTCTTCCAGACCTTTTAGACAAGAAAACATTTCCCATTAGGTTTCTTAGCATTATTGGATGGTGGCCTTTCTACTCATCCTCCACATCTGCTGAGAAATTTTGCACGGGCAAAGTCATTGTCACCTGTGCAGAATTCAGAGCTGTAGCCTGTCCCAGGGATAAATCCCTGAATTTAAGTCAGGAGTCTCACTGTGGCAGGAAATGCAAGATATTCACATGGTTTTAATGTTCCTTTTGACCATAAAACTGTTCTATTCACCAAGGAACAGCTCTTTGGCTGTGCACATATAACTGGTTTATTCATTTAATCCAGCATTATAATGCTTTCTTCTTAGACCAAGAATTGCAATATGTACATGCAATTTATTGGTGCTAATTTCTTTGGGTTTATTTCTGTGCATTTTTACTTCAAGTGTGTGTGAAAATCACAAATTGAATTTAAAAGCTATTAATGAAGGGATCAGACAGCTCACAAATTTATACCTGATTTGTATTTGAAATCATGTAGGCTAATTTTAAAAGCAAAAATGCAGGCAGACTTCATTTTTAAAAATAAATCAAGTGTCCCATTCAAAAAAGCTGTTATTGATGTTTATGTAAATGGAATACTATTATGTCCATCATAGCTGTGATAAAACTACCCAAATAATTTCCAGAAATGAGATGTAACTAAGCAAATAAAAAATGAAAGAAAATTATTCTTCCGTCATATTGACTGTTCCAAAGTGTAATTTCTCTTTTTTTTTTTTGAAAGTTGTTTCAAGACAGTGAAGACTTCTTGCTTAAAACATCTTTTCAAATATTTATGTTAAACATCAGCAGAAAATGTTGTGTTACAAATCCTGGCATACAGAATTGGGCCTTTATGATCCTAACTAGATCAAAATACACAATAAATATTTACATGCACTTTTTTTATTCCTTTGAAAAACAATCAAAGGATTGTGAGGCACTTCTTGTCCTGGTATAAATACACACACATTTTTCTCCTCTAGGTCATTTATTCTAATCTAATTCAGGGATGTGGATAATGACTGTAAGTTATTACAACTGTGATTTGTGTCAGCTCTGTGGTAGATTTTTTAAAATAAATTAATGGTCCAATTCTTAAACATTGAACTGCTAAAAAAGGCTTTTGAAAACTTTTCAATTTCATTTGTAAACAAACTTGACTTGGACAGATCAAGTTGAGCAGGTGACAAGTATTTTGTAGAACAAAACCATCAGATTTCACGTGCACAGAACCACAGAGACTTGTGCTGGGACCAAATCGTGTCCAGACCTTCCTGGCATCTCTGCTGTAAAGGGAGTCAGTGGCAACCCAGGCATGGGACGAGGTCAAAGTTGTTTATATTATATTTATATTGTATTTAATTTCTTTGGATGACACAAGTCTCATCCAAATCCTCTGACTCTGCAAGCCCAGAACTATGTGCACCTATCAAAGGGAGTGCTGATGTTTAGAAACCACGCCACACAAACCAAAACGTCCAAAGAAAGGGATTCTTTCCCCCTTTCCAATTCACCCTGCTTAGACACCAGCTGTTTGAGACCAGCTTTTTTATCCTCTATAACATCCTACTTAATGTGAAAAAATCCTGATTCATACATAAAATCTGTTGATAGTGGTGGCAGTACTTTCCATGATAAAGATAGCATTTCATCAGTGAGGATGAACATGCTTGAGGGTGTGTAGAAAATGTTGCAGAGCTAACTAGGGGGCTACTTTAGAACACAATTATTATTCCAAAATACCTCCCTGTATAAACACTGTTATTTCATGCAGGAAATTTTGCCCTTATGATGTTTATTTTAACCTGCTTTCAAAGTAGATTAAGCATTGCCAAAGTTATTTTTTAGAGCAAAATAAGCATTTCTACATAGAAGGTTCAGGTGTTATTGCAATTTTTGACTAGTTTTGTTTATTAAAAAAATTCTAACTTTTTAATAGGAAGAAAAATTACTCTATCACTAATGTCAGTATGAAACTTCAGGAAAGCTCTAAAGCATTACAAAATTATTGCTCATCTAGAGTGAACCAAAATTATATTTAAAAAAAATGAAAGCTATTAATTATAGACCAAAATGCTCCTGAGGTAGATTCAATGGTGCTGTTTCCACTGCTGCAATCTCAGGACCTGGTTCAAGGTATTAGAAATAGAGCAGAATCAGACTGATCAGGTATTCATTGTGAAGAAAGATAATTTCTGTTACATATTCTACAGAATCTGGCCCAACAGAGTTTGAATCTTGGATTAGGGGTTTTGGTAACTATAGTAATACTATTTATAAAAATAATGGCTAGTATAACCACCACTGAAAGAAAAATTAGCCAGAAATTCTTAGAATTGAAAACATAGGAATTCTTTAAAAGCTACATTTTATTTTCCTCACCAGTGTTATTTCACTTATTTTCTGCAATCAAGTCCAGGATTTCTTTCATGCTTTATGAACATTCAAGTATTTAGGAGAATTTCTTAACTATCTACAGCAATGCAGTGTTCAAACCTCGTGGATGAATAACAAGTAGTAAATGTTAGTTACACAGTAAGAAGAATATGTAAGTTAGGGAGAATCCTGGAGTCACTCTATGAGAAAGCTATTTTCAAAAATCCTACAGTTTGCTGATTCCCTCACAACTTTATAATTTGTACTCATAGTGATTACGTAAAACTTAAATCAGTCTATTCTACAAAATACATTAGTTAAGTAGAAATCTACTTACATTACATTTTGTTTGGAATAACACATAGAATATGTATGCTTATTTGGAAATTGGTGTATGAATAAGTCCAATGGCTTAGACCAGCAAGGTGAAAATTTGATGATGGAACAAAAAGAAACTCTATCAAGTATGAGATCTGTATACTTTTCTACATAACAACTTGTACTATAGCTGCTGTTTTCACTTAACCAATCAATGATCTAACCCTCCAGCCACAAAGAACCAAATATCCAAGTGTCTTGAGCCTTCAGTTTCAACCATGCTACACAAGTTCAACAGGTTACTGCAATTTATGTCACGCTGGTATCATTTTATCAAACGTGTATGATCTGATCAGTCTGTGACCCTGCTGCCCTGCAGTTGCTTTGCTGCTCCCTTGCTACTGAGCCCAGCAAACAAAAGCACACGGTTTACTTCCTCAGTTCTCATGCAGCCTCCTTCACTTCCCGTCCCCACCACAGCTTGTCTACATTAATTAGCACTAAGCTTTTGATATGACTTTGCACAGAGTTATTTTCAGTATTGTTGCTGCTATGCCATGTGTTTCTATGCAATGAATAGACTGTCTAGAGGAACACAGTGACATGATCTGTGTAGGGGTTTTGTAGCACTTTTTTTAGTGTACTTTCAATTCAATTCCTTTTTACAACCTGGTATTTTATTTCCTTCTCGCTGGCTTTGTGCATTGTGGGAAACTTCTCAGGGAATTATTCCACGGCCTTTTTTTCTCAGGATGAATTCAAATTTCTCATGCTAATATGCATCATCTTCTTCATTTATCTCTTCTAAAGTTCTGCACTGAATGCAGTGCAGGAATCCCAGAGCAGACACGCTCTTGTGGCACCACAAAAGCTCCACCTGGAGCTACCAGATACCTTTGGAGCCACTGAGTAAGGGCACAGCTCCAGGGAGTGAATTCCTCAGCTATCCCAGTGTGCTGGCACGCCTCTGCAGATTTCCATTCCAGAGCCAGGCACCTCAGAAGCAGCAGAAGAGGTTTGCCCACATTTCACTGCACATCAGGGGTATGTGCCACTCGAGAGCCAGTGGTCCCAAACCCCTTCATGACATCTCCAAACACTGCCTCCTTTTTCTGATGGCTGCTTCTAGATATTTTTTTTTTAACTCCATGGATTTCCTCATAAACGCTTGGGGAACTCTGACTCTGCTGAAATGTTCCATTTTATCCTCTCGGTTTTTTCCTCTTAGGCACAGAGTCTGGAAATGCTTTGCCTTATGACAAAATTTGATTACTTTAGGAGCTTCTTCTACAGAAGCTGTGCTAAAGGGTTTTTTTTGACAGTTCAAATACACCCTATCGATTAATTCTCACTCACTTTATCAAAATTCTAATAGATTGACAATCTTTCTGTATTACTTTCCTGGTCAGATGCCAGCCACCTTGTTCCTACAACCCCTAAATTACAAATCTATGTCCTATGCTGAGGCTTCTTCTGGTCCCTAATTTACAATATTTTCTAGTACAATTTGAAGTGATAAACACAACTTCGGACATTCTTTGGTTACTAGCTCTTGTTAGAAGCCAAAAATTAGAGAAACACATATCCACTGACTCCTTTCTATTTGTTTTAGTTAATTGTTTCAACAACATTCTCTTCCATTTTCCAAACGTTTATTTAAAATGGTTACCTGGGATGGGTGTTTTCCTAGATACACCTGCCTTTCTCTGTCCCTCCCTAGGTAAATACAAATGAAAAAAAAAAGTTTAGAACTTCTGCCACCTCCTTGTCCTGAACAACTGCAGTCAAGGGACTCACCAATTCTCTCCCAGCTTACTACACCTGATGTCCTGAAGTTGTCTACATTGTTTGCATGCTTTTGGCTATTTGCTCTAAGTTATTACTAATTACTACCCTAAAAGTCACTAGCTAGAATTTCTGCTCTTTTCTGATCATTTGATTTAGAACCTTTCTTTTGTGTTTTTTTAAGATGCCTATTAAATTCAAATAGTTTTTGCATTCTGCAATACACTTTTTATTCTTTGTTAGTTATATTCCATGTGGCCATTTTCATACATGCTTAAACTTTTTATACAGTGGTTTTGCCTAATATGAGGGTTCTGTTTCATACATTTTAATTATTTCTTTTAAAAAGTCATTCTGCTGACAAACTGATTTTGACATGGTCTTCTGTGTTAAGAAGTTGAATTTAATTTTATTTTTAATTCCAATTACCCAGTGAATCAACTAAGGTTCCTTCTTAAATCAACTTCCTCTTGTATATTTTTCTTGCCTTATTCGTTTAATACATTATTACTAATAAATTATTTACTCATTTCTACAACTAGTGCTCACTTTCTTTTTGTTGTTCTTGTTCTTTGCTATACAATTATAATCTAAAATACCAAAAAAACGCCCAAAAAAACCAACCAAAAAAAAAAAAAAAAAAAAAAAGAAAAAGAAAAAGAAAAAAAAAAAAGAAAATAAACCAGAGGAACATTACTCTCGTTTTGTAGAAATTTAAGCTTTGAATTTCAAGGAAAAAAAGCAAAACTAAATCTGGATTCTCAAGTGTGGATTATGTAATAACACTCATTTATATTGGCTACTTCTGATACTTTACTTCCAATTGTTTGTGCTCTTGTACCAGAAAAGTGCAAAATGTAGATCAGTGTCTCTATGTAAAGACATTGTTCCACAAAACTACTTATGTTAGACTAACTAAATTTTAAAATTCCTAAACTATCAGTAAAATAAATATGTCATTGCTATTTGAAATTAAACTCCCAGGCCTAGAACAAATCTGAACAGAACTAACATCGTGGTGTCACCAGATAACAATCATCACTGCAACATCTTTACTGCCCCAGAACCCAGCTGTGGTTAGACCATCTAAAGATGCTACCAAACTTGTTAAATTAAAGTTAACTTTTTAACTGAGGTGACAGTGATGAAATCAAGACTTCTGGATGGTGCCTTAGTGCTGAGGAATGTTGCATAGAAATAAATGATGGAAGATAGTTCAGGAAAGACTGAAAGTTGTTAGGCCGTACTGAAATTTCACACTGGTCTTTAGAATATGACTGCATGATTGGCACGTGACATTTTAGCCCACACAAAATAAGCTGATTGTTTCAGGACAGGTTTTTAGGAATGCCTTTCACAAATCAGAACTAGTAGTCAAATTTAAAGTTGTCAGTAAAGTGAATCTAAAACATAAAGTGATAAGAAGACCTCTCCTAAATGAATGAAAATACCAGGACAGGCAATTAAGAAGGGAGAACTGAGCTGTCTGTGCTGAGAATGGTCTGTAACAAAGATCTTCACATATCAGGACTGCCAGCACACCAACCCTCAGAACAACTAAATGCTTTCGGAAAATAAATAAATTAATACTATTCAGAGAAATTCTTTGCTCTTTTACCCTCAATCTGCTGTCCTAAAAGACCTCTGTTGCTTTAAAAAAGGGTCGATATTGCAGTGTTAATGTCTTTGGCTTATTTGGATGAGATAAACATCATAACTTCTTGAAGTCAAGGAAATTACAGTCTCTAATAAAACACAGAATGCAGCAAATAGAATGAAAAGACATATTAGATCAAAGTGCTGTTCAAGGGTTCTACAGCTGGCTCAGACTCCAAAAGGAATTATGAAGGTCTTTTTGAGATCTATCACACTCTTTCATGCCACATAACCATAGTCAAAAAGTGACTAAAGAGAGAGGCAAGATTTTGGATTGAGACAGAAGGAACAGAAGAGCACTGACAAGAGTCAAAGGTGATCAGACTGAAGGCTCTTCTTCCTTCCAAACTACGTAAACAGCTACTTCAAAAAAAAATATACATACTGTTTATTCACAAGATATTTCTCAATTATAAAACGAAGCTCCTAGGACTGTTCTCTCAATTTAACTCTAATCTTTGAAAACATTAGCCTGGTAACATCAATGTTGAAACCATCTACCCAAGAAAATTTTTAAAACAATCCAGCATCAGAAAACAAAACTGAGCAACTCCCCCAGGAACATTAGCTGGCACTTTTGTTGTTGACAATGATGTCACACTAAAAACAATCAAGATTTGCTTCTTTTCTAAAAAAGCACTGATACAATGGTGCCTGAATCCAAGAGAAGCCATTTCCCCCTCCCCATTCCTGAAATTGTGCCTGTGTTATTGCTAGCAGGAAAAGCAGAAAGAGCTCACTTTTGTTCCTGCAAAGGGAACGCCTCCACGCAGCTTTTTGAGCGGTACTTACTCAAATATGGTGGTTTGTAAGGCGCTCGTGTATTAGACAGCAGTCCATCGAACTCCTTCCTCTCCAGACTGTTGTGCAGGGCCTTCTCTTTGCCGAAGGTGGAGAAGGACCTTTCTGCCCCGGGCTGGGCTTCTGGTGTTTCAAACACTTCAGTGTCTGGAACGGAGTCCATGCCAGGTACGTGCAGATTGCTGCGGTAATCCGCAGCCTGGCGTCCATCGGATGGAACAAAGGAAGGCATCCAGCACCGATCCGAGTGGCCCAGTGCTTTACACTCCTCTGTGCAATTGGAGAAGAGATCCATGCCTGCAAGCACGAGAGAAAAAGAAACTACAGATGTAAGCTTCAGCATCGTGGACGGCTGCTGACAGATAAGAACGAGTACGCCAAGAAAGAGAAGTAGAAAGAGAAATGCCGTAAGGACTTCTTCCACTAGTTTCATCTCCTCAACAATGAAAAAAATGTAGTTGTCCAGTCTTTAGGAGTCAAAGACACCCTGTAACAAGCATAACTAAATGCCAGAATGTCACACACACAAAGATACCACAAGAAGAGTATCGGTGGTTCTGTCTATTCACTTACAGATTTAGATCTCACTGTTTAGAACCCATTCATACAAGGTTCAATTCTGCTTGCAGGTTGATGTCCATGGTTCATGACACAAAAAAATACCAGGTTGAAAATACCTGCTTAAGAACATGAAGGGATTGCTTCTACATAAATGTGTCTCTGGATTTTGAAATCACAGATTTCATTTATGAAATGAAACATTAATGAGTTCTATAAAGGAGCTATCTGCATACATCGGTATAGAGATGGAGCCCACTGACATTAAAAGCAGATGTTACAAAGTAGGAATTGAGCTTTCAAGTGATCAGGAGAGCTTATTCAATAGTTACATCACTCTCTCAGAGACAGTTTTCTTTGCTGCTGCAGCAGTCCTTGCTATCATCAAGTCCTCCAAGAAGTGGGACAGAACCCTATAATAAAATACTGCAATTAGCAGTACAAAGGCAGATGCAGTCCAGTGTGATGTGGCTGTGGATTCTATAAAAAAAATTGTTAATGCCTCCCCTATATAAGCAAACAATTATCCATGCCAACACGAAACTGTTTGCTTACAAATCCTTTAATGCTATTAAAGATCTCAAATGACAAGCTATGCTGCTTTTGACTACTTTCAGATCAGCCTTCCAAAGGAATATTTCCTGGCTATGAGTCACTAAATCGTTAGATTATAGTTGTTTTGAGAGGAATGGTGTATGAAATCACAGGGACAGAGTAAAAATAAATACCAGCATCTCCAAGTTGGTTTGTTCTTCTTTTGGGTGAGATAGAGTTCATTTTCTTCCTAGTAGCTGGTACAGTGCTGTGATTTGGATTTAATATGAGAATAATGTTGGTAACACATTAATGCTTTGGTAGTTGCTCAGCAGTGTTTACACTAAATCAGGGACATTTCAGTGTCCCATGCTCTGCCACTGAGGAAAAACACAAGAAGCTGAGAGAGAGCATGGCCAGGACAGCTGATGTGAGCTGGCCAAAGGGCTATTCCATACCAGAGAGCATCATGTCCATTATATAAACTGGGAGAGCTGGCAGGGAGGGGCCAATCACTGCTCAGGGCTGAGCATCAGTCAGTGGCTGCTGAGCAAGTGTAGTGTGCATCACTTCTCTCTCTCTGTTTTGTTACTATTATGTTTATTTCAATTATTAAATTATTCATTGTTGACAAGCTTTACTTTTTTTTTTTTTTTTTTTTTTTTTTTTTTTTTCTCCTCCCTATACCACTGGGCCTAGGAAAATGAGCAAGCCACTGTGTGGTGCTTAGCTGCTGTTTGGGTTAAACCAATACAATCTTCAACATCATACAGAAAAGCAAAAAAAAAAACCAAAAACACCTCCTTTTCTTGTACTTATGAAGAGAACTGAGCATCTTAGGTATGTGTCAAAACTGAACTAAATCTGTTATAAACATTGCATTTACAAGCATTTCATTAGAATTACAAAAAAATGACACTACTTGTAACAGAAACAGGAAAAATCTTGAACAGCTGTAATACAGGACAAGAGGATGCAGTCTTAAGCTGTGCCAGGGGAGGTTTGGGTTGGACATTAGGAGGAATTTCTTCACAGAAAGGGTGATGGGGCATCAGAACAGGTGGAGTCACTGTGCCTTGGAGGTGTTTAAGGTGTGACTTGAACTTTAAGGACGTGGCACTCAGTGCCATGGTCTGGTTGACAAGGTGGTGTTAGGGCACAGGTTGGACTCAGTAATTTCAAAGGGCTTTTCCAACCTAGTTGATTCTGTAATAAGATTCATGTTATGTAGCTCATTTGCCAGCCAACATTGTGAAGAACTGGATTAGCTTGATCATCAGTGTGAGGATTACTATTAAGAATTCTACCACAGTTTTGAACCACAATTTGAATTATATTAATAATCTTTATGTAATATCTCACACTACAAAAAAAACTCATCTCTTCAGAAAGGAACAATGTTTATGAGCTATCAACAAGTTCTTGAGTAAGAAAGGCAATCATTTAGACAGAAAAAAAAACCCATGAGGAAATGAGAAATAAAAGCTTTTTATCTCAGATTAATCTCACTTTATAATGACTTTTTAATTTTAAATTAAGCAATATACAATGCCAGGTCCAGTTTCGATTAGAAGCTTGTCTTGATAATTGGCATGCAGAAGCCTGAAAATAAATTTCTGATCAGTGAACTGTTGAAGAATGCAAATGTGAACTGCAGATATGCTTAAGGAATCAGATGAAGATCATCAGGCAAGGAGAAAAATAGTGCAAATATAAATTCTGTAGTGGTAGTAGCTATCAAAGACTGAAAAGAAATATTTAGATGCAGGCTTCCCAGAAAGAAATTAGTATCTAACAATGTCTATAAAACCATGAGTGTGTGTGTATCTTGTGTATCAAAATGTCTGAAGACAAATATTTTTTGCCTTTCCAAAGATTTAAGGGACAATAAACACGAAATGGTTATTTCAATTTACAGACTTCTTGGCAAAGCTACATGTAAAAAATAAACAGCCCTGCATTAAATAAGAAAATTACTACAGTTCCATTTTCCTGATAATGTATCAGTGACCATATTCATTCCACTTTCCTGAAAGACAGCAAGAGAAAAAAACTTAAGGGTAAATATTAAATTATATTCTTTAGTCTATGGAGAGGGAAAGATTAGAAAAGTATTGTTTTAAGTGTATGCATTCAAATATATACCCTTTTCTTCCCTCCATGGATCTTTATTTCACCTGGAAAATTACCCTCCATTTTACTATTTTGTTCTCACATCAGCTGCTAAACTGCAAAATGTCTCTATCCAAATATTTTTTTTTGTTCCCTTTTGAATACTGCTTGTCTACTGCAGTGCACTGAATAGTATTATATAACAGCTTATTATAAAAGAGATATTATAGCCACTATAAATCAGGAGTTTGAACAAACAAAGTAATGAATGTAGGGGATATAAAATGTGAGCTCGTATTGCAAACTTTTTCCCTTTTTGAGAGGAGAACTTGCAAAAAGAAAAAATATATATATACATCAGAATTTAAATACACACTGCTGGAACACATAGCTAAATGTAAATGCTTGTTTAGAATGGGAACAAAATGTTCAGAGAGGCAAGGGTTAGGAATTGTTCCAGCTTGAATCAGTCACAACAGCCCCTAAGAGTTTAACAGGTGCAGAACCAAGCCCTTGAGTTTAGTATTTTGACAGAAAAGAAATTCAAATTAGCAGCTTATTTTCAAAATCCCTGGGCAGCCATGCAATTTACACTGCCTGTGGTATGAATGCTGGCTATTCTTCCCCCATCTTTTTCCTGTGGGTCATAGTATAGAATTTTCTGGTTCTAATTGAAAACATTTAACACAGGGTTGAGGAAGGGTAAGGGCTATTTGCTGTTTTCCAAGGAGGAATGACATACCATGGTAAAGAAGTAAGACACTCAGCACAGAACTTCTTCATACCCCAAGAATCATATTCTTGATTTATAACAAAATGTTCAGCAGTTTAACACTTCCATCTCGTCTCCCTCATAAATCTGGTTATATATATGTATATTATATATATATGATCCTTCTGAACTAGACTATCCATCATAATTACAAGTCCACATTAAAGAAAAATGCTTTGTATTTTTCCCTTAGTTATGCTGTCAGACCTTGCATACAGATAAACTGAGATTTTAAAGGTGAATTACGAATTTCAAATGCCCTGTGTGGATAGAAGCACTGAAGTTCTGACAGTGATGAGCACTGCACTATTCCAAAAGCAGCATACATAGAACAACTCATGGCAAAGGCCACTAACTCTCTCCTATTTGTTCAAGTCTTATTTACCAGGGGAGGTAGTGGGAAATAAAAGCTCTCCCTCGACCTTGACTTTGAGGATTTTGAAGGAAAACAAACTCCTGTCTCTCCCTCAAAAGCTAGGAAAGGTGTTAATTAAGTTTTATATCTGAATTACCTGAACTCAGGTGCTTTGAATCAGATACTTGGCAGCACTGCATTTTGGAAGCATGTTCCAAATTTGCTTCCTTTTCATATTTCAAAATGAGAATATCAAAAGTTCTCTGTGAGTTTTAATTGGTTTGAAAGACTGCTTTGTCAAGGCAAAAGATTAGGCCTAAACCATTTTTGAATAATGTCTCCTCTTTAAAATTAATTAAGGGAGAAGAACCATACAGCAAGAGCAACAAGTGAACACTTCCATATGTATTACTGAGTAAAAGATGCAACAAAAAACAAAAATACAAACTAAATGCTGACAAAGTATTTTTTGCAATACTATTATTGGGAAGAGGTTTTCCCTAACGTGTGCAATTTTTTTCCAGAAATTTGCCTTTTACTTGGAAATAAATGTCATTTCTGTTTCTCCTGTGCTAGTTAGATGTGAGATAGGTGTGATGTAGGGAAGCAGACTTCCTTTTCAGAGCTCCCTTCCCAGAACAACTATCCATTTGGTTATATTATCAATGACAAAGTTACTCATTTCCCCATGATTCATGTTTTGTAATAAGGATAATGGTGTTATCCTACTTTGCAGTTATCTATTGAAGAATTGGACTTTATGAAGCAGAGTTATTATCACTCTTTCTTGTAAAATAATTGGCGTGCTGCCCTGGATAAAATTGACTTCATCTGCATCAGAACATGGATAAAGACTCAAGTATCTTCAATATTCAGCTCTTCCCAATCTCAGCTTCAAAGGCCTATCTGGACCACTGAGATGTGAACAGTATTAAGCATGCAGGCCAAGGAAGAAGAGAAAAAATCCAACCAAAAAATTAGAAATAGCACTTAGCTTCAGTCAAAGCACTTTTCAAAGTAATTTTCATGTTCGCTCTCACTTTATCTGAGATAGACTTTTTGCCCAAGTGATCTTCAAAACAGGATTTAGCTGTCAGTCTGCATAGGCTCAGAGGAAATACTGATTTTCTCTGTCCATTTATCACTAAAATTCTTCTTCTGACTTCTCTTATTCTTCTCCTTATGGACTCTGAAATATTGCAGCTCTCCAGCTATAATGAACCCTCTTGGCATTCAGCTAATCTGTACTGAAAAGGTGTGAGCCAGTGTTTCAGCCTGTGCCTTTGCATTAGACCCTAACCAGTTCCCTTCATAAAATCCACCAGGAAAAGCCTCATTTCAGGTTTCAGCCAGTCCTCGGTGTAAACTGCCCAAAAACAGATCAAAAAAGCTGATGCATTTTACAGGATGTACATGGCAGTGCATCTACTTGGCTTCTCATCTTGGGCATTGCTCCCTGAAGTGCCTCTGAAACATCGTGCCAATTCCATGGGGAAAAAAAAAAAAAGAAAAAAAAAAAAAAAAGGGTAATACTGTGAAGGACTCTGCTTGGGAAAGCCAAGTAGCTAGTGAGCAACCATATGAAATAAGTTGATGGCACGAGTCCAAACCTTACAGGACAGGTGTCTAATCATACAATTTAAATGTACGCACATGCAGAGTATTAATTGGCACCCAAGCTGGCAGTTTCACAAGGGAGGCCAAGAATTTAATCAACCATGGGAAATAAACTAACCTCATGCTTGGGAATTACTCCTACAGAACACAGCTGAAATACAGTGTGGTAGTAAGAGGTACAAGTGTTGTGTGAGTTGTGTTTGTTCCATAACAAGTAGCAGCTTTTCTCTCAACAGTTTTCAAAGAAGAGCACAGGTCATTAGGACCTAGAATTTGGGAAACCCCTCCCCTGTTTGCCAAAAGTCTCCTGCACATCTCCACCTTTGTAAAATCATTTTTTCAAAAAGTTCAGATTATTAACCCAGTCAATGAAATACCTATTCAATCCACAAAAAACTCGGATCTTGAGCATCTCCCTCCTTGCCATTCGCTGCCAAAAGCAGATGACAGTGCTTCAGTACTTCATCAGTGCTAATGAAGGTGAGAATGTAGATAATTATGAGGCATTCACGTGGTACTTTAATGGGAAAAATATGAAACTTTTATATGCATTTCAGCACGTTTAAAACATGATTAAATAGCTTTTAAGAAAATGTATTTTGTGAAAAGGTGAATTATGATCTAATTTCAAAACCCAAGGAAATATGATAGGTAGAAGAGCATAGTTCAGAATTTTCACTAAATAATTGTGCAAGATGAAGCTGTGGCAGTGTGATAGATTTTCATCCTACATGTTTTCGTTCCCAGTTAATAACTGACCATGACAGCCAGTTGGGATAGCAATGGGCTACTACAGAACAGCTACCTGTGTGCCACAGGATTATTCACTAGTGACAGAAGTCCCATGCTGAACAGTAAAAAGATGTTTTGCCAGCAGACATGCTGCTGACTAAAACTGGTAGGGAATGAGTTTTGTCTGCCAGTGCGAATTACCTGCTAAATATTTTTAGATGCTTTTGAAAGCAAATATGATGCTGCATAGTATCAGGTAACATCCTGGGAAAAAAAACAGCCCAAACTGCTGCCATGTTATCAATCAGTGTGTTTTCCTTCAGTAATTTAGAAATAATTGATTATAGAGCATCAGGATGACCAAAACAATTGAGAAGGTATTCCCTGTAGCCATTCTAGATCAAACAAGATTTATGCTCCTGTTTTTCCCCCATAAAATTCATCACCAAAAGCTAACAGCAAGAGTGAAGGTTTTATGTCAAAATATCTTGTCATCACTGAGGTAAAAGGGCACATTCTCTGCATCAAGACAGCATGATTCAGCCCAAACCTTACAAGAAAAGTATAAAATATATGTGTAGAAGATTAAAGCAGTTTATGCGGAGCCTTGTATTGAAATATTTATTTGGGACTAGCATAAAAAAAAAGGTGCATGCAAATTATTCTCAAACCTCAGCACCAATATATGAAATTGGTGTATTCTGAGTTTTCAGTTCAAACTACTAATTGTGAGTAGACCAAGCCTAATTGTCAGCTTTCATTACTTATTCTGTGATCACCACTGAAGATACAGAAGTTCACAGATCACATCAGATTCTTAAATTATTTGAAATTATTTCAAAGTATAGAATAGTTTTTTCTCCACTATTTGATAAAATAGAAATTAAGAAGAATTTGCCCCACTAAGGATCAATGCCAAATATGACAAGTATTCATAGTCTACTTTTAAAATGGAGGGGAAGAATAAAGAGCAGAGGCACAACAATAACAGCACAGAATGCATCTAAAAGAAAATAGCTTTCAGTTGATGTGCAACTATATGATTATATTCCCACCATCAGTCAAATCCAGCCCCTTCTGCAGATGTTTATTCTTTTCTCTCCTGTTTGGTTATTATGGTTCATTATGTTGAGGGACTAAGCTGATTGAAATGTTCATGGAGATGACTGCTGCAGTAAAATGCGTAAAAGAGGGAAAAAAACAGGAATGCAGGGAGGGCAGGAGGAGAGAGAGCTTTTTATAACTCAGTAGCCCTGATTGCTGCACCAGAAACAGTGCAAAAGAAGGGGTGGGGGGAGGCTAAATACATGGCTTTTTCGAACAATAATAAATCATACGCCATATATAGGCCAAAAATGAAAGAGGCTCTGTGTTCAGATATAAACTTCTGGCAAGACCTGGTTTGTTGTCAGGTTCCCAGACACAAAATAGACACTCTGTTCACTTAGCATGAAGCCCTGCAAGAAGCAGGGAGCTCCAGAGACTCTTGGCTCTTCTCAAGTCTCATTAGGTCTGCATATTAATGACTTGCAGCAATAGAAAGAGGCCCTGTGGCAGCCTCCTCTTCCCCTGGTGCCTGGGTTTCCCATCGTTAAGGGCACAGTGACTGCAGCAGCAAGAAAAGAGGGGACATTAACAGAGCAGGGGTGAGGCAGCACTGCTGTGACAGCTCCGGGTCCCCTGCCCTGCTACCTCCTAAGGTGGGGGTCGGGGCAAAAGACAAAAAGGAGAGCTGACAGTATTTTGTATGACGCTGTTGTAGCAAATCTTCGTACGTGACAGAGCACAAAGGAAACAAGGGCAAAGACAGCACTGTGTTGCACAAAGATGCACCAGACCTGTGGAGGCTGTGGTAGGAAAGAAAGCACAGCATTTGTAGCTAAAATGCAGTGCGAGGGTGAGCGTGAATTCTAATGCACAGGCTCTGAACAAATGTTCCTTTCAGAAGCAAACTGACAGTATGAGAACTAAGACAGCAAGCCCTACATATGGGCATAACACTGCAATGTGTGTATTTCCTCAGTGATTCATAGTCTTTTAAAACCTTTATTTCCTCTGTCGAGAAAATGTATTTAATAATATCTTGTTAACATGGAGACCACTTGCATTATGGTGCCTCAATTCGAATTAATTAATAGAAAATCCTCCAAAAATTCAAAGGTATTACACATTCAGAGCACCCAATGTGTCTCCACTGATCCCTGGTAAAAAAAAAGCTTCACAGTCTGGCTGTCATTCAATCATTGGGCTCATTCTTTCCCTTGGGAACTCCTCCTTCACTTCTCATTGCTGTGCCAGCTGAAGTGCCTACTAAACAGAATTGCTTAATGCTTTGAAACTCTCTAAATCTGCCATAGGAGAAAATGCACTATAAAATGTACCAATAACTTTGTTTTAATGTGCAGGAAGTTTTGCTGCAGTGAATGATGCAGTATAAACACACCAATTCCCACCCCCAACCAAATGAATAAAATAAACTCTGTCCTGTGACCAAAAGAGGTTCAAAATTGCCTCCTTGTCCAGGAAACTGTAGCAGCAAGCTGAGATAAACCCAGCCTCCCATAGAATAAATATGCTCACCTCATTTATGTCTCTCCTGTATTATACTCCTATAAGTGACTGTTCCTTCTAGTCTCTCTACTTAAAGATCCAATACTTCCATTCTCTTATCAGACTTACCAGAGGATTGACCTCGATTAGTGGCATCATGATCACTGTCTCCTTGCTCACTGTCTCCATGACCACTGTCCTTAGAGCTTACTATGTCTGCTTCCTGGAATGCAGAACTGGACACAGAAACATCTTTACATTAGAATAAACATGAAAGAGAAACTCATAAAACATTCTTCCGCCATCACATGGCCAAACACGGCGCTGCATTCCCCCCCTCCCTCCCACTCCTGCCTGCTGCACGGCTACCACGGAGGTGCCCTGCCCACCCTAAACAAAAACAGGAATTTTCAGACCTTGGGAGCCTGGCTGGAAGGGACAGCAAGGGTTATTACTCCTCCTGGGTTTCATGTAGTGAGTAAAAGTAATTTGGTAGCATTTACTTAAGCTGGTGAGCTGAACTGTAACTCAGTGAGACAATGTTTTCTAGGAGACCCTACAGAAGCATATTCTTAAGTATTTGAAGCACGTTTTAGACTAATACAAACCGAGATTTTGTTCTTTTCTCAGTCAGTTTTGAAACCACTTTAGAAAAGCCGTAACGCAAACTTATTCTGTGCATCTACACACATTCGACTTCCCACTGCTTTACTGCCCTGTTACATCTGCAGTAAACACATTTCTGCACCCCATTCAGACCTGCTAAAGCATGCATGAGGAAAGCAAGGCTACGGAGCTCCTACCTGTTTACTCGTCGGGGTCTGTCAACTAGATAACTGAGCTCAGCACGCTGATGTTTTGTCTAGGAGAAAAGAATAATGGGAGATATTTTAACTCTTGATATTTCTGTAACTAGCATCAGAAAATATACAAGGGAAGCAGCTGACCATATTCACTATAAATGGTAATGCTTAGCTGCAAGTAGGCCTACAAAATCTGTTTCTAGAATGTAAGGGGGAAAAAACCAGCACTTAGTCACACAGATGGGAAGGCACGAGGGATTTTTTCTGGAGTTTGAGACAAGACTGACGTTTTATCACAGTACACACTGTTGAGCATCACAAGGACTCCCACAAAAAATTAGCATAACTATTTCTAGAGTTATGCACTACTTAGATGGTAGTGGTATTGCACCATAAGGAAAAAAAAAACACATTGAGATACCCTCAGGTCACCAAAAAGGCAGCAGAACCCAAGAGTTTTATAGACATTTTGAGGCAAGGTCAGTATTACAAATCAGTAGTAGAAATTTCACTGCAAAGCTTAATGCCTTAGAACATACCATTCAAACTACCCTTGTCAGACTGGCCAACATTCAGGTTTCAGTATGTTAAGAGAGAATGTGAGGTTTTCACTAGTGCACAGGCAGACAGGTGCTGACAATATATATAAGCTAACCTAGCACAAAATGATTAATGGGGGAGTAATATGGCATGGTATAGGCTTTGATAAAAATTCTCTACACACCAGGTAACACAACATAGGCAAGATTGCAGGGGACATTAAGTCTCAGCACATAATTTTACAGAAACTCTTTCTTGCTGGTTTTCTTTGCAAACTTTGGGGTTATAAAGAGCTGTGCAGCAGAGTAAAGAAAAGTCAGTTATTAAATCCTAATTCACAAATTAATTAAAGCTCCTCCTGACTACAGTGATAGTCCCAGTCCCAAAGGGGGTTCCCCCCAAAGCCTTACTTGCACATGCAAAGATTTCAGAAAGGAAAAAGACACAGGTTTAGAGTGTTGCTTCAGAGCATCCTGTGATTACACTCCACGACACTTCAGCCTTGTCAAGCGGACAGATTCTGCACGGAGCCGTAACCCCCCCACCTCTCAACCCACAGGTGATCCACTGACAGCTACCGCTGCCTCGGGGGGGATCTCTGCACCCCGATGCTGCCCAGCCAGGGCCAAATTCCTTCAGAGGCACCGGGAGGGTGCAGGGGGGACACGCTTGGCTGCAACACCTGCTAAACCCGAGCGGGAGGGAGCCAGCCGTGTGTGTGTGTGTGTGTGTGTGTGTGTGTGTGTGTGAACCCCGCAATCGCCCCTGAGACCCCCGCCTGTCGCTAAAGCCTCCCAAACAGGAGAGGGCAAAGAGGGGAGAGACAGCTGATTAAAGGGGAAAGAAGCAGGATTAGGAACGCAGACTGGGAATCCTTTCCCGACGGGAGAGGAGGAGCGGAAGCTTCAGGAAGGGTGTTTGGGGATCACTTGGGGATGCAGTCTGCGGAGGCTGGGGGTGTGTGGGATGCCGGGGGGTGCCGGTCCTTACCTCGCTGGACAAAATGCTGCCATTGGAGATGATGTCGGGCTGCTGGTCGGCGTAGCCGGTGACGATGGCCCCGCAGGGGTTGTGCTCGGCGTCGGTGCTGCGAGAGGGGCTACAGGGCTTGAGGAACATCAGGTCGGTCTTGGCGGACTCGGGGGTGAGGCAGACTTGGTAGCAGTAGTTCTGGTTGTGGTGGTGGGAGCCGAAACTGCCCGACTCCTCCACCGGCACCTGCGCAGGGTTGCTCGGCACGTTGGAGCTCTGCACCAGCATGATGTCCGACTTGCTGAGCTTCTTCTTGCGGGCCCGCGCCTGCCGGCTGCAGCAGGGGCAGCAGCAGCAGCAGCCCAGGCAGCAGTCGCTGGCCAGGCAGGTGTAGATATTGAGCTTCTTCTCCTTCTGGCAGCGCACCGCCAGGACGATCATGGCCAGCAGGAAGATGAAGGAGACGGAGCCCAGGGCGATGATGAGGATCAGGGTGAGGTCAAGCGAGTTATCCCCCCCGGAGCGGCTGGGGCGATGCTCGCCAGAGCCGCCGCCGCCGCCCCCCGCTCCCGTGCCCGTGGCCGGGCCACCTCCGCCGCCGGAGCGCTCGCCCGCGCCGTCCACCAGCACCACCTGCACGGCGGCGGTGGAGGAGAGCGGCGGCTGCCCGTGGTCGCGCACCTCGATGACCAGCTCGTAGGGGCGCTGCGGGTCGCGCTTGGCCGGCACCCTGCGGGCCGTCCGCAGCTCCCCGGAGCGCCAGTCCATGCGGAACAGCCCGGCCTCGTTGCCCCGCGCGATGCTGTAGGTGAGGCGGGCGTTCTCGCCGTCGTCGGCGTCCACCGCCGCCACCCGGCTCACCAGGTAGCCCGGCTCGGCGCCGCGGGGCAGCGCCTCCCGCGCCGGGGTGCCGTTCCGGCCGGGCAGGGGGCTGACGATGGCGGGCGCGTTGTCGTTCTGGTCCACCACGATGATGTGGACGGTGGCATTGCCGGCCAGCGGCTGCGGCTCCTCGCCAGCGTCGCGGGCCTCTACCTGGAAGCTGAACTCTTTGAGCTGCTCGTAGTCGAAGGAGCGGAGGGCGTAGAGAAACCCGTTCTCGGAGTTGATGGAGACGTAGGTGAAGACGGACATGCCCTGGATCTGGCTCTCCAGGATGGAGTAGGAGAGGCGGGCGTTGGCGCCCTGGTCGCGGTCGGTGGCGCTGACGGCGTAGATGTAGGCGCCGGGCACGTTGTTCTCGCTCACGTACACCTGGTACACGGGCTGGCTGAAGCGCGGCGCGTTGTCGTTCACGTCGCTCACCCGCACCTGGATGGACTTGCTGGTGCTGAGCGGCGGCTCGCCGTGGTCCCGGGCCACCACGGTGAGCGTGTAGGCGTCGCCGCCCGGCTGCTCGCGGTCCAGGGGCCCCTCGGTGACGATGGTGTAGTAGTTCTTGAAGGAGCTCTTGAGGCGGAAGGGCGCGTCGCCCTGCAGCAGCTCGCACTGCACCTGCCCGTTCTCCTCCGAGTCGCGGTCCGAGACGCTGAAAAGGGCCACCACGGTGCCCGGCGCCGCCGCCTCGCTCACCGCCTCCTTGACGGTGGAGAAGCTGATCTCGGGCGCGTTGTCGTTGGCGTCCAGCACCCGCACCAGCACTTTGCAATGGGCGGGCACGGCGTTGGGCCCCAGGTCCTTGGCTTGGACGTACACCTGGTACACGCTGCTCTCCTCGTAGTCCAGCTCGCCGCTCACCTCCAGGCGCCCGGTGCGCGGCGCGATGCCGAAGAGCTCCCGGGCGCGGGCCGAGATGTGGCTGCTGAAGGAGTAGATGATCTCGCCGTTCTGCCCCTCGTCGGGGTCCGTGGCGTTGAGCTGCAGCACCAGGGTGCCCGGCGGCGAGTTCTCCGGCAGCGACACGGTGTAGACGGGCTGCTCGAAGGCGGGGACGTTGTCGTTGGAGTCCAGCACCCTGACGGTGAGCAGGGCGGTGCCGGTGCGCTGCTGGGGCTGCCCGCCGTCCACCGCCGTCAGCACGTAGCGGTGCACCGCCTGCTGCTCCCGGTCCAGCGGCTGGTCCAGCACCAGCTCGGCGAAGCGGTTCCCGTCGCCCTGCGTCTGCACGTCGAGGGAGAAGTAGCTGTTGGGGGTGATCTCGTAGGTGCGCAGGGAGTTGGTGCCCACGTCGGGGTCGAAGGCGCTCTCCAGCGGGAAGCGGGTGCCCGGCGTGGCGCTCTCCGAGATCTCCACCGTGAGGTCGGGCTCCGGGAAGGAGGGCGGGTTGTCGTTGATGTCCAGCACCTCGATCTCCACCCGGAACAGCTCCAGGGGGTTCTCCAGGAAGACCTCCAGATGCAGCAGGCAGGAGGGGCTCTGCTTACAGATCTGCTCCCGGTCGATCTTCTCGTTCACGTAGAGTATCCCGGTTTCTAGGTTAAGCTCCAGGTAAGGGCTGCGGGAGTTGGGCGCCGTCTGGAAGCGCCGAGCCGAAAGTTTTGTAATGTCCAAGCCCAGGTCCTCGGCGATATTCCCCACGAACGTGCCATGCTCCTGCTCTTCCTGCACCGTGTAATGGAGCTGGCAAAAAGCCCCCTCCACCATCCAGAGCAAGGCAAAGAGGAATAGCACAACCATCTCCAGACGGGGAAAGAGATTCCTCCCTCCCCGACACCACCGCTGCCTCCTCTTCCAAAAGCCACCGCCACCTCCTCCTCCTCCGAAAATACACACTACAGTGTGTGTGTGTGTGTGCGTGTGTGTGTGCGCGCCTGTGTGTGCCTGT
Source organism: Acridotheres tristis (assembly GCA_037013685.1). Taxonomy (NCBI): domain Eukaryota; kingdom Metazoa; phylum Chordata; class Aves; order Passeriformes; family Sturnidae; genus Acridotheres; species Acridotheres tristis. The sequence continues at coordinate 7,720,696 of CM072888.1, read as the reverse complement.
GTGCGCGCGCGCGCGTGTCCGCGCCTGCAAGCGTGTGGAGATAGAGAGAGGGGTCGGGGGAGGGAGGGAGGGAGAGGTTGGTTTAGGGGGCTGGGGGGGTGCTAGATACTATTTCTTCTGATTCATGTTAGGATTTTTTTTCTCCCCCATCTCCCTCCTTTTTGTTACGGGTATTATTGTTTCACACGCTGACCAAACGAAGAAGACAGGCGTCCCCACTTCATCTGTGATCTTCGAAATATACGGCCAACTAAAATAGCTATTAGCCGGCTGTAGCTAGAGACACACAGTAGCCCTCTTTTATTTATTCCGAGAGTCTTGGCACTGCACCGCGGCAGCAGCAGTGGCGGCGGAGACAGCAGCAGCAGCAAATCCCAAGGAGGAAATTTTTGTATTTCAAGATTGTCCTCGGTTTGTCTTCCTGGTGGGAGTTGGAGGGTAGATGCTGCTGGAACAGCCGGTGGATATGCCCTCTTTGGATGCAAGGAAAAGGCAGAAAACCGCGAAATTAAAAAAAAAAAAAAAAAATTAAAAAATCACCCGCAAAAAGATTTCATATATATTTTTAAAAAAAGGCAGAGAGCTGCTTAGCTACCCAAAACTTTCATTCCCTGATGTCCCTGGGATTTCCTCTTTTTTCTTTTTTTTTTTTTTTTTTATATAAGGATTTTAGATTTTTCTCTCTTCTGTTAAAGGTCTTTCATTTTCTTCTCTTATTGCTATGAGTATGTTCATCATCACCATCACTCTGCTTTTACGGCGGTGCCGATCGAGGTGGGGATTTTTTTTTTTTTCCTCTCTTGCTGCTTTCGCGTCTAGCCCCTGTATCTGTGGTGTGCTGCTGCTGCTGTTGGTTTCCCGTCCCGGCTCCGCTCCCGGCCCGGCTGCTCCGATCTCTGCCAGCAGTTTCTGAGCGGGCAGAGCTCGGCTGCGCTGTTTTTGCGCAGCGCCCGGCTCCTGCCAACCAATCAGCGCCCAGCACCGCCCCCGGGGGCGGTGTCCCATTGGCCGCGTCGCGCGTCGGGTGCGCTGCGTCACAGCCGAGCCGCGCGCGGGCTGGGCGGGCACGGCGGGCAGAGCGCTCCGGTGCCGCCGAGCGCCCGGGGATCTCTGCCTCGCTCCCTCGTTCCCCGCCTCCTTCCCTCAATTCCTGCTTCCTTCCCTCAGTCCCTGCCTCGCTCCCCTCGCGGGGCGATGCTTCCTCCCCCGCCGCCGCCGCCGCTGCTGCTGCTGGATGGGGAGATCGCCGCTCATCCCTGGCGCGCACGCACACACGCGCACCCGGGTGAACGTCAACAAGCCCCGCTCCTTGGAGAGGGAGTTTCCACCCAGCCAACTTTCCTTCGCTGGAAAGCTTTTAGAGAAAAGCGTGTAAACAAAGGGAAACTTGGGGTGATGGCTGTTGTTCCGTCTCCCCCCTTCCCCGCCTCTCGGTGTGTTCCACAGTGGAGAGAGTGCAACTTTCCATACTCCCTCCGTGCGGTGTTTCCAGCTCCGGCCAATTTAAAGCACCGCGAGCCTGCGCCAGTATTTTCCTATTTCCATTTGGGAATTTCCACTAGTGTAACAGGAGACCGCCAGGCACGGTGGAAGAGGGACAACGGGAGAACTCTGTCATTGGGTACTCAGGGTGGTGGGGCGGATATCCCTGGAGTGGGGGGGGGTCTGTCAGGGAGAAGCACAGAAATCCAAGGGAAACGCTGTTGGTGCTGGCTGAGAGATCCACGTCCATAAGGCTACCAAATTAATAGAGTAAAAGAATAAAGTACTTAAAATTCTCGTGGGGAGTATCCCCCCTTGCAAGTTACTGTTTTTCAAGAGCAACACAGAGCAGGGACGTGCAGCTCCTGCTCTAACCCCATCTCTAGTCCATCACTCAGCAGCGGCTCTATCCACACATCTCAATGAACTACAGGTGCGATTTCCTGCGTGGAAATGCAGGAATCCACATTAGGATGGCGAGGCCCCGGCACAGGTTGCCCCGAGAAGCTGTGGATGCCCCATCCTTGGAAGTATTCAAGGCCAGGCTAGACGAGGCTTGCAGCAACCCGGCCTAGCGGAAGATGTCCCTGCCCATGGCAGGAGGGGTTGGAGCCAGCTGGCCTTGGATGTGCCTTGCCATCCCAACCATCCCTCGCTGTCCAAAGCCTGATCCCCCCTCCCTTCCCCCGGCCCGGCCGCTCTGGCGGGCGGCGGGCGCCCCCCAGCGCCCGCAGCGCCGCACTGCACCCGGCAGCGTCGCCGCCGCCTCCGCCCCCGGGGCGCGCACAGCTCACTCCGCTCCGCGCCGGCACCGCACCGGCACCGCACCGGCACCGCACCGGCACCGCACCGGGCCCGACCGCACAGCCCTGCGGCAGGCGGCACTACCTCGCCCCTAGAGGTGCGCACAGGGAAGCGGCAGCCGGCGCGGCGGGCAGGGAGATGCCTCCTCTCCCCCAAACTGCATCTTGTTCTCTCCCCTTCGGGGTGGTTCCCTACCCACCCCTGCGCTCTGTGGCAGTGCGGGGAGCAGTCGGCGGGGCTATTCCGCTGGGTGTTTTCCAGAAAATTTGAAAAATTTCGTCAGAATCCCCCGGCTGCTGCGGCTGCCCGCTGGATGCGGACGGGGACCTCGCTGCCTTCCCTTTCCGTGCAGAAGCGCCGCCGCTCACCTGCCCGTCCGCTGCCGCCGGCTCCAGGCGCGGACAGCGGAGATCGCGCCTCTCTTGCCTGGGGGACCGGTGGGTGCCCCTAGGGGAGCGGCCGCTGCCCGGCACTGAACGCGAGCCGGGGCAGCCCGGCTCTAGCCCGGCTTCTCTCCCCGCCGCCGGAGCCCCCGGAGCGGCCGCCTCTCCTGCCTTCGAGGAACGCGGGCGCAGCGGGCGAAACCCGGGAGACCGAGCCCGTGTCCCTGCCCGTGCCCGTGTCCGCCTCTGCGGGCCGGAGGAAGCCCCGAAGGTGGTGGTGGCATGCGGGGGGACACATCTCCGCGCTCGGGGGGAGACACCCACGCGAGGCGCCCGCAGAGACGGCGTGATGCGGGGGGCAGCAGCCCCGCGGGAACATGCACATATTTATATCCATATCCACACACGTGTATAGGCGGGGGGGAGCCGCCTCCCGCCGGGATCCGGGCTGCCCCCGCGATTGCGAGCGCAGCCGGGTCTCCATTTTGGGTCTCCGAGCAGCGCCTGGGAAGCGGCAGGGATCGGCGGCCGCCCTCCCGCTAATGCCGAGTGACAAATCGCACTTAGGCGATACATGAACGAGAAAATGATTTATGGATTTTCGCGACGGTCTGAGCCGATGAAGGCGACATGAATTATCCATCCTAATGTGCAATATATCATTTTCTAATAACACTGGGGTTGGCCCTAACGCTGTGCGCTACTCCCTTCGATAGCAGGTATCGATTGGGCACAGTCCGAGCGCCGGCTTTCCGCCGGACACGTACCTCCAGCAGCACCAGCTGAGATCTGTGTATTTACCTCTTCCTAAAGCCCAGGGCTATGGGCAGACCCCTGACACCGTGCCCTTTAGTTTTTCCATCTGTCATCATTTAATTTGGCAATTCCTTTACCGAATGAAGACTAATCTTTCGTGTCACTGCGTTTCACTCTGTGCTGTGATGTGGAGATGGAAGGAGAGGATGCCAGGTTTGTAAATCCTCCGTGCTGATGGGGATGACACCTGGGTGAGTCAAACCTTTCCCCCCTGCCAAAATCCTCCTTGGCACCCCAAGTGTAACGGGGCACTTTCTAACAAGGAGAACAGATGCTAAATCATACTTCTGCTCACACAGAGCTTCCCTGGCACCTCCGTTTACCAAATCTCAAGGATTATTTTAAAGACAAAATTTTTGCACTTAACTCATACACGGTAGGAGAGTGAATCATCAACACACAAAACTGAATAAGATAAGAGGGGGAAGAGCTGCCAGATCTGGAGGATGCTCCAAAGCCAAGCCTAGTGCCCCAAGGCCAGGGCATCCCCTCTGCCCCAGCCAAGTTCTTTTGCCCTTCATCACGCAGTTGCAGTGAAGTCATAGTGACATAAGCTATGAACAATCCCAATTATTTATCTAAATGGTTCCAAGTCTAAAATATCACTTTCACATTAAGAAGGACAAGCGAGTCCTGGCCTTCCATGAGACAATATAAAACAGAGGTGGGAAAGATGGAGGTAAAAGATCAATGCATTCATTTAGGGTCGGGGTTTAGATAAGTGATTACTGGGGAAGAGGTGAGGAAATGCTTCATTTCTCATTAGCCAAGTGTAGTTTTTCCATTGCTCAGACACAACAGGAGTCAAAGAAGTAAGGAAACATCCAAATGCCGTGTTCTGGAAGAAACAATCATTATCCTAAACTGCACAATCATATTTTAGGTTGTATAAATCTAATCCCCATAGTTTAATCGAGTCATCAAAATGATCTGCGGGTTCTTTTTTAGGTTCAGTCTTAGTTTCAGGCTGGGGAACATTGTGGCCTCTTTACTGTCTGGATGTTAAAAACACATCAAGAATTGACCTCCCCTGTACCTCAAAGGTTAGTTTGTTATATTGTTAGATTGTTATTCCTTGTTTTAATATTAATTATCTTGGTTAAAAAACAAAACAAAACAACATAATAAAACCCACCCATGTTTTCCCTCAAGAAAATGACAGCTCATGGTGCAGGAAAGATTACTGGAATTGATGATAGGATTAGGATTGTAAATAGGAAACAAAAGATACTATGGTTAGAAAGAGCTTGCTTCCTAAGAGGAAGATTTATATGTATTACCGATGGGGCCATAGGATGAAATCCTGCTTCAAAGTGAGGTCGATACAGAACAATTTCACAAATTAACTAAGGGGCCCGGTTATTTCTATCAGAGGGGAAAGTTCACTGCCACCACTCCCTCAATGGATTTCTCTCTTAATTGCCAATGAGGAGACAAAACAAGAAGGCTAGACAATTTGGCTAATCAATAAAGAAAGCCTGTCTTCATGTTTGCCTCAGGAGCACTCCGTATGTCAGATCGATGTAGAAGCCACCAAAGTTCTTGCAGGGGTCACCAGTGATTAAGACATTTTCTGATGGCTTTTAAACAACCCCAGAGACAAGCATCTGCCACAAGGCTGAAGATGTAAGCAGAACTAGAGATACAACGTTAATCACCACCTTCACGCTTACAAGAGTGCTCCTGGTGATGAAAACAACTCGTTTATGACCTTAGACAGCTGTTTTAATAAGTGATAATCAAGTATGAATTCATTGTATGCTCTGTACTCCACCAGTGATCAGATATGATGGACAGAAGGTGCCAGGAGTCTAGAACAGAATTACAATGTATGCATCCTACAAGAGTTTCTTAAGGCCAGCTTCTGCCCCCTTTTCTTTGCCCACCCCCAAACATTCAATACACATTGCAGGGAGCCTACTCAAGCAGCAAGAAGCTGTTCAGTGTGAAACAGCAGATTGGTACAGTCTACTGCTATTATCCTGCCTTCTCCAGCTTTCAGAGTCTATCATAATGTTTATCACAAAAAGAAAAAAAAAAATCCCAGCCTGTTTCAATGACTTGTGATTTTAGCTGATTCAAGTCTGCATTGAAATAAATAGAAGGAAACTATTTTTTCCACAGTTAAGCTCTGAACACTTTCTATCAGTCAGGCCTTTTACAGTGTCCAGATCAGAGCAGCTAAGGTCCTGGTCATTTCAAAACAGTTGTTTCTGTATGCATGGCTTTACACTAACATTTGGCCTGATTCCTATAAGCTTGTGTCATGTCCCATTACTATCAATGTAATAATTAGTCACAAGTCTGACAATTTTTTAACTCTACTTTTATTGTCATGCTGCAGAGGCATTATAAACAAATAAAAATGACTTTATAGAAGGCGATCAGTCAAAAATACTGATTTTATCTGTTTACTTGAAGAGGTGACACGTATCTAACATCACAGAAGATATTTCTTAACAAAAGACTCCTCAATAAGGCAAATTACTTACCATCCAGCTAGAATTTTCAGAAAGATAGTTTATTGCATAGATAGGAACCTGGTAGTGAATCAAATGAAAAGCAAAATATGATCACATTGATCAGGACAGTCATCATATTTTTTTTTTCCTCTGTAAATTTCTTTTTTTATGGTGTTTCTCAATCAGCTGCACCCATTTCCTTCAACTTCATCAAAATGCAGTTGACCTGTATCTGAATTCAGCCAATGCTGCTAAGCTTGAATGATTACCAGAGCAAATGAGGACAAAATCTACAGTGGAAAACTCCAGTGGTATGAGACTCTGTTAAGCTTCTTATAATGCACTCAAAGCCGTAGGTAGATGTAGTTGCTCGTGATAAAGAAAATTACACTGTTGATTTTCTTTTCAACCGTAAGTTCAAACCTTAAACTAAAGCACCATTTGTTTTGAGGTTCGGCTTGAAAGCAGTAGTTCAAATACAAAACATTTATTCTTAGATATAACACTATAGTGCTTGACAGAATAAATACAAAAAAGCCCTAAACTCTAGATTGTTTGCCCAGAAGAATTTGCATTCTTGGGCCTCAGTGTTCCGTGTATATATAATTTCCAGCATAATTCTATCATCTGAGTCATCGTGCCAACTATGCAGCAGATAACAATAGCACCAACTAGGAAGGAAAAGGAAAAAGATGGCAAGAGAGATGTTATAATTATGTAGTCACTTAGGAAGAGTATGCACATCTATATTTTTGTACCTATTCTAGGTGGAGCTACTTGCACTACCAGAATTCAAGACTGTATTTTTTGAGTCTTCCCTTGGTAAGACCATATGCTCAGGTGCTTGCTATTTCTCCTAAAATTGCATCTGTCTAGGGAAAACTTTTTATCCACCTCAATTTCAGTATTGAGGAAGTTGCACTTGGAAAGCAGTTTAGTCACTTATGAGAAACTGATCACTTTTTTTTTTTTTTCTGGTCTATGCTAAAAAAATTGCAATATTCAATTCAAAATCTTACCACCTCCACATATTGGAATAGTGACTTTAGCAGATGGAGGTCTCAGGAGTACTCGTTGCCATTCTCAGACAGATACCAAGGGATCTTCCAGAGAATGGCAAAGGGATAAGTCCTCAAAACTTCTTCCACAGAAGCTGTTCCTTGAAACACTTCCACACTCTCAGAAATTTACAAGTTAGTCTTTGAAAAATCTGTGCTAGACACCTCCTCTCACAACTGCTTAGTGGCTGGACTGCGTGACAGAAACCAGGCAAGTTCATCTGTTCCACACAATTGCTGTAGAGGATGAACACGGTTTTTCTCAGAATAATTATTTCCAGGGTTCTGCAGAGCTGGATGCACGCTTATCCATACACTTGCTACTCTCAATGGTGGTAAGGAAGCAGGAGAAAGTGGAAAAGGAAAAGCATCTCTATAGAACAACACAGAATAACAGAAAAAGTTGATCACAATTACTAAGGGATAAGGAAATGGCTATGAAAGTAAAACTGCAGCAAAACAAATGGTAAGAGAGAAAATTTTAAAAACCCTAACATTTAGACTTAAAAGCAAAATCAATCAGGTTATAACCCCAAAGCTAAATACCCTACCAGTTTTTCCAGCAGTCTCCTAAGTTCCTGCCGCCTAACAACAACAAAAGTTAGTGTCTTTTCCCTTTTCATTAGCAGGCTTTACATATGCATATGGAAAAACTCCTTACTGTGAGCTGTTACTTAATTAGGTGAACTAGGAGTAGTCTGTGCTATAGATTTCAGTGGTCCACGCTCTATTTATTATGCAAGTTGTGGCCTGATGTTGCTACAATTACAGTTTTTTCAATTAAAAATCAAGCCAGAAGATTTTCTCCCTCACCAGAAGTCGGTGCAGCAGTGGGATCTCCAGAGGCTGAGCCAGCCTGGCTGCTGCTGCCTCACGGAGCTGCAAGGTTGCTCTGATCAGCAGGATCTCACAGCTACAGGGCACAGGGACAATACACCTCACTCAGCAAAACTTTGGAAACATGATTAGCAAAGTATGCAAGTTGCATAACCAGGCTTAGGAAATGTTGGATTTCAAAGTTCCTGAGGTTGTTGCTTCTAGTGAGCCTGTAAATCACAGTGATCTGTTACTAAAAGATCTCTCTCTGCTGCCTGTCAGTCCTGCAGTTTGTGCACTGGAATGAGGCACTCCAAAGGTACCCAGTTTTTATTCTGGGATGAGATCTTTCCCAAGATCTTCGTTGTTTGGTCAGTGCACACCATGAGCAGTGGTGCCGATGCTGAATCGGAGCTGGTTCATATCTGCAGCACTTTGGGTTCTGTTACAGTATCCAGTGCAGAAGGAAGGAAAGGAAAGATCCTGTAGCTGAGGATGCTGAATTCCCAGTGCCGTTGTGTGTTAACACGTGTAACATATGCCCCGGTTCCCTGGTTTTAAGGAAGGCTAAAACAGTGTTGCCAAATGTATTCTGTCGTGAATGGATGAATACTTGGGAAGCACTTGGGTATGGTGAGAAGAACTCCGGAGGTGATTATGATTTTAGAGGAAGTGGAGGGTTGGCACAATATGCTCTGAAGAAGTCTGCAGCCACATGTGACTGTCTCCTCACATGCCCACAACAAGCTGCTGAATCACACCTGCTTCCTTTAATACTGGTATTTTCTCATTTTGCAGGCTTTACTATGCAAATCTTTTTGATGTAACACAAGCATATACAACCATATGCATATGCTTACATGTAAGTACATGAACCTTGATGTTGAGCTTGGAGAGAAATGACAGTTCTGCAAGATGTTCAAGGGGCGGGGGGGGAGAGAGGAATATAGCTGCAACCAAGTTCAGCAGGAGCAATGACCAGCACAAACCCGATCCTCCCTCTAGCGAGAGTCTTTTAATTCAGTGCGCTGCTAAGCTCTCGGGAGAGGCTGATCCGCTCAGCCACTCGAGACAGCAAAATGTTACCCCCACGACTGGCAGGGTCACCTCGCTCAGCACCGTGGCTGCTCCTGCCGGCTGCCAAGGAGCGGTGCAGGAGGAGACAGAGCGTCATTTCCCCAAGAGCAGCCTCGGAAAGCTGCGAGTTGCAGCAGCTGCTGCTTAAGAAGGGCTCCGGCAAATCCTGCAGCTGTGGGAGGCAGCAGCTGGATTGCAAACAAGCCGTGTGATGTCCACGCAAAAAGAGGAGTGTGTGTGTTGTTACTGTGCTTATTGCAGATAAAGGAGCGGTGCAGCGCGCTGCCGTGCAGGAATCTGCGCTGCTGCGCACTCACGAGGGGAGTGTCTGCCTCCAGAAAGCAGAGAGCTGGCTTAAAGAAATGATCGCTGGGGGAAAATATCACATGGGCGCTGTGGAAACTGTGTGAGCTAAGCACCAAAGTAAAGAGCTTTGCAGGAAAGAGAGGGAAAAGGGAGTGAAGACAGGAAGGACTCAAGTTGTGGGAAGTGTTAAATAGAAGAATGAGCCATGTAAATGTGATTTGGGGTAGAGTGGGAAGATGTCAGAAATGTTGTAGGAAGGCTTGGATTTTCTTAGCTCTGAAAAGCATTTGAGAGTTTGCTGGCTTTCTGTGCTTCTCATAGATTTCCCTGTAATTGGGGGAAACTTGGTGAAAGAGGATCACTGCTTCCTGTAAAAGGCAGTGTCAAGAGCAGAGTGGGAATATTTTGGAAGAACTTACTGCTTTTACTGGTTGTGCTCAACTGCTGGCTTTACTTAGAAAAGCTTCTCCTGGAAGGATGTATTAGGAAGTTGTCGGCAGCTCTCCCTTGCTGCTGTAATGCTGGGCAGTAGGGATCTGGGGAGCACTTGTGTTCCCCGGTTTCCACCTTTGTGTAATTTCCAAGAATCTGGAGCTGCCCAGGAAATGAGGTTATAACATTCAATTTGCTGGAAAGAAAGGATATAGACATTTGACCCTTTGCTGGATTTTGCTCAGCACAGAGAGGAACAAAAGCACAATTAGGAAGGAAGAAATAGCCTTTATGGCATGACCAGGGTGCTGATAAATAGCTTCAGAAATGCAGTTCTATTGCAAGCCAAGATAGAAAATCCAACTAATAATTGTATACATTGATTTAACAGTGTAGCTATATGGGCTTACAGGATAGTATTGAAGAATATTAACTGAAAATCCTTGACCAGAATTCGGAAAAGTATAGCATCATCGAAGTCCTTTATCTAAAGAGCTGTAATATATAAAACTGTAAATATTAATGCCCCTTTCTAGAATCTTCAGCATGTAATAAATAATCACCTTGTGTTATGGTCTTGGTGGGAAGAAAGAGAATAATACATGATTGGCACTCTGAGAAATCACGAAAAAATGGGGCTAGGAAATGTATATAACTGTATTTTTTTTTTCTGCCAAAATGAGCTTTCTGGGTAAAAATGTGATACTGCAAATTTCTAGAGGTGATTGCTGTAATAAAATGATTTCCAGAGCTTATGTGCTTTTAGGGAATGGCAGAAATTGTCGTTTGATGTAGTACCAATGTTAGAAGACAGGATTGTGCTCTTGCTTTGCTAGTGGTGGTGACTTGGAAGAGCTGCCTCAGTGTATATGTGTATAACAGGCATAATATTTCTCCCCTATGAAAAAAGTGAATTAGGACCATAAGAAAGAAGATTCCATACAGGAATTGGACTCCATTATTGCACATGAGCCTTCTCTGAGAAGGTTTCCCTTTAAGCTTCCCTACTTAAATTAGATAGAAGCAGAAATGTGTGCTTTGGGCATCCTAACAGTAGAAGTTTGGGAGATTTTTGTAGTAACTTGGTGTGGTTTGGCTGTATGAAAAATGCAGTGTTAGAGCTTCCAGTGCTGCATCAAAAATGCTATGGCCATGCCAAAATGGAGCTTGGTATAAACACATTTGGCTTCTTCAAATGTCTTCAGAATAGAGGGAGAAGTTAATTTGGTAGTGGCAGTTGCACTGCTTGTGCCCTGCATGCTGGATCATAGCTGCTATCTGTCTTGAGGTGGAAGAAGTCAGTAGACTTTCCATATTGCTTGATTTGTCTAATCTGCTAGATCTGGGACTGTCTGATCATCTGGAACCTGATGCAGCTTGTCCAGTTTGTTATTACTGGGTGATGAGATAGCATATCTATGGTCTATCTGTCCGTGTATAGAAGAGGCTAATCATATCTTAGAATCCAAAGAGCCTAGCACAAATTTATTGAAATGCTTGTGAAATGAGAATAGAGGTTTCCTTTGCACCATATGGTTGCCAAGTGTGGCATTAGGCAATAATAGCTTTCAGTCTGTGAGAGTGGTGAAAAAAAATTACTAAGTGGTTTAACCTTTTTGGCTATAAAAGAATTGTGACTTTGACATCTGTTCTAGTCCCACTTAAATTACTGGAGTTTTTGACAGAGTTTTTTTGGTTTTTTTTCTTTTTTATTTGAGGGGGTGGGAGGGCAGGTATGTTGGGCTCCTGCTTGTAGTCATGGCTTCATTTGTCCTACAAATTTGTGTGTACTTGACAGCCAGCTGACAACCGTTCTTTGATCATGATTTTTTGGGTTTTGTTTTTCATTTTTCTTGTATACGGACAAAAAATAGTATTTTCTCTGTTACTCACAGCAAAATAATAGAAGCCTTGTTTGAAATTAGGAATGATCAGTATCCAACCAGCATACATTTTACTTAAAATGTTCTAGAATCACGTTTCTTCTTTTTAATGTTTGATGCTATATTCATTTTTTGGCCTTGGTCTGCAGTATAGGTACATGAACACACACATGTGTACAATTGGGAGTAAAACTCTCAGTTGCAGAAGTCTGATCTTGCATTTTATGAACATGTGAAATGATAATGAAAAGCCCATAGGTAACTGGACGTGGACAAAATGCAGAACTGGGACTCAGGAACTGGCAATGCAGAGAGCATTTTCTGGAAAGAAAAAGTATGTCCTATTCTCACCCCAATTTTTGGCAAATAATTTTTTGTTTCAGCATGAAACTGAGGGATAAAATACTAGTTATTTTCACTGTGAATAATGATAAATCTCAGAATTGGAAACAACTTCTATGCCTTTTTTTATCTTCATTTCACTTCCTCAAACCAAATTAATTTGATTATATTGTGGAGCAAAATGCTGGGAATGTCCTTTTTTAAAATATATGGAAAGTAAAGTAAATAGAAAGCAAGAATGTGTTCTTTTTTTATTGGATTTTTATGGAGGTTATAACCAGAGTTATTTTCTTCCAGATTTAATCTGAGTTCTTATAAGCAGTTACTCTTATAGAGTCAGTATGGACCACATCCAAAGTTGTTCAAGTAAAATAGCAAGATTTCCAGTGATTTCAGTATTCTTTTGATCAGACCCTTAATCTCTTAGAAAATGTTAAGCTTAATAAGACTGTTGTGTAAATGGTGCTGATGGAATTCTCTTTTGTGCCTAAAGGAGAAGAAGGTGGAGATTTATAAAGTGGTTGTCCATAAGTATTGTTTTACTTCATTGTCATTCTGTTCCCTTTCCAGCTCTTTTTGTCTATAAAAAGTTAAAATAAATCCCTTTTTAAAGGTTTGCTATTGTGTTTAGGTACTTAAAGTTTAATGTCTTTGTACAAAGAGCTTTTATGAAGGAAGATTTGTCCAGGCCTATCCTGTAATAAACATCTGGAAGCTGCAGGGGTTGGTCTATGGTGGCTATATAGCAAAAATACAGTTTAACTAGCTGGCTTTACATCAGGATTAATTTTCCCCTTGGTTTGGTTTTTTTTGTTTGTTTGTTTGCTTGCTTTGTTATTTTGGTTTTTTGTTTTGTTTTTCAATTTTGTCTATTCACTTATTAGTTTTTTAATCTGAATATATATGTCTTATTGTGGTCAAATTGTCTTAAATAGTCTTCTGATTGGTAGACAGCAGAAAACACATCTGGGATTGGTGCTGGGAGGGCTGTATTAAACCAGATTACGTATCTGCATTGTATTTATTCACTGATTAAGTGTTTGAAGAGCAAAGTTTCTCATCTCTAAAGACAATTTCCTTTAGTACAAAATATATAGGAAAATGAGTATTTCTAGATTAGCCAAAAGAAAAAGCTGCCACAGAGGTAATAGGCATCATTTGTATGTGGGCCAGAAGTTTAATTAGGATTTAGCAAAACAGAAAACTAGAGCTTTAGTCCTGATGATGCAAACCAGAAGTGAAAGCCCTTAAAGAGTTTGGGGGAAGGAGGAAATTTAAGGTTGTTTTTTTACAAAATGGAAAGACAATGAAGTTTCAGTAGTAATAATGAAGATAAGGGAAAATTGCGGAAAATACCATAAAAGAATAAAGAAATAGAAGTTTGCAAAAGTCTCAGAGGGAAAATTAGGTAAGGAAAGTTCTAGCAAATAAGAAGTAGAACATGAAGTAGTAATTCCTTCACTACATTTATAGTGCTGTGAATGAACAAGCAAAACCAAAATCCATATTTTGGATGTGATGATGCTGAACAGTAATGATCTGTAATGGCAAGATTCAACATCAAAGTTCTCAGATGACAATAGGAGGCTTTAGAAAATAATTTTAAGTGTATGACTTAATCGGTAATTCTTAGAGAATTATTATCACTGACAGTCCAGGAACAGATTAATTGAGTGGACGTGCAGAAATAGAGTTATCATCTCCCCAATTTAGCTGCACTTACCTAAAGTGCAGCTTGACTCTTCCAGACAAAATGGGGCTGGGTCAGTCAGGGTGGAAGTGAGAGGAGTGAGTCAGCCCTTGGACAGAGGCATAAACCTGGATTCACTGTTTTGAGCAATGGAAGCAGCATTTCCATGTGCCAGCAGAGCTTGCTGAAACCAGGAAAGGTGTACCAGCAGCACAGCACCACCAGGAGTACCATGGAGAATGTGCTGACCAAGGACCTGGGGGAAGCTGGTTCACCTCAGGACCTCATTCTCTCTCAGAACTCCCCTGTGACTGTTCCCCACAGGCCTTCCAGCAAAAGGAAGATGTTAATTGCTTTCAGGAAGAAGGAGAAAAATAAAGATGGAAATGAGAAATACAAGTGCTTACAGATACTTGCAGGTATTCACTGTAAGTGCCTTTGTTCAAAAAGTCCCCAGCCCTGTTTGAGTCTGAAGGAAGGAAAAAAATTGCTTCTGAGGCTTTTAAACTAATTTTGTTCTCATTTGTGTGAGAAGATAAATTGCAATGCTTATGAAACTATTTCATTTTAATTGTGTATGTTAGAATATGTTTAGCATACAGGATGGTCTAGATTTAGTCCTTGGAAGTTTTATTTTACTGCTCTGTGTATTTCACCTGTACTTCCAATCGGTAACACACACATATTATGAAGCTGCAAGCAAAGTCTCATTGTATTTCTCTGCTATGTTACCTCTGTTTTTTCTGAAGAGGCCTGCCTTAAGAGGCCACACTTTCTAAGCCCATTAGACCTATTAGCCCAGACTGCTAATAAATGCCAACTAATATTAATTATGGTGTGGTTCACATTAGGAACAGAGGATTACTCTTAGAACCAGAGTGGCTGCAGCCTGTTGCAGCAGTATGAACAGGTAGCAGGTCTTCCCAAGTAGGGGTCATCTATAAATAAGATTTCTCAGACCAGAACCATTCAGACTTGTGCATTTTGAAGTTAATCAGTGCTCACATGGAGCCTCTCCTCCCAACATCAATCTTTTAACAGAAAAGAGTGCAGGGAAAACCCATGCCCAGGCATCATCTAAGTTTGGGTTGTGTTTACCCTGTGCCACCTATGGACTCATGCTTTTATTTATGCCCATAGTGGGAGAAGACTCAAGAGACATTAACAATGCCCTTTTTCCTTTCTCCCAGCATCATTCAGATGGGATTATGGGAGTGCTCAGGTGACTTCACGGCTCTGAGCACATGGGGAGCTGTGATTCTTTGTCTCTCCTCTCCCCTTCTGTTTTACTGATGTCCTTCTAAGGCAGTTTGTTTTTCCTTCCAGCTTTCCAAATGTGATTGAAATAATTTTATTGGGTACAGCTCCTCTCTTTGCTGGCTTGGCAGGTTAAATGGAACCTACTGGTCCACACAAATGTTTAAATCAAGAGCCCAAGGTTAGCCAGTGGGGAATAGGCCTTGAGTCCTCTATCATAGACTTCCAGGTGCTATACTGGACATAACACATTTGATGATTCAAAGTATTTTAATTACATAGATATATGCTGTAGGATCAAATTCTTCTGAGAATTTCATATTTAAAATCAATTGATTCAGATAATTATATTCATTAATGAAAAAAAGAGTCTAAAATGCCTGTTTGAAACCAACTGAAACTGAGTTTAGTTCTCGTTTTCATAGTTCCTGCAGTTATGTGAAATAGTGGAGTTCAGTTTAATTGACCATGCACAATGTGTTTGCACGTTGCTAATTTCAAAATCCAAGGCTTAACATTAAAGTTAGAATTTGAATGACATAAATAGACAAATACAAATTTTTCATATACACCAAACTTTTCACTTGCTATGATGCTAATGCTTAGATACCTTGTTTAATGATAGTTAATACAGTGATACTGATTTTGTCCCTGCTGTGTTCATTATTAACCCCAGAAAGCAATGGAAATTTTATTAGACTCAGCACTGGATATTAATACTGTTCCTGACTATGTTGTGAAAAAAATTAAGAAGGAGCCTGCAAATATTTGTAAGTTAATTGACTGACTTGGAAACCACTAACGTACATGAATAACATTTATTCACAGAAATTGTCTTGGTAAATTCAAAATCTGTCCAATGAGTAGTTGTCAAATAAGGCCATAAATCAGACCTTTATGGAAAATTTAAGAAATGTTAATGAGAAGGCACCCTCAAGGTATTATGGAAACTTGAGAAGTTTTCATGAACAGTATTTTGAAGTCATAAATAATTAAATATACTGGTCAAAGTTTAAAAATAAAGAACCAGAAGTTAAGCTTAGTTTTTCTATATTAAAAAAAAAAAATCTGGAGTGTCCATCAGCTCATGGTAGCTATTTATATTCTACCTGACAACAACAGCCAGTGTTGGTGGGCAATCACCTGAGCCATGAAGGAGCCTGGCACCCAGCTTTCACCTGGGAAGCAATGTGGGGACAAATGTTCATGGACCTGCCTTATGGCTAAGTGAAAATGGTCCAGCAGGGTTCCAGCTGTGCCTTGTTTACCTGAACTGTAGGTTGGGATAATGTCACCAGAGTGAGAAGGAGAAAATGACAAGCTGATGGCCAAACAAAATTCCTGTCTCAGAGAAGGTGATTTCCTATATCACCTGCATGTGGTTATCAGTCCCTGTCTGGGATGGTTAACTGGGGTCATACCTAAGGGAGTCTTCCAGGAGGGTGACTGTGCATTGGAGGATGCAGCTGCAAGGCACACAGATCTTTGTGGCAGCCTATGTGCAGTTGCAGTCCTCTGTGGATCCTGGTGTAGTGAAAGAAATGCGTCCTGGTGGCCCTAGGGAATAGGAGGGGATGAATGCTGTCCTTTGAGCAGGGTTAATTTCTCTTGTGACCTGAGGTGGACCTCTCCAGCCCTATTCTGAGTGCTCAGAGCCTTTCAGCACTAATGCACGTTGCACCCCAGGTCCCAGGAGTTTCTGCGTGGCCAGCCAGGGGGGATGAGTTGAGATGTGCAGGCAGGACCATCAGTGCAGCAGCCTGGGGTGCCCGGTGGGGCTGTGATGCTAATGCTGGAGCCACATGTGGGTGAGACTGTGTGGTGACAGATTCCATGCAGCCTGTGTCCCATGGCATGATGTCACAGAGGGACACTCACGCCAACAGCTCCTTCTCCATACAGTGTCCCTGCACCATTGTCTCTGGAGAGGCCTGGGTGACACCAGGACTGTTGTCACTAGCACTGTGCTGTGCAGGAGCTGTCCTGCTGCCAGAAGGCTGTGGCAGAGCGCTGGAGACACGTCTTGAGAAGTGTTGAGGAGGAGGAGGAGAGGAGCAGAGGGTTTTCACAGCAGGAAAAGCATCTCTTCTCCAACTGTTGCAGTGCAGGGAGGGCAAAGATGCAGAAGTACCTGCTCTATAACACTGTGGAGCCAGAGGAGCTCCCAACCCTCAAGGAGCTCAGCACCATAGGTAAGGCCCCAGGGGACCTTTCCAGGAGCACTGTCAGTGCCAGGATTACATGGAGACAAGCTGTGGAAAGCCCGAGGCTGGGGCCATAGGTGGGACCCTTCTGGAGGGCACAGACTGCTGCAAGGAGTCTGCTGTGTTGTGCCTTGGAGCTCGAGGGTGCCTTTGGTAGCTGTGATATCCCACCCTTAAGGAGAGAACACAGGATTCATAGATGCTTGTGGTAGAAGTGATGTCTAAAGATCACTTGCTTTTCATATATTTTTATATATTCATAGGTCTATAGATTACTATTACATATCTATATAGCTCCCAGTATTTTCCCTACTTTTTCTCTAAATTTGAGAGTAATAAACTAACCATATAATAGATTCCTGAAATATCGTTTGGCCTTATTTTCAATAAGAGAACCTAGAAGTACATTTTGTTTTCCAATCAGAATCTGAGAAGACACAACAAGAAGTGGAGCAAAGAAGCCCTGGACCAACTCCAGTGGGGCAGTATCCGAGGAAAAATTACCTAACCAACTGCTCTTCTAATTGGACAAAGTTTGTTAGATATGATGATTTGTTAAACTTATAAAATTGTAGAAATCTGGTAACAGGTGTGTCCATGACCACCGAGAGAGCTGGAAGCTTCTAAATAAAGGCCTGCTTTTTATTTTACTATTTTAACAATGTTGCAAGGGTTTTTCTTTTACGATATCAGGCAACATCAGGGAACAAAAAAATTCAGAGGGTCCACAAAAAATCACCAAGTTTTATTAAAAAAATTACACAGCTGGCACGGAAATTTCTGTGTTAGTCCCTGATTTACTGCTATATAAGCACATGGATTAAAGTCCAGGGTCCTGGGGGCTCTGACCAGGCTTGGTAGGAGTACCTTTCTATAGATAGGTTTCTTCATTTTTAAACAAATTAGTTATCATGTGCAGTATTTGTTCTTTCACACCTTTTGGGAAATGGGTCAGAGGGCTTTGGGGGACTTTGATGGTCTTGATCCCCTCTACAGTCCATGCCCATTTCTTGGCCTCATTCCTGCTCTTATGCTGTACTGTGTTGTGCATATCTCCAGGACTAGAACAAGGATGTTTGTCCCAGAAAAGTGCTGCTCTACTTCCACATGCCCCCCTTCTCCAGCCCCCTTTAGTCGTTTCCTTCACTGTGTTAATACCAACAGCAGCCATCTGGCTATGGGTGTTTTAGACATACACATTATATCCATCTGGGAATCTACAGTAGCCCAGGCCTCTAGGCACTGGCACTGTCTAAAAGTAGAAATCACCTTTGCAAAACTACAGCCTGCTTTTCCTCTCCATGCCTGTCTTGGACATAGGGCAGGCTTTGAACCTGGGGGACATTCAAGAACACAGCCTCGGCCAGTGGTAGTGCTTATTCATGGCAAAGGGGAGTCTGAGACCACTCCACTGTCACCTGCTTGGGTAAGGGCATGGGGGATGGTGGCCTGTGCTGGCTTCAGAGCATGGTAATGGCTTTCATTTGCTTTCCAGAAATCTGCAAAGTCTGGTCTGGAATGTCTCGGCACATCTACAGGCAGCTCTTGAAGAAAAGGGTGAGTCTTGCCTCCTGCATGTGCCTCATCCTGCCTCTCTGGGGTTCCAGAGCAGGGCCCAAAGTGCCACCCCCAGGGCCATGCAAGTCATCTAGAAGCCTCATTACTTTGGGCAGGTGCTTATCCTGTCAACACCACTTCTTGTTTGTGTTTTCAGGCAGTGGATATTGGAATTGGGAGTTTTGCGGTTGTGCCAGCGCAGGCCAGTGTGGCAGAGGGCAAGGTGTTGCCTGTTGAGAGACCTATGTTCATTCTGAGCAAGCCTCTGAAGATGTTTTACAGCCTTGAGAGTGACGAGACCAAAATTCCTGGTAAGAAGATGGGGGATCCTTTCCTTGCAGAGGCCTTGCATTTGCTGCCAACACCTCTAATATAGCAAAGACTCTACCAATGTGCAAAGTGCTGAGTGTGGGCACAGATGTGGTACCACAGATGTGGTAGCCCAGCACTGTGCTCCTCCCTGAGGAGCCAGCCTCATCTGCTCAGCTCTCCTATGCTCACAGCAGGAGGCAAAGCTTTGCTTGGCCTTTCCCATCATCTGTGTCCGTTCTGGAGACGTGGATGGAGCTGAAAGGGGG
Organism: Acridotheres tristis; assembly: GCA_037013685.1. NCBI lineage: Eukaryota > Metazoa > Chordata > Aves > Passeriformes > Sturnidae > Acridotheres > Acridotheres tristis. The sequence goes on along the minus strand of CM072888.1, from coordinate 7,701,549 downwards.
ACACTGAATGTCTGGCAGTGTTGCCTGAGAGCTGGATGTTGATGATTTCCAGTTTCTGAGTTGTTTGAACTGTGCTGAGACACTTAGTTTGTGCTTGTTTGCTAGATGAGACACCTGTTGCTCAGCCAGACTTTGAAGAGATTGCTGCAAACACCCATTTTCGCCAGGAAATTGTGGAGCAGTGTGTGCAGGAGACACTGCTTTGCTTTGCTGGGGCCCTCCGTGACAACAAAGAGGTGGAATTCTCGTTCAGGGGTATTGGCATCCTTGCTGTGCGGAATAAAGTGGTCAGCATGACCTTCTTGGATGGCTGCCTGCTGGAGCTGGATACAACAGGAAACATACTGAAAGCCCTTCTCGAGGTAAGTTTGTCATTTCTGTGGGGTTCCTCCTCGTGGCTTTGTGGCAATGTGCTGCCAAAACTTTCCAGCTGCCTTGTCTGGGCTATTGTCACCTGCCTCACCAGCCAGCCTGGGCACACTCCCAATGAGCTAATCCAAGTCTTTGAGGGAGGAGCTCATGACACCAAGGGAGAAAGTGCGTGAGGTTTTCTGAGAAGCAGCCTTTGTGTCTTTGAGCACCAAGGTGGTTTGCAGCTGTTTTGAGCAGCCAGCACATGTTCTGGATTTCTGCTGATGTACTGCTGTTCCCTTCCAGGACCCCAGCATGATGAGCATTGTTGCCTTTCCGGGCCAAAACGATTTTAGTCGGATCAGTCAAGATGAGGTTGTCACACTGCCAAGGTGAGCAGGACGGCTGCTACAGCCCTCAGCCCATCGAGCACCTGCTCAGCCACTGTTTTGGGGGCACACTCCTGCCGAGACTCCTTTCTAGCCAAACTTGGGCAAGAGCAGCCACTTCACAGGAGAGCTTCCCTCTTTACTGCTCACTCATCCCTGGCTTTGGAGATTGCAGATGAAGTGGCCAATCTGCTTTCAATGTGCCCCAAGAGAGGCAAGAGGGTCTCAGCATGTGCCTTCTGTCCTCCAAGGACTAGGCAGTGCCCCCCAAAGATGTGTGCCAGCCTTTAAGATATCTTATTGCCCCAGCTTTATCCAACTGGTGCCTTCTTGTTTCCAGCCTTGTGGTTGAGACCCCTCACCAGCCATTGGCCCCGCTGATTTCCCTGAAGCCCAGAAGAGAGTCGGCGCCTTGGGGTGGGGGCAGCCGCAGAGGTACATCCCAGCTGAGTGCTGCCAGGGACTGTCTGGGCTCTTTCCCTCTGAGGTCACTGTGGGGGAACCTATTCTGGAAGAGGCTTTGAGCTGTGGGGAGCCCCTACAGCCTAATTTCCCCAGCGTTCCCCTGGGATTCCTCAGTAGCTCCCAATTCTTTCCACTGGTCAGTCCCTTCTGCTGGCAAGGGATAAGAGGGAAATGAGAAAAAGCATGCCCTGGGGCGATGGGTGGCTTGGTGGGAATTCAGCTCTGGAGCAGATCCAGTATGGACAAAAGAAAGGGGCCAGCCTGGAGCTGTGACTCCTAGGAGTGGCAAGGATTGTCAGTGAACCTCGTGTAGCCTGACTACACAGCTCTGCCACCCATGCTGTCCCACATGATCCCGAAGGCCATGTGCTCTTCTCTTGCCTCCTGCTTGCAGTAAGTGTGCTGGATCCGGTGTTCCTGGCTCGGCGGAGGGTTTCTCAGGCCAGTCAGCAGTCGATGGAAGTCGATCAGGCTAGAGACAGGGAAGCTGGCCAAGTCGGGTGAGCCTTGTAGAGCAGTGTTGTGGATGAGGGCATGTCCTCAGTATCACCCTCCTTATCACTTGTGGTGTTGGGTGATGCTTCCCTTGTCTGGGGTGCATGTGCTGCTGCCAAACAGCCCTGGAGACGCTGTCCTGCTGGACACGTGGTGCCAGAGGACAGGCTGCAATCCCACAGATAGAAGCTCACACTTGGCTCCCACAAGCTCAGACTGCGGGCTATCCCTTTTAGGCATCTGCCCGTCATCCAGGAGAAGAGTGAGATGAGGCTGAAGCACCCCACATCTCCAGTTCAGCAGGGGCTGAAGGTCTCTGCAAGTGCTCCCCAACCCTCAGGACTGGTAGGTACCTGCTAGGTTATTGCCAGCCCTGTGTCTTGGGCTCTGAGGGCAGGAGAGGCAGCAAGAGCTGCACATGGTGCCAGCCCTCCTGCCCTGCCCCAGCTCAAGGTGGCTAATGCTGGTCTGTGCATGGCCTCCAGGGAAAGCACCCCCTCTTCACTGAGAAGGAGGAAAGAGAGCTCCAGCTGCTGCTGGCATCCAAGCGCCATGAGGTGGAAGCAGAAGTGTGGCGCAAATACTTTGGCAACCGGGCGACCACGGAGCATGGACGGGTATGGCACAGCCCCCGGGAAAAGGAGCTGAGCCTTTCTGCTCGCTGCCAGGGGAGCAGGGAAGGCGTCCTGGCACAGCAGCAGTGCCATGGCTGGGACAGGGGTCTCTGCCAGCCCTGCCCTGCAGAGGAGCTGTCCCTGAGGCCTCAGGAGGAGCGTGCAGCTGCCTCATGAGCATGGAGCCTGTGCAAGGCTCACACTTTGGGTGAAGATTCGAGAGGAGCCCCAGTTGCTGGTGGCAGTGCTTTAGGAGAGCCTCCTCTGCCCCTGCAGACCTCCTGCCCCTACGTGTTCGAGGATCCCTATCACCCTCCCCACATCCTGAGGAAGGCCTACGCCGAGCAGCTGAAGGAGAGGGGGCGACCAGAGAGGCCGGGAGAGTTCCAGCTCTTGAGGACAATACTGGAAGAGTAAGTGAGCTGGAAGGAGGGCCCACACAGCAGAGCAGTGGGATGGCCTCAGCAGCATGGCCAGGAGCTGCCAGCCTGAGCCAGGCTTAGGGGCACTGGGAGCCCTTCTGCCCAGCCACAGACCTGAGGCCCTTTTTCCTGTTTCCTGCAGTAAGAGTGTGCAGGCGGATCTGTTGGAAAGCTGAGGAGAAGGCCCAGGGATTGGCAGCCCTGCCAAGAATCTGCAAGCAACCCTACCGAGACTATTGTCACAGCATTCATCCTTTCCAACAGGAGAGCTGCCAGGAGTGGGTGGCAAGGGCAAGAACTGCCTTAGCTAAGGAGAATGTGCCAAATAAAGGTTGCTGAGCTCCACTGGAGTGGCCGTGCTGATGCGTTCATTGTCTTTCTTTGCAGCCAGGGGGCTGGGAGAGCCCCTTGCAAACTCACAGTCAAAGAGCAAATGGGGTGGAGGTGCCTGGCCCTGCCAAGCAGTCATGACAAGCCGTGGGACTGAGAAAGGAGTGTCCTTTCCAGGGTAAAGGGCATGGATTCTTCTCTTCATCCAAACGCCACTCTGTAGGGATAACCAAAGGTTATCCCTGTGGCTGGTCACGGGACTGTCAGGGCAGATTTGATCTGGCAAAAGCAAACAGTGGGCTTGACGCTACTTGAAGAGCTACACTTGCACAGAGAAATATTCTTCATTGAAGACATTCCTTAGTTTAGCCTGTGGCAGACCCTCAGGAGCCATTCAGTGGCCTCCTTGGGAGAAAGCTTATTCGTTTCAGGAAGAGAGAAACTTTTGAAAGTGTGAAACTCCTTTTTGGGGGAGGTAAACTACAGCATGAAGAAGAAAGCTGTGACCTGGAAAGGTAGAAGAGTACTCTAGCAGCAGCATATGCAACTATGCCAGGCCCTGTCAGACCCTGGGGTCTCCACTGGGACTGCTGCTGCTGAATACAATCTTCCTTAATGCCATAGCTGGTGAGATTGAGTGCAGCCTCAGCACATTTGCAAGTCTCTTGGGAGCAGGAGCCAGGCTGACAGTTTTGGAGGTAGATCTTAACTCTGTGGACTCTATTACGGGACTTGTCCAGCCACTGAGCAGACAGAAAACCTTTTTGATTTCCTCTCCAGGTTTCCAGGCCTCCCAAAACATAATTTCCTGACTCTGCTGCTGTTTGGCATCATATCCACAGTGCCTGGTCTGTAGCCAGCAGTCTCTGGTGGCATTAGCAGCTGGCTTGACAGGGACAGAGGTGACACAGGGTTGTGAGGGCAGGCTTAGGTGTTTGAAGTCACATTGCATCTTGATTGCAAACTAGGTGATTCATTGGTTATGTGTGTCATTTTTCTATTATTTTTAATTACCTGGGGCACTATTTCTGTTGAGAGGCTGAGGGGACCAGGAGGTATTGGGCAGAGGTGAACTGCTTCAGCAAACAGAAGCTCAGAAGTGAAGCAGCAGGACTAGGGAGGTGGGGGCATTTTCCTAAACCAGCCTTGCCTTGCAGAGAGGGCTTGGCTACTGGGCAGAATGCACTGGCACCAGAGGGATGCAGCTTCCTACCCTTCCCTGTCCTTCCCTGTCCTTCTCTGTCCCCCCAAGAGTGTGAGCCACAAGGGTAGGAAGAAGAATGCCATGACCTGTAAAAGAGTACTAGCATCAGCAGCTGCTCAGGTCCACCTTTCCTAGCTGAGGAGACTTCACTAAGGCCAGATCCCATTCATGAACCTCCATCAGCTGTGTGGTTTTGTGTGCCAGTCACAGCTGGTTTGCAATAGTGGTGGGAAAGACTATCAGGTTGTGTTCAGAGGTTTAAGGGCTGGCCATTTGGCTGCTGCCGCCAGTAAGTGTGCTTTGTAGAGTTTTAAAATGTAAAGATGGACAGATTTGTCAGTTTTCTAAACTTTTCAGCACAGTGCACCCAAATTCCTCAAGTGATGTGTTAAAAATATGTATTAATTTTCAGCACAGAGGTGCAGCCAGAAGGAGCAGAAAACTAGTGTATTTAGAGATGTTTTCCCTCTTGTACCTTGAGAAATAAATCTGTTGGACCATAAGAGTATCATTGCCAGTTTTGTTTGAAAATGCTGTAGATGATTTAAAGTAAGATAAAGGTCTGATGATTGACTGTCCTATTAAAGGCAAGTGCTTCAGCATTGTGGTTTAAAACTCACACCTGCTCCCACAAAACTGAGGCTGGGCTTTTAAATGAGCTGTGTGTTTAGCCAGAAGCCCAAGAAGGACTGATAGCCAGCTGGGACGCCTTGGGAAGGTACCTTGCTCACATTGGTGGAAGTTAGTGTAACAAGCTGCTGGTGAAACTGGTTTTGCTTTGATTAGCATTTTGCTTCTGATGATCAGCTCCTTGCTAGGGACCACACAGTCTCACACCTTGGCCTGTAAAATGCTGGACTGGCCTTTCAGAAAGGTGCGTGCTCACATATTATTCTGCTTTCAAACAGCTAATGTATAATTGGCATGCTTACATTATTGGCTGTTGTCTTTTCATGTTGAGTAACTAAATTATTGCCAGAGAATGCTGTGTGCTCACCAGCCTTGTGCAATGAGAAGGCAGGCATTCTCTCAAGATGTGATTGCATTTAAAAAAGTAGTCCATTACCAACAGAATATGGAGCAGTAACCCTTGCTCCTTAACATAGTCAGTTATCTAACCTGAGCTGTAAAAACTGACTTCTTGAACATTTGGTGAAACTTCTAATCCTTCTGGGGAAATAATTGTGTGTTAATTAAGAGCTGGGATTCCACGAAGCTTATTAGCTGTCTAGCTGGATCTCAGAAGCAGAAGGTTGAGCAGAGTTTAACTAAAATTTAGAACTGTTAATTAGTCTGCTTTCTTTCTAGTCTCCTTTCTATTTTCCTGGTTTTGGTTTGTGTAGCGCACTTTGAATGACCCGTGAGAAGTTACTGCTACTGTGCTTCTGACATGATAGCTCCCAATTGTAAATGCTGTACTTTCCTAGCTGTGAGAGAATAAAGCTATAAAAGAGCTTGGCTGCCCTTAGCTACAAGCTGGCTTGTTATGGATGAAGAAACGACAGAAAGTGGAAAAAGCAGGCTGGCTAATCTTGTTAAATTGGCTGAGTAATGTTGCATTCACAATATGTGAACTCCATGCTGCAAGGCACAGATGCTTTAATAAACTTTGGATGACCTGTCTTACTTTAGCACTCCTTACAGGGCTCAGAAAATATTTGATAGGTGCATGGAAACCTGAAAATGAAACCGCCTTCCTTACAGACCTCTGTTTTGGGAGTTTCGGATATGGGAATTTGTGAATGTGCAAAGGTTGTACTTCCCTGATGCGTGCCTGGGCAAGATAAGGGAGGGAAAGGTAAAGCCTGAAACCTGTTTTATTAGGTTGAAAAGTTCGTTAAACAGCAATGTGAACTGTTTCCTGATTTTTTCACTTGTATATTATGATTCAGTTTATTTTTTGGTGGGGTGGGGCGAGGGGGATGCTAGCATGCAGTGCAAAACTTCCAGGGATTCTGATACAATGTGAGATGAACAAAACAGCTGATGTTTAAGCTCAATAGCCCCTGTGCCCCACAGTGAGACAATTTTGAGCCTGATGAGTAGGAAGGGTTTGAAGGTCTATTGTAAAAGAATTCTACTGGAATTCCATTTGTTAATTTGTTAATTATACTTGTCAGAGTCTGCTTTGTGTTTCTTACAGTGACTACCACTTCATTCTAGGGGTGTAGTTAAGCCCTTGAGCTAATTTGACTTCTAGCTTCAGTCCTTTTATATTTAATGCCTCACTTTTAGATGTCTTATTGTTCTACTCATTCCAATGTTTGTCTCTTCCTTTCAGTTTGTAGTATGTCTCAACTAAGATATTTGCATTAATATAAATGCATTTGCCTAATACAGATGCACTGCAAAAGAGAATATGCATCAGAATGACTAATCCTGGTAACTTAAATGGGTTCACACCAGTAAGGTGTGCCTGTATTTTAGTTCAGAAGTTTGGTGGGTGGGGGCCAAGTGGAAAAGGGCATTAAGTGTGATGTAGACAGCACTTGAGTTATAAATGGAAAGAGTACTTGCATCTGTAAAAATGTCCTAATCATGCAGATTAGAATAGTTATTCTGTGTGATTGTACCAAGCATTTGAGGGTGATGAGGTTTTTTCTCATATCTTTAGTTATTTCTCTACTCCTTTAAAATACCTGTTTGTTTTTTATTGAGAGCTGCCTAAGAATATATCTTAGTTCTAAGTTTGAAGAGCCCCTGAAACAATCAGGCGCCTGGTCATAAATGTAAGAGTACAGGTATGCATTAGTAAGAATCCCAAAAGCTCTGTAACAGAGAGCACTTACTGGGTGATTCTCTTGGCAGTGTTTGAATTCTTCCACTACTAAATCTTGCGTTTGTTTCTTGTTACTACAGTAGCTTTTCTGTCAAATACGCTGCACAGCATTCTGATCTGAACCCACTTGGCAAGAGTTGCTTGCTTGAAACTTTACTACATTCCTCTAGTTTAATTTTGAAGTTAAGGGTTTATTTTATAAAGGGTGATCCTCCGTCATATGCAGATAAGTGTCTTAAATGGTGTTGTTTTGGGCAAATAAATTCTTTTAACTTTAACGGAGGGTGAAAACTATCTTTTAAAAATGTTAGTGGACTTATAAATCCAGGCATCTTTTAGTGATTGTAATTTGGAGAATATATCTGGATGGGAAGAGTTCAGCTCTAAGGCGTCTCACCTAATCCTGTTTGCTTGACAAACATCTGCTCATGTATGCCCTATTGCTTACTTTGCAGAACCTTGTTTTGCTAACTTCCTGTTCTGTTTTACCCTCTGAAAAACTGACACTGAACTTTCTGACATTTATGATCTCAGGAGTTCCTCTGCATTGTTGGAATGGCTGGGATGTTATTTATTCCCATTTCCCAGTTACAGGCTCCTTTATACAAAATGTAACTGCAGGCAAAGGTACTGCATTGTTTAGAACTGATGCAGTGAGAACAGCACGTTGGTAGGGGCAATGCACACTGACAAAGGTAGTTGTAACATTACAGCTGGGTCAACAAATAAAGCTACAATAAATTTTAATGTTCTGAAGAAATACCTTTATAGTGGTAACAACTGAGCTGTAGATCTTGGCAGGAAGCAGCTGGTTAGTTTAAAAGATGGCAACAAAAGATTATTTTAACACTGCAGGGGGGAAAATGGTGGTTTTTTGAGAAAAACACTAATAATATGAATGCATGGTATTTTAAGGCACAATTTAGATTGTGTACAGTTACTTACCAGAATATAACAAAAGGAGATACACAAGTACAGATCTGAATATAGAACGGGTCTGTAAAATCTTTGGGATAATTTTGAGAAAGACAAAGTAGGTCAGTGTCCTGTTGTTCTGTTATTTTATAGTCCCCTACATTGCAGGATAACAAGCTTGGCAGCTCATTTGTGTGGTTGCTGATGTGCTTAGCAAAGAGCTGTAGGAAACCACGCACATCTATATAGATGGAGAGAGAAATTGCTGCTGTAATCATAGAATCATATTGTAGAATGGGTTGGGTTAGAAGGGGCCATAAATACCTTCTAGTTCCAACCTCCTGCCATAGGCAGGGATACCTTGCACTAGGCCAGGTTTCTCAGAGCCGTACCCGACATGTCCTTGAACACTTCCAGAGATGGGGCATCCACAGCTTTTCTGGGCAACCCCTTAATGGTCTCACCACCCTCACAGTGAAGAATTTCTTCCTAATAATTAATCTTAACCAATCTTTCTTCCAGTTTAAAGCTATTTCCCCTTGTCCTGCCGCTACACACCCTTGCAAAAAGTCCCTCTAGCTCTCATAGTCCCTTTGGGCACTGGAAGGTGCTCTAAGATCTCCCCAGAGCATTCTCTTATCCACGCTGAAAACCCACAATTCTCAGTCTGACTTCATCAGAGAGGTGCTCTGGCCTTGTGAGCATCTTGCTGTTGCAAACTTCTATCCTGCATTATTGCCAGCTATCCCCTTCTGTTTGTGCTTAGGAGGAGTTTGTGGCTGTTTGGCTGCAGGTCCAGCTGCAGACTGTGCTTTGAGCCATCTAATTCTTTCTCAGTCTCCCTGGTGTTCCACTGCCTTCTAATGCAGCTCAGCGAGCTGCAGGTTCTCCACCAACTTTGCAGGCAGGTTTGCTGCCTGTCTCTGCCCCAGGAAAAGGGGTCTCAGTGATGTTTGCTCTGTAGCCTTTCTCTTCTACAGCTCTTTCTGGGAGCAGGCATTGACCACAGGAAGGGTGTGTGGTGCAGATTTCCCCACTGCTTCAGGCACTCTGGGTGGGCTGGTCTGGAATTGGTGTTCCTCTGTGTGCCCCCTTCTCTGCCCTCCTGTAGGACAGGCTGCCCCAGAGCAGTTCACCTCAGCAAGGGACCAAACTCTGACTCAGCTCGAGGCTGAGCTTCCTTCAAGGATTTGGAAGGAACTGTATCAAAAGACCAGTATAAAACCAAACTCCTCTAGCTTAAAGTGGGTAAAGAAAAAAGAAACATGAGGCTCGCTATCCACACCTTTCTTACACACTTTAACTAACTGCAGTGGAAAAAAAGTGTACCTTCAAAGAGGGTATTAGCACAAGAATCTAGACTGACGATGAGTGTCCTATTCAAAACCCTTCCAAAGACACTGTGACCTTATTTCCGTAGCCCTGGTGTGTTATTAATTTTCTTGGGATTGTACCCTGTAATTCTCTCTGCTGAAGCAAGCTGAATTTCTGACTCTTTCCCAGCAAATTGAAAGTGCCCTTTCAGGATGTAAGGTAAGGACTGACCCTGTCTGTTTTTCAGGCAGAAAAGAGAAAGACAATAAGTTTCATGAGGTAGCTTTTGAGTTTGGGTTTCAGAATGAAAATGAAAGCCCCATATTCATCTGAAGAGATGGTCTCAGCTTTCTCAGTGTGGGATATAAGTGGTGGGCCCTTCTCTGTCACACAGGGGGTATCTTAGAGGTGAAATCTCTCTGCTACAAGAAGATTAGGACATGGAAGCACACGTTTGTGTACAGCTCTGTGGGGTGTAATCCAACCTAAAAATGCTCTGCCTGGAAAGAAAGCAGACAAATTGCTACCGGTTTGGTATTCAGAATAACTGAACCTGGGCTACCTAACACTCTTATAACTCTTCTAAGCTGAAGTCAAATGAATTATAAAACTGAAAATCCTGTTAAATGTCTTGAATGGTTAAATGACTTGAAAGTTTTAGAAAAATCAGAATTTGTGAAGTGCAAGTCACCAGTGTTTTATACTGTAGTTAAAAAAATGCTATATCTCTATCCCAGTTCAGATCAGATGACAGCTACATTTAGCCTTTGTGCCTTAATGCTACTGCATATGAATGTGTATATAATATTCAAAATACGTGTTCAATAAAAATTGAATTTCAGTTAATATCTGCGTTAAAATCAAGGATTCATGAGTGATAAATGGTTCACCTTTCTTTCCTGTCCTAGGAGATGTACAGAAGAGAGTCAGTGATGATATGTTGTCAAGGTAAAATGACTTTGCTCAGAAAAGGGGAATATTTGGAGTTCCTATTTCAATGAATAACATCACTGGAATGTTCACCCCATCAGGCAGCTCTGGAAAACAAGCTTTCAGAAGGTCATCAGCTCATGCTTGTAACCTTGCTGCCATTTGTCTGCTAGGATCTCTCTTCATTGTAAACCTGAGTGCATTTATTAGGATTGCAACGAAGAGAAAGTCTGAAGAGAATATTAAAATAGCTGCTATTGTGCCAGGAAGAAATTGTTTGTTTCGGCAAATAGTGGAGTCCACAGAGCTGTTGAAATGAAAGGTCATTTTCAGAGTGTGGAACAAAATAAGATATTCTTGTGCAAAAAAAGGGGGGGCGGGGGGAAGTGAACATTGCTTCTGTTGTCCTTGCAAAGAATCAAAATGTTTAGGAGTTAAGTGCTAATTTGTTTTTTTGAACCTGTAATGACCAAATACTGTGTTCAAGCAATCCTCTAGACACGAACAAGTCTAATTCTTCAGACAGACACAAGTGGGGGTTTTCTAGCTGCAGTGAGTTTGGAGAAAGAGGCAGGATGAATGTAAATGCTCTTGTTTTATCTATCAAGTTGGTATGAAGTTCACGAAGGCTATTTTTGACTGTGAGGGACTTCTTGAATTGAAGAAGATAAGACACCCCACTTGCACTCTCTTTTAGGAGTAGAACTTAAAATTGCAGTGGAGAAAGCAGATATAACTGTTGTGCCCAATTTACTTTAATGGGACTGTGAAGTTGCAGAAGTCTGGTCTTTTGCTGTCAGAGGCAGGAAAAATCCCAAATATGTTCTTTTGAAAGTATTAAGTTTCCAAGGAGAAAATAAATCTTGGTTGTCCATTTGGTTTCTTATTTGTTCATATCTATTTATACTTTATTTCAAAGAGTATGGGAAAAGTTTTCAGATAAGAATTGTTGATTATAAATTGATGCCTTTCAAAAAAAGACAATAAATTAGTGCCCTCCTTTTTCCCCATGTAGATGTATGAGGTGTGTCTGCCCATGGCAGGGGGTTTGGGACAAGATGATCTTTAAGGTCCCTTCCAACCCAAACTGTTCAATGGTATCTGACAGAAGCAACCATGATTCTAAAGAGAATATCTCACGTATGTTTATTCTCCTAGAAATCTCTTTCAGATCTAATTTCTTGTAATCTGCTTTTGATCAGTGAGCAAGGGAGAAACCTGTTAGGAAACTCAACCAAAGCAAATTTCTTTCTCAAATTTGCAATGAACTCCCAATTTAACAAGAGAATGGCCAAATGCTGTTATTGCATATATCACCTCTTTACACAACAATTTGAGCCCATTAGAAAAAATCTTCTTAAGCTTATCTGGGGGGGAGGAAAGGAGGTGTCCCTAAAAATGGCTCAAAGTAGTGGAATTTGGCAGTTAGGCACCAAAATCTTCCTCTGAGGACTTTAGTGATACACAGTGTTAGGGGATATAAATATCCTCAATAAATATCCACTTTATTCCTCTTAACTCTAGCCTCTGTTCCAGCTCCTCTAGGCGTCAGATATGCTGACATCCGGTGCTGTAGATATATTCAAATTCAAAAGAACATGGACAGAAATCAACAATGAGGCTGTTGGTTTCATTGTATTAATAGAACCTGCAGGAAAAAAAAATCAATTAAATAAAGAATGGGGGCTAGTTGAAGCTCTTCACTTCTTCATTTATTCATCTGCAGGTGAACAACCTGCCATTGTTTATTTCTATTTCCTAGATGCAGTTCCCCTAGATTTATTGATACTCCCACAAAGTGGTATACCAGAAACCTTGTAATCTTGTAGCAGTTTACCTTTAGGCTTGAGTCAAGTTTTATATTGGTAAATGTGGGTGTTTGGGGTGAGAGAGACAAGGCTCAGATTTCATGAACATTGCTGGGAAGGGTGGGCTCTGAGGGTGCTTGCATTGCCTCCATGGATGTGGGTCATGCAGAATTAGGCAGTCTCACCCATACTCTGTGGATGATCATCAGCAAGCTTCATTCTTTTCTTTGAAATGTAAATCATCAGTGTCTCAACCACTTGAATACTAAACCCAGCAGATCAGAATGAGTGTAATGCTGGATTCTCTTTAACTAACCTGTCTTCTGAAGAGTGCTGTTTTGTTTGATTTTCCTCACCATATACTACTCTTTCTGCTGTATCTTGATTTATCCTTTCCAACCTTGTGTTGGTGAAACTTGACAGCCCTGAAAAAGCTTTATTTTCTTAGTAGGTTTTTGTGGGCACACTATACATAAAGGTCACTCAAACACAGATTTGCTGTTCTGCATTTCAGCTTGACACTGTGTGGGTTCCAGATTTTTTTATGTAAATGGTGTTAGGATAGTATATTTATTTCCAGCGAAACGACAGCACAATCAATTTAAAAAAGCAAATGGTGCTGCACTAGATCACACACTTTCCTGGCTAAAAATAGCAAATCAAATGCTGGGAGTTGCTGAATGCTTTCAATCCTCACTCTAAGGTACAATTCCAAATTAGGAGTATTTCTTAATTTAGATTTAACAAGCTAATACTTTCTGGGCTTAAGTCTTTTGTTATATGGTAAAGTAGTTAAATAACAACCATATGGAAATATTAGCTAAATATTTCTAAAACTGGCAGCGTATTTTAGAAAAAAATTATAAGGTATGATCACAGGAGCTCTCGTCCTTTCTGATTTTTTTCTTTCCCCCAGAACTGCGTGTTTGATGAACCTGATGAACAAAACGGGATCTCTAGGTCTGTACTAGCCTTTAAACTCTAACCTTTTGGTATGTAAGAGAACCAGCTGGCTAATCTAAAGACATTCTAGAATAAATAATGCTTTTCCTCCCGTGTATTAGCAGCAACCTTTATAGAGGTTGCATGCATACTTTCTCCTAAAGGTTATTATGCTAATTTAAGTTTTACATTATTTTCCTCATACTATAAACACACATAATAATCCCATTTATTTTGTTTATTCTAAAAATGCTGAAATGCTAACCACAATATAAAAAGTGGAAAATACATTGCTTCCATCAGCTTCATTCTGTGTGCTAATGACAACGAATTTTAAGTTACCCATGCCAACTTTTCTTGGCTGTGTACTGCTAATAGGAAAAGGCAGCGGAAGCAGGATTGGCATTGCCTTGGAAGTTAAAGAACTGTAGGTGCTAGAGAGAAAGAAACATTATACAGACTGATTTTTTTTTTCTCTCCTTAAATTAATATTATTTTTCTTTTATTAGGCTTTCCTTTTAAAAATGGGCTGTGTTATCAGTAATGTGAATCTTAATTGAATATTCTTTTGTCTGCCATGATAATTTTTAGCATGCTGTAATATTGGCTATACTGTTCTGAAGGTTGTTCTGACTTCAAGTCTTAAGTAAAATAATTTCTTACAGAGGGCAAGATAACCTTCACACGTACCATAATTGTCCTTGGATTTCTATACACTTTACAACTCTCACTAGAGTAACATTTTCTTTCCATCTCTCATTTTCATGGGGTTCTGTGAAGTTAAAACTTACAAAATTTTCTCTTTTTTTAAGCCTGTGAAAGAAAGCTCATGAAATGACTGCACAGGTCCAGACACACAGCCTTTCTTGTTTGGCCCCTGTGGCCTCCATCCTGAATCACTTGCCTGCTACTTTCTCTAGTAAAGCTTTTTTTGGAGCTGATCCTTAACTTATTCCTCTATATTGTGGGTGAATTGGAAAATCTTTTGTGCAATGTTGTGGGTCTACACCAAACAGCCAGTGGAGGTGGAATTTGGGCTCTGATGAGCACCCTGTTCCCCTGAGATCTTCCAAGAGTTAGACAGGATACTGAGCTTTCAGAGTTAATTTTTCTTTCTTTGATTCTTAATATACTCTTAATATCACTTTTTCAGAAAACCCATGCAGTTTCTTTCCCACCTTGTGTTCGCATATTAGTCTGAAACTTGCTTAGCAATTCTAAGAGAAAACAGTGAAGGGAAGCAAAGCATAACATGGTGTTTGAACTGTGATGGCAAACACAAATCTCTATGAATATTCACGTGAAGTCTCTTTTCCATTTGATATTTATGTTTTGCTTTTTTCTTAATTTGACAGTGTGTTGCTTATGAAAAGGTCAGAATGAGTACAAAGACAGGGTATTTATATGTCTTTCAAATAAGTTTGGAATGAAAATCTTATTTAAAATAATGTCAGGTACTACAATAGCAAAATTGAGGTGTGGAATTCTGATTATGCCAGTTAAACAAAAGATTGTTATCCTTAGGTTTTTTTGTTTTGTTTTTCCTTTTCTAAAATTTTTCTTTTCTCTTTTTTTTTTTTAACCAACAGCACAGTAGTGGCTCCTATTGATTTGTAGTCTGGTGCCAGACGTTATTACTGCTAAAATATAGTCCATGCAAAAATCAATGCATGCATATTATAGTACATTAATTACTGTATAGTTTTTTGCTTCCCAGCTAGGTGCTCCCTGATTCAATATTAGGTCTTCACACGATAGAGATCTAATGAACCTTTCTTCTGTAATCCATTAAATAGTGCTACTGCAGATGTAGAACTGATTTGCTCACAAACTTCAAACTTTGTAGCAAGTTGTGCGATATCGTTGCCTCCCAGGTTTTGAAATGATTCAGCTTGTTCAAAGACAGGAAAATCTCAGAAAATAATCATTACAGATTAGATGAGCAAGTAGAATATACGTGTGGCTGAAATGAGGAGCTACTAAAATTTATCATTAAGAAAAATACATTTTTTTTTTGTATATCAAACTGTGCATATGTTTTCTATATGCATGCCCTGTCATTAATTCCATCAGAAAGGAGTAGACAGATATACAATTTGAAGGTTTTGGTTTTAAGTGAATGGCCTGCTTTTACAGAGTTCTCTTTGGAGAAATCACCTTGCATTAATGTTTGTTTTTTTACATGAATCTGTAATACTTTTGAAGCAGTTTGTAGTGTTTCAAATGGGCATAAAAAGCAGGTCATGAATGTACACAAACTGAAAACATATATTACAGAAACAAAATCTCTTGCTTTCCTGTAAATAGCTGCCCTCTCAAGAAGTCAGAAAATGTGTTGCTTAGGATTACAGCTGGAGTTAAAACAAGTAATCAAAACATATTTCCCTTTTTCTGAAATAAATGTAGATGGAGGTGATTTTGACTTGGAAATAACTGCAACGTAAAAACACTCTACTGCACAGACCCTAAACCTGATGTGTTTAAATCTTGTTGAGCCCATTTTTTCTGATGTGAGTGCTTTAAAGCTCAACTTATACATTTTAAATTTGTTTGGCTTAACTCTTTGAGCACCTTGCTCGATCACATATTTTACTGTGACATGAAATTAGTTTGAATGATGCAGTACATTCCATAACATTCTTTGTGCTGATCTGATTATTTAAGAATTGGATGTTGAAAATTGGTTAGTGAAGCCTTACTAAAGGAAGAAGATACTTAATATGTTAAATTTGATATAAAATTTTTAAGTAGAAAAAGTGGATTTTAGTTTAAGGAGTTTCACAGCTGTGTTTTTTTTTTTTCCAGAATCAATCCGATAGGTTGAATATACAACCTGTCTGATGTGCTCAGTTTAATGTAGTGAAGGCACTCACTACCAGCATCTAACACTGACCATTTCTGTTGCTGAGTCACTGCTAAGCACCTTATGTTTTAGCTTTCTGGTCCATCTAATCTTGCTGAGGGTATATTTGTAGTAGATTTTGCTTTTGTCTTCCACTAACTGATGGCTGAAGGTTTATATAAGTATGTTGGAGATTCTGGGCTTTGGCTTTGGGGTTTTTTGTCCTGTCATAGTTTTTATTATGTTCTGGTTTTTTTGCCACTGGCTATAACTGAAATTCCCAACACTTGAAAGGTCACCAAGTTACTAACCAAGCCTTCATTAGGTTATCTTGTCTGGGGGGTTTTTGTACTAAGTTTAGAAAGAGTAGAGATGCAATTTCTAATGAGGAAGACTCGCCTAGAATGACACTAACACTCAGGCACTGCGTATGTGATTCATCAGCACATTATTTTTCTTATAGAGGTACCTGCACTTCTGCTTTCTTTCTCTCAAAGTCAGTGGCATTCTTAGTAATGCATTTAGTGCAAGCAACTTCTTAGCATCTTCCAACCAAAAAAGTTGTCCTTTGAAACAGCTCTTAATTCTCAGAACTCATTTCATGGCTGGGTGATGACCAATTATGTCCCTAAATCAGATGTATAACTACTGTGTTGACATATAATGTAGAAGTAGCAAATGTATTTTTTCAGGAATAAAATTCAAACTGGGTCTAAAATCTTTCAGTCCCTGCTTGCTCACTAGGAAACATTGTATGAACAGGTTTCTTCACATGAGGCCTTGAGTTTGATCTTGGCCAAAAGGACAGGATCTTCATTCCCATTTCATTAGACTAGTCTGTCATTAGGTTACATAAGGAAGGAATATGGGCTCTCAAATTCTCTTAAAAAAAAAAAAGGAAGAGCAGGAATTACTGAAAGGCATCATATTAGTCCTTCCTTATTAGGCTTGTAATGAGATGAAACTGCTATATGAAAAGTGGTAAAGAGGGGGAGAAGCTTAAAAATACAGCTTTTAAAATATAGAATAATTTCTATATTTTTCTTTTTAATCTGCAGCTGATATAATCGAGTATATTCCCATATAAAGAAGACTAAAAACTCACTTGAAATTTCACAGGAGCATTTTTTTCAGATAACATGCCTTAAAAGGCTGAGTTTTGAAAAATAAAAATAGAAAAAAAAATAAACCCAAGCATTTCAAGAAAGGTTTGCAGGTGAAATAGTTTTTTGTCCTTCACATAATGGGAGAGAGGTGGGAGGAGTTGTGATCATCTGAATCGTGATTTCTCTGCAGTGCAGTTGTGTCCTCATAACAAGATCACAGATTCAGAATATAAAATTATAGATTAGTTATGCATATCTGAAAGCTGTTTAAGGGACTTGCTAAGCTCTAAATTGTGGTGGAGTTTTTTTAACAATAATTCAGAATTAATTTGCAGAGTTTATGAAAGCTGAGGTTGACACAGAGACCATGAAAACAAAATGCAGGTATCTGCAAACACCATAGTGTAGGACATTTTTATTTGGAAGGTTTCTAATTTTGACAGTGGTTTTAGAGTTTAAATCTACATTTTTCAGTGGTTTCCTATGTGTGTGTTTGTTCATCTCTACTTCAAATAAATACAGTCACTAAGTAGAAGTGAATTTATCCTGGGAATAAGAATGAATTTCTGCTCTTTTTTCATCAATGGCAAATAGCAATTGGGGTTTTTTTGTTGGGTTTTTTTTTTTTTTTCCAGAGGAGAATGAATTGAATTTGAAGACACTTCTATTATCTGATAAGAATATAGTTTTGTGAATGGTATTAATCTCTCCAAAGGTTCAATATTTGTCTTTTGAATCCATGAAGACTCTTTATGCGTTTTGAATGATGGCTCACATTGATTGCATTAAATTGAATAAAATGACATCTTCAGTATTGTTTCTATCTCCTCCCTCTGCCTTTCACTGACTGTACAAGTTTCAATTAAGCTGGAGGTTGATAGAATATTTTTTAAGCTTCCTTTTAGGAAACAGTAGATGTTGCCATAATGAACTGGACCATTCCTTCTTGTTGAGCAAGGAAAACGTTAATCTGTGGAGAGAGATTTTTTTTTTTTTTAAATGTGTATGATTTAAAGAAAGCAGTCATTGCCAAGCCATATTACAGGCACTCACAACTGTTTAATTCTTATTACCTTTGCTTTCAATTCACCTATTTTTCTTTTAAATTGCAGTTCAAATGTTTGGAGATTTGAACATATAATTAGATTTCTCTCACAAAAGAAACAGTGGATTATAATTCTTGATGGTAAGTTCTCCATGGAACTATACTTTGCATTCCCTAACTAAAAGAGGCCATTACATAATTGTACATATAATTTAGTGTAAAATCTGAAGTCTATCAGATAATGCCAACATGCCCACAGCCTCTGCTGGGTTGGTCAGGCTGCATGGTCTGTGAAGTCACACCTGAGACAGCACTGAAGAAAATTGCTACAAAAGGGGAAAAGATAGAAAAAAAGAGTTTGACAAACCAGTGTATAGACTTTTGTAGTATCTTCCTCTTAAACTTCTCCAAAACTCAAAAAAATCCACTTGGTTTTATCCCAAATGATTTCCTCCCATGTGGTCTTTTTCCTTTCCCCCTGACAACACTTCTTTGATATCGCTGGATCCACAGGGTTTTGGATTTGTGTGTGTGTGTGTGTGTCACTGTGGTCCATTTTGTTTACTGCATCAATGACTTTGCTATTAATGAAATGCTGTGGGGGGCGGGGGGAGTTCTTGAAGGAATGCTGATTATTCCAACAGGCATCTACACATATTGAAATAATAAAACATCTGGGAAGTTTCAGTTTTAACTGGCATTTTAGAATTTATTGATGTTTGTACTCTGTTACTTGCTTGGAAGATAAAAGAACTGTTAATTTCTAAGGGGTTAGATCTTTTTGTGGTTAATTAAAACAGTATAATTGAGTTCAGTTGATATGAAATTGTTCAGTGTAGTTGGTGGTCTGAACAGTTTTATAGCTGGTACTTGAAGTTGTAAGAAAACAACAAACAGAAATTGCTGGGTCAAAAAACATGTGGAAAAAGAGGAATAAATTCTGAAGTATGTGAACAAGTACTTCTCAATGCTCAGAGAAGTCCCTAGAAGGAGCATGTTACAAAACCTTTTGTGTTTTATGAGTGCTGGGGTGAGGATTATTTCTACTTCTTGTTTCAGATATTTACAAAATTGTATACCGTTTCCTCACCTTTTTTTTTTTTTTTTTTTTTAGCATTTTTATTAGTCCCCTCCTTCCTTCTATTCACATGGCTAACATGTTTATCTCTTGCTGTGTTCACAAATAACTGCTCAGCAGGCAAATGCCTAATGCAGGAATGTTGCAGAAGTTCAGGCTGATGACTCAGGTCTCCACAGGAAAGCATTTCTCCACTGTGACTGCTCAGTGACAATTGATGGGCTGCTTTCAGAGAAGAATTACACTCTCCTGTATCATTGCTGAACGATGGAGGGTTTGGTTTTAATGGGATTCTGGTGCTGTGTGAGAGTGGTCATCTATAACTCTTAGCATAAAAGGAAAATAAGGATTTCCTCATCAGTTTTCTTACTACAAAGGGGGGATGCTGCGCAATTTTCATTTCACATTTTGAGAGAGAAACCCTCAGGGGTTGTGGAAATCTAAAGAAAACAACCTGTAGATGTGTAAGAGTGGTTTTGGTCTCCCTATTGCACTGTTTTTGACTGAGGACAGAAGATTGAGTTGTGAGAGACAAAGCAGTAAACACTGTTTATACATCCTGCTGAGACTGAAAGATTCCTCTTTGATTACTTCAGAAGGAAAGAGGGATTGAGAGAGACTTTCCCATGTTGGGGTGGAGTTGTCAAGACCTGCATCCACATTTTGCTATAAGGACTCCAGTGGAACTTAAAGAGGGTAATGGAGGAGTAAATTAGCCTGCATTTATCTTATATTTATGTATTTAACACGCTAATATATACCTCAGAACATCACAGTCCTCTTATGGAGTATGTCTTGCTATGAATAATTAGTATTATCAATGTCAGGATTTTGTTACTAATACAATCTTGTTGCATTTGGTCATTGAGACATAAAATATTTCCAAACTCGTGTTATGAGTGGATTTATCCCTGTTCTCGAATTGCAGGCTTTTTCCAGTGGTGCCTGAGGCTTGCTGGGTTAAATGATGTCTGAGGAAGGCTTTAGCGTTCACTGCTTGACTGCTTTATGTGGAATTAAATGAGCTTAATGATACAGTATTATGGATAGTGATGAGCAAAAGAGAACTACAGTGTACAACACTGATTAAATTACTGTATTTTTCTTAAGCTAAACTTCTACATCAAGATTTACAAGTTGATTAATGTTAGTCATGCATGAAAGCCTGTCTGTATTAGATTCTCAATGCTGCTATAGGTTATGCTTTGGGAATTCTGATACGTGTATAATCTTTGAGGTCATCTTCAGTAAGATGTGATGTAAGTAAATTAATATGGGAGAGGTTTGAATTCCACGTTTTTCCTCCCTCTAAAACGTTTAGGAAGGATACAGATATTGCCACTGTCAAAGTTATACATGTGTTATAAAATATGCACTATTAATGCTCTTAAAATGCAAGTGTGGCTGGTTTATGTGGTTCAGAAGTTGTAGCAAGGATTTTAAGATCACTCAGGTGTTGTATGTTCATGACCTTAATAAACACATGACAGCTTTTATTATCTGAGGTTTCAAACCCCAGTGTGAAGAAGGGAAGGATGGTGCTAAGTGAGGCAGAAACTGGAAGGGGTTGAGCTATTGCTTGTTTGGTTTGCTTATTTGTTACAACACTACTCAAGCATAGCTTTCTTCATGACCTTTTAAATTATTTGGTACTTGATGATGTACTTCATTTGAGAGTTTGTCTCTAGCCTTGAGATTTAAAGTGGTTGTTGCAAAGGAATATTGATGTGCAGGCAGTTAATAGATTTTGATTCCATGGAAATGCTGTGGGGCAGCTCAGTCATTTGGTTTTTGACACTGGCTGCATTGTGACACTCAAGTTTTACTGGATTAAAGCTGAAACTTGTTATGTGTTGACTGCTATTTCCTTTTTTGTGTTACTCCTACTGAACAACAGGTTTTAATTCTGTTAATGCATGGCAGTACTGTATTTTGGATTTGTAAATCGCTTTCTTGGATCCATAGAAAAACCTATTTTTCTCTGCTTATGAATCTTTTGTGGGTTGAGTCTGACTTCTTCACTTCAAATTTTCTTTGAATGTACTATGTAATTCTTGATTATATCTTACTTGCATGTAATTTATTTCAGACATTCCCAGTATTAGCATGGGTACAGATAGTTATGACCTGGTTAACTCAAGGAAAGGAATGGATATGTGATAATTTACCTTTCAAAAAAGTCTTCTCTTCTTCTCTTAAAGCTTACACTAATAATTTCCTCTTTCAGGAAGGGTGAAGTATTCTTTCTTTGTAGTTTTTATTTTTTCTTAAGAAACAATTTCCAATTCTATAGCTTATAGAGTTCCCCTTGGTGTATGAACTAACAAAACAAATATTGTTTCTTTTAAGTTGTAGTGTCATTTCTGTAATAACCTATGCATATGCTTTCCCATCTAATGGCTGCTTTTTTTTTTTTAAACTCACTTGAGAAAGATTTGTCGAGTGGAGGATCTGTTTGTGAAGTTCCAATTGAGACTCAAATTTCAGAAGTGATGGACTCCTGAATACAGAGACCTATTAGGAAAATGCTGACAAACATATTGCAAATATAATTCCCTAGTAAAAGATTGAGAATATCCTACATGCTGCTGCATGTTCTTGTTGTCATTTGTACAAATACAATATACAAGGGGGAAAAGGCATCTGTCACTGTAAGATATTTCTTCCAATAAACTGCAATAAGTAACCTTTTTCAACACTTGGGAAGAAACGAAAATAACAGTTAATTCATCTCCACTCTGTTAACAATTGAAACACGCATAAAAAAATAAATCGCATTCAACTCTTAGGTGCCTAATTTTGACATTATAGTTTCAGACCATCACATGGAGGACAGCACAGAGCTTACTTTAATTGGATTGTGTTGGAGAAGGCTGCTACAAGACACTCTGGTGCAGATTGCCTAATAGCCTTAAACACAGCATAATTCCTCTCACAGAGTGGGTGGGAAATGCCATCACTGCTGACATGATTGTGTTTTACACTTGGTTTGCACATATGCAGGTGTTGACATAAGGTCCAGAGCAAAATAAAGGACAGTGTCTTGAAAAGTAGTATAAGGAGAAATAAGATGCTCAGCATGGATCAGATAAATGCACAGCTAGGAGTGTAGGACAGGTAACTCCTTTGGTTGAAGTCTGACTTTATAACTTTATAAACTTTATATGTTTATAACATAAAAAAGCACATGATTTTTTCAATATTAGCTGAGTGTGCATGAGGAAAAATGTAATCCATATGACAAGTGATTTTTGTTACTGTTTTCTTTAAGGCAGAACATGAGAGATATGCATTCATACTGGTTCTCCACTATAAATCAGATTAATCTTGCTCTAATTGTTTCCTTTTTAATGTGTCTTTCTTAAGGTCATCTGACTTCTGCTTTTTTGGAATCACTGAGAGGGTGATCTGACTTCTATCTTGATCACTCAGTTTCTCTTCATGATAGAAACCTTAAAAAAAATAGCTATCTCTTTATTTGGCCATCAAAATTCTGATAGCTTTGAAAATATAGCATCTAAATATCAGAAATATGAATGAAACTTTGAACTGGTTTGGTGTGGTTTTAACTTATTAAAGTAGAAGTATATTTTCACCAAGTTTAAAATGATAGCAAAACCAGTACTATGTAAACTGGGTTGACAAAACTTCTAGGGAAAAAATATGACAAAAAGATTATTATTTTTTAATTTAGGGGCTTCAAATTTAGATTACTTGCCAGCAAATGTCGATCAAGTCAGCCACAGCAGATTGCTGAGACTTTAAGCCATCCCAAGCTAACTTCTTGGCACACAGGAGTCTCAAGTCTAGTGATTACTCTAACTCACATCCCCCACACCAAAAAACCCCACCTTGCACAAACCCATATTTTTCATGCATATCTTGCTTCCTCCATGGTGGGAGGACCATGGAGATGGTGCAACCAAAAGGCCTGGGAAAAAATGAGCAGTAGCAAACAAGCCTGAGTCAGAGTTTAATATTCTGTTCCCTACAGTGCTATGCCTTTCAAACAGACCAAGGCAAAGAACAATCAAACAGTGGAAGAGGCTTCGGATCACAAGTTCATTAATTATGAAAGCTGAAGAATAGATAGCACACACTTTAGTGAGGGTGCAATGATCAGTATACACCATTACGTGTGTACAATGCAAATTGCTTTGAACCCTGTGTGAGAAGTAGGGAGCTGTTTTGGAAGAAGAATAATGAATACACTGTAGAAAGGTAATGACATGCCTATACATCACCGAAACAGGAGGCAGAACACAAAAAACAAATTAATGATTATTTGTAAACCTAATAAGGAAATGTCAAGGACAGCTAGTGCACCAGAGAGTATATGAATGGGAGTGAAAGAAAAGGGAAAGGCAACAGCCACTTAGAAAATGACAGGAGAATGACTGTAGTAATCATTATAACTGTATATAAAGAGAATTTAGGATTAATAGAAAGACTAACAACTCCTGCTTTTGTAATATTCCGGGATGTTCGTCAAAAACTTAAATGTTGTAATTCTCTATTGTCATAAAAAAGGATCTTTCAGAGGGTGAAAGTATGGAAAGAGAAAAAAACCTTTTGTGAACCTTGGTTGCTTGTGTGGCTGTGGGTAAGGAACCATGCAACCTGTGCCCAAAACTATTAAATGTGAAAAAAAAAATCTCAAATGTTAACCTTAAGGTAAATCTGGTTTATGAAGGTTTTTTTCTTTTTTGAGCGATGGCCAAGACACTGTTTTAAAATGTAAAAGACCTCACAAAACAATAATCATAGCTTTTCTTCTTGGAGGAAATGCTGTATGTTCTGCTACTGCATATGGTAGAGTATCTCTGATTTCTCATGTCTCAGCCTTCTTGGGAGAAGAGCAAGGAGTAGTTGCCTAGACTGGAAATCCATACACACTTCCTCTCCTGTATTTCTTAAAAATCCTTATATTACTGTGGATTCTTGCTTTTGGAAGAGGACCCGCAGGAATGCTTTTGCTTTGGGAAAACTGCATTTCTTTGCATCTGCAACCTTTTCAGGGAATGGACCAAGTTATGCAGTCTTCTAAAATAATATTGAGAAGAAAATGGTTTTTGAGGAGTGCTACATTTTGTCCTGACCAAAGAAGAACATTTTCTTCCTCATTTAAAATCACGAAGTTTGTAAACTTTATCTTTTATGCCATATTATAAATCTTTAATAATGAGGTAAGAGAGTTTTTGCAATTTGTCTGTTTTCAGCCCCAAATTTCAACTGGCTCTAGTTATAGCCTAATGAAATTCAAATAGCTGGACTGAAGGTTAGAAGGGCGATGACACAAGAAGCTGATATTAATAATGTATGTGAGCAAATAGACTTGCAGTAGCAGTTCCAACAGTGTGGAACAAGTTACAAAGAGAGGTCTGTCTGAATATGACCTGCACTAGAAAACAGGATTGAAACTCAAGGTCTGCAAGTTTCAAAACACAGCTTTCCTGTCTGCTGAGCTCCTGTCTAGTAAAAGCCATTCCCTGCTGTGCAGCAAATGCCCACATCATTTCATGACAATCTGGCCAAATAAGCAGTTACAGATTTTTCCCCCTTCTGAAGCTGTCAACCTTACCAAGTGTGATGGGGGAACTGAATCAGTATCTGTGCTTGATCGTTTTTCACAGTGGAAATAACCAGTTTTCATACTGGTTCAGTGACAAAGCAATAGCAAAGTATGTGAGCTAAATCACCCCATGCTCCAGAAAACATGAAACTGCCTCATGTTTTGTGCTTCTTTAACACAAGAGGGTTTGTAGTTCCATTAATTGAGCTTGGATTTCCACCTGGCTAAATGATCATGAAATGATGCATGCTGCTTTAGGGTCTTCTTTATTAATAAGAATACTAGTTTCTTTTCAGATAAGGGTTTCCAGCTTCCTGTATTGTTTATCCTAGATTCTATCAATCACCTGAAAGGAAGATAATCTTGTCTGTCATCTTCTCTCAAAACTCCAAGAAATATGAATGCATCAGATAAAGCTCATGTCTTACATGATTGTTTTTGTGTCAAGTTTTGGATGCACCTATGCTATTTCCTGGAAATATTCAGCTGAGGATTCATTGGTAAGATGGTCTTCAAGTATTCTTGAACTCCCCTCCTGCTCATGCTGCCCACTCCTCCACCCCTCAGGATTTGTTTGTGTCAATTTTTCTTCCAAACACCTGACAAGTGTCTCATGTAGTGAATTAAGATAAAATGGTAATTTTGAAAGTCCTGAATTAATTAGCATACTTTACATTTTGATAAAGTGCTTCAGAGATTTAGAAAAAGTTGGCACTTACTGAGGCAAGCCTAGAAATTAAGTGATGATCTTTATTGGTGGGCAACCATTTATCAACCAGCTTCAATGGTTTCCAGACTTTAAAAAGTGACAAATCAAGCCAGTTCTTGCACAGATAACACTTGAACAGAGTATTTAGTCACTGTTGTCAATTTTGATCCATCAGATTTAGATGCAGGTAGTTGATCTGATGGTAAGTACAGCCTGTCTTTTGTTTATAGGAAAAA